>JAQQTP010000076.1:12522142-13131071 GCA_029884605.1 Ormosia emarginata | reverse complement strand
TCCAAACCTGCTTCAGCAGCAACCTTCTCAAACTGCTTTTGGAGGTTTGAAATCACAGTTTCGTTCAATGATATTGTGCTTTCATCATTAACTTGTTCGTCATTTGAATTTCCACCATTTTCACTAGCTATATTTTCATTGTCATTCTCAGCAGGACTCTTCTTCTTCTTCTTCTTCTTTGCTTTTTTGCCACTGTCAATAGAGTCCTTTTTATCCTTCTTGCACTTCTTCAACACCTTACCATTAGCAACAACCTCAGCATGTCCCATATCACCTTCAGGAGCATCTACCTCCATGCCGCTAGCAATGGGTACCAAATTCGGCACTTCCTCATCATCCTGGTGAACAAAATCAGGAATGGAAAACTCGAACCCCGAAGATGCCGCATCCTTCTCCAGCTTCATGAATTCCTCATGCAGGCCAAACAACACCTTTCTATTCCCCTGACGGCAATCAGGAGAAGAACCCAGCTCATAAAACTTACTAGAAAACCCCATGACCAATGCTATGGTTCCGAGAACCACAACTTCATCACCAGAATCAACCTCATCCCCAGCCTTCTTAACCTCCAACAACCTCTTCCCCATTCTCAGTAGCAAATCAAACACACCAGACTTAATCTTCCCTAACAAAACCCTATCAGGCAATTTCACCATAACATCAATGAAGGGCTTAAAAAGCACCTCTAGAACCTGCAAGTTCAGGGGAAGGAAAGGACTAAGCTCTTCTAGAAAAAGAGAGGCAATGTGGTAATTAACCCCATTGCCCTGCAACTTATCTTCGGCAGAGAAAGTCCTCTCATCCAAGATACCGATCAAGCGCTTTGAGAGTTCCAAATCCCAGGAATTCTTCTTCATGAGAGCGAAGAACTTTGAAATAAACTTGCGAATGAGAAGGTAGAACTTGTCTAACCTGAGGGCGTCGATGCCGGACCACTCGCGGCGCATGGTGAGGAGGAAAGTGGACAAGTACTGGAGGGAGAGGGGGAGATGGAGGACCAACACGACGGAGGAGAGACGGTCGATGAGGTCGGCCTGGACGGAAGGCTTGTCGGCATGCCACATGCAGTAGAAGAGACCCTTCCACAGCTTCTTGACGTCGTCGTCGGGGAGCTGCTTGGATTGAGAGGGAAGCCATGACTTGAAGAGAACGCGAAGGGCCTTGTCCCTCGTGGTTTTGTTGCAGCAAGCTAGCTGCTTTATCAGTGAGCGACCCACTTGTGACTCGTTTTCCATCGATTTCCCCCTCTCGATAGAGAAAGATGCAGTTTGATCTGCGGAAGCCCTAGGCAGATTGACGACGAAAGACAAACGGGATTTTAGGATTTGGGGTTTTAAATTTCCATTCAAAAACCCTAAAAAGGATTTTTTTTTTTTTTTTTTTAGAGTTGTACCTCTGTAGAAGGGTGAGACTTGAGAGAATAGACTTAAAAAGAGGGCCTTTTTGCTAAATCAGGCTCATGCTTTTGCAAAATAACAGTTTTAGCCTAACTTTTATAAAAGTTTTTTTATATAAATTAAGAAATTTAGAGTTCTTGTTTTTAAATAGACAAAACCTTTAACAAAATTATAATGATATATAAATAATAAATAAATTGACAAATTTAGTAGCTCTACATAGGTGAGGCCTAGAGAAGTTCGCCACCTACAAAGCTCCTTAGAGCTTCTTGATTTCATTCTTGAGGAGCTTGTGGTAGGAGTGCTCGAAGGTTAAGTTAGATCAATTTTAATCAAACTCAATTACAACTTGATATTTTCATTAGGTTAAATTTTTAGACTTGATCTTGACCTGATCAGCTCAAATAATAATTGGGTTAGGATAATGCTTGACTCAAAATGTAAATAAAGTGTACAATTTTTGACATTATGTATAGTTATGTTATAAAAATTTTAAAATTAAAACTACGTTATCTTTTATAATATATTTTCAAATAAAATTATATCAATATAAATATATTATCATGTTATATATTAATTTTAAGTCAATAAATTATGTAATTTATCTTTTATATATGTTTCAAAATATTATGCAACATCAAACCGAACTAACTTGGTATCGATATATAACTTAAACCCATCCCAAACATACACTAAACCGGATCCAATTAGATTCAAGGTAGCTAGATTGTGTTTTGAACACCCCTAACTTGTGAGATTGCAAGAGAAGCCAAGTTTTGAAGAGAAGCTATGACTTGTTATCCATTGATTTCCTTTTTGATGGAGAAAGATAGGGATGCCACAATTTGGTTTTTGAAAAACTTAAGCTATGTTTGGAAGTTTTAAAGAGGATGGAAGGGAGTGACTCATAAAGGAATGAAATGGAAAAGGTAAGGAATGAAATGGAAGATAATATACCACTCAATTCTTTGGTAGTTTGATAAGTTAATGAGAGAGGAAAGTGAAATATTCAAGTAATTATTTCCTTAACTTTTCAAATTGGAGGGACAAAATATGCAAGCTTTGAGTGGTAAAAGAGAGACTTATTGACTCTCCCTTGTCATTCCACTTCTCCTTTTAAAAATAACTCTCAAACACACTATTATTAAATATTGTCATGTCATTCCTTATCACTTCATCTCTTGTCATCCTCCCAAACATACACCTAGGTTCTTCGAAGATATGAATGAAACAAGAGGAATTTTAGGTTTGGGAATTGAAAACCTTTTTTTTTTCGAAAGTTATGGCTGTCAATTATGGGATGCAAATTACATTATGCTAACTGTAATATCCTAAAATTCCGTATCTTTTAACCAGTAATTTTGACAGTTAACAGAATTTTACTGTTTAGTAATTTCTGGATATTGTAAAATTATTTTGATTATTCCGTCAGCATATTTGATCGTTTTGAGTGATTTTCAAGTGTCAAGAAAATAAAAATTTTCGGTAGGAAAACTTTACGTAATTTAATTTTTTTACCGTTAGGTTTTAATTATTTTACGTAATCTGATTTGATATTTGTGAATTTTCTAATTTTTGTGATTTTTGTGGATGATTATGAAATTTTTTACTGTTTGTGGGCTCAGGGGGTGTATGTGGGTCCAAGTGGCCATACGTAGGCCCAGTGGGTCCCGTAAAGTGAAAATTTTTTTACGCATAGAAAAATTTGTACTATTTAGACAGAGACAGGGGATCTTACTAAACCTGAATCTGGAAACAGTTTTAGAAAATTTATTGTAATGTGTTTTGTACTGTATTTAATTATCGAGTGATAAAAAATACAGTAAATATAATTTTTGTGGGGTTTAGCAGATAAAAATAAATATTATATTGTGAAGTCAACATTAGTGGTTATGATAATGGACCAATAGGAAACAAGTCTAATATTGGAGATTTTGATATCAACCGTCAATTTAATCAACTACAGTAGGATAAGTCCTAATAAAATGGTATGACCAATTTTATAACTATTGGTTAAATTGATCAAGGGTGGAGATTTGGTCTTTATGGTGGTGACATTTGTGACCATTGGATTTGAATCTAATCAACGGTGGAGATGGATCAATTATGACCATTGGATTTGGATTTAATCTATGGTAGAGATTTAGTCTTAAAAAGTGACAAAGATCATTTATGACCCTGGATGTAAAGTTTGAAGGAGTAATCTTAACCTTTCATTTTGGAGACACATCTAAGGGCTAGGATTTAAAGGAAAAAGATCCAATGCTTATATCAAGTTTTCTAATCTAAAGTTTACACTTAAAGTCTACCTTAATCCTAACCATTGAACTAATCAATGGTTAGGAATGCTTCAAATAATGATGGCTAGGAGATTTGTCACATTTGAAGAGTGCATGGAGGGGGGAATGGTTTTGGAGGCTTAAGACAATAGCCAAGTTTCAAGACACCAATTCTATCTCAATCTTGGTCATTATTGCATGTTTCAAGAAAGCTAACTTAGCAAAATTTCTCTCCATTCTCTCCATGCAATTTTCGGCCATGCATTGAATTAGAAGACCAAATAATTCATTTCTATACTTCACATTATCACATCTTCATCTTTTCACTCAAGTATCAAAAAGCAAAACCAAAGAAAACTTCATTTCCCTCCCTAAACACACCATTCGGCCATATCACTCAAAACCACTATCCAATCTCTTTTAATTTCATCCAACCATAGATCTTGAATCTACATGATATTCTAAACAACTTTCATGTTGGAGACTTTCTCTAAATAATTTATTTTCAAGGACTTTCTTCAAGAGCAAAGTCTAAGGTTTTTGAGATGAAGTGTAAGGAAACTTCATTTCTTCTCTTCTTTTTCATGATCTAAACCATGTTTGATCCAGGTTCCTCTTAATCAAGCTTAGTATACTAATTTTTATGTATTTTGTTTTGTATTCGAGAAGCCGTTGGTGGTGAAGGATTTGAAAAAAGAAGTAAAACAAAAAGCTTTTGAGGATCTTCAAGAGGTAAGAGGGAGATCTATCTCACCAACCAAGTATGGTGGTGAGAGATGGTCTTATATTTGATGGATGGTGAATCCATGTGAGGATTCATATCCATGGTCTTGTAATTTATTTTTGAGTATTTATGTGCTTTAATTATTTGCCTATGCTTGGTATGCTTTGCATGATTTTATGGCTTTGATAGTATGCTTAAAATATGTATGATAAGTATATGGCATGCTTGTAGTATTTATGATGAAATATGTATGTGTATGCCATGATGTGTTGATGGAAAGGAAATTAATTTTTGGCTCCAATGGCCAAGGAAGGGCTACGGTTTTGATGCCCTTGATTAGGGTTCTTGTTGAAATTTTTCAAGAACAAGGAAATTAATTTTTGAGTCTCTAGAAAATAGTGAATTGCGGTCAAGACACCTCAAAATAGGTGTTCACAAATTAATATTTTCATGAATGATGAAAATGGATGATTTGAAGAATATAAAAAATAAACAAAGGATTTGTTTTTCAAGAGAACAAGAACACGGTTTTAGAAAGATTTTTATTGATTTATTTTGTGTAAAAAGTTTCTAAGTGTTTTACTAAACATGGGTTTTAAATGAAAATAGCAATGTTGAATTTAAGGATTTGCAAAGAAAGTAAAAAAGGATTTGCAAAGGAGGTGAAAAAGGATTTGTAAAGAAAGTAAAAATGAATTTGAACAAATGGATTTGGTTTTTATGACCATCGGTATTTCGATTTTGAAAACAAAGATTTTAATGGTTTTGTTTGTGTGAAAACAGAAATGATAAATAATTGAGTTAGAAGAAAAAATGTTTGATGGCTTCAATGGCCAAATACCCTACGATTTTGAAAAACTGGTTATGCCTAAATTTTTATGGAACAAAATGATATTTTATAAAACGGAGTATTTTGTTATTCGAAAGATTTGACAGTTTTCAATGAACACATTCACGGTTTTTGTAAAGAATTTTTAATAGTTTTGTTTGTGTAAAACCATATCAATTTAGAAGGAAAAAAAATATTTGATGGTTTCAATAGTCATGTCCATGTTTTTTAAGGCTTGTAATGCCTTAATTTTTATGAACAAAGTGATTTTTAAAGTGGAAACGTAACTTAATTTAATACAAAAAATTTAAAAAAGGAATCAGAATGTTTTATCACTTGAGAGAATTTTGTAAACGAAAGACAAAGAGATGTTAAACACGTTTGAACTTCAATTTATTTTGAAGAAGGTTGTGTTTGGAAATGATTTGGGAAAAATGAAGAATATAATAGTGTTTTAAAATTTACTAACGATATAACCGATTTTCGAGTTTTGAAGTACGTTAGAAATTCTTAAAGTTTGAAACATTGATTTAAATCAATGGAAAAGTGATTTTGTGGGTTATATTTGAAAAAGAATTTCTTGAGTAAAGACCGTGAAAAAGATTTTCTTGAATAAGAAATATATTAAATGAAGTATAAAGTTATATTATTTTGAGAGAAGTTGAAAATGAATTTTTGAAGATTAAGAAATATTTTCTCAGTAATGAAATTGTGGTAAAAAATTATTTGCGTAGCTTAAAAACGATTTGAAATATAGTAAAATATTTCTACGCGATTGGAAATACGTTAAATATTTCTCTGCTATTTGAATTACGTTTAAATATTTTACGTAATTTGAACTAATGTTAAAAAATCAATTTGTGATTAAAAAGAAATAAAATATTTTTACGCGATTGTGAAAATGGAGGAAAACTGCTATGAGATTTAGAAAGTGTTTTAAATATTTTGAGAATGATGGAAAATGATTTACGCGACTTAAAAAAATAATTTTTAAGATACGCGATTTTGAAACAGTGGAAAAATACTATGCAATTTAAGAAACGTATATTTTTTACGCAATTGAGAAAAATGTTGAAAAAAATTATTATGTGATTTAAAAGTCTGCAACGAAGAGTTCTGCAATTTTGAAAACGCAATGTAAATGTTACGCGATTGTGAAAATACTGGCAAAGTGTTTTATGACTATAAAAACATGATAACTTGATGATTATTGCCAAAACAAACATGAACACCGTATGAGAAAATGACGAGTTTTGCCTGCGATTGGTATTTGGTTCATTTTATATGCATTGGAAAGATATGCTGTGATTGGCATTGGTGCATTATACATGCATTGAAAAAATATCGTTGAGGCGATATGATTACATTGAACAAATGAAATTGAAAGATTTGACCCATGTGGTTGACTTGACCGATATATTCGTGATTGTATAAAGTATAGCTAATAAGCTATTTTGGCCCTTGTGATTGAAGAGAGAATGAGAATTGATAGTGAGATATATGATGGATCTTGGGGGCGTCAAGGTGCGACGGTCGATCAGTGGATATCTGTCGGTGAGCTAAGGCTGGATCATATGCTACTTGGCGATGCAGTCCGTTCCAACGCATTAACGATACCCGACAAGAACACAATTCCTTTCAACAACTAGAAGATTGTCTTTGGGCTAAGACTGACAATTAACAGAGCATTCTCCTTGAAATTGTGAAAACTTTCATGGAGTTATTTTTTAAAAATCGAAATCTATGCGCACACGCATTTAATCAACATCTATATCAGGTTATGATATATTAATTGAGGAATATTGGTTATAAAACTGTTTTGAATACTTGGATGATAATGATGATAATTAGACAATGTTAAGGGCATTATCATCGTAATTGTTGTTTATGATAATTGAACTGATAAATGACGTTGGATGATGATAGTTGATTAATATTGATGTCATGATCATAATTGTAGTATGATCTATCTGTATGATATGCTGCTTGTGTTATCTCTGCCTTACCACGTTAAGATTGCAAGGTGATCTCACCTCTTTGTTATATTGTCTTACTGTGTTGTATTGTTAAAACTATACAGTAGAAGGAACGAGTTGTCTTTAGACATAACGGGTGGTAGATATTCTGAGATTGGTGACAATAAGGAGGAGTGGTCACTCAGAACTCGTTAGTGTGAAGTGTTAATAAAGAACAAATGTCTGATGCATCAAGATGGATACAAAAAGGGATAAGTATGTGAAGTTTTTATCGTTAGTGTTGTATCGTGCTATTAAGTAGGACCCATCATAGGGTTTGTTACTGTTAAAAAAAAAGGAGAGTCTGTTAGTTTTATATTTCTCTTTAAATTGTTAAATATTAATTGATGTCAATATTGTATACTAAATATATTTTCAGTAATACTTATAAATTTCAGTAAGTTTATGTTTCAGTAAGAAAAAAATTTTAAAACTCATCTTTTATAACTCAAACTTTGTGCGAACTTCTTTTCAGATTATGAGTCGGGAGTTGGAAATGTGATATCCTAGAGAGGGTGTTACACTAACCCAAGAATGTTTTGTTGTAGTGAAAATGGATTGCGAAAGAACTTTATTTATAATGTTAGAGGTTTAAATTCTATAATCACCACTTTGAGGAAGACTTAACTATTATTCTTAGCTCGAAATTGCATAAATAATTAATTAAAAACAAAAAAAAATTACATTCTTGTGACTTTGTCTTTAATCCTTGTAGAAGAATAAAAAATATTTTTTGTCTAACTCAAATATGATAAATATATATTTACAATATATTTATATGAGATAAATATCAAATTAAGTTATATATGATTATAATATTTTTACAAAATATAAAATAAATTTATAAATAAATTAAAAATATTAAAATATAAAAATTAGATAAATAAAGAGGCTTTAAAAGAATATGATGCATAAATGCACCAAGTCTCTTAAGCCGTAGACAAAATAATAAAAAAATTGAACCGCTTGGATGAGTGACCAGCAACCTATGTGGTCCGTTCCTCTTCAGTGCCCACATCTTCATCAACATCGTTCCTCCTCCCTTCCCCTTTCCACACATAATTCACATGCAAAATCTTAATAACCCAGTTCTCACTCCTTCTTAAAGGCGATTCATTCCCTCCTCCTCGCCGTCATCTAGAACGGCCTTCCCCGCGGTCAAGGCCAGAGAGATTCCAAAGGTATCAAAACAATAATCTGGAAAACACAGACTTTTGCAACGGTTTTTACGCCGTGGTCCGCCCCACCACGCTCACCTGAGAAGGATTGGCGCATGAATTCAAAGACCCACCCGTAGTCGCAGATGCTGCTGTGTTGGTGCCGTTTGAATGGGTTGGTCGCAGGAAGCATCTTGAGGCGGGTTTCAATTCGACCACAGCTAACTGGGATTAAGATTTCTGATGGCTGCTTTGTGCTTGCACTACCTACTTTCAGTACCTGCTTCTTAGTAGCACATCTTTGTGTTGTTGCATATCACTAAATTAGATTCCAATTTTAACTTGACAATGGGTATTGATTAACAAAATGGTTGGGTTTCTTCCCTTTGTAAAGTATTTTTGTTCCAACCAAGTGGTTTTGTTAAATCTGCAAAGTCATCAGCGATTCAGCATTCTTCTCTTGGTCGCTCAATCTCCAACCTTCCTTACTTTCACTTACGGTCAAACACAACAAAAATACTATAGGATTAAATGTAATTTTCAAATAAAACATTTGAAATACTGTACGACTCATAGGAATTTATATAATTCTTATATTTTTATATCACTCTTTAATATTATTTTTTATATTTAATTAATGAAATATAAATTGTAATTAATTATATATATTAATTAATTAATTAATTAATAAATGTAAATTTTAACCTTAAACTATAAATTTATTCATAATAATTAATATATGTAATTAATTATGAATTTACATATCATTAATTAAATATAAAAAATAGTATTAAAAAGTGATAATTATTTCTCAAATTTATACGGTTAAAATATAAAATAACAAGAAAACTGAGATGACCTGTTATCACGTTATTCTTATGGTGTATTCATGCTCCAACAATTTTTATGAGTATTGTAGAATCCTCCACTCTTGGTTTATCAAGATCACAACAAATCCTAAACTTGCCATTACTCCACCCTATTTGTTGCCTTTGATCAAATTAGGAGACAAACTATTCCGTCATTAATCCGTTAAAAAAAAATCAATTGAATATGATTATGCTAAAACTGAAAATAAAAGTGAAGAGAGAGAGGGGAACGCTTGAATGTCAATGGGGGAAAGAGGAAGCTTGAACGAGAACAATCTCTGAGCGAAGACCCAAAGAAAGCAAGCAAGTCCACCTAGAGTAGCATAAAGAAACGCACGCAACCGTTAAAAAAAAAAAAAAACCCTCAAACCAAAACTAACAAGAATGCTAAAATTACTAAATTCAATGAGTAGTTAAAAAATAATAGTTTAAATATGTTTTTTCATAAAAATATAGCACTTTTTTGTTTTTATCTGTCTAAAATTTTTCTTTCAATTTTGATTTCTCTAAATTTTTTATTTTATTTTAATTCTTGTCGTTAATAATTTTTCATTAAATACTTAGTAAATAAAACTACTGAGACATGACATTAATAAATCAGACCTTTGTTTGATATATAAATACATAACAGAAACTTTTACTAAAGGCAAAAACTAAAATAAAAAACAAATTTAAAAGAATCAAAATAAAAAAAAATTAAAAGAAAAAAAACTATATTTTTAAGAATCAAAAATGTATTTAAACCTAAAATAAAATTTTTGTCTTTCACCTATTCCTTATCGATACAAAATAATTTAAGTGCACTACATTTGACGAACCACCTATTGATTTAATTAGCATCAAATGGCATTATTTTCAACTTTAGTAAGTATGTTTCCACGAAGTGTTTTAGAATCATTTTAAGTCGAGACTGACAAAAATATCAGTCAATTCAATTCAATAGTTAAAAAATGACACAATTCAATAGTAATTAATCAAAGCAATCTCTTGAGAAAAGTGAGAATAACCTGTTTTGAGAAATAATTAAGCAAGCAAGCAAAGCCAAACATACACAAATTTAAATTACAAATAAAAAAGGTTCAAATCCCGAAAAAAAAAGCACAGGATTATATAATCCTTAAAAAATAAAGCTACATATACAATTCAAAACATGAAAATGAAAAGAGGCAAACAATAATACGAGGGAGGTAAATATTTGTTGAGACACTCATCCTAACGCTTTTTTTCTTTGTTAAGAGACATTATTATTATTATTATTATTATTATTATTATTATTATTATTATTATTATTATTATTATTATTATTATGAGGAGCACGTCTTGAAGCAACTTGCATTGTTATATGGTCGCGGTGTGACAACTTTGAATAACACAAGAGAAGAAAGTAGCACGAGGCGTGTGATAATACACTGTCCTCAAGGATTTATCGCACGGGTGCGCGAATCCCCAGATTCAACAGCTCGTCCCGGTGATAATGGCGAATAACAACAAGTATATTTTGGTGCAACTCAGGAAGAAGAAGCAGAGAAAGAAGAAGGAGAGAATAATGCTACGGGTTGAAGACGTTTGTTTTTAATTTAAAAAGCATCAGAAAAAAAATTTGTAACAGATTACAAACCCGTTATATTTTTGAACGTTTGAACGTGTCAACGTGTGTGAACGTGTCCCACCTCGGGTCCGCCTCACGTAAGAACGTGGCTAGCTCACGTAGGCACGTGGCCGCCTCACATCGGAAAGTGGCCGCCTCACGCCGGCATGTGTCCGCCTCACGCTGGAACGTGGGAGGCTACGGACGTGGGACCAAATCAAAAAACATAATATGAAAATTGACCGTTTCCGGATAAGGTTCATAAAAGATTAATAATTAGTACAAATTTATTAAATAAAATAAAATTGAGCAAAAACTTGTGAGGCCTCTTTTATCGCTATTGCAGCGGGGGGGCAAAATCGGATGATTTGCACCGACTTTCACTCAATCGAGGCCCAACTTGTCTTGCTATGCCCATACCTCTCACAAACTTATCTAACCAAATTTCAAAACATAAGTTACCTTATAAACTCTTTACCACTTTGAAGACCAAGAATGTGACTTTAGACTTTCAAATATTGAAAAAGGCTAAAACAACAACAATCCCCCATATATTTCAAAAGTTTAAAGATATAAGAAAATTTTAAAACAAGATTTTTCCTGAGTTAACACCATGGGTGTAAATGCATCGAATCTGGTGTCTTTTGACTATGAACCAGACCTAGACGGATGTGACATAACATACATGAGTTGGTGAAGTAAACTTCTATGAACCGTAAACACTTTGTAACATTGAGGTCTACCACCACACTACACCCCCACAATTCTCGTTTGTCGCCGTGTTTGCGCTAATAGGCCATGCGCGCGCTTCCTGGTAATTCATGAGTGCTCTAGAGATATGCCATAATCTCATACAAGCGGCCCCACTTGACACTATATAGGTGATTTCATCAAGTGTATGCTTTGCAAATCATACACCACCCATAAGGATATGAAAATCATTAAAAGCTTTTAGCTTATCCTCTCAATAATGCATCTAAGACATCTCACACCATAGGAAGGGACAAAATTATTTGTGCTAGCAGAACTAACAAGTGACTTGTTTTTACCCATATGAACCTTTTTCATGGGATCTCCAATCACAAAGGTTGGAGTTACTATCACTGTTAATTTCAAATTGGCTTAAGTCTCATTCCCCTCGATGTTTCATATATTGGTTTCCTCCCAAGAGGCTTTGTCAGAGGATCGGCCAAGTTCACTTCTGACTTCACATAATCAATTGATATTGTTCCATCCTTTAGCAAATTGCTTTACCACATTATGCCTCAATTGTATATGTCTGTTTTTGCCATTGAAGGTCTTATTCTTTGCAATGGCTATTGCCGCTGACAATCACAATGCATTGACACTGACGGTGTGGGTTTTATTCCTAAAGGAATATTTGCCAAGAAGTTCTTTAACCACTCACCTCACTACTGACCAATTCCGAGCTACAAACTCGACTCCATAGTGGATCTTGCTATTATAGTTTGTTTGGTGATCTCCATGTAACCGCTCCACCACCAAGTGTAAATACATAACCACTAGTGGATTTTGTCTCATCCGAATCGAGATCCAGGTTAGCATCACTATATCCTTCTAATACAAATGGAAATCCACTATACACTATACCATAGTTCATGGTTCTCTCAAATATCTCATGAGTCTAACAAGTGCAAATGATCCTGATTTGGACTATGAGTATATACTCAATCTCCCAATCTCCCCACAAAGATATGCTATGTCCGGTCTCGAAAAATTCATTAAATGTAATAAACTTCCAATAATTTGGGCATACTCGATTGAGCAACAGGATCACCTCTATTCTTTTTAATTGTGAGTTAGAATCATAAGGGGTACTCATTGGTTTTGAGTCATAATGACCAAACTTTCTAAGAAGTTTCTCTACATAATGTTCTTGGGATAGTGTTATACTATCACCCTTCCTTATGATCTTTACTCCTAAGTATTACACTTACTTCACCCATGTCTTTCATATCAAACTTAGATGCAAGAAATGATTTTGTTTTTATCACAATATCATTACAAGTACCAAAAATAAGCATGTCATCCATATATAAACATATGATTACACATTCACCATTCATTAATTTAGTGTAAACACATTTATCAACTTCAATAGAAGTGAAACCATCATCAATCAAAATTTGATTAAATTTTTCATGCCATTGCTTTGGTGCTTGTTTCAAACCATATAAGGATTTGAGAAGTTTACATACTTTATTTTCTTGACCAGAATTACACATCCTTCAGGTTGTGTCATATATATTTCTTCTTCCAAATCACCATTTAAGAAAGCAATTTTTACATCCATTTGGTGAATAACAAGTTTGTAAATTGAAGCCAATGCTATCAAAATCCGAATTGAAGAAATTCTGGTCACAGGGCAAATGTGTCAAAATAATCAATATTTTGTTTTTTGGTAAAACCTTTTCTACTAATCTAGCTTTGTATTTTTCAATCGAACCATTAGGATTATATTTCCTTTTAAAAATCCATTTGCAACCAATAGGTTTTGTACCAGGAGGTAAGTCAACCAAAATCCAAGTATTGCATTTTGAAATAATCAATTTCGCTTTAATAAATTCTTTCCAAAATTGAGCATCGGAAGATGAAATAGCTTTAGAAAAAGTCAAAGGATCATTTTCAACGAGATAAGTATAAAAATCATTTCCAAAAGATGTCTCTTTTCTTTGTCTTTTACTCCTTCTCAAATCCTCATATGAGTTTTCACTATTATTTCCTAAAGAAATATTTTCTAAAGAAATATTTTCTAAAGGTTGTTTATTTTCAGATTTCAAAGGAAATATATGTTCTAAAAATTCAGCGCTTTTTAGTCTCCATTATTGTATTATGATCAAGCACATCGCTTCCAAGCAAAACAAGGAACCTATAAGCTGCACTACGTTCAGCATAACCAATAAACATACAATCAGAAGTTTTGGTTCTAATTTTTCTTTTCTTTGGATCAGGAAGCATTACCTTAGCTAAACACCCCCACACTTTTAAATATTTTAAATTAGGCATATAACCTTTCCATAATTCATAGGGTGTTTTACCACTTTTCTTATGAGGTATTCTATTTTGTAAAAAAACATGCAGCTTAATAATGCTTCTCCCAAAGATTATCGAATACCGAGGAACTAACTAGCATTGCATTCATCATTTCTTTTAATGTTCTATTTTTTCTTTCAGCTACACCATTAGATTCAGGTGAATAAGGGGGAGTTACTTCATGTATTATGCCTTCTTTTTCACAAAATTCATTAAATAATATATATTCACCACCCCTATCAGATCTAACCCTTTTAATTTTTCTATTTAATTGATTTTCTACTTCTGCCTTATAGGAAACAAACATTTCTAAAGCTTCATCTTTATTTCTAATTAAATAAACCTTAGTGTATCTAGAAAAATCATCTATAAAGGTCACATAATATTTTTTACCACCTCTAGTCATTGTATTTTTTAAATCTCCTAGATCGGTATGAATTAAACTAAGCAATTCAGATTCACGATGTTGTACAGGTGGACAAGATTTTTTAGTTAATTTAGATTCTATACAGATATCACATTTATTTAAGCATGCATCACTAGTCGTAGAAATTAAACCAAGACATCGCATTTTCTTAACATAAGAAATATTAACATGTCCTAATCTAGCATGCCACATATCAACAGAATCAATCAAGTAAGCAAAAGAAGATGCAACTTTATTAATAATTTCAGAAATACTGAGTAAAAAAAGTCCTTGATCACTATAGCCCTTTCCCACAAAGACATTATTTTTTGTCATTACTATCTTATCAGATTCAAATGACACTTTAATCCCAGCTTTTCCCAACAATGATACAGAGATCAAATTGGCCCTAATATTAGGCACATGGAGTACATCGTTCAAAGCCAAGGTCTTCCCAGATGTAAGTTTCAAAAGAACTTTCCCTTTTCCCGAAACTGCAGCAGTACGAGAATCTCCAAGATACACAAGTTCTTCATCATCCCCTACAGAAGTGTAGGAGGTAAAAGCATCTTTGTTTGCACAAATATGCCTGGTAGCACCGAGTCTACCACCCATTTGTTCACACTTGGTCACAATGTTAACTTGAGAAACGACCGCAAAGAATAATATCATCTCCTTCTACCAAATTTACATTCGGCTTAGGAGGATTGTCGTTTCTCACTCTATGCCCGCATTGAGGAGCATAATGACCGGCTTTCCACAAACATAGCAAGCACCTTTCTTTTTGAAAGTGGGATTAGTAGATCTAGGAAAATGATCGAAAGACTTTTTGTTATGAACATACCTCTTTTTTGTGGTTTATTTTGAACCGCATTTGCTCGAGAAGCCAAAGCCTTCGCCCTTGCACCGACACTCTCTTCGGTTGGTATCTTCAATGATTATGTGAGTTATCGATTCGAGGGTGATAATTGCTTGTGCTTGTGCTTCACCGTTGCTTGTAGTCCTTCCATGACGGAGGCAGCTTTCTCAATTAGGAGGCCAAAGAACGAATCGTCTGGGAGGGTGATGTTTTCACCTTCGATCCTCCAATAGTTTATGGTATTCATTAATTTGTATTTTTATGTCCTTGTCGTCAGTCATTTCCCAGTGGTAGTAGTTGCCGATGACGAATTTTTGTTTTTCGGCATCTTCAGCAGTGTACTTCACAGTCATGGAGTCCCATATCTCCTTCGCATCCTTGTAAGAACAGTACACATCGAACAAGTCGTTAGAAAGAGTGCTAATTATTGTGTGACGACATACCTTATTTGCATGTGTCCAATCCTGTATTAGTTTCGAATTGGCAGTCGACGCTGGTCTGGGTTCGGTAAGGGCGGTTGCAACTCCGTGCATGTCGAGAATTGTGTGGACACGTTCCTGCCATCGTTTGAAATTCTGGCCTCCGAAAAGCTCGATCTTTGAGATATCCGGGAATGGTTTTGCATAGGTGATCGAAGGTGGAGGCTGTGGAAGAACGGCTTCTCTGTTGGTGGGAACTGGAGCCTGGTCGTTAGCGTTGTTGTCAGCCATGGTAGTAAATCCTTGAGATTGTTATATGGATCGCGGTGACAACTTTGAATAACACAAGAGAAGAGTAGCCTGAGGCGTGTGTGATAATACACTGTCCCTCAAGGATTTATCGCACGGTGGTCTTGCGCGAATCCCCCAGGATTCAACGCCGTCCGTCCGGTGATAAATGGAGTAACGAACGCAGAGTATATTTTGGTGCAACTCAAGAAGAAGAAGCAGAGAAAGAAGAAGGAGAGAATAATGCTACGGGTTGAAGACGTTTGTTTTTAATTTAAAAAGCATCAGAAAAAAAATTTGTAACAGATTACAAACCCGTTATATTTTTGAATGTTTGAACGTGTCAACGTGTGTGAACGTGTGTGAACGTGTCCCACCTCGGGTCCGCCTCACGTAAGAACGTGGCTAGCTCACGTAGGCACGTGGCCGCCTCACATCGGAACGTGACCGCCTCACGCCGGCACGTGTCCGCCTCACGCCGGCACGTGTCCACCTCACGCTGGAACGTGGGAGGTTACGGACGTGAGACCAAATCAAAAAACATAATATGAAAATTGACCGTTTCCGGATAAGGTTCATAAAAAATTAATAATTAGTACAAATTTATTAAATAAAATAAAATTGAGCAAAAACATGTGAGGCCTCTTTTATCGTGCGCAGTAGTGAGAAAATCGGATGATTTGACCGACTTACCCAATCGAGGCCCAACTTGTCTTGTAGCCATACCTCTCACAAGCTAATCTAACCAAATTTCAAAACATAAGTTACCTTATAAATTCTTTAACACTTTGAAGACCAAGCAATGTGAGACTTTAGACTTTTGAAATATTGAAAAAGGCTAAAACAACAACACTTGCTTCCATATAAGATTGGCATACTCCGGATGATCAACAAAAGGATTCCGATTATGCTGGTAAAATTTGCATATTCTTTCATTTCTCAGTTTCTCTTCCCTCGAAGGTGGATCAACTTCATTCCATTTTAATAATGTGGAAAGCAACCCCATCTCCCTGTTTTCTGCAGTAAACAGATAATATTAATTTCAACTTGAAGGTACAAGAAAAATTTCAACTTAGGACAAAAGTAATGACAGCTGGAGAGCTTTAGTGCGTTTGGAATAACTGTGAAAATTTAATTATTTCAATAATCGATTATTTTAATAATCAAGCTGTAAAAATTTGATTATTTCAATAATCGATTATATTTGGATATGTTAGCTGAAAAGCGATTTTAAACTAATTTGTTTCGTTTGGATGATATAAAAAAGAATCGCTTTTATGCATTAAATTACCAAAATAAGTATAGAATGATTAAAAAAATTATTTGATTGAGGACAAAATAGTATTTACATCTCAAAGTGTAAGGAATAATCTAAAATCTAAAATCAAAAGCTGAAATTTCAGCATTATGAAAAAAAACTGTTAGAATGCATTGAATTTCGTATAAAAGCTAAAGCTAAATTTAACAAACATGTTCAATTACTATTACAACATCTTTTTTTGTAAAGCAACATATGTTGGGGGTGGGAATAATCTTTCCCAAACACCCCCTTAATTAGTTTCCAAAATCATAAGAATCAATTAGAGAATATAGAAGGACCAGATATATATATATATATATTTACCGGAAGGACCAGATATAATCAAACACAAGCACCATAATTATTTTCTACTTAATACTCATACAGTATGTTAGCATAATTAAACCAAAAACGTAATGAAAAAACAGAAGTTATTTGAAGCGAAAAGGATTTGCAAACTTGCAATGCACAAAAGAATAACAAACCAAACTTAAGAGCAATCTTTAGTTTTAAGCACATGTCCAGTTTTACATTTACGGAGCAACACAGAAATCAAAATTAAACTTTGTAACAAATGGATGTTTTAAGAATGCAACACAAAACAATGTCATGAAGAATCAATTATTTAGATATTGAGATCCTGCTCTCCGCGTATCAGATGCCAAGTTTTAAAGATTCTTACATCTATGACTAAACATGAGCTAATATATGAGATGATAAAATTACTATTAAAAGAAATATATAACATGAGATGATAAAACTAAGGCTTAATTATTTTTTAGTCCCTCTAGATATAGTCATCTTTTGTTTTGGTCCCTCTAAAATTTTTGACCTCATTTTAGGGACTAGCTTCACCAGTCTTAAAATTTAAAGGGACTAAAATGAAGTCAAAAATTTTAAAGGGACCAAAACAAAAAATGACTATATTTAGGGGGACTAAAAAGATAATTAAACCTAAAACTAATTATTTAATAAACAACCACAAGTAAGATAAATACACTGAAAACTTGACCAACACATGTAAAGCATGTATCCTTGGGATTTTAGGTCAAGAATTCAAATATTATAGTTGAATGAGAACTTGAAAAGTCCAACCTACCAACATTTGGAGTATCTGACAGGCGAAGACCTGGACTTCCCCCTGGTTGTTGAAACCCATAACAGACTGCCATGTACATTAATGCCCTCGCGATATCCCCTCTAACCTGAGGTTAGTTTAACTTCAAGACATAATATACATGAAAGAAGTATTATCCCAAACGAAGTTTGAGTCAACAATAAATTAACTCTCCAGGTGAAGAGATATCAAAGCTAATTACAAATAGTTGCAGTACCATACTGGAACTTTCACCATCTATCCAGGGTCCTTTTAACAGCAGTTATTAGTCCTCCATGTACAAGTTACTTGTGAAAACAGTTAAAAAATTTGAACAGAAATATTAAAATCATAGGCTTAGTCTAGAAAAATGCTCCAACCCCAAATCCAATACGCCTTTAACCAAAATAGCTCAGATGACATAAATTTAACAGAGGGCATGATAACACAAAATATATATTAACATTGGCGGAACTACCATGCCAGATCTCCTTCAAATTTCAAGCATGATTAGCAATCAACTGTGAGAGTTTGAAAAAAAAAATGAATGACCGAAAAGATGACCTGCATAGGTGGTGCCCACCTCTCCTTGTCTGTTTCAGTGTCCAAAGCAGCTTCTTTGTTTGCTGGTCTCAAACATTTGGTCGAGCTAGTCTTGCATTCACCATAGTACTTGTTTCCCCTTGATGAATTGACTGAGAGAAAGTAGTAATATCAACTGAAATTGCAATCTTGACTAGTAAAATATTGAGCAGTAGATTTCCTTACCATTTACATCAGCAGGGCGAATGTTGTGTAAATCAGTCAAAGATGGACCATTGGTCAGCCCATAAGAACGAGGCCATAGATGCTCCCCTGTAAAAAGCTTTTATGCAAATAAGTGAATATATATATATATGATTCCATAAACTTCAACCTTAATCCTGTTATAGGAGAGCCTGGGCAAGATAAACACATCTCTTTTCCATCCCTAATTATGTGATTGACCTTCATTATTTATTTAATTTATAGTAAAAACCTTCTTTATTGCCATTAATATTTAGGTTCAATGACTGTCATAGATCAAGTTTTGAAACAAGTTTCACATTAAGTTATACACTAGTTAAGAAGTTAAGCACAACTATTGCTACTTTGCTATGACCTAAAACGGGAGCTTGATCAAATACACGTATGTTTTCTCATTAAACATAGGCTGTATTTTTACCCTTTGGTTAAAAAATATCAACTGAGTACAAGCATGTTACAAAAAGAGCTAAGAGCAACAGCTGAAAACCCCATAAGATAATTAAGACTAGAGAGAAACTAACATCAAAATCATGGTAAGTCCAACAAATTGATTAGTTGACTCACTATTCCATCCCTGTGGTTTTCCTGATAACCGTTTTGGGACAACTCTCAAGGAGTATATTTCAACTCTGCAAATCATAAATCAATAGGTATATAAAAAATCTGCTAATATGATAAACAGAAAACATTACTAAAATGTAAAGCAATAACGGCCATGGTAAATCCATACATTCCTGAGGAAGCTTCTGGTTTATCAATATCAGCAGCATCAAGAACCTTGAGGGCATCCCACACCTGTTAGATAAGCATTTCAGATCTATAGATTTGAAATACCATACAGAACCAAACAAGTTGTGCAAGATTTAAATCAGCATGCATATTTAAAACCAGGAATGACCTCTTGGTAGGACAAGGAATGATGTGGGACAATGATGCTGTTCAATTTTTTCTTGAGCGCTTCACCTCTTAAATGCTTCACAGGGGCATAGTAATTGATAATGTCCTCACAGGCATAAGTAAAGGGAGCTTGATAGTCAGAGGCTGCAGCAACGAGATTGAGAGATAGCAAGTATAAGGAGATAAGTCTAGAAAGCCATCTCCACCAGATATTAAAACATGTTAGCCACACTTGTCCCCTAAAGAAAAGGTAATAATAGTTAGCTTCAGAAATTTTGTAGAAGGAAGAAGAAAAGAAAAATAAATGAAAAATATCCTTTGTTTTTAGATGATTAAGTATTTTTCATATGCTCTGCAACCTAGGAACCCCAAACAACACAACATCACTTATGGATCATAGACTAGCACAAATTGGGAGTGTTTCTCATTCAATATGTCAATAATATTCCCATTATAATTCTAAACTGTTGGAGGAATCCTGGCAGAACCACAGCTTTGCGAGTTTGGAGAGTCCCTTATAAACCCCACACTAGCACCCGATGTGTGTGACTCTTGCACTAGACTCATGGGCATCTAATGTTGAACCAATTGGACCGTAACATAAACAAGAAAAATTGTGGTGAACACATTAACATTTGTTTCTTTGGCACTCAACAAAAATGATGAATTCAGAACCCAGAAATCATGGAATACACAAACTCCAGCTCCACATGATCAAATCAAATTAACATGATTGTTCTGAGCTCTGAGGATGAGTAAAGGTCGATTTTTTTTTTTAAAAAAAAAATGGCACAAACCTGTCATCAATATTAAAAATTGGAATCGGCGGCTTTTGACGGCATACAGAGGCAGCGCAATCGCGGCGCCGCCTCGGGATTGGGCTTGCGGGTAAGTGAAAGTGAAGTTCAAGTGTTCCCTTTCCCAGCAAGTGCCGGCGGCTTGAAAAGGATGCGGATGGTATGAGCTGACTTGTGGTATCCCTCATATTTGCAAAAGAATTGCCATGAATGAATAAGAGCAGTGCAAGGCACCGCATTATCAGATAATGGATTATCAAATAGTGGTTGTTCGCATTACTGTGATAGCATCTGAACCTTAAGGTGCAGGGGTTCGAAGCAATTAATCAAAGCCACTGCATTATCATATGATGGATTATTTGTAGATAAATATAAATAATAAATACTAGTTTAAACCTTGGGGTTTTGTTACTATTATTATTACTATATGTCCTTGACTTACATGTTAAGAATAAAAACAGTATTTATTATTAATTTTAATTATTTTAAAAATATTAAATATTTTTTGAATTTTTAAGATATTAAATAATTATATTTTTTATTTTATAATTTTTAACATATACCACTAATAATTTTTTTTTTATTTATTTATTTATTTATTCTGCATTATTCAGCTTAATTCTTTTCCAAATTGTCATTTAACTTAAGGGTTATAGCATCTATATTTATATATATAGTAATGCTATTAACACTCTTAATAATATATTTACACTCTTTATTAATTAATCATAATTTATATTTATATTTTTGTAAAATTAAAAGTAATTAATAAAGAGTATGGATAGGCGGCTAAGAAATTCAATAACTTCACTTTTACATACATATACAAGGACATTATTAGGTTTTGAACATGAGATATTATTTTTTTTAGTGTTATTAAAATAAAGGAAAAAATTAAACAAGTAGCTCCAGCATAAAAATCGCATAGTGTACGAGATACAAACAAAGGTGAACAAAAAATGGTTCCTATGTAAGAACCTCACTCGTATAAAGTGACACATCTCTTATTTTGTATTGTTACAATGAGAAATATTTTATCTTCCTACTCAATTTTTTTATTAGAAGAATAATTTCAAGTTATATAAAAGGAGTGATAAGATGTTAAAAATATCGCGTGTTATATTTAAATTCGTAAATAACACCGTGAACATTTAAAGGAACTTTACAAAAGTTTTATTATTCTCTTAAATTATTGGTGTGCAATTTTACGAATTATTTTTCATAACAACTAGTATTTTTCTTAGGTTAATACAAGTGTAAAGTGACTTAGTGTATATTTGGTTAAGCTTCAATTATGATAAATAATCACTTATTATTTAAAAACTCTCTCAATAAAGTTTTGATTAGAAGTTATTTTTAATACAAAATAAGTTAATTCAAACACAATAATAGTATATTCATTAAAAATATGTATAATTTATTTTATAATTTATGATAAAAAAATGGAAATACTTTAGTATTTGATAACAATATAAAAATAAAAATATTGTAATAATTAATTGAAAAATAATATTATTAAGGCAAAAATAATAAGAAGCAGTTGAATAATTAAAATTTAAAAGCATAAATTAAAATGAAGGAGGCTGCTGAATAGGTGCAGTCTCATCTGAGTAGGCATGTAAACGTGGATCATTAAAGAGATTCAGAGAATGTGACAAGAGCGACCGAACCAATATTATTGTTATTAGGTCTTATTAGATTTAGGATTTAGGAAGAAGTGGAAGAGCCAAGAGGAACCAAAACCAAAACATCATGGTATTTTGAATTATTGGCAGCGAAACCAGGGGGCCCTTTTGGAATGTACCAACACGAGACGCTTGGCACCTCCCATCAACCAACGTGTTATGGGTTTCGGTGCCTTACCTTTCTCCTCTTCTTCTCTTTTCTAAATGCTTCATCACCATATATATATCTATATGATATCTTTATATTTATTTAGTACATTTAATCTTATACCTTGTCTGTGTTTGTTCCCAGATCGCTTCACAGATGGATTGGTGGCATAAGATCAGAAGAACTTGGACTGCACTCTCTACCCGAATCAAGCTTAGCAAATCTGGTGGCTCCTCTCTTCCCTTAGTTCTATCCTTACCTTATTAATTCTTTAAATTTCAATATCCATTTATTTAATCTAATTAATTCCTTATGTCTTATATAGCAGGAGGGGTTACCGGAGGCAGTGGGGGTGAATACAATGGCGATTGCGGCGGAGCTGGTGGTGGGTTGCTGAAGCTTCGAGATGATGTGCAAATGTGCGGGTACAGAGATGTGGAGGTGATGTGGAACATGTTGAGCATAAGCCTGCAGCCTGATCAAATGGAAGCTCATGCCACCGACGCCAAACTTCCCAAGCGTAGCTGCAAGCACAGATCCATTTCGAGGCTTTTCTTTTGGACTAACCATAGCCCATAACAAACCAGGACTAAGGTTTTGCAGAGCCTGATATGTAAATGATAAAGTTTTGCAGTGGAATGTGAATGTCTTAATTTGTACATGTATGATAGTCAATGAGAATGAATCTTTATTTCTTTAGTTAACAGAAGTTCATGTTCAGTTTCTTATTGCTGTTTTGGTACTACACAAATTACAATATGACCGTTCTCATTGTCCCTCTGTTGACTGATAAGGGGAAGAAGCATCTTCTCTGTTTCTTGTCAAGTAGGTACAGCTATAGAGAGGTATTTGGGCCCACAATATTTCACTCTTTTCTTTACTAATAAAGTTAAAAATGGCTTTAGTTCCGTCTTTTTTTTTTTCCTCCTTCAATATTTCACCTTTTCTTTTCATCTGTTAGTCTGTTTGGTACGAAAGTTCTGCATTGGATAATCTGGCGAAAATGTAACTATGCATGAAATATAATACCGTCTTTCAATGTAAATGGAACAAGTGGCAAGGTTGTATTCAATTAATGATAAATCTGTTTCACAATACATGCATTGATAATGCTTTACTATGATCCTTTTCATTACTTATTCTTAACGTGTATTTGTTGACCATGTGTTAAGTAGTAGTACTACTACTAACCAACCAGAGCAAATATAGACTATAAAGTTGAGTTACAGAAAGAACTATTTCGCGGCTTTTCTTTTGGACTAAACATAAATATAATTCAGTTCAATCACAGCTTAGAAAAGTTGCAACTTGCACTCATTGCGGATCCAGCTAATAAAAGTAATCGGTTTCCTTTGTCCCCCTGTACTGAAATACTGATAACTCGGAAAGGAAAGACTGTTTCTTGTCAAGTTCTACCGCTATACAGCGGGAATGAGGCCCCCGGTAAAAGCACTGAAATTTTCTCACATGGTTCGTTCAAGTTTAAAGTTTTATCATTATCATTTATTTATTTTTCCCCTAATCAATTAGATTTGTGTGCTTTATGAGAGTTATATTTTGTGAAACAATCCTTTCCCTAATTATGAAGTAAGAATAATTTCTCTATGATTCTCAACGAAAAATTACAAGTACGATTTGATTTGCTTCTTCATATATATATATATATGTTAATAATGGCTTGGAGACTTTATGGGTTTCAGAGAGTTAGTTAGAGTTATTCTGTTATCTTCTTATAACAGAATGTAACTGATTTGATTAAATAATTAGTACTGGTTGTAATGCCTATATAAGGCTTGTATCAGATTCAAATCGAAATAAAAATACCAATGCATTCTCAAAATAGTATTTTCTTTTTCCGATAGAATTCTGCAGAATCTATTTTCATAACAGATTGGTATCAAGAGCTAGTTTGGATATTCCTGGAGGTGTTCTTTGTGAATCAAAGAATGGGGATGAGTTCTGCAAAATTTGATATCGAAAAATTCACGGGAAAGAATGATTTCAGCCTTTAGAGAATGAAGATGAGAGCGTTTCTCGTTCAACAAGGAATTGAAGAAGCGCTGGCTAGTGAAGCAAAAATGCCAGCCACATTATCTGATAAGGAGAAGAAGGAGATGCTTGATAAGGCCCATAGTGTATTGATTCTTTCTTTAGGGGACAAGGTTCTTAGAGAAGTCTCAAAGGAGAAGACTGCTGCTGGGATTTGGCTCAAATTGGAGAACCTGTACATGACCAAATCTTTGGCCAACAGGTTGTATTTGAAGCAGAAATTGTATACATTCAAGATGCCAGCGGGAAAGGGGTTGGAAGATCACCTAGATGATTTCAATAAGATCATTCTTGATCTGGAGAATATTGAAATTAGCATTGATGATGAAGACCAAGCCTTGTTGCTGCTGAGATCGTTACCCAGTGAGTTTGATACTCTCTCAGACACGCTCATTTATGGCAGAGACGCGCTGTCATTGGAGGAGGTCCAGTCTGCTTTGTTCTCAAAAGAACTGAAGAGGAAGTCTGAGGTAGGAAAAGATCAAGATGCTGAAAGTTTGTATACAAGAGGCAGATCAGAAAAGAAAGATTCTAAAAACAAGAAAGGTCTAAGATCAAAGTCAAAAGAAGGCAAGAAGAGGAAGTGTTTTATCTGTGGCAGTGAGGAGCACTTGAAGAAGGAGTGCCCAGAAAACAAAAAGAAAAAGAAGCACGGAGATCAAAAAGGTAATAGTGGTGATGCTGATGTTGTTTCAGTGGGATACGAAAGTGCTGAAGTCATGTGCATTGCAGAAGAAAAGGGCAAATCAGAGTGGGTTCTTGATTCAGGATGCATATTTCATATGTGTCCTAACAAGGACTGGTTCATTTCCTATGATGATAGCCATGGAGGAAGGGTTTTGTTGGGTAACAACAAGGCCTGTAAGGTGATTGGGATTGGTGCCATTAAACTGAAACTTGCTGATGGAGCCATAAGGATCTTGCAAGGGGTGAGGCATGTACCGGAACTAAAGAGAAATTTGATTTCTCTTGGAATGCTTGATACACAAGGCTATGTGTGCAAAGTTAAAGGTGGAGTTCTGAAGATCACCAAGGGTTCTATGGTGCTGATGAAGGGAAAGTTAGATAATGGTTTGTATTTTCTTCAAGGGAGTACTCTAGTAGGAGCTGCTGCTACTGCAGTTTCTGAGAAAGTTCAATCTCAAGCAAGTCTTTGGCATAAAAGGCTTGGTCATGTTAGTGAAGGAGGACTGAAGGAGTTGAGCAAGCAGAGACTGTTGGGCAAAGATAGTATAGATGCATTAGAGTTCTGTGAACATTGCATTTTTGGGAAGGCAAAGAGATTGAAGTTTGTCACTGCTGCTCATCACTCAAAAGGTACTCTTGACTACATTCATAGTGATTTGTGGGGGCCATCAAGAGTTCCTTCTCACAAGGGAGCAAGATATTTTCTATCCTTCATTGATGATTTCTCAAGGAAGGTATGGATTTACATTCTCAAGAATAAGAGTGAATCTTTTGCAAAATTTAAAGAATGGAAGGTTTTAGTTGAAACTCAAACCGATAGAAAGATCAAGAGGTTTAGAACTGATAATGGTTTGAAGTTTTGTTATGAAGAATTTGATAAATTTTGTAAGGAGAATGGTATTGCTAGGCATAAGACAGTTAAAGGAACCCCTCAGCAGAATGGGCTTGCTGAGAGAATGAACAGGACAATCATGGAGAGGGTTAGGTGCTTGCTGTCTAATGCGAATTGTTCTGCACAGTTCTGGGCTGAAGCTGTGATGACAGTGGCTTATTTGATAAATAGATGTCCATCTACTGCTATTGGCATGAAAACACCAGAGGAGATGTGGTCTGGTCATCCTCCAAATATTGGAAACTTGAGAGTGTCCGGGTGTGTGGCTTATGCTTATATTAACCAAGGCAAGTTAAATACAAGGGCTCTAAAATGCATGTTTCTGGGATACCCTCAAGGTGTTAAAGGGTTCAGATTATGGTGCATGGAGAAGGGTCATCCAAGAGTATTGATTAGTAGAGATGTTGTGTTCAGAGAGTCTGAAATGTATCACTTTGAGAAGGTTTCAAGTCAGAAACAGCAAGAGGGTGATGAGAAAGTTCAGCTGGAGGTGGAGACATTGAAGGGGCAACCTGCTCCTCATTTTCAGGAATGTCCTCCAGAACCTACTCAAGGAAGGAACACAGAAGCTGAAGCTGAGACAGATACTGAAGTGCAGAATAATGATGATCTGCAAGACTATCTACTAGCCAGAGATCGAGATAGAAGAGAAATCAGACCACCAGTCAGGTTTGGCCATGCAGATATGGTTGCTTTTGCACTCACTGCAGCAGAGGAAGTTGAAGGAGATGAGCCTAGGAGTTATAGTGAAGCTGTGAATGGCAAGCAATCTCAAGAGTGGGTTGCTGCCATGAATGAAGAATTGAGCTCTTTGCATAAGAATGATACTTGGATGCTGGTAGATAAGCCAAAAGGGAAGAAACTTGTCAGCTGCAAGTGGATTTTCAAGCTGAAGGAAGGGATTCTAGGAGTGGAGAAGGCTAGATTCAAAGCAAGATTGGTGGCTAGAGGGTTTACACAAAGAAAGGGCATTGACTACAATGAAGTTTTTTCTCCTGTGGTAAAACACTCTTCAATTAGAATTGTTCTAGCCTTGGTAGCACAAGAAGATATGGAATTGGAGCAGCTTGATGTAAAAACAGCTTTCTTGCATGGAGAGCTTGAGGAGCAGATTCATATGAATCAACCAGAAGGTTTCATCAAGAAGGGCGAAGAAGAGAAGGTTTGCTTATTGAAGAGGTCTCTCTATGGCCTTAAGCAATCCCCTCGGCAATGGTACAAAAGATTTGATACATTCATTGTGAAGAATGGTTTTAAAAGGTGTGAGTATGATGGTTGTGTCTACTTGAAGAACACTAAGATTGGAGCTGTCATCTACCTTCTCCTCTATGTAGATGACATGCTGATTGCTTGTAACAGCAAGACTGAAATTGAGAAGGTGAAGGTGATGCTTGAGAGTGAGTTCGAAATGAAGAATATGGGGTTTGCTAGTAAAATTATGGGCATGCAGATTACGAGGGATAGGTCCAAGGGAACCTTGTTCATCAACCAGAGGGGCTACATAGCTAAGGTTTTGAAGAAGTTCAATATGGATCAATCTAAGGCAGTGATGACTCCTATGGCGCAACATTTCAAACTCTCTCAAAGGGATTCACCTAAGACAGAGGAGGAAGAATCCTATATGAAGAAGGTTCCATATGCAAATGCAGTAGGCAGTGTCATGTATGCAATGATTTGCACTAGACCAGATTTGGCTTATGCCATGAGTTTGGTGAGTAGGTACATGGGGAAGCCAGGAAAGCTGCATTCGGAGGCTATGAAATGGATCTTCAGATATTTGAAAGGAACATCCGAAGTTGGTTTACTGTATTCAAGGCATGATGGCAGTGCTGCTAATGTTACTGGTTTTGTTGATTCAAATTATGCTGGCTATTTGGATTCCAGAAGGTCTTTGACAGGCTATGTTTTCAAGTTCTGTGGTAACACTGTTAGCTAGAAGTGCAATCTTCAACATGTAGTCTCTCTATCCACTACTGAAGCTGAATTTATTGCAATTACTAAAGCAATAAAGGAAGCGATATGGATGAAGGGAATGGCAACAAGTTTGAAGGTAGAAAGAGCAGTTCCTAAGGTATTTTGTGACAGCCAAAGTGGGATACACTTGGTTAAAAATCAAGTCTACCATGAGAGAACTAAACATATTGATGTCAAGCTCCATTTTGTGAGGGAGGTTGTTGCAAAAGGGGAGGTGATTTTGGAGAAGGTTAGCACAGATGACAATCCAGCTGATGCATTTACAAAGGCACTGTCAGGGCCTAAGTTCAAACATTGTTTGAAGATTTTACAGGTTGAATAGCATAAAGTCAAGCCAAGGTGGAGAAATTGTTAATAATGGCTTGAGGACTTTATGGGTTTCAGGGAGTTAGTTAGAGTTATTCTGTTATCTTCTTATAACAGAATGTAACTGATTTGATTAAGTAATTAGTGCTGGTTGTAATGCCTATATAAGGCTTGTATCAGATTCAAATCAAAATACTAATACCAATGCATTCTCAAAATAGTATTTTCTTTTTTCGATAGAATTCTGCAGAATCTATTTTCATAACACAATATATATATATATATATATATATATATATATATATATATATATATATATATATATATTACAATAAGCAAAGAGTAATGTTATTTAGTTTGAAAAATATTTGATGAAAAATTTACAAATGTGACAGTAATATATACAAAAATTACAGTTACACACTTTTGAATATACAGGTTAAAGAAAATGACATCAATAATCAATGATACACACTTTTCATATTTTTTTTTGTAAAAACAAAAATCTCTCCAAAATAGAAAATTAGGATTTGATTCACTTATCGATATAAAGAGCAGTAATATTCAGTATGAAAAATATTTGATAAAAAATGTACAAATCTGACGCTGTATCGACAAAAAACAATTACACAATTTTGAAAATATTGGTTAAAGGAAGTGACATTAGTAATCAATGATCCACGCCCTTCATACTTTTTTTATATTTAAAAAAATCTCACCCAAAAAGAAAAATAGGATTTGATTCATTTCTCGATATGGTTTCTTCTACAATTAACAAAGAGCAATGTTATTCAATACCAAAAATATTTGATGAAACATTTACAAACGTAATAACAGTATAGACAAAAGCAATTACACTTTTTTTTAAAATACAAGTTAAAGGCAGTGACATCGTAATCAACTGTGCACACTTTTCATATTTTGTTAAAAAAAATCTCATAAAAAAAGAAAGGTATGACTTGATCCACTTCTCCATATGGTTTCTTCTACAATTAACAAAGAGGAGTGATATTCACTACGAAAAATATTTGATAAAAAATTTACAAACTTGACAACAATATAGACAAAAGCATTCATACACTTTTGAAAAATACAGATTAAAGGAAATGTCATCAATAATTAACGATGCACACTCTTCATACTTTTTGGTAAAAGAAAATCTCACCAAAAAAGAAAAGTAGGATTTGATTCATTTCTCAACATAGTTTCTCCTACAATTAACAAAGAGCAATGTTATTGAGTACCAAAAATATATGATGAAACATTTACAAACATAACAACAATATAGATACACTTTTTTAAATACATAATCATATAAGTAATCACTTTTCATATTTTGTTAAAAAAAATCTCATAAAAAAAGAAAGGTATGACTTGATCCACTTCTCCATATGGTTTCTTCTACAATTAACAAAGACATACAATATTTGATAAAAAATTTAACGATGCAATATAGACAAAAGCATTCATTCAGATACATTTTTTTTGGTAAAAGAAAATCTCACCAAAAAAGAAAAGTAGGATTTGACTCACTTCTTGATATGATTTTTTCTACAACTAACAAAGAGCAGTAACATTCAATACAAAATGTATTTGATGAAAAATTTACAAATGTGACAATAGTATAGATAAAAGTAGTTATACACTTTTGAAAATCTAAGTGACATCATTAATCAATGATGCACACTCTTCATATTATTTTGTAAAGAAAAAAAACCTCAACAAAAAAGTAAAGTAAGATTTGATTCATTTCTCGTATGGTTTCTTTTACAATTAAATATATTAGTATAATATATTTATTTTACATGATTTTTTTTTAAAAATACTATACATATTTAAAAATTAAAAGTTTTAAGTTTATTAGCTTATATGCAAGTTTTCATATAATACAAACAATTCTTTTATGTTTTTATAAATATGTTAAACTGAATCTTAAATAATAGGTTAGACTTCATCTAATGTTTTACAAAACACCTAATCCTATCTAGATAAAGCCTAACCCAGATTTTAGGTTTAATAAGTATTAACATAAGAGAGATTATTGTAATTATATATTATAGTTAGTATTTTAAAAGTTAAAATTATAAATTTTATTGTAATAGCAAGTTAGGTGATAAATTGAAATTAACTAGAAGTATTAAGTTCAGACATATCAATAAGCAAATTTTTATCTAGTTTTCATTGAATAGTTATTATTGCAATATAATTTTGTTTGAATAATAAATCGAATGATGTATTCAGTTAGAAAAAAAATTTAAACGATGTATTTAAAAAATGATAGTAATTTAATAAAGTGTAAAAAATAATTCTTAAAAGAATTTACAAATTGACATATCGATGCCTTATTTTCTGGATGATATATATAGCCAAAAAGTATTAAAAAAAAATTCCAAATATAGATTAGAAAAATCGAATGGGTTGGATCCAATTCCAAACTATGGTTGATTGTTGAATCAAACACCATGTGGGTTGTGATGTATAAATGGGCCTGACGAGTGAGGGGGAAGCCCAAGTTTCATCGCCGCCATTAGACACAGGAGATATTCTCTCTGTTGTTCTTGTTGGTTGCTTTGCTGCTCAGCAGAGGTAGGTGGAAGCTATGGCGTACATGAGCATGGGAGAAGCCCATAGAAGGATCACAGAATTTTTGAATCGGTTCTCCGACGCCGTTTCATCCCAAGACGGAGCTTCTTTCAAGTCTCTCTTCGCTCTATCCTCCAACTCCCCCTTCCTTCTTTCTCTCGCCGATGCCCTCAACCTTTTCCAGGACGCCAACAGACTCATCAAGCAGTCCGATAACTACTCACAGTTCGCAGATATCATCCTTCCTCTTTTCCGATCTCTCCAAAACTATAGGCAGGCCAATTTGCTTGAAGCCTATCACGCTTTTGAAAAAACTGCCAAGTAATTATTTCCCCTTCTTTTCTTTTATACTATTAATTGAACTAACTTCTCCTGCCAACAACAATAATATTAATATTAATAATTATCGTTGTGGGATTTCAGTGCGTTTATCCAGGAGTTTCGCAATTGGGAATCCGCATGGGCTCTCGAAGCTTTGTACGTCGTTGTTTACGAAATTAGGGTTCTTGCCGAGAAGGTATCAATATCATACTCATTTGATTCTTCTATTTTTTTTTTAAAAAAAAATTATTAAGATTTTGTGTTATTCTTTTCGCTTTTAGACCGATAAAGAATTGGCTTCAAATGGGAAATCCCCCGAGAAATTGAAAGGCGCTGGTTCCTTCCTTATGAAAGTTTTTGGTGCCCTAGCGGTATGTATGTTTTCATAATACTCTTGTTCTTTGCATCAACTCATTTTCTTTTGATATCCAGTTATGCTTTTCAAATTTAGTTTTGTTAATATCACTGTTAATTCGTGTAGTTTCATAAATCACATTATTCCTTGTTGGCACAATTTGTAAAGGCAAATCGCGTCAACTAAGTTGGCTGAGGTGATAGGATTCGTTATCATTGTTGGTGGTACTTACTGTAAGTGGTTGAGCTTAGGGCCTGCATTGAATGGGGCAACCACCTCTGAACCAAAATTTACTTCAGCAAAATAAAAGGGGGAAAAAACCCACGCTATTAAACACGTGCAAAGCATGATTATGGCTAACTTTAATACGTTCTTTCTTTTATTTTTTTATTTTTTTCTTGTTGGAAACCTAGAACCTAACCAATAATGCTACTGATTATATATATCACATTACATTAACCTCCCTTCATCTTAGACATCAAAATAAACTGTAACTTATTTACGCACGTTTTGTTAGCTTCTCTTTAGAAATATTTAAATGATTTCCACAAAAATTAATAAGCTTGTGGCCATTGGGTCCAATTGTCCAAACACACTTACTTCCCTTGTAGAACTGGATGGAGGATGAGGTCACGGGATTAAAATTCACCAAACACTTATGAGAGTTACCAGAAAAGGACCAAAATAAACATAAAAAGTTTTGTTTTAAATTGTTCTTTTTGCAGTCTTTCATTTTACCTGATTTGGACATATTTGTTCATTTAATACTTATGGAAAAGAATTATTTCTGTATCTGCATGGTCTTCTACATGCTTTGGGAGAAACCAAGATTAATAAGCATATCATTCCTTTCTAAGGAAAAATGTCCACGTTTTGTGTTTTTATTGTGCAACCTATACTTCTATGCTGAATTAAGTGTTTGTGTGGAGTTTGACTCTTAGAGCTTGTCTACTAACTCTTCCATAGCTTGCTTGTATTCCAGGGAAAAGGCTCTAAGCGTGTTGGAGCATTATATGTAACTTGTCAGTTATTCAAGATTTACTTTAAGGTATTTATTGTACCTTTTGCTTCCTTATAGTTATTGGTGACTCAGTGCTCTTTTTTATGAGCTCATTTGTCGATATGCAATGGAACTAATCTGAACATGGAGCAATTGGAGTTAAACGAATATATGACTTGTTCACTGGGGTCAGGGACGGTTGAGACTAGGACAGAAATAACTTGACATCTGTCGTTGAAATTAGAGTTTGATTTTTATTCTATGAATGTCTTGCAGCTTGGTACAGTTCACCTTTGCCGTAGTGTAATAAGAAGCATTGAAACTGCACGCATATTTGACTTTGAGGAATTTCCTAAAAGAGACAAGGTTAGAGTTGGATTAATTTATGTATGCATATGTTGTCTAGATTATTTATGTGTATGATGTGTTTCAGGTTACTTACATGTACTATACTGGTCGTCTCGAAGTCTTCAATGAAAATTTTCCTGCTGTAAGTGATCTAAATTTCTTTGAAAATAATTTATGCCCTGCTTGGTTTCTGACACACCTTCTGCAATGCATGCTGGATTTGGAATTTTCTGAAATGGTACCTTCTAGTTTATATTCTTTGTTGATGCAACTTTCATCAGAAAACTATATTCCTCTATTGTTGCGAGCTAAGAATCTAGATGTTGCTTTATTATTATTAGAATAATAATAATAATAATAATAATAATAATATTATTATTATTATTATTATTATTATTATTATTGTCTCATGGGTGTTTCATCTCCAATTTTACCTGAATTATACTTATCCAGTTGTGCAATGGCAAAGAACATTGAAAATATACCTCTTCAGTTTTATAAAATCATTTATACAGTTTACATTTGTAACTTGACAGGCTGATCATAAATTATCATATGCCTTGAAGCATTGCAACCCACAGAGTGAAGCCAATATAAGGTTTGGTTCAGGTGTGCCAACTGTGTACATTGCATTTGCATGAAGTCAGGTTTTAGTAGGTTGTTTATAATTAGCTTGCAATTATACATTCACTGTAATTAGCTCTAGAATATGGTTGCTTGGTGCATTCTCTTAGAAATTGTTTTGAACTCAAACGTTTGCATATATATATATATATATATATATGAGAGTAACATAAATGAGTAGACACCTAATAGAGGGTTGGATAGCTTTAATTAATAAAATTTGGTAACAGGGTTGATGTAAGTAAAACATTTTACTGATCAATACATGTTATTCTATCTACTGAGCTCCTTGTTTATCAACAAGCTGGCCATTTGCTCTGGTACTGGATTGGTCTGAAACAGCAACTAGGCTAGTAGAGATTAAGATTTAACACTTTGAATGGGATATTTGTGAAAAATGTTTTTGTCTTGTTAGTGCGCACCAACCCCTATATAAAACTGCACAATCCAAGTCTTAGCTTCCTACCTAGGTAAGGAGAAGAGGGGCCATGTGAAAAATGAAGCACCTTAGCAATTGTGCATCTCATTGTGAAAGGAGAGTGAAAAAAGAAACCCATATATAACGCTCCTTATATATAAGTATAACGATATATGACTCATTGTTTTTGTTTGACACAGGATGATTCTTAAACATCTAATTCCAGTGAAGCTTTCAATAGGCATATTACCTAAAGATAGGCTCTTGGAGAAGTACAACCTACTTGAGGTATGTTAGGCGCTTTATTGAGGATTTTTACCTTTTTTTTGGGGGTACAATAAAAGTTTCTTGTCTTACTTTTCTCAATGGAAAACCTTCTAGAGCTTTTAGGTGCTAACCTAGCTATGTTTTCTTGTAAGTTGTAACATAGTTTACTTAATGACTATGCTGACTGGTGAGCTAGTTCAGACAAGTCAAAACAAAATAAATATATCAAATAGGAAATGGGGATAATTGTTCCCCAAGAGCCTGATGGATAATTATTCCCCAGTTTGCAGGCTATATTCCCATCAAGTACTTGATGGAAACTCCTTTTTTTTTAAGATCTTTGAATAAACACACTTTATAACAGAAGGTCATCGCATTATGGATAGTGATTATCATGTTTATGCTTCTACCACCCAATTTGTAATGATATTGTTGGGCGGTGGTGTTGGACCGTGGCCTCTGTGAACGGTGTTCCCACGGTTTTTTGTGTAGATATTGTTTTTAGTGTTCTATTAATTTGTTGCTTATTTTCTAGGGACTAGTTTTTAATGTACAACAGCTGCCTCTATATATAATCTTCATTGTAAACATTCTGTTTTTAGAAATGCAATAATATACAATCATTCAAATTCTAAGATGGTATCAGAGTAGTTCCGATCCAGGACTATCTCTATTTTCCGCTGAGCCCTTTTTTACCGGTTGACCTTCATTGCCAACCAATCTCTGTTTATTTGGCCTTCATTGCCCCTTTTTTTTTTTTCGCTGAACATTCTTTTTTTAGCCTTGTAGCCGACCCCACCTAGTGGGAAAAGGCTTGGTTGTTGTTGTTGTTATTCTTTTTTTGGCCTTCATTGCCTCCAAACACCCAGAAACCCAAACACCCAGAAACCCAAACACCCAGAAACCCAAAATTGCCAACCAGCCTTCATAGCCGATCATCCGTCAGAGTAAGGCCACGAGGTGACTCAGAGACCTCCGACCGGCCATCCACCTGAGCGCCATCGTCGGGGAGTTCCCGGCGTGTGGGAGTCACGCGCCACCTTTCGATCATCGGAGAGCGACGCTGTTGGTTCCGTTCAACTCGTCGGCGACCTCTGCTTTTGTTTCAGTGGTCGGAACTCCAATCTAAAGTTGTTTGGATAGTGGGTTCACCTTCTCCGACGTCTTTTACAGTTCTACCTTGACTCTGTTACTCCAGCGGTTCTATTTTGTCTCTCACGATGTTAATCAAAGGTGAGGTTTCAAATGTCTCTCTCTACACAAACTTGAAAAGCTTTCAAGTACTTGTTATTTGACTTATTCGGGTAAGTTACCTTTTTCTGTTGGATTCAATGTCTCGGGTACAATTTTTATCAACTCTTGGATTATGGATTTAGGAGCCACAAACATAATGACCAACAACCCCACTATATTTTCCATCTATTCTCCATGCCCAAGTAGTAAGAAAATATCCACAGCTGATGGTTCCTTGACCATTGTAGTCGGTGTAGGAGATGTCCAACTAAGCCCCCTAGTGACCTTAAAAAATGTCCTTCATGTCCCTAAACTGTCCATAAATCTGATTTCCGTTCAGAAATTAAAGATTTATCTTGCAAAGTGGTTTTTTACAATGATCATTGTGTTTTTCAGGACAAGGATTCGGGGAAAGATGATTGGACGTGCTAGGGAGCAGGATGGCATCTACGTCCTTGAAGCACCTTGTCAGGTAAACAGGACCAAGAGCGGACTTGGACACCCATATTCTTTTACCTCAGAACCTCTTTCAACCAAAAAAGACAAAATTTTGCTTGTTCACCGTAGATTAGGCCATCCATCTTTTTTTATTGTTAAGAGTCTTTTTCCTTCTTTGTTTAAAGGTCTTGACGTTGAACAATTTCATTGTGAAGTATGTGATCTTGCCAAACATAAGTGTGTCAATTTTCCAATTAGTTATACAAGAAGTTATATTCCTTTTTCTCTTATAACGCAGTGATGTTTGGGATCCTTTTTCCATTCCTAGTGTCTCTGAGGCAAGATGGTTTGTGTCTTTTATTGATGATTGTACTCGTGTTACTTAGATTTTTCTACTCAAACACAAGTCTGGTATTAGTACTATTCTCCCAAATTTTTGTTCCATGATTAAAAATTAATTTGGGCTGGGTATTAAACGATTCAGGTCTGATAATTATAAACACTATTTTAATCAGACTCTTATGCATTTTTTCTAGAAAGAATGAATAATCTATGAATCATCTTGTGTTCATACTCCACAATAAAATGGGTTAGCAGAGTGAAAAAATGGTAATCTTCTTGAAAAAACTTGAGCCTTATTGTTTCAGAGAAATGTCCCTAAGTCCTTCTGGGGGGAAGCTGTTCTGACAGGTACTCATCTTATAAATCGTTTGCCCACTAAAGTCCTGGGGTTCAAGAGTCCTATGGATGTCCTCTCTACTTTTTATCATGATCTACACACTTCTAATAATCTTGACGCTAAATTTTTTGGATGTGTATCTTTTGTCCATGTTCACAGTCCAAACAGGGGTAAACTTGATCCGAGGGCTCTCAAATGTATCTTTGTGGGCTATTCTTCGACCCATAAAGGGTACAAGTGTTATCATCCAGAAAATTCTATGTCTCCAGGGATGTTACATTCAGTGAAGAAGAGTCCTATTTTTCCCATCCTTATCTTCAGGGGGAGAAGTCAATGAAGGAAGATAAGGAAGTTTTCCTACTTAACTTGTCCTTATTTCCTGTGTCTAATGGTCCTTCTCATAACCTTCTTGTTGTCCCTAATCTTCCTCCTAAAGTCACTGTTGAACCTGTGTCCAATACCATTCCTGACCTAGTGGCTGAGTCTGCTCTTGAGAATGTAAGGTATGACAAAGGCAAGGTGTTCACAAGAAGGAAGATGGCTATTCCTGAACCTGTGCAGGCCCAGGAGTCCAACTCGTAGCCTTCAAATGAGGTAATAATATCTAACCCTTTATTGTAAGATGAAACTGAATTTCATTTGTATAGTAGTGACCAAATTCTTCCTATAGCTGTCAAAAAAGGAACTAGAGAGTGCACTAAACGGTCACTATACCCTCTTTCACACTTCTTGTCCTTTGAGAATTTTTCACCATCCCATAAAGTCTTCCTTTTAGGCCTAAATACCATTGCCCATCCCTATCACCCTACCTGAGGCCTTGTCCAATGGAAAATGGAAACAAACCATGGATGAGGAGATGGAGGCCTTGGAAAAGAATAAAACCTGGGAGCCAGTGCAGTTACCAACAGGAAAGAAAATGGTGGGTTGTAAATGGGTGTATACTGTGAAATATAGAGCAGATGGATCCATAGAGAGGTATAAGGCACGATTAGTTGCCAAAAGGTATACCTAAACTTATGGAATTAATTAGCAGGAGACTTTTACACCAGTTGCAAAGATGAACACAGTTCGAGTATTATTGGCATTTGCAGCTAATTATGGTGGGGAATTACAACAGTTTGATGTCAAGAATGCTTTCTTACATGGAGATCTCGAGAAGTCTACATGGAGGTCCCACCAAGATATGGAAGGAATTTGCATGCTAATACTGTGTGTAAGTTGAAAAAAAGGCCTTATATGGCCTCAAGTAATCACCGCAAGTGTGATTTGGAAGGTTTGCTAGAATTATGTTGGCTATGGGGTATAAACAAAGCCAAGGGGATCACGCACTATATGTTAAACACTCTCCTTCAGGGGGAGTCACTGTTCTCTTGGTGTATGTTGATGACATAATAGTAACAGGAGATGATGCTAAGGAGAAACATATTCTGAGTCAGTGCTTAGCCAAGGAACTGGAAATTAAAGCATTAGGAAAGTTAAAATATTTTCTTGGAATTGAGGTTGCTCATTCTAGGAAAGGTATATTCATCTCCCAACAAAAGTATGTTATGGATCTCCTAAAAGAAATAGGTCACACAACATGCAAACCGACAAGTACTCCTATAAATCCCAATATGAAACTTGGACAGGCAAAAGATGTTGTAGTTGACAGAGAAATGTATCAGTGTCTGGTGGGAAGACTTATTTATCTTTCCCACAAATGGCCAAATATTGCATATGCAGTTAGTGTGATTAGCCAATTCATGCACAATCCAAAAGAATCTCATTTGCGAGTAGCATATCGAGTATTACAGTACCTTAAGGGAACACTAGAAAAAAGACATTTTATTTAAGAGAAATGGAGATGTGGTACTTCAAGCATACACTAATGCGGATTATGCTGGATCACCAGTGGACAGAAGATCAACTACAGGATATTGCACTTTTCTTGGTAAAAATCTGGTGACTTGGAGAAGTAAAAAAATAGAATGTGGTAGCATGATCCAGTGCGGAGGCAGAATTTAGAGCTATGGCTCAAGGTGTGTGTGAGCTACTATGGTTAAAGATTATTCTTGAAGATTTGAAGATCAAGTGAGATGGTTTGATGAGACTTTATTGTGATAATAAGTCTTCAATTAGCACAACTCATAATCCAGTACCGCATGATCGAACAAAGCATATTGAAGTTGATAGACATTTTATCAAAGAAAAACTAGAGTGATTTAATTTGTACACCCTATGTATCTACACAAGGTTAGCTTGTTGATGTATTTACAAATGGGTTGAATAGTCCAGTATTTCAGACGATTGTACCCAAGCTGGGAATGGAGAATGCATATTCACCAGCTTGAGGGGGAGTGTTGGATGGTGGTGTTGGACAGTGGCCTCTGTGGACGGTGTTCCCACGGTTTTTAGTGTAAATATTGTTTTTAGTGTTCTATTAATTTGTTGTTTAATTTTCTAGGTACTAGTTTTTAATGTACAACAACTGCCTCTAGATATAATCTTCATTGTAAACATTGTTTTTAGAAATGCAATATTATACAGTCATTCAAATTCTAAGAGATATAAACATCTTTTAGAATATCATGACCCCTATTTTTAGCGTGGTTATTTTGCTATGAAATTTGGTTATTCAAAGGAAAATTTTCATATTACAAAAAAAAAGGGCAAATTTTAAGAAAAAACTTTCACGTCAAGCACTGGGAGGGAATACTCAGTGCTTGTTTACACTGCAGAATAATTTTCCCAAGAATACATGAATCAGCTAGATTGCGATTGGTAGTTGACATTTATAGTTTTAACAACTTTATATGCCTTAGAAGTGTCAATATAAATAATCTTTTTTACTTTTGGACAGTACAGTAATATTGTGAAAGCTTTAAGAAGGGGTGATCTTCAACTTCTTCGTTGTGCGCTCCAAGATCATGAGGACCGGTAGAATTGCCCATCATTGTTTCATGATAGAAATTGTTGTTCCAAAATTTGTTCTGGAGAGCATAATTGAATTCACATCTTTATGTAGGTTCTTGAGATCAGGTGTATATCTTGTCCTAGAGAAGTTAGAACTTCAAGTATACCAGAGATTAGTAAAGAAGATGTAAGTATCCAGTATCACCTTGCACCCTCCTATTCCAATGTATATTAAGGTTCTATTTACTTAGATCACTAATTTCTTATTATTGCTTGGTTGTAACATGGCAGTTACATCATTCAAAAGCAGAAGGACCCAAGCAAAGCTCACCAGGTGAAGTTGGAGGTTATTGTTAAAGCATTGAAATGGCTTGAAATTGACATGGATGTGGATGAGGTAATTTCTTTAATTTCTTCCCCGTTCTATCCCACTTCCTATTTGTTTTTGTCTCTCATAAATAAATAAATAAATAAACAACCAAATAAAGGAAGGTATTGTTGTTTTTAATACGTATTTTTAATTGATATTTGATGCTTTTGCAGGTAGAGTGTATAATGGCCATACTGATATATAAGAATCTTGTCAAAGGTTACTTTGCCCACAAAAGCAAAGTGGTTGTATTGAGCAAGCAAGACCCGTTCCCTAAGTTAAATGGAAAACCTGTCAATTCATAGGGACAACGTCATTCATGATTCTAAAATTCATAGGGGCAAGAAAGCATGGTGATGGCAGGGTAATACTGCGAGGGGTTTTTCATCCATAAGTTTATTGTATTGAATGTTTGAAAATTCCTTCAAGTGTGTTCTATAGCATTAAAATATCATAGCACTGCTTCAGTTTTAAAGCAAGCTACTTTCTCTTGTTAAGACGATTCTACTCTTGCAAATTGGATTGTAGTTTAGTTTCCACTTGTAGTGTTGTATGCTGCATAATTTCTACCAGTGGAAGTAAAAGATACTGACCTCATTGCAATAACCTGTTTTTTTAGGTTCGGCTGTTATATTATTATTATTATTATTATAGACAAAATTTAAGTCTATTTATTTATGTCTATTAAATTTATTCTATTAATTAAATTATAATATGTGTATTTTTTTAAAAAAGAAATTAAGAAAAAAATATTAATGAACAGATATCATAATTTATTAGTGACATGAATATAATGGATTTGAGTTTTGTCCAATTATTATTATTATCAAGCCGGGACTAATCATGTTAAGCCAATTGATTATTCATGATCATATGGAATAACATTATACAAAAGCCTATTAAAAATAACGGGTATCCTATGTTGCAAGCGAATTCATGAGGTCCTGTTGGACTCCTGCATGGATAATTTGCAAAATGTAATTCTCATTGTTGTAACCAGACAACAGAACAGACAGATTATAACCTAGAAATTGTTGCGACCTAGAAATTATTGCAACCAGATATCACAAAGACAAGGTAGAACTCTAAGTGAATCTAAAAAGGAGAAGTTTCTCGTCACTGATTTCGTTCTCTTCCCCCTAGGAAATTGCTTGAATTTACCACGTTAACTTCGCTATAATGGGCGTTTTAAGGCGGTAGAGGGGGAGAGGTAGAGGTAAATTTAAAAAGCAATATCAAGTGCATGTTAGAGTATGTTTGGTATAAGTTTTTGGATTTTGTTAACAAATACTGTAAAAGAATTCAACATAAAAAGTTTTCAATGAAAATTATGATATTTAATACATTGAGAATTAGAAAAACTTTAATTTTCATTAAAAAGAATTTATTTTAAATTTTTTAATATATGTATTAAAGGTACTTATTAGCATAATTCTATATTTTTTAATATAATTTTTCATATAAAACTAAGAGTTTAATTTTGATGCATTCATTGGATGACTTTTACACACATTTTTTTTTTAATAAATTTTACACAGCAAACATCAAAATTAAATTCTAAAACTAATCTCTCAAATTTTCACTCATTTTTAAGACAATATCAAACTGATCCTTATGGACGAAGATAATGGAAGATCGATGAATTCTAGGACTGTTGAAATGAGAAGAGAAGAGAAGAAAAACAATGTGGTGGCTGACTCGCTGTGGTACTTGAATTGCTGCTACATGACAGTTAGTACATGAGATCAGGACGGTTCCTGGTATTGCAGAGAAGAATTCAATAATGACAAGAACTGTATAAGTTGGCCAAACAAGAGAGAGAGAGAGAGAGAAGCTAGATCCTCAACTCTAGATTCCGATTTAGGACGACGGCTCAAGCAAAACCAGCATAATGCATAGTCCTGTACAGTGTTGGCCAAACAACAACGTGAAATTTTCAGCTGTTGATAGCCAAATCTCCAAATTTTTTTGGTCTAATTTGCAACTACGTGTCACGGTCAATTGGTTCCGATTATTCAAAATAGAAGTGCCTGATGATAACTTGTTAAAAGGACAATTATTGTTAAAACGGTTAAATTGGTAGCTTTACTTCTATAGGACGCTATTGACAAACCATAAGCAGTTTGGATTTGGAACCAAAAATACTGAAAATAGAAGCAAATGAAGCAAACAGTCCCAAACCGGGCACTTTGATTTTGGACCCTGACCCACTTGAAAGATTGATGTGTTCACCATTTTCACGTGACAAGTTTGCCACAACAAATAACATAATTGTAGTACATAACCACATGACGAGTCAGATTCTGCGGTTCATATCACTATAATTTCTTATGTCTTCTTTTGCCAATATCTATCGGTGTCTCTCGCATTGGTTTCCAACATACAATTTACTCATTAAAATGGCAAGTACGTCATTCATCCACCAGTTACACAACCAACAGAGATATCACATGTTAAGAGAACAAAAATACAATGGGTGAGCAGAGACCTACCAGTAGTAGGGCATAATAATGGTGCTCAATTTCAATGGAAATTGTTAATGTAACATTAACTCAATACTATTCTTGCATATTGTCCTATATTCCATGTAAATGAGATGAAGGCTACAGTCATCCCCAAATGCTCAGCTGGTATGTAAACAATACTTTCAGTAGGTTAAGTTCGGCTGGATGCCTGCCTCCCTAAAACTCTTGGAAATGCAATGCCATTACCATCCAACAAAAAATGAACTTCGCAAGAGATGAGCTTGTCAAAGTCAAAGCCTATCTGTAGGGTTGAAAGTTGAAACTTTAATCTGTCAGTGATATGGTTATGTAAGAGAACTGGAATGGAAGTTAAAACTTTGGTATGGACTTAGCACGCAGGAAGTGTTTGAGAATGGCCTTTTCTTCGTCAATTTGTTTTTTCTCTACAGGGTTCTTAGGTTTCACTTTTCTTTTCTCTTCCAGCATCCACTTGAAAATTTCACGTTGTTGTTCTTCAGGGATAGGAGCCCGCACTTCCACAGGCATTGTGACAGGTACAAAGAAATCGTCATAATTCAAGTCCATTGAACTTGTGATAGGTTCAGGAGGAACTTCAACAATTGCCTTTCCCTTTTGCAATTTTTGCACTGTTCTTCCATGAATCTCCATTGAATCTCTCCGTTTTGCCCTTGCAAATAGAAAAGCTGCAAGTCATCAAATACAAATCATGGAACAAGTTACAAAAGTAAATACTGATCAATATATTCCAGATGTTCCCTCTAAACCAAAGCCAAATGTAAGTTATGAACTAAGGTATCCATTCATTTTTTTTTAACATCGAGAGCCTAGAAAGGATATGAGAAGTTGGCGACCAAACGCATAAATGCTTTTTACTTATGATACAACATCATGTGATATGAACAAAGATAACCATGAATGCTATCTGTCAAACTGATCATTTTCATATCATCCTTTTTAAACTGATCAAAAATTTATAAAAATAATGTCCTAATTCCTAAAGAAATTAAGGGATTAAATTATCAGAAAATTGATGATGACAGCTATGCCTTGACATTGCCAAGTGGCCAATGACTTCACGTGGTGGAATTATTGAACATAGATATTCCATCAGACTGCAAATTACCAAGGTATTATTTGCAAAAAGGCATGAATCACTAAACAGTATTTTTCTCATAATTTCATCATTATTTGCAGAAAACTCATGTTAGACAAGTCCAAATAATACCGATTCTCCATCACAACATGCAGCAATACCAGGACCAGCTACATAAATAATACAGTGTTCATTTACCAAGAAAAGGGACTAAAAGTCTACTACTACCCATCAGCAATGATATAATCTTTGAGATGCGCCAATTTTTTCCCTTAAATCCTCCCTCCGATGCCCCTAAATGCCCAAAGAAAAACTTTTGCACTCTATAATCTCAACTTGATCAAGTTTGAATTCTAGAAGCTCTTTTCTTGAATACCACGAGTGTGACAGCAACAGTCCTGATACTACACTCTACTCAGACCTAAATACAGTAATAAAGACAACAGGTAGCGTTTCCACTTTCCCAGCACAAGCATCCATTTATAACAAATAGGGATGAAATTATGAAAGCCAAAAGAAAAAATATATAAAAAACATTTGAGTACATAATAATGTAGTGTATCAGTATCTTGAATGTCAAGTCATAATCTCTATCTATATGAACAAAAAGGTACTTGTTATCCTATGGAGCTTAATAATACATACATAGGAATTGAAAAAGAAGGTGCATATGCACGTGGCCATCGTGTTGAAAGCAAAAGCACAGAAAGTTGTGCTTGTCAATATATCGAACACATGAAAGGCAAACGCATAACAAGCCAATGAAGTCACCGGTCACAGTAAGATGCAACAATCCCATGCATTATTCAATAGTTTAAGACTGAATAAAAAGAAAGAAAAAGGGCATGAAATGGAGGCAGAAAGAGACAAAAGTGACCTCCAAGCGCAAAATTAGAGACCAACAGAAGGCGCCAAATGAACTTGTAGCGCTTCATCAGCAACCCAGTTGGCGGAGCTTCAGCCTCGCTCATTCTCATTCACCAAAACAATCACGATCACTGATCACTGATCACTTTCTGTGTATGTTGTCTTCTTCTGCGCAACTTGAAACTTGAAATTTGAAATTCTCACGTTCTTGATCTTTGAGTTGAGTCACGAGTGATAAAAATAAACACCATTGCATTTTTGTGTTCCCCTTCCTTCCTTTTCTTGTTCTGTTCTTTGATCCCTCAATTACTCAACTCACGTTGGACTTCGACTTTTAAATTAGGGCCCACAATGGGCCATAGCTCGGCCGAATCCAACCCGAAATATAAGATTTGGTACTTAATAATTCTAATTTTCTCATCACTTTTTTTTTTCACATCATTTTTTATTTTTTATACTATTTTTTATATATTGAAATCAATATTCACATATCAATATTTTCTCACACTTAATCACAATCATAAAAAAAATAATGTAAAAAGTATGAAAACATCATTTTTCGTTACTTAATACAAAAAAGAACCAATAAGAAAAAAAAAAGTGTTAACATGATTTTGCAAATATATGTGCACTCTATACTATAATTAACTAGCATAGGTTTCAATTTTTCATTTCATCTAGTATTTTTAAGGTTAAGTAACTTTTAAAAATTAAAATGTTAATGTAAATTGTAAAATTCATGTTAAAAAAATACTGAAAAGTTTATTTCAAACTGTAATTGCAAATTTGATAAATATTTAAATAGATGCTTAGTTTTAAGATTGAAAAAGAACTTGTAAAAACGGAAGAAGTTATAACAAACATATATTTCAATGGCATTTTGTGTTAGTTTCATCAAATATACTTAGATACGCTTTGGTTAAAAAATAATAATAATAGCATAAATAAGAAATAGTAACTTGAAAATTACCTCTTAACATACTTATAAATAAAATCATGATTGAAAAAAATTATTTTATTTTTTTTTAAAAAGGACTGGTACTTACAAAACCAAATTGTTCTGAACAAATTTTAAATATGTCGTACCTGACTTGGTTCAAAATAGTTGTAGAATGTGGATTCTTCTGTAATACGGTGGCAGCGACAGCAGTGCAAGATGTGTATCTGTAAAAAGCACTACAACGCTAAAGTTAGATTATGCACAAGATGGGTAATGTTTGAAATTAGAGGCATATATTCGTTATCTTGTGTGATATTTATAGGAGCATCTTGATAGAAAAAAATCATGTTTAAATCTACATTAATATATCGTAACTGATGTTAATTATGATAAGAGATTTTATGAGGGATTTACTCTACATAAATATGCATATTTACTTATCTAATAATGCTCATAAATATCTGACATCCAATTCTAGCGAATCGTGTTGTTCCTGAACCATTAACCCAGATCCTAGTCCAAAATAGTTGTTCTTAGCTTTGCGCTCAAATGTGACAGCTGAATGTCAAGATATCAGAGATTATCAAGAGTAAACGACATGCGTGAGACAAAGGGATCCAAGTCATGATATAAATGTTGAATCTCGCTATGTCTCTAACGAAGGGCTGAAATTCGTGATGAAAAATAAAAATTGTGATGCCCCCAATATTGATGAATTATGTCGAGATCCAATATAGATCACCGTTATGGGCAACTCAATATGAATCCCGGACAACAATGTTGCCCCCATACCAATTTTGGTTGTAGGATCTAATTACGAATTATAAATTTCTTAAATTGAAACCCGAGATCCATATTCTTGGTTGAATCCTTCGTGACTTTTTGTCCACTTGACAATTTTATAAGCAGTGATGTCAGATTCCAAACTGAACCATTTTAAAGTGATAACAAATCACGAGAAACGGATAAAAGGAATTTTGACACTTGATCATTACCAAAATCTTGTAACACTTAACAAAATTTCTAAGTGTAAAGTTGACACAGAAGTCTTTTAGGGTAGTATCCTTTTTTCGGATACCGACAAGTGTTATTGTTGTAACCTGGCAATCGGTTAGATGTTCTTAACCACTTTGAACTTACTTTAAGTTTATGAGTTAAAGTCTGACTTATTACGACATGGGCTAAAACCTTAATCTCGCTTTAAGACTGTAGAGTACGATAAAGTGGATTGCCCCTTTTGATATTCATTTGTGCATCGAAATATTTGATCCAAAGGGGAACTTGTATTCCTCGAACTTCTTCAAGATACGATAACTTTGTGGGTTGCAATGATTGTAATTGGGATAACTATTCTTTTTTGAAACTTGTATTCCTCGGACCTCACCAAAGCACTTTGACCTTGTGGGTTGTTCCAAAATGATGTTATGTCGAGCTACTCGTGAACAAGAGGTCCTACCGAGGTACCGGCCGAAACAAGAGCATGTCGAGGTACTCGTAGACACGAAGTCACGCTGAAGTACTGGCCAAGGTGGGGTTCAAATTTGGACGGGAACCTTCGTCGTTGGAGTGTTTGTTTACCCTGTGGAGTATGGTAGCTAGTTTTCTCTTTGATATTCGACCACTTGGAGTACACCAATCCTTTTTTTTTTTGTTTACTTTTTTGACGTATGGTAGACTCTTTTTGGGTTTACCTGGAGTCCCCATTTAAGTTTATCCTCTTAAGTAGTCCCCTTTAAGGATAATTCTCGTTTAAGTTTACCTTTCGAAGTACGGTAGTCATTTTTTAGGTTTACCTTCTTGGCTATTCCCCTTTAGGAGTAGTCCCCGTTTGGGTTTACCTTTTGGAGTACAATAGTCTCCATTTGGGTTTACTCTTTTAGGTATTTCCTTTTTGGATTTACCTTCTTAGCGTATGTTAGTATCCTTTTGGGTCTCCTTTTTTAGTTTACTTTCTTGAAGTATAGTAGTCCTCTTTTGGGTTTACCTTCTTGGAGTATGGTAGTCCCCTTTTAGGTTTATCCTATTGGGTCTCCCGTTTGGGACTACCTTCTTGGCATATGATAGTCCTCTTTTGGGCTTATCCTCTTGAGTTAACCTTCTTGAAGTATGGTAATCCACATTTAAGTTTACCCTTTTTGATATTCCCTTTTTGGGTTTACCCTCTTGTATGTGACCCATTTGAGTTTATCTTGAGGTATATCCCGTTTAGGTTTACCTTTTTTAGGTGTGACCCATAATGGTTGAGTACTAGGATGAAGCCGTGGTAACGGCTAGCATGTGGTGGATTATTCACAGCAGATGCACAATTTTGATTTCGTCTATTATTTACCATGATGGTAATGGTGACATTTGAAGTTTATTTCTTTCTACAAACGACACCAATGTTTTAAACGAGTTTCAAATGTGTCATACCTGACTTGGTTCAAAGTGGTTGTAGAAGGTGGATTCCTCTACAGCGACAGTGGTGCAATGGATCAGTACTTGCAAATGACACTCCGACGCTCAAGTTAAACATTGCACAAAATGGATAGTGTTTGAAATTAGATGCATACATTTGATACCTTTGTGTGGTATTTATAGGAGCGTCTTCGTATATAAGAATCATGTTTAAATATGCATGAACAAATAGTAAATGTTGTTAATTAGGATAAAAATTTAATAACATTATTATCGCTTATAACTGATTCTTCTATTTATGATAGATTTTATGAAAAATTTACTCTTCATAAATTAACATACTTATTTATCTAATAGTACTAATAAATATCTAAGATCTAATCCCAACGAACTAAATTATTCTTGAAACAGTTAACCTAGACTCCGATCCAAAACACAAACTTTTCTAAAGTAAAAGGACAGCGCAATGTACCAAAAAAAAAAGGAGAGAGGGCAATTTTGTACACCCATAAATGATTGACTTTTTAATATTTATAGAGGAATCTTTTCTTTTTTATACACAAGTCTTGATTGTATAAGTAACATTACTCTTACAAAAATAGCTTTTGAATTTTTTTCCAAAATAATAAATATTGTGGTTTAAATGAGTGAAAGCCACTAGCAGAAACCAGTCTTATAAAATGTACACTCACAGAGAGAAATCTCAAATCAGAGGATAGAGAAGCCGTATCCCAAACATGAATCATAACTGTCATGATAGAGAAGCTCGTCAGGTCAATATGTGAAATTAAAAACTTTTAAAGTGAACAGTGGGGAAGGGGGATAAAGGAAAAGAGACGAAAGAATGTGGAAACAAAAAAAAAGAAGAAAAAAATAGTCCTGTTGCTTTCTCATCTGAAGCTGTAAGTACAGCCAATCAGCCATAACATTATTCCGCTTAACATTACTGCGAATAGTGCTTAAGGAACTGTTGAACTTGCAATTGATTAAACGGAATCTGAATACTCCTTAGTCCTTAGTAACTTTGCCAACATATAATATTATAATTAATATTGTAGCTACTAGCTTACACACGGCATGCGTTGATAATGAATATATTCAGATCACTAAAAATTAATCATGCGTATCATAAAGACAAAATTAAACCATGACAAGTTCAACATAAAATTAAAATCCCTGAAAAATTTATTGAACTTGCTGAGATAATAAGAAACCCAAGAACAAGAGACTCACATTTTTTGATCGCCTACTTGTAATTCAAATCAAGCATATATAATTAAGTTCATAAGATCATATCACCCACAACTACGTAACTTTATTGTCCTTTCTTCCCTCCCCTTTCCTACTATAATTTCTAAACCAATTTCATTACAGCCTCTTCTCATCGTTTAGCGCAAACCACTGCATTGATCTCACACGATTATGATCTAATTAATTAAACTATCTGGTTCTAAGATAACAATATAAAAAACCTAGCAAATTAACGTTCTGAAAGTGAAAGTGAACCGGTGAAGCTCTTGCTCTACCAATATGCAGCAGAAACCTCATCCATGAACCAGGCCATAAGATAAAGCCATGAGGAGGATGGCAGCCTCCTTCTCGTCCTGAGGGAAAACTTGTTGGAGAGCCAAATTCTTACTTAAGCTTAATGTCAAATCCTCCAAACTGAACTTCTTTCTACTTTGAGATGGCTTTGCTCCAACTTCAAGCTTTCGCTTCTTTTTCATCTGTGGTACACACTCAATTTTGGACTTCTTCTCTTTGTTCTGGAATTTGTTTCCCTTCACAGATGTCTCAGCTGCCGCGACAGTTGTACCATTTGCCGATGCTGCAGCAGCCATGGCACGTCTCGCTTTCCTTTGTCGAATCCCACAGGCGTTGCAAAGTGACTGTTACACCAAAATAAATTTTCAACATCATGGTTAACATAACAACAATTATATAATAATAAATCTATTCTTCTAATTCTACTTATTGAGTTTGTAAGCCTAAAAGTAAAGAGGTTAATTGATTATACCGGTGTGGTTAACAAACAGCAAAGGCAGCCTAGGACTAAAAATGAAAAACCTAGAGCTTAGTTATCAAGAAAATTGTTGAGTATGAATCCATCGGGGATTTATTTTATTTTTTATTTTTATTTTTTTTTTAAAATGTACCTTGGGGCCTCTTGGTCCACTCCTCCAGAGAGGGGTCTTAGTGGTGTGGCAATCAGCACAAACCCTAACAGTGATGTTACTGTGGTTTGAATAATTGTTGCCGCTATTAGCAGTTCCAAGAGGTGACAGTGGTTGCTTTTGATCTTCAAACTTCTGCATAGAGTTGCCTGCTGCTATAAAAGAACTCGTTTGATCCGACACCATCATCTTCCGCATCATTCTCATCTTTGAAGACATCCACTTCACTGAACCATCCTCAGCTGCTTGAAGATTTTCATCCCTATCTTCTTTCTTCCAAACTGTTAGCTTGCGTCCAATGCTGCTCTCGCGCTTTTCAGCTGCTGAATGATCCCATGATCCGCTTGAAGGAATAATCTTCTCGGTCCAAAGATCACATGATCAAAGGGATCATATATAATATAATATCGAAGTGAATAAAGATATTTATATGAGGGAAAGCGATTAATTCCGTTACTAATAAGTAATATATGATAATACTATCTATATGAAATTATGAATCTTAGTATATATGTGTTACCTCTTCATCACTTGGTAAGTGCTTTGGCTCCAAGCAGTAAGATCCTTCTTGATCTTGATCCGGCGGGATGAAGAGAATAGGATATGATAGAGAAGAAAATGAAGAACAGGCTTCATGGTTTGGACTGAAGAGCTGATGGTTTTGATCTTCATTAAGATCCAGAGGCATAAGAGAAGTTACTGAATGGCGATAAGCTGGTATCATGGATGCACACACATAAACACACACACAAAGACAAACCAAGCCAGAGAGAGATGGATCAGTGCAAGTGTGCAACTGAAGCCGTCTTCCTTAATTTTGTCCAGTAATAAAGGTGGAAGAGGGTTGAGAGGGAGAGGAGAGAAGATATAGAGAGAAAAGAGAAGGCAAATAGGTCCTGTGCTCATATAAGAATAAGTAGTAATATTTGCACATTAAATTTTTTATATTATTTTTACACAAATTAATGATGTCTTAATTAGTAGTAAACAAGATGTATCATAGGGAAATAATTTTTATTGAGAAATGGACTAAAATTTTGTAGAAATATCTCGTAATTTTAAAAAAAAAAAAACGACATAGTTTCTTTGTCCATTAACAGATTAATATACTTGTTAACTAATAATTAAAACATTATTAACATGTTGTGAAAATTTTATTGTGTAAGAATGGTAAATGTCATTTAAAGGGAGAGAGATAAGTTAATAACAGACTAAAGCACAAGAAAAGCCATCACTATAAGACATTCACGTGACTTCATGACAGCCAGAGAAGACAAGTTAAAAAGACAAACTAAAAGGAGTGTGTGGAATGCTACTACGCTGACCCCCCATACATATGACAAAACCTTATCTGCAGAATGTTTTTACCACTGCGACACAGCACTGCCTATTTATTTAGTAACCCTGGGCTATATATTTGAAACTTTACCTTTTCCTTTTTTGCTCGAGGGCTGGGGCGAGGTGAAATAGCAAGAGCTGCATAAGAACACCTCCTTATGTATGACCTTAGCGTTGCCAAAAAGCATTGAATGCTGGTGCAGGCAAATGGACTGGTCCCCCAGCAGAATGAGAATATTTTGAGAGGCAGCAGACCCAATTTTTAAGCTTGATGAAATCTTTAACCTCTTCAGTCTCCATAAGCCGTCTCGTCGTTTTCATGTATATTTATTGGCATCTCCATCTTCAAGTAACAAAATGAAAAACAATGATTTCCCAAACATATATAAGACGAGACGATCGAGTCTTGAATCCTTTATAGAAACATAAATCAACCATAAACACAGATGTGAGTATGCACAAAATATAGAGTAAACGGTAGATTGATATCATAATAATTCTGTAAAGGTAGATTTTAGTTTTTAATTTATTTTTTATGCGTAAGAGTGATAAAATTTAGTACTGCACAAATGTGATATATTTCACCAAATATATATAAAGTTTTGTTTTTTGTCTAGAAAAAAAGCATTGTTTTGTGTCAATATAAATAGTTAAATACAATATTCTACTTTGGTTTTTAATAACCAGTAAGATTACAATCTGCTTATTAATTTAAAACCAATTACTTTCTTATATCAAGTGTAGTATAATACATATGTACGTTAAAAAATGTAAGGGCTTGATTATGAACTAAACCAATTAGCATATTGTGTCTTGTGTATGGTTCTCTCTAATTGATAACAATGACAAATTGATAGGGAGTCATGTACCATACAAACTGAAGGCTCTTTTTTCTCGTAGCCCTACATATATAATAATTGATGGGTAGCAGTCCTGCTATATTATTAGTAAACCCAACGTATATAGCCAACAGTAAAATATCCCAGAGAGCAAACTTCAAAATTCAGACATATTTAAACCTTTGTACCACACTTCTAGCACACTTTTATCCAAAACATGACTGTTGGCCCATAAACAATGTGGAACATGGAAGAGCTTTTTCTACAAAAATTAAAACAATAATTTTCTTGTCTATATGTCCCCCAAATGATAATATATAAAATCATTGTAATTTTTACGATCACGAAGTAGGCTACGTATGCGGTTTGTAAATCACTCCTGTACATGTTTGATGCTAGTGTCAACGCTGTCACTGATGGGGACTCCATGAGAAATTCTCATATATTTGCTGTCTGTAATACAGAGTAAGTCCAACATTATGGTACCTATCAAAATTGGCAAGGAGCCAGTAGATCTTTTTGGGCCCAAGCTAGTCACAACCATAAAATTAGGTATAATTGTTGTTAATTATATATTATAACTTATACACTTCGGTACTTGATATGCTTAGCTCATCAACTACTAAGTTATTGGGTTGTGAATCAGTATGTTCTACTGGGTTCAAGTCCAACTGAGTTCAAGCCCAACAGTTTATATGTGACTTGTCATTTAAAGCTTTAGAGGTCTTATTCTCTATATAAACACACACTTGAGATATTTTAAATTAGTTCACTTTCTCTGTTTTTCTTTTTCTTTTTAAAATTCATTTAAGTGTTAAAGTTTCTTTTGCAGATACTTCACTTTTACTTTCAACTGAGGACCATTCCTGACTGACAATAAGCCCTCCCACGACCTCAAACTGTCTCAGATCACCCTGCTCTGGTAGGGGACGGATAAAGGGCCATTGCTTTTGAGCTACATGACTGTTTATTTTCTCTCAATGCCAGAAGGCCCGTGGTCCCCGTGCTTCTCGCTCTCTGTCTCTGTCTCTAGATCTGAGTGTGTTATGGTGGGTGCAGAATTTTCATGGGAAAGGGTAAGGCTGAGGGTGGAATTAAAGATTTCATAATATTGTGGTATGGGACGCTACAAACCTAATGAGCTACTCAAATGAACACGAATGGGCGTGTAATATAATTTTGTACTTCAACTCAATTGAATGGTTGTGGTTTTGTGGGAGCATATGTCATCATCACGATTGTGATCATTGTATATATGATGATTTCTAGTAAGTTGACTGATCATGACTATACAGAAGAGCTGAATCAAAAGGAATAAATATGACGAGTAAGTGATAAATTACAAAGAAGACAACAATAATTTATCACAGTAATGACGGTTTAGGTCTAATTCTAGTACTCTACAGTCAACCGAAATTGGATTCCATCCTCATCAAATGGGAAGAAATAAAAGAGGCTTAACTATGTCGGCATATATTTTGTCATTTGTGGTAGAGGTAGGTATTATCCACTTAATTTGTTTCGTTTGGAATGAACCATAGAATTGTAGGGCTTTTATATGCTTTTGATGGGTTATGGTCTAAAATTAATTCATATCTTGAGAAAGTTTTGTAGGGTTTTCTTGCTTTGGGATCTTAGTAGAGTTTCATTGGTTTATAGGAATTCTTGTGCGATGGAATGAAATTCTAACATATCGTGCATGTATTATGTTAGGGAAATTCTATGAACTCAAGCACAAGTTTGAGTTCCATAACCCATACTTATGTGGACTAATAAAAAAATGACGATGTTGAGTAGTGATGTTAATGTGTAAAATGTTTTTTCTTTTAGTAATTACTTTTGTAAAATAATCTCTAAAATATGAAATTTGTAAGAAATGAAATTTTATTTAAAAATAAAAAAATTAGAGAATCTTTGTTCTTCTCTTTCGTTCAAAACTCAAAAGTCATCAGTTGGTAAGAAGCCGAATAGTTGACCTTTCGTGAAAATTTCATTTTGACATTTACTTATTGGCACCATTAATAAGACGAAATTGATATTAAAAAAAATTTGTTTGGGTGAAGTTTGTTATTAGCTCGTGGAAATTCTCATATTACAGTTACGAGATTGAGTTTCTAGTCGTAGCTTTCTATCATGCAAGTATTGGGATTACAGCCAAATAGCTAATATGTTATAAAAGCTAATTATACTAGACTGAGGAATATTGGATTGAGGAATGGGGTTGTTGGGAAGGAGAAATTCTTATTTAAATTTGTAGTATTTAAATTAGATATATCAGATTAATTAATATTTAATATTTTTATAAAATTTTATATTTTTATTTGTATAATTCTATAAAAATATTAAATATTAATTAATTTAATATACATAACTGAGTATTTCAAGATTATGTTAAAATTTCTGTTGGGAAGATATAATTAATAACCCTAATTTGAGAGAAGATATTGCAGGCAACTTGCAACCACGCTTTTTTTCTTGAGACTATCAACTGTGGGAGATTGGGATTTTTTTTTCTTGATAGATAGGGTTTAATTGGATTAGTAATTAGGCGGTAATGGATTAAATTTGCCATAGGTAAATACTCAATTGGAAAACCCTTCCAGCAACAGCTATACGATCTTTATTCTTTTAGTGTTTTTTTTTTTTACTGATTCCTTGATTTTTAATCTCTTAATCTGAAAAAAGAAAATAAAATGGATCATCTTATAATTTTATTTTTAAAGAGTGGTTATTTGTCATTAAATTTATAACATATCTATCTTAGTATTATTTAATCCATATGTCATTATTTTATTTAGCCATATTCAGTACCCATGATTTTGCATGGATACCATAGCAACCCTCATTATGTTAATAAGTTATTGATAAATCATTAATTATGATAATTAATTATTAATTAATAATTTATTGACTTAGCTACTTAAGTAAGCCAAATTTATATTAAAAAAAAAAAATTCGTGTGATGAAAATATGGCAATATCAAAGATGTATGGAGGATTAGGGCATCATTCTATTGCCAATGATGTTATGGATACGAACTCATGCAGTATTAATTGTTTACTTTGACCCATTTAGATAAAATTCATAATTTTAGAGTTTTGTTATATCATTTTAAAAGTTTCTCATAATAATCCTCTTAATATTAATTAAAAAAATATTAAATAAAAAAAATAAATGCATCTAAGTAATGTGACCAACTCTTTTTTAAAAATATTCTCGAGGGAAGGGGGCAAGAACTGGGTGAAAATGATGAAGAAGGCCTCCATGGAGTATGATCATTTGAAAACTTTACATTTTAGCTCGTGCGTTTGTATGAAGCCCCATGCATTTGGGTGGATTTGCGCTGGGGTAACTCGTAGATGGTTTAAAATGCTCATTTCGAAGTCGATGAACAATAGCCAAACTCTAATGTGGGTGAGCATCGCTTCGTATAAATATATAAAATGACTACTCTCTGTCCTGGTTGAGCAAGTCCTCTCTTGATCAGTTGGAGCCAGAATCATGAACTCATGATCCCGACGACCTTCTTTTATCAATTGCAAGTACTCTTACTTGTCTGCGGCGTCTTCCGAAGTCCTTGTGTTTGATGGTGTCCCCAACACCTCTCTATCAACCCACTGGTAAAGGCTAATGTCTTGTGGGAAGATATGTTCTCTAGGTTCAGACATGGTTGCTTTTCATCATTCCATCTTTGTATTTCTGCAGCTATCTACAGAGGTCGTACTTATGTCAGAATCAGAAGAAGTTTCATTACGACTCTCTAACTCTCCCATTACGTAGAGCGAATGAGGTGACCTTGACCTTGTTATTTCTCTGGCCATGTCCGCTCTCCTTACCATCTCTAAGATGATAATCCCAAATAATGGCCTTTGTCCCCTAACAATGTTTCCACCTTAATTAAAAGGACTTTTTTAGTGGCGGATGGCACGGTGGAGACGGTGGCCCACTCAGAATTTCTAAGGAACTCCCCTCCCTATCGTCACTATCAATTTCTCTCACTATCACCATGTTATTTTTGGAATAAAAAAAGGGGAGATATTAGGGGGAACACCTTAATGTGTGAAGGAGAAAAGGGTTGGAGAAGTTGGAAAGGTTGAAAACCACTAAAATTCGCCTTTTAAAACTCGCTAGAAATCACCTGATTCATCGCATATAGTGAGGAAAATGGAGGAGAAAATTAAAATGGGGGTAGTAACCCCTTCTACTTCTATTTATAGGTGCTGGGTAACCCCCAACTGCCACTACGTACAGGGGCAAAATTGTCTAGACACATTAAATTCAAGTCGAGGTAATCACGACAACACAAAGATCAAACAACGGTTACCATTCAACATTTGCCACGTGTCAGTATGAAATTGACATTGAAGATGAAAGGACATCAGTCAAATACAAAAGGATGCATGCTTAGAGTGATAACACTTATGTCGGATCTCAAATATGCTTAGAGTAATGACACTTATGCAGGATCTTGGATCAGTATCACATATTTAATTAAAGCACAAAATGCGGATAACAAACTTCAGTTTAAGAACTTAACGATTAGACACTATAGTCAAAATTGACATGGGGGCAACACAGTGTGAATCCGGGACAACAGTGTTACAACACTAAAGCAGAGTGATCTATGTTAGATCCCGACCAATCCTACTAATACAGGGGGTAATCTCCCTATGTGCATTTCTTTAGCTTCACGAGCTTCGACATTTTAGATGAGACATTGTGAGACCTATCATCTGTGTTACGACTTGAATTCTTTTATCCCACATGTGCTGATTGCTCCTAATAAACCTGGACATCTTGACACTCAGTTGTCACATTTGAGTGCCAAGCTAGGAGGCAACTATACTGGATCGAGTTTTGGGTTATCCAAATCAAGAGCAACCCGGCCTATCCAAAGCAGATCTCTATCATGACTCTCCTATAAATATTAGACAAGATAGTCAAGGTATACAACTAAACCCGAAACACTCCACTCACTTTGTGCATAGTCTAACTTAAGTATCGGAATACCTTTTGTAAGTACTCACCCCTCATATTACCGTCGAAGTTATTATGCAATGGAGGAAACCACCTTTAATAACTTTATTCAAATAATCTTCTAAAACTCATTTAAGGAACACAAATGGCATTTAATGTTTTGTTTATTTAACAATTAAGATAATTTATAGGAAAATTGAGTAAGATGATTTAAAATTATTCATAATTTTATCCTTAAAAGATGCTACTTGAAGAAGTCAACTTTTCTTGTAAAGTAACCAGACTTCCAAAGGTCATCTTGGACATGCGGGATGTGGAGGTGTTCTCAGGGACGTAGGTGGCTGCTGGATATCCAGATTTTCCTATCGTATTGGTGAATGTACTGCCTTTGCTGCTTAGATGTGGGGGATCCTAATGGGACTCCATATTGCTTGGAAGGGGAGATATAGAAACCTCATTCTGGAGTGTGACTTCAAAGCTGTTGTCATGACCAATATCCAAAGTGCTTCCCCGAGACTCCATCCTAACAGCTTTGTGCAGCGTATAAAGCAATGGCTTGCCAAGGAGTGGGAGGTTATCTTTCTCCTCACCTACAGCTAAGGAAATACAGTTTCTGACTGGCTAGCCAACAAAAGCCTAAGCCATGACTATGGGCTTCGGATATGGCACACCCCACCAACAGATCTTCTATCTTTTAATTTGGCTGATTTTGTAGGGGCTACCTTACCCCGCCTTGTTCCTGCTTTTTTATTTTTTTGGGTCTTCTACCTTAACTTCAAACAGTCAGAGATGAATTACATGAAAATAACTTTACATTAAATGTAGTGCGCAACCTTTTAAAACAGGCTATAAGTGCCCCAAATCATACTTCCTAAAAAATATATACTTTATGGATTTGAAATTTTACCAACTGAAGTGGCCGTGCTTCTTTCTTATGAGTTATGACACCATGCTTTGTCAAGCCACAATTTTAATTGTAGGCATGTAGAATAATGTTCAAAATTAACAACGAAAAAAAAACCCATTACAGCCAACAACTCCAAGCCTCTAAAAACGTAAAAGAGTAGCAACACGTACAACATGGTGCAATACGTATTGTACACTGCATACTACATATTTCATTAAATTTGCTTTCTTGAACACCTCTTATATGTTCTTTGCTATTTTAATATTTTGTAAGTAATTGTAAACATTTTTTTTGGTCTTCGACCAAGATATTAAATATCCCCACAGACTTTGCATTGAAATTAACCTCTGGGTTTAGAATAATGATTAAGTACAACTCTTCTCAAAGTGAAATGTAAATATTTAAATATCATAATATCTTGTAAATATATCAAATATCACCATACCAACCATCTCATATCCATTAATCCAAAGCACTAGGGATTTTTTCTCTTTGGGTCAGTTGATGACACGTAGGTTGAATAACTGAAATCATAAAATATGATATGGTCCAGGATAAGAGTAACCAAATTCCGGTGACCAATGGCACTATTCATGAAAAGAGGCTTATTGGTTGTTACTTATTTTAATTTTTATATTTTTATTACAAACAATGTATATATATTTTTTCATATTTTTTTCAATATTATTTATTATATATATATTTTTGTATTTATTTTTTCTCACTTGATCAACACCATTAAATAAAATATTAATAATTCCTATCATTTTTCTACATATTTTATTAGTAGTAGCATCAAGGAATCAAGGTTTGGCAGTTGGGCCCCACCACCTACCGCGGCGACCACAGACGTAGTGGATGGTGAGGGTGAGGGTGAGGGTGAGGGTGATACCAACAGTCCTAACGATTCCATGCCCCCATGTAGGAAGTAGCCACGGGTTCGGCCATAAAAAATGCCCTTACTTAAGCTTAGACTTGAAGATCGAAAACCAAAACTAGGCCCAATCACTAGGAAAGTATTCACACCGAAACCAGATCATTACTAGGCCCGTATTCTAAGAGCAGGTATTGCGTTTTACTTCCCCAATCCAGTATAGATAAAATTTTGCATAACTCATCTCATATTACTTTTTTTTTAAAAAAATGTTCTCTCTACAATAGCAAGATGTTCACAAGAGTAATGTTACGTAGCTAGAATTTTGATCAAATTTAAATATGATTGTTGAATAAAATAAAGTAATACAGAAAAAGAATTACTCATCCATATAATAATTTAAAAACATGACAACTCAATCTATTAAAAATCTGGAGTAAAAATTTTGCCTGTCTAGCATTTTTTTTCATGACAAAAAACTAGAAGGAAAATAAACACACATTTTCATACCTCAAACGTCTAACCCTGTGTTTTGATGTTTTACCGTTAACTAACTAATAGGTGAATTGGAAAGGAAAGGAATGGAGATGGATTCCTCCCTCTTTGTTTGGAAGATTCATTAATGTAGAGCACAACACGTGTTTCATCCCATTCCACCTCAATTTTGGGAGAACAAAATTGGTCAAGGAAAGATGGAGGAAATGATTCCTCCCGTGTTCGCGTTCGCTTCTAATCGTTTTAAAACTTCCAAACACAAAAAATTAATTCCATTCCCTCCATTTCCTTTCTGTTCCCCTCTTTACCTGTCATCCAAACATAGTGTTAATTAAACAAAATAAAATATTCAACCTTAAGAAACCTTCATGTAGTATCCTTATTTTTATTGCTAAAAGGAAAAAAAGAAACGAAATTGAAGTGCGGGCATCTGGAATGATGTTACGTGGAGGGCCTGGAAGCTGTTGACTGCTCTAGAGGATAATTATGAAAAGTTAGGTCTATCAGATAAGTAACGCCATTATTGACAAAAAAGGGTGTCCAGCCGTGCAAACATATGAGCAAAGCTAAAGACAGCGAAGTTAGTTTAGGATGTGTTTTATAGTGACAACCAAAAGCTCCCCCAACCCTTGTGGGTTGGATTATGATTATTTTATGAATCGGATTCAATTCACACGTAAGTTCTAACTGAACACATCATTCACCCACGATTAGATAAGGGAAGCCAGCCACCTAGTCTATTTCTCTTTAATTTCCGCATCACGTCTCTCCAAAAAAAAATAAAATAAAATAAATTAAGAAGTATCTATAACTTAAGCTTCACTCCATTATAGTTCATATTAAGTAAAAGGACATTGCTCCTAATTACAATCCATCCTGTAGTATATGACTTAAGTTTTTTCTATTGTTTTCTATTTCAGAATCCACATTATAGATAATTCATGGCTGCATTTTTGCTATATATATGTGATGCAATTAGGAAACTGAAATCAACTTGAGGGATGTGATTCTCTTATGGGCCATGTCTTAAGCCATAATATCCTGTATTATAAGGGTAGTGCTGTTAAATACTCAAGTTCATATGCCCTTGAGGTTTACAGCCGTTGATTCATGTTTTTTGGTTTGATATATGTTAGTTTATTATTAAAACAAAAAAATCTTTAAAAAAAAATTGTGAAACAAAAATTTCAAGTGTTTCTATAACTTTTGGGTGAGTGTGAGACTAATCCCGTTTAGAGTATTGAGATTATATTATATATATATTTTTAAAGTTTTTATGGATATTCCCATACTTTTTAGGTGGGTGTGAAATTAAGGTTGTCTCTCTTAATAATATCTTTCGAAGTATCTAAACTTTTGACATTACAAAAATTCATTAACTACTAAATTCAAACATACTTATCACTTGAGTCATAATTTATTATTCAAGGATATATTACATTTGCAATATAGTTGACTCTTTTAGCAGTGTTCGTATTATAATTGTTATCATTAATTGGTATTTAAAAGGGTCCACTTCCTTATATTACACCTATTGAAATAGTTCACTCTTTTAGCTTGATATACCATATGACTCTAAATTTAAACTTCACATTTGCAACACTTCAATTAGTCCCACTCCAACTATTTCGTTGGTTCTATTAATCATACAACAACGCAAACGTATTATCCAAAATGAGTATTTGGTGGAAGCTATAACTCGTCTATTATCTGGTTGTTACAGGCTTACAGCCATCATTTCACATGGGTTCAATGCTTCTTCAGTCCACTATTACCAACTAGGCCGAGTTCCATTTGCAACAACTCCTCGAAGCTCAATTAATTCGGAAACCGACTTTGCCCCAGTATCGATGAGTTCGGTTAACAACATAGAGGCAGAGATCTAGAAGACTAGGACTCCTTATTTTTCCTGGCGTTTCCTATAGGTTTCTCAATTGCAGGACAGAGACATGGTCCCAATTCAACCAATCCCCATGCTTTTTTCAACTACGAAGTTTGAACTTTCAACTTCTCTCACAAGGAAAATTATTCATATTTTGGTAAGGGATAGTGGTTAGTAGACACAATATAAATATGTTAAAGAAAACGAGATTGGTTGAGATTTGGGGTGTGTGTGAATGAGATCAGTGGTGCTGGTGGATGATCAAAGGAAAACAAATGCAATTTGTAGTTTTAGAATCAAGTAAAGCTGTGCTGAATAAAACAGATAAAAAAAAAAGCACGGTTCTTAACTAATCGAGCAACGATGATCAATAATTATTGAGACTTGGAGACAGCCCAACTAAAAGAAAACAAATTATTGGTTCAGAATTCAATTATTTAACTGATACCTACTAAATTATTGTTAGGAAGTCAATGATTAATGTCATTAATCAAAGTGCATGGGCAGTCAGTTTTCCTAATGCATTGTCACCATCAAAAAAATTCTAGGTACATAATTAAACAATTTTAGGTAAAAATAAACAATTTGCGACTCCAGTGTCGGTAAATTTTAATATACACATTTTAAAAAAGAGTGCATGATACATTTTATGATTAAAGTCATTGATTTAATTATAAAATATATCAATGATAAATCAATGACTTAGATCAAGCACATGAAATCCATTAAGCATGTTTTTTTTTTTGTATATTTCCTTTCTTTTTTTACACACTACCACCACCGCCGTCGCCGCCCATTGTCTTCCATCGTTGGTCACCTTTTGCCTTTGGCCACCTTCCACCGCTGATCACGGTCAACCGTCGGCCACCTTTCGCCACCAACCACCGTCTGTCACCGGCCACTTTTCATATATTTTTTTAAAACTCATTACACACCCATAGGGAGAAAATTGCAAGGGATTTTTTTTAAAAAAATATTATTGTATGTAAATATTATCAGTTAAAATCTATAGAATTTTCAGTATGCATAATTATTTATGAAAAAATATAAATATTAATACAATTTTAACTAGTATTATTTTAATTGATATTATTTACACAGTTGTACAACTTTTAAAAAAATAAACAGTATAACCTTTAAAAAAAAGGGTTAGCAGTGGTAGCCAGAGGCAATGCCGACAGTGGCTGGTGGTGGCTAGCAACAGTGGTGTGTAAAAAAAAAATCCGCAACAACAACAAAAAACCTGCTATTGCAGGTAAAGTTAAAAGGTGTATGGTACACCCAATTATAGGAAGGTGTACCATAGTAATCGCCCTCTGTTGTCACCAATGATATGTCTCTTAATTTTTTAGTTATTTTCCCTTTTAATTGGAACAAAAAAATGTGAATGATTGATCAATGTAGGAAACTCATTGGAAGGACAACTAAAGTTTGATAGGTGCAAGTAGTCAGCCCAATTTTTACCTTAATAGTATGTTTGGATGATAACTAATGAGGAGAAGGAAAAGAGAAAGATGAGAAGAGAAATAACTTCTCATGTTTGAGAGTTTTAAAATGCATGAGAAGCGGAAGGAATACATAAGGAACTATTTTTCATCTCTTCTTCTCAAAAATCTAATTTTTGTTCTTCCTAAACTTGAGGTAAAACTATTTCTGTTTCGCTCTCTTATTAATCTTTCAAACAAATAAAAATGTAACTATGTTTCATTCTTTTATTTTATTTTTTAGCCTATCATCATCTATTTCATTACATCCTATTAATGAAAAAACATCTGGAAAGGAACGTTAGTTGAAGCCAGGAATAGTTTCTTTCATTGCCGGACATCATAATTCATAAGTTGAGGCTTAAGTTGTTTCACTTTCAATTAATATTTTGCTTAGTTTATGCCTGTTTTCAACTTTATCAATTATAACTGAGAGAGATAAAAAGAAGACTCCATAATGAAAGTATTCAATGGATAAAAACACACAACTACCTAGTCTCCTATTTTAAAAAATAAAAAAAGATATTCCAATATAAAATATCGTTTTTAATGTATAAATTGTGAAAATTTCGAATCGATGGAATTCATAATATGGAAGACTAGCATTGTTGATTATATATGGTTATTTTATACATGAGTGTTGGGATGGATTGAGAAATCAACTCAAGATATGTAAAAGAAAATTTATAAGTTTTAAAATTAAATATGTCATACATTTATCGAAGTTGAGCACAACACTTTTTTATATTATAAAATTTGTTAATAATTAAATATGTATTAAATTTTTTAGTAATTTTTTTTAATATAACTGACTAAACAGTAAGTTAAAAATTTATTTTCTTTCTTTTTTTAGCTTATTTTTGAAAATTTTTAGAGTTAAAAATAATCTTTCACTAATAATAAAATTATTTTTTAACATATTAAAAATATTACATATGTATAAAAATTTTATATAAAAACTGATAGATTACAATGACTGTTTGTACCGCTAAATCCGTCCCAATGAGTAAAAGAGAAGAACTTACATATCCTTTTCAAAACATGAATTAAAAATGACAAATATTATAATTATTACTACTTCAGTTCAAACTGGTATGCTGCATTTAATTTTATTGAGCAAGATATCCGCAACTAGCAAATGCCGTATTGTTTGTCGCATTGACATGTGACGTTGGTGGTCCTCGTTGTATTATATATATATATATATATATATATATAATTAGCGGCTTAAGAATAATTTCACTTATTAAAATTAAATTTAAAATATTTATAAGTGTTATTAAATAAATAAATATATTTATTTATAAAGAATAAATTATTAATAAATTTCTCATAAATAAATGAATCAGGTTATAAGATATAATAATCTTATTAGATTTTTATCCTAATTAATAGTATTTATTGTAAATTAAACATGATTCTTATATATCAAGAATACCATACAAGATAATAAATGTATATATTTAATTCCAAATACTACTCACCTTATGCACCGTCTAATTTGAGTGTTAGAGTATCTTTTACAAGTACTTACCCCTTGCACCACTGTCCTAACCACTGTGTATCGAAAAAAAATCATATTTTTCAACATTATTCAGGTGATTATCTAAAACTTATTCAGAACATTGGTGCCGTATGTAATAAGAGATAAACTTCAAATCTCATCACCACCACCACCACCATGGTAAGCAGTAGACGAAATCAAAATCGTGCCTCTAATACGCATAATCCACCATCTGCTAGTCATCGTCGTGGCTCTGCCCTAGTGTACAACTCTTACGGGTCATACTTTAAAAAGTTAAACCCTTACGAGCCACACCTCGAAAAAGTAATCTCAAACGGGTCACATCCAAAAAGAAACTACCATACTCCAAGAATGTAAACTCAAGATGATAAACCTGAAAGAGGACTAGCATACGCCAAGAACGTAGTCTCAAAATGAAGACCCAAAAGGGGATTACCATACACCAAGAAGGTAAATTCAAAAAAGGAATACTTAAGAGGGTAAACTCAAATAGGGACTATCGTACTCCAGAAGATAAACACAAAAGGGAGCTACCATACTCCAAGAAGGTAAACCCAAAAGAGGACTACTATATGCCAAGAAGGTAAATTCAAAAAAGGAATACCCAATAAGGTAAACCTAAATAGGGATTATCGTACTCCAATAGGTAAACTCAATGGAGGATTGCCTATAAAAGGGATGATGAACTTGTAAAAATTCATATTTTTACGATTCAAAATCTTGGATTTTCATCCTCTTAATCTCTTTGATTGAGTTTTGTTCTTAAGTTTTATTATGTTTTTATTATTTTAAATTATATTCTTTTTACGTGTTTTATTTATTTTTGATAGGTAAATACACATGGAAATAGACTGGGCGCTTAAAGAAACAAGAAATCAGATAAACAAGCTTTCAGGATAAATCATCAGATTTTGTGCAAAAATAAGAAATTTCTAAAGATAAATATTTGAAGGATTCTTATCATATTCTTATATGCTAATTAGAATTCTAATTGGATGCAAAATCTTAAATAAGGATTAGATTGAAGATTAGATAATGATTCTCAAAGAGATTTGATTTGGAACAAAATTCGAATTCTCGCACCATCCTGACCATTTCTCATTAATTGAGTCATATCTTGGGTTACAGAGATTATATCGATGTACCGTTTACGCCTTTGGAAAGATAACAGAAAATCCTACAAATTCTCTGTTGAGATCGAGGGCAAATTCGGTCATCTAGAGGGTGAGAAAAATCATGCAAGTTAAATATGAAAAGCTATCAGCTTTTCTATAAAAAAGAAAAAACGAGTTTGACAAATGAGCTATCTTTTTGCACAGAATTTCGTAGCCGTCAAGGAGCAAAGAGAATGCACAAACCCTAAAGTGGTGTGGATTAGGCTTAAAGATTAAGAATTTTCTTTAACTTTCTCACCTTTCTGCAATGGAGTTTGTCATAATCTTCCCTTTGTGTTCTTCTTTTTCCACGTGTAACTAAACCTCTTTTGTTAAGGTGATGATGAATCTTGATACTTTAATGATGTAACTTCTTTTATGAGTTTAATTTATGTTTCTATTTCATGATTTACGTGTTTATCTCTATTCTTAATGTTTTTCTAATCCTAATCAATTTGGGAATGATCTTTTGGGTTAATGTATGATTTGAGAAAATTTGCATGAACCTAGAACATATGATAAATATCATAATTTTTGCAATCGCTAGGAATAGACGTTGTGGGTTATGTAGTCTTTCTTTTAATTCTTTCATTCTTGATAATGTCTTTCTATTTGGGATTAGACTAAGGGATTAGTTAATTCTAAAAAGTATAAGATAATTAATATACCAAAAGATTAAGTATTAATTAATTTTGGGAATTAACTATAAATCATTGAAATAGAACATAGTTAAATTAATATTTGAATGTGCATTTAAAGAATTCAAGTGAAGTCTGAATCCTAATGCGGTTTGATTTATTATTTTGCTTACTTATATTTCTTTTTAATTGAATTTGCAACAACTCTCTTTTTCATTAGCTTAAATAGTATCACTTCCAGTGAATTTAGTAATTAATAACTTAATCCTTGTGGGACAATACTCTTACTCACTTTTTATTACTTTTGTGATTTGATGCACTTGTCGATTTTCACAACAAGTTTTTGGTGTCATTGTCGGTGACTATAATTTATTAATATTAATTAGTAGTTGAAAAGATACTAATTTAAGCATTTTTTGTTTATTTTTTATTTTAATTGTTTATTTTTAATTTTAATTTATTTTTTTTATTTTTAGATAATTATTTTTATTATTAAATTTTTATTTTTATTTATTTAATTTTATTTTTTATTTATTTATTTTATTCATTTTTTCTTGGTTTATTTTTATTAGTCATTTATTTTCATTTTTAATTTCTTTACTTTACTTCACTCTGGTTTGCTTATTTGTTTGTTTATGCAAGGTTTTATGGAGTCAGAAGAATTGCTCTTTGATCCAAAGATAACAAGAACAGAAAGAGCAAACAACAAAGCAGCTAGAAAAAGAAAAAGAATTGAGGAGAACATGGCTGAAACTCTTGAACCAAGAAGACTCACTATGGTTGACTATGCAACTCCATGTTCTAAAAGTGTCTAAACCAGTATTGTGCGATCGACTATCCAAGCAAATAATTTTGAGATTAAACCAGCGCTTCTACAGCTGGTGCAAAAGGATCACTTTAGGGGAAATCAGACACAATATCCCAACTTGCACATTACTAATTTCTTGCAGTTTTGCGACACTATCAAATATCATGGAGTTAGTGATGATGCTATCCAGTTAAGACTCTTTCCATTCTCTTTGAGGGACAAAGCCAAGAGTTGGCTACAAGCCCAGCCTCAAGGAAGCATCACTACATGGGATTAGTTGGTGAACAAATTCTTTATTCGATATTTTCCTCCCCCTATGTTCGTCAAGATGAAGAGTGAGATTGCATGTTTCACTCAAAATTAGGGAGAATCTCTATATGAAGCTTGGGAGAGATTTAAAGAATTGTTGAGAAAATGTTCACACCATGCTTTTGAAGTTTGGCAGCAGGTGCAGATATTTTATAATGGTTTGGATCTTTCTACTAGAGCTATGGTGGATGTATCTGCATGTGGGTCTTTAAATACTAAGACTCCTGAAAAGGCTCAGGAATTGTTTGAGATTACGGCTACCAACGAATACTAGTTGCCTAGTAGAAGATCTACTATTAAATAGGGAGTTATGGAAGATAGCACAGTTGAATCCTTACTTGCACAGAATAAGATGATTCTGCAATACGTTGCCAACCTCTCCAAACAAGTTAATGGTATGTAGGTAAACTCAGTCAATCACCAAGCCTTAACTAGTGATTTATGTGGAGGCAATCATATTAATAGTTAATGTGAGGCAGGAAACTCAAGTGTTATTGCTCCAGAACAGGTCAGTTATATGGAAAGTCCTTTGAGACCACAAGGTAATCCCTATTTTAATCCCTATAATCTAGGTTAGAGGAATTAACCCAATTTCTCTTAGAAGAATCAAGCCATACCACTGAATACCCAACCTAAGCAGAAGTCATCTCTTGAGGGTACACTTGAAAAGTTTATGTAGCAGACTTCTTCTTTTATATAAGAATCACAGTGTAATTACAAGAATCAAGAGGTTGCTACTAGAAGTCTAGAAAATCAAGTAGGACAAATAGCTAGACAGCTCACAGAGAAACCTCAAGGCAGCCTACCTAGAGACAATGTCGTCAATCCAAAGAGCAGCGTTATGCAATCACTTTGAGAAGTGGTAAGTTGTTGGAAGAAAATGTGAAAGTAGCACTTAGTTCTTCGGGAGCTAAAAAAGGAAAAGATGATATCCCCATTGAAGAAGCCTCATTTAAAGATGTCTCAATGCCAGTTGACAATGAGGGAGATGAGATCGAAAAGGAAAAAGCTAAAGAGGAACAACCGAGAGTGCGAAGAAAAAAGAAAGATTCAGTTTTGAATAAACCATTTGACCCCTCAATGCACACTAGGCTTCCATTCCCTTAGAGATTGAAGAAGGAAAAACAGGAGAAGCAAGAGAGACAGTTTTCAAAGCTCCTTGATATTTTTAAGCAGTTGCAGATAAACATTCCTTTTGTTGAAGCACTTGAGCATATGTCATCATATGCCAGATTTATTAAGGATATGTTATCAAAGAAGAGGAAACTCAAGGAAGATGAGATTGTAGCATTTACTGAAGAGTGCAACGCTATTGTTCAAAGGAAATTGCCACCCAAATTGAAAGATTTAGGTAGTTTCACCATTCCTTGTACTATTGGGGAGCTGACCATTGAGAAAGTTTTATGTGATCTTGGGGCAAGTATCAATCTGATGCCGAAGTCTATGATGCACAAGTTGGGAATTTATAAAGTAAAGTCAACAATGATCTCCCTTCAACTAGTAGATCGATTTATCAAACATTCTTATGGTATAATTGAAGATTTGCTATAACACTCTGAATTTCCTATATCTTAAACAATAATTTTGACAGTTAATAGAATTTTGCTGTTTAATAATTTCTGTGCACTGTAAAATTATTTTGTTTATTCCGTCAGCGTATTTGATTGTTTTGAGTGATTTACTCCGTGTCAGAAAAATAATAATTTTCGGGCCGGAGAAAATCTTTAAATATTTATTTCTCTTGATCATTAATTATTTTTAATAATTTGACTTGATTTTCATATATGTTTTCTAATATTTGTGATTTTTGTGGATGATTATGAATTTTTTTGACTGTATGTGGGCTCAGGTGGTCCTATATGGGCCCAGGTAACCTTACGTGGGCCCAGGTGGGTCCAACAAAGTAAAAATTTTTCTACGCATAGAAAAATTTATATTGTTTAGACGGAGACAGGGGATCTTACTAAACCTGAATCCGGAAACAGTTTTAGAAATTTTCTTGTACTGTGTTTTGTATTGTATTTATTTATCGGGTGATAAAAATACAGTAAATATAATTCTTTCGTGGGGTTTTAGCAGATAAAAATAGAAATTATATTGCTTAAGTCAATATTGGTGGTTTGGATATCCACCATTGATTTAATTAACGATGGAGACTTGATCTTGATTTAATCAACGGTGGAGATTTGATCTTAAAAGTAAATAGGATTATTTATAACCATTAGATGGAGATTAAATCAAGGGTAGAGATTTAGTTTTATATAATGGCTATGACCATTTACAACCATTGGATTTAAAATTAATCAAGGGTGGAGATTTGGTCTTGTAAAGTAACAAAGATCATTTATGACCATTGGATGAAGATTTAATTAATGGTGGAGATTTGGTCTTAAAAAGTAGTAAAGACTAATTATGACTCTTGGATTAAAAGTAAGAAGGAGTAATCTTAACTCTTCATTTTTGGAGATGCATCTAATGGCTAAGATTTCAAGGAGAAAAATCCAATGGCCTAGATTAAGTCTTCTAAATCAAAAGTCTACCTAAATCCTAACCATTGAATTAATCAATGGTCTAAAATGCTCTAAATGATGGCTTGAAAAAGATGACAACATTATTGCATGCATAATGCAAGGTGGGGGACGGTTTTGTGAAACATTTTGGAGCTAAAGAAAAAGTTTTATGTCATTATTAAATGTCTTGGTCAATTATACATCATTATTGATCATTTTCCTAAAGCAAAAATAGTTTCTTCTTTCTTTCTAAGCATAGCTACAACCATGCATCAAGTTAGAAGACAAATTTTACATTCAAATAATACTTGGTCATTCTTCTAATAATAATAATTGAAGAAGCTACACAAAATTAGTCAATTTTGGTGGCCATTCCTTTTAAGTCTACGGCCATGCATGTTTGGTAAAAGAAAAACATGCTATCTTTCATTCATTTCTATCACTTTTGTTTTTATTTCAAGATGGCTCACGGCCAAGTAGCTTTGGGGGGGCTAAATATTGACTCTTCACTTGATTCCTATCATCTTTCTATCAATTAATTAAACAAAGTCTCTCTCACCTTTTTCTCAAGATAAGTGCACGGCCAAGGAAGCCTTAGGAAGCCAAAATTGTGACTTTAGTTTACTTGAATATTTTTTTTTTCTATTTCAAGAACCAAAGAACCATATCAAATTTCTCTCCACTTTCTCTCCATCTCTTCTTCATGATGGTTTTGGCCAAGCACCCTAGAACCACTCTCCATCACTTTTTAATTTCATCCAACCATAAATCTTGAATCTACATGATATTCTAAGCAACTTTCATGTTGGAGACTTTCTCTAAATCATTCATCTTCAAGGAGTTTCTTCAAGATCAAAGTTATTGGGTTTTTGAGGTGAAGTATAAGGAAACTTCATTTCTTCTCTTCTTTTTCATGATCTAAACCATGTTTGATCCATGGTTCCTCTTAATCAAGCTTAGTATACTAATTTTTATGTATTTTGTCTTGTATTTGAGAAGCCTTTGGTGGTGAAGGACTTGGAAAAAGAAGCAAAATAAGGAGTTTTTGAGGATCTTCAAGAGGTAAGAGGGAGATCCATCTCACCAATCAAGTATGGTGGTGAGAGATGGTCTTATATTTGATGGATAGTGAATCCATATGAGGATTCATATCCATGGTCTTGTAATTTATTTATGGGTGTTTATGTGCTTTAATTATTTGTCTATGCTTGGTATGCTTTGCATGATTTTATGGCTTTGATGGTATGCTTATACTATGCATGATGAGAATATGGTATGTTTGTGATATATATATATGATGTGTATATGATTTGATGAAGGAAAGAAATAAATTTTTGGCTTCAATGGCCAAAGAGGAGTGGTCACGGTTTTTGACACTCATGATTAGAGTTCATGTTGAAATTTTTCAAGAACAAGGGAATTAATTTTTGGTCCCTAAGAACATGGTGAATTTCGACTAAGACACCTCAACATAAGTGTTTATAACTTAATATTTTCATGGAAGAATAAAATCGGATTGATTTGAAAAGTATGGAAAATAAACAAAGGGTTTGTTTTTCAAGAGAACAAGAACACGATTTTTGAAGGGATTTTTTTATTGATTTATTTTGTGTAAAAAGATCCTAAGTGTTTTTCTAAACATGAGTTTTGAATGAAACGGGTAAACGTTGATTTTAAGGATTTGCAAAGAAAGTGAAAATGAATTTGAACAAATGGGTTTGGTTTTTATGACCATCAATCACACGGTTTTGAAAACAAAATTTTAATGATTTTGTTTGTGTAAAACCATATCAATTTAGAAGGAAAAATATTTGATGGTTTCAATAGTCATGTCCACATTTTAGAAGGCTTGTAATGCCTTGATTTTTATGATCAAAGTGATTTTCAAAATAGAAATGTAACTTGATTTAATACAAGGAATTTAGAAAGGGAATCAGAGTGTTTTATCACTTGAGAGAACAGAAATTTTCATAACGGAAAACAAAGAGGGGTTGAAAGCGTTTGAATTTCAATTTATTTTGAAAAAGACTGATTTTGGAAATGATTTGGGAAAAATGGAGAATATAATGGTATTTTGAAGATTTACTAACGTATAATTTATTTTCGAATTTTGAAATACGTTAAAAAAATGTTAAGTTTTGAAACATTGATTTATATCAATGGAAAAATGATTTTTGTGGATTATATTTTAGAAAAGGATTTCTTAAGTAAAGAAATGTGGAAAAAGATTTTCTTTAGTAAGAAAATGCGAAAAATGAAATACAAAGTTATATTATTTTGAGAAAAGTTGAAAATAAATTTTTGAAGGTCAAGAAGTATTTTCTATAATGAAATTGTGGTGAAAAATTATTTGCGTAGCTTAAAAACGTTTTGAAATGCAGTAAAATATTTTTTTACGCAATTTGAAAAATGTGTTGAAAAATGATATTGATTTATTTAAGTCCAAAATAATGTTTGGAATATTAAGGAATATTTTACGTGATTGTAAAATGTTGAAAAATATTTTACGTATCTTAAAACGATTTGAAATACAGTAAAATAATTCTACGCGATCTGGAATACGTTAAAATATTTCTACACGATTTGAATTACGTTTAAATATTTTTACGTAATTTGAACTACTATTGAAAAATCACTACGTAATTGAAAAGTGATGAATTATTTTTACGTGATTGTGAAAAGTGGCGAAAAATCGTTATGTGATTTGGAAAGTATTTTAAATATTTTGAGAATGATGGAAAATGATTTACGCGACTTAAAAGAATGATTTTAAGTTACACGATTTTGCAACAGTGGAAAAATAATATGCGATTTGAGAAACATATATTTTTACGCGATTGAGAAAAACGTTGAAAAATTAGTATGTGGTTTAAAAGTGCAACAAAGAGTTACAACATTTTGAAAACGTAACAGAAATGTTACAAAATTGTGAAAACACGACAAAAGTGTTTTATGACTATAAAAACATAATAACATGATGATTACTGTTAAAACAGTGTCCATACACTGTTTGTGAAAAACAACGAGTTTTGCCTGTTATTGGCACGTGGTGCATTTTAGATGCATTAGAAAAAAATATATACGTTGAGGCATATGCTTTAATTGAACAAACGAATTTGAAAAGAATGACCATTGTGGTTGGACTTGCACTGATATATTAGTGCATTGTATAAACTATATCAGAGAAATTATGAGATATACCTGTGATTGGTATTATACCTGTGATTGGTATTTGGTGCATTATACATGCATTGGAATGGTTCGATAAGGACTGGATATGGCTGATTGCCTAGGAGAAACACACCTCTTGAGTGGGGGCGATATGCGTAGTGTAAGTCACTTGTTGACCTTGGGGGCATCAGGGTGCGGGTTACTTACACGGGTGGTTGGTTGCGCTTCTTCCCGTAGGTTAGACCAATGCAACACACCGATGATCCTGACCGAGACACTATTCTTAATCAAGATCTGATAAAGACTGTCGCGTATGTACTAGATGTGCAAAAATTGAAATGAGAATTAAAGCACGTGGTCTGAGGCACGTGGTACCGGCAGGTCTTTTCGATCATTTTCTCTAACCTGAGTTTAACTCCATAGAGTAGGAAATCGAGTCTTGTGTACATGCATAATATGAACACTTATATTTGTATGATATATTAATTGAGGAATATTGGCTATGATAACTATTTTGAATACTTGGATTGATATATGATTGGATGATGATAGTTGATTAATATTGAATATATTATTGGAAGTCTGGTATGATATCCCTGTATGATATTGCTGTTTGTGTTATCTCTGTGCTGCCATGTTGGTATTGGTGTAGGTGATCTCACCTCTTTGTTATGTTGTTTTGCTATGTCGGTACTGTTAAAATCAAATAATAGAAGGATCGAGTTGTCTTAGACATAACGGGTGATGAATACTCTGAGATTGGTTACAACAATAAGGAGTGGACATTCAGGACTCGAAGGGGTGCAATGTTGACAAAAGAACAAATGTATGATGCATCAAGATAGACAGAAAAACGAATAAGTATGTTAAAGTTTCTCGTTAGTGTTGTACCGTGCTATTAAGTAGGACCCGTTATAGGGTTTGCTACTGTTAAAAAAAAGAGTCTGTTAATTTTATATTTCTCTTTAAATTGTGAAATATTAATTGATGTTAATATTGCATAATGAATAGTTAAAATATGATTTTCAATATTACCTAATGACGAGCGCCGAACTCAGTCAAAATTATAAACGAAGTTATTACCTAAGCTTGTAGCACAGTGACAACACCGGATCGTCTCCTCAAGGATCGTAGATGTAATTTGATCAAATCAAGTGAAAGTTAGCAAAGGGGGTTTGACAAGTTTAAGATCGTACTTAACAAAATTAACGGAAGAAATGACAATTAAAGAGTAGTCAATTTAGAAACCTATCCAAGATTGGGTGGATTCAATCATGACCTTTCATGAACACTTGAAGCGCAATTGAATTGTTAATTTGGATCTAACCGAGATCTCTCGCATCAAATCCGTAATTCATACTAGATGATCGTCTAGAATTTAATTAACAAGTGATAAACACAAATCCGCAATCGCACCATTCATGAAAATCTATGTTAATTTCAAGTACCGAATTCAATTAACTTAAAGACAAATCAAGAACCTAACCTCTTCAATTACGTGATTAATTTAGATCAATCAGTTCTAAGTTTCATCACAAATCTCAATCTTCATTTATGTGATTAGTTTAGATCAATCAGTTCTAAGTTTCATCACAAATCTCAATCTTAAACCAAGATCAATCGATCAACATAAATAGAATCACCATTCATGCATTCAAGATCAAGAAGAAGAAGAAGAAGAAGAAGAAAAGAGGAATTCAATTACAAATCAAATACAATGCATAACCAAGGTCTCAAGAATCCAAACCACAATCTCTTCAAGAGTTCTAAATTGACCCAAAGTAGCTTAGCCCTCCATTACCATGAAGAGAAGCATCAAAATATACAAAACTATGAGAAACTATGAAGAAGCAAGAAGAAACTTAGAGAGAAATGAAGGAGAATTTTTTTTACATCTTGTTCATGATAAATGGTGCCTTTTATAGAAGTCTAAGGTAACAAAATGACAAAGGGAAGTGGGTGGATGAGTGGGTGAGTGAGTGGAGTGTTTGAATGGATGGATTAGTGGGTTGGTTTAGTGGATTGGTTTAGTGGATGAGTGAGTGGAATGGTTGAGTGGTTGAATTAGTGAAAAATGCCAAAGGACTTTTGGTGAGTGGGAAATTATGGACATGAATGGGTGAGTGGATGGATGAGTGGATGGATTAGTGGATGAGTGGGTAGAGTGTTTAAGTGGTTGGATTAGTGTATGAGTGGATGAGTGGGTGAGTTAGTGGATGAGTGGATGAGTGGATGAGTGGATTAGTGGATGGATGAGTGGATTAGTGGATGGATGAGTGGATGGTTGAGGACGAAAATTTCGTGTCTGACTTGGAAGCCACAAACGACCCACTATACTTCAGAACCACGAAAAGTGTTCTTCATGAAAGTTGTAGATCCTTGTCTTGGCTATAAAATGGATAGCTGGTTCATCCAATTTGGCTTCCTTAAGCCCAAGATATGTCCCAAATACCGTAGGTTGCTCAAACCCAACTTCAGCACCTCTGTTCCGACTTGCAAGCTCAAAATGACCTACTAGACTTCTTTTTCTCAAAATGTGTTCTTCATGAAAGTTGTTTATTTGGATCTTGACTATCCAATGTCCAAATTTCAGCCCATCTCCATTATTACATCTTGAGATATGATTTTTTTGAGTGCACACTGTTCGGATTCTACTGACAGAACCCGTATTCTGACTTCCATGTCAACTTAGGTCCCTTAGACATCTGAATCAGACTTCGAGCTCTTCATCAAAGTTGTAGAGCTTCCTCTTAGCTTTCCTACAAGGTAAAATTCATGTTCATCAGATATTAGGAACTCAAGTTATGGCCAAAATACAGAAACAGTGTCAAATCTCAATAATGCTGGAAATATTCAATTAGGACCAATTTGAGCTCAAACTCACAAAATCATACCAAACTCAATCAATTAAGAATATGGAGAGTGTAAATGACTAAACATAAGGGTTTCTTAATGAATAAAATATGTGATTATCAAATTCCCCACACTTAGCTTTTTGCACTCCCCGGGCAAAACTCAAGACCAAAATTTTACAATCGAAGAACAACCAAAGGTTCGAGGATCAAAACATTCATGAGTTAACAATTCTCCACATCTCAAACCAACAAGTAAGGTATCTTCAACATGAATCGAGAATGATAGATCTTCACAAGATTCCCTCTCAATCTCTCAAGTGTTTAAAGGGTAGGTATTTCACTCAATTCAACCCATGAAAATTGCACTACCATAAAGCTTGCTTATCTTCTACTTCTCCACTACTCAAAACACATGCACACACAAATCATGAGGACTTTATTCAAGGTTGTAGTGAGGTCAAGGTAACAGAGAGGATAAAATGGATATGAGAAGATAAATACTAAAGAGAATAAAAGCAAATGAGAGGCGAGTTCAAATAACAAGATAAAAGTTCATCCCAACTCTAGTGTATATCCCTTTACATATTCATTTCCCAATCCTTTTTTTTTTTAAACACTTGGTTTTTTTTTTCTCTTTTTTTCTCTTTTTTTTTTTTTTTTTTTTCTTTTTCTTTTATATATATGAACATAACTATATACATACATTTTTTTTTTCTTTTTGGGCACTCTTTTCTTTTCAACAACCATTTTGTACACACACCCCCACACTTGTTCAAAAACTCATCCATTAACCAAGCTAATGTTCTTTTATTCCTTAAGGTAAAGTAAGAACACGATTTCTCATTTAAGGCACATAATGAGCTAGAAACAAGGAATGGTCAAATAAGCTCAAAGGGGTTAAGCAAAGGAAAATATACAAGGTTGGCAGGAATCAGAGAATTTTCAAGAAGTCAAAAGAGTGCTTGATATCATATTGAAAAAAAAGTTGGCTATTTGGTTAAACTAGCTAATTAAGAAAGAGGGCCTCAATCATGTTCATGCATGCAAGTGAAATGTAGCCTCAAAAAGAATCAAAGCAAGTTCTAGAGTGGTCATTAACATGAGTGAAAATCACACAAGAAAGAAGAGAATGACATAAATGTTAAATCCATCCATTAGGCTCAAAATCTCACAAGGTATGCATCCATCAAACTCAATTCATCAATTCAATAATCCATCTCCAAGCATATCAGTTCAAGAAGGAGAAAAGTTATTCAATCATGCAATGAACCCTTTCTTTTTTTTTTTTTAACAAAAAAAAAAAACTTGCTAAAATCTCTCCCCCACACTTAATATAGACATTGTCCTCAATGTGAAAGTGATAAATAAAACGGAAAGAAAAGAGCAACACAACCTGATGAGGAGTGAATCAACGCCAAGCGTAAAATAAGCACACCGTCGATTCGCATCGACCACGAAAAGAAATCAAACAAGAAAACGTTAGTACTTCCACAATTTAATACTAATTAATTACTACCTAAAAAACTTCTTACTCGCCACCAATTAAGATGCGTCTCAAGAGTAAAATTACTCCTTACTCGCCATCACTAATTGGTTTAATAAGTCCATGACAATCATATCATACTTTCCAAACAAAACAACAAATTTTTTTTAAATAAAATCAAACCCATTAAAGAGAAAGTGTCAGATCGGGCTTTTGTTTCTTGTTACTTCCTTCGCTGCTTCCTGTTGACCAATCTATCTGAGCTAATACCGGATCAGGTACATACTCAAAAGCTTCTAATTTATCAATGAGCTCATCAATAGTGGAGGCAGAGATAAGAAGTTGTCTTGCTGAAGGAGTGATAAATTTTTGTTCCACAGCTTTGTCAAGAAAAAATAACAAAAGATCAAAGAAATTATTAACATTCAACAAACCAATGGGTTTATGGTGGATGTTCAGTTCAGCCCAAGAGACAATTTGAAAAATCTCTTCCAAAGTACCAAAACCACCTGGTAAGGCAATGAATGCATCAGAGTTTTCAAGCATTATCTTCATGCGTTCATGCATTGATGATACTTTAAGTTCCTCTCCAATTGTCTTTCCATTGATGTTCATTGAGCTAAAGGTTCGGGAATGACACCTAAAACCCGACTGTCTCTTACATATGCAAAGCAAGTGATATAGCCCCCATTAACCCACGGCAACCTCCCCCATATACAAGATGAATATTCCTTGCAGCAAGTGATCGACCAAGAGTGCTAGTTGCATTTACAAACTCTAATCCCTTCCCATAACTCGACCCACAAAAAATACAGACATTTTTGAGGTTACGAATAGAAGCCCCCATTCTATACTCTTCCTCCCTTTGAGTGTCTCTGAGTTGAAGGAAAATGGAGTGTTTAAATAAGAAAAAGAATGGAAAGGGGAATAATTGCACCTATAAGGGTAGGTTGGATGTTGTCAGAAAAGGTTGAAATTAAGAAACACATAATCTTTTTTTTTTTTTTGACTTCAAGAAAACCATCAAGGTAAAGAAGTCTAGAAACCCCTGAAGGACCATGCTCAAAGGATCGTCTGTACAAAAATCAAAATACAACAAAATGATACAAAGATAAAAGAAATAGAAAATGATGACATACCAGCGTATGTACGCTTTCCATGGCGTATCTTTATATTTAGCACATGAGTGCATGAGTAGACATAACGTCCTTTTTTTTTCTTTTTTGCAATTGTTAGAAAAACTTGATGAAAGATGAGTGTATACTTACTTAAGATTGGGATGGAGGTAGTCTGCTTTTTCACTTTGTGCCAAAGCATTGTTGACCAAGATTCGATCCATTCAAGACCAGGCCAGTAACATAGGGCTCTCAAAAGGGACAAGTGGCCATAATACGACCTGGGTGCCTCACATGTGGAATACAATCTACCTTCTTTGTTTTTCAATTAAGAAGGTGGATCGGGATGCATGCATTTCCTCATTCACGGTGTGTGTTACCAAAGCCAACCCTAAGAAGTATACATTTTTTGTTTTTTTTTTTTTTTTTTTTTTTTTTTTTTTTTTATTTTTTTGTTTTTTTTTTTTTTTTTTTTTTTTTTTTTTTTTGAGAGATGACATGAAGAAGAAGAAGAAGAAGAAGATATATACATATTGTTTGTGGATATGACTCACATCTGCCTCTGGTTAAACGTCTAGTAACGGCTTAAACATCTTCTATGAGTCGAGGATAAGCTTCCCATCCAATTTTCTTATAAATTGGCAAACAGGGTCTTTTAGAGTCAGATTCCCAAGACTGAAGCGTTGTTCTTCATCCTTGAAGAGATTCCACAATTTAAGAATTTCACGATGCACCAATCCACAAGAATACGTCTCAAGAGTCAATAAGATATCATCTAATGACTTCTTACTCAGTCCATTCTTAATGAAGAAAATTTTATCTTCTCTATTTGCGGAAACCATCCTCTTAGTACGACATCGCTTGTTACAGTTCCATCGTCCACATTTGTGACAAACTTGTAACCTTTTTGCTCTTCTCCTTTTAGAATATGAACTTCTTCCAAGACCGGGCATATATGAGTCAAATGAAATTGAGGACTCACCGCTAATCGACCTTCGCTTCAATTATCCATCGTACATCTTCTCGGCATACCTTTGTGCATTAACGGTCTCAATCTTTCACATCGAACTTTGTAGATTTTTCTCGAGCATTTTGAGGAAGAGAAGGAAAATGTTTTCTCGGGTTTGAAAGAATGACATCCATTTTGAAGGAGAAGAAGGATTCGGTTATTTTGGGAAACCGAAAAATAAACCAACTTAAGAGTCACTTGAGTACCGTATCCGCCACTTAACCTAAGAACACAAAGAACTCAAGAACTTGGTTTTCCAGGAATGGTTGAGTCTTTGTCCATTAACTTTAAGTGCATTACCATTCCTAGGATCCTCAATATCTTCGGCCCCAGAGGATACACGTGTTTGACAGCAAAAGAACCGCGCCACCTAGATCTCAATTTTTCAAGGAGTAGGTGCAGATGATAATCTCAAAGCAGAACCTTTTTGACCAATTTCCGCAACTTTTGCAAAAGGTGTAACAGACCTTGAATAAAGTGGGCCAATAAAATCCATACTGCAAGATTTTCGCTGTTGTTGTCGTTGAAGAAAAAGTGACCTCCACTTGCTTCCGAGTGACAAAATTGAATGGCACTACCTTCCTCATTGTCGGGCATACAAATTGTTTTTTTTTTTCTTTTCTTCTTTTTTTTTTTTTTTTTTTTTTTTTTTTTCTTTTTTTTTATTCATAATGCGGATGGAGAAGGTTCATCACCTCCACTTCGCATTCTCTGGAAGTTCATGATACTGTTTGAGGCGGTGTCCATTTACGATGAAAGCTTTGGCAGTGACCTCACTTTTAATCTGAACAGCACCAGAAGGAAAAACCTTAGTAACAATAAATGGTCCATCCCATCTAGACCTTAATTTGCCAGGCATGAATCGGAGGCGGGAGTTATAGAGGAGAACTTTTTGACCAATCTCAAATGTTTTCCTCAGAATCAACTTATCATGGAAGGCTTTGGTCTTTTCCTTATAAAGTTTGGAACTTTCATAAGCCTCCAAGCGGATCTCCTCCAATTGCTGCAGCTGCAGCTTCCTCTCCATACCTGCTTGATCTAGGTCCAAGTTGCACCTTTTCACTGCCCAAAATGCATGATGCTCAATTTCCACCGGTAGGTAGGGCAGTGCTTTTCCAAAAACAATCCGATACGGAGACATCCCGATTGGTGTCTTATAAGCAGTCCGGTAAGCCCATAAAGCATCCTCAGCCTCTTGCTCCGCCCTTTCTGTTAGGTTGAACTGCCTTTTCTCGAGTATCTCGCTTGATCTCCCTGTTGGAAATCTCGGCTTGCCCATTAGTTTGGGGATGGTAAGGTGTAGAAACTCAGTGCAAGACCCCATACTTTTTCATCAAAGCTTCCATGCTTCGATTACAAAAATGTGAACCCCGATCACCGATGATGGCCTTTGGAACTCCAAACCTGTGCAGAAAATCGTGATCTAACAAAATCCACAACAACTTTGGAATCATCGGTCCGAGTAGCTTTCGCCTCCACCCACTTGGATACATAATCAACGACTAGCAAAATGTAAACAAAACCAAAAGAAACAGAAAAGGGTCCCATAAAATCAATACCCCATACATCAAAAATCTCACGAACAATAAGGATTTCTCGGGGCATCTCATTCCTTCGAGAAGTGTTTCCTGTTTTTGGCATTGATCACAAGATTTACAAAACACATATGCATCATGAAATAGAGTGGGCCAATATAATCCAGATTCCAAAACTTTTCTAGCAAATTTGGGGACCAAAATGACCGCCACATGCAAGTGTATGACAAAAGCTAAGAATAGAATGGAATTCATTATCGACACATCTCCTAATGACTTGGTCACTACAAAATTTCCACGATATAAGGTCATCCCACACATAATATTTTGACTCACTTTTTAATTTATCAATCTGAGCCCTAATAAAATGTGCGGGAAAAACACCAAAGAACTAAGAAATTTATCAAATCAAAGAAACCAAGGAGTGTTACCTTGCAGCTTGAAAAGTCAACTCATCGTGGAAGACATCATGGATAGGTAAAGTATCGCCTCGCCTCCTTTTCAATACGACTTAGGTGATCACCACTAAATTCTCCGCTCCACTTTTATCACAGATTTCAATATCGAACTCTTGGAGGAGCAAAATCCACCTAATCAATCTAGGCTTTGCATCAAGCTTCTTCAGAGAAACTTCGTAGTCAGTATGATCTGAAAACACAACCACTCTAGAACCAAGCAAATATGATCGAAATTTGTCTAAAGCAAAAACAATTGCTAAAAGTTCCTTTTCAGTGGTGGTGTAGTTGACTTGTGCAGGATTTAAAGTTCTTGAAGCATAAGAGATGACATGAGATATTTTACCGACCCTTTATGCAAGAACAGCTCCCAAAGCATAATTAGAGGCATCACACATGAGCTCAAATGGAAGTGTCCAATCTGGTGGTTGGATGATATGTGTACTGGTCAATGCTTGCTTCAAGTGATTGAAGGCATCCTTGTATTTCTGGTCAAAATGGAACTCCACTTCTTTTTGTAGCAAGTTGGATAGTGGAAGAGCAATTTTGCTGAAATCTTTTATGAACCGCCTATAGAAACTTGCATGACCAAGGAAAGAGCGAACCTCCCGCACGCATGTGGGGTAAGATAAGCATGAAATAACATTTATTTTTGCAGGATCTACCTCGATACCCTTGCTAGATATTACATGTCCTAAAACTATACCTTGTTCTACCATGAAATGACATTTCTCAAAATTCAGAACAAGGTTAGTTTCAATGCATCTATGTAAAACCCGAGCGGACTATCCAAGCAGCATGCATCAAAGGAAGAACCATAGACAGTAAAATCATCCATAAACACATCCATGCAATTCTCTAAAAAGTCAGAAAAGATACTTACCATACACCTTTGAAAGGTGCCGGGAGCATTGCACAGACCAAACGGCATCTTCTTGTATGCAAATGTGCCAAATGGACAAGTGAAAGTAGTCTTCTCTTGGTCTTCTGGGGCTATATGAATCTGAAAATAACCTGAATATCCATCCAGAAAACAATAATGTGACTTGCCAGCTAGCCTCTCCAACATCTGATCAATGAAAGGTAACGGAAAATGATCTTTTCTGGTAGCCTGGTTAAGCCGCCTATAATCAATGCAAACCCGCCAACTGTTCTGAACTCTTGTGGGTAGAAGTTCGTTATTCTCATTCTCAACTACTATGACCCCAGATTTCTTGGGAACAACCTGCACGGGGCTCACCCATTTACTGTCTGATATGGGATAAATAATGCCAGCTTGAAGTAGCTTGGTCACTTCCTTCTTCACCACATCTAGAATCAAGGGGTTCACTCCTTTGGGGTTGCCTTACTTGGTTTCGTATCCTCTTCCAATAAAATCCTATGCATGCATGTGGAGGGACTAATACCGGGAAGATCTGCAAAGTGTCCATCCGATGGCTTGCTTATTCTCGCCTCAAAACCCGCAGCAATTTTTCTTCTTGTTCAAAGCTGCGATTCTTAGCAACAATCACCGGCAGACTTCTCATCATCTCCTAAATATGCATATTTAAGATGGTCCGCAAAGTCTTCAACTCTAAGGATGGAGGTCTGTACAATGGAAGGCAAAGAAGCTATTTGAAACAACTAATTCAAGAACATTAAATTCAAGACGATTCGACTTCTATTTTCACATGCGGTATCATTCAAGTCAGCAGTTGCATCGTCACTCATACCAGCATAAATCTCAGCACATGTAGAACATGGCTCAACATCACAAGCAACACATGTATCACAAGAAACAGAATCCAGAAAGTCAGCAATATCAGGGAATTCAACATATAAATCAAATAAACATCATCAACCAAAGATCTCAATCACATCAATATGAAAAACAGAATGCTCCTCCAGGGATGTCTCATGGCATCAAAAATGTTAAACTGTACCAAATCATCGCCAAACTCCATAGAAAGGGTGCCGGCATGCACATCTATCTTGGTCTTGGCGGTCTTGAGGAACGGTCTGCCTAGAATTAATAGAGCATGGTTTGCTGAAGACTCATCTTCCATGTCCAAGACATAGAAGTCCGCTGGAAAAATTAGTTCATTCACTCGAACTAATACATCTTCTAACACTCCTACAGGGTGAGCAGTGGTCCTATTTGCCAATTGAATCACTATACCAGTAGGTTGCAAAGTGCCAATGTTCAAGGACTGATAAATTGACATAGGCATGACATTAATCGAAGCACCCAAATCTAGCATTGCATGTTCAAATTTGGAGTTACCTATCGTGGCATGCTTGGTAGAATCATTGCAGAAACATTTCTGCCCATGCTTATTTTCTCAGTACCCTTAAGTCTTCTCTTGTGAGTACACAACTCTTTGAGGAATTTGGCATACTTGGGAATCTGCTTGATTGCATCAAGGAAAGGAATATTGATTTCCACCTTCCTGAATGTGTCCATGACTTCTCTTTCTATTTCTGTTTGCGCAGTATGCTTGGACTGTGTGACTCTGTGTGGAAAAGGTAGTGGAATAGCCAGATTTGAATTCTCTGCACATTTCTTCTATATCACAGATTTTTGGACTGAGTTATCCACTTTCTTTTGTTTCTGGTCACCTTCTAGTTGATGCACTTGTAGTTCAGGTTGTGGTGGAGTAGGACCGTCAACTTCTCTGCCACTTCTCAAGCTAATGGCACTTACATTGCCTCTTGGGTTGTTGACTGTTTGTGAAGGCAATTGGTTCGACCCTTGACTTTTCAGCTCACTCAGAGTGGTTGCCATCTGCCCAATTTGAGTTTGTAAATTCTAGATGGTGGCATTGACATTCTGCTGAAACTGTTTCATCAAGTCTTCGAAAGGTGGCTCAGCTGGAGTGGTCTTTGGAAATTGTAGTTTGGAGAAATTTCTTGTATGGGTGGCGGCGCAGGTTGTGCTTGCCTAAAAATGCAGGTGGTTGGTACTTGTTGCTAGGGCCTGTAGCTTGGTATCTAAACTGTGGTTGCTGCTGTTGGTAGGGCTATTGTTGTTGTTGACCAGAATTTTCATATCTTAGGTTGGGATGGTCCCTCCAGCCAGGGTTATAGGTATTAGAAAATGGATCATATCTGGGCTGCTGCTGTGATTGCTGATATTGGGGTCTACCAGGAAAAATACCACCGCTTTTGCAATGCAGATTTCTCGGAATAATAGAACCACCATCCCGAAGTGTAGGGCATGCATCGGTAGGATGAGATGAATAAGAGCAAATGCCACACACGCTTATGGCAATCTGCATTGGTGCTTGTTGTGCCATCGCTAACCGCCTCACCACCAAAAGTTAATTCATCAAGTCTCGTGTTCCATTCTCTCGTTGGTCTACATGAGACGATTGAATTTCATTGACTCCTCCGGTTGAGGTAATAATTCGTGTGCCAAATTGTTGGGTGTTGGTCTGCCATGTTTGCTATCAAATCTCTCGCCGCTGCGGGGTCTTGTCTACTAAGGCTCCTCCAGGAGGCAAAGATCCACCATGCTTCGTCATTTGGCACAAGAAGCCTTCATAGAAATATTGAATTAAGAGCGATCGGTGATTTGGTGGTGGGGACAAACTCGAGCACGACTTCTTGAATCTTTCACAATATTCATGCAAAGTCTCCCTGTCATTTGTCTTATGCCACATATATCTTTTCTAATGGCAAAGCAACTCTAGAGGCAGGGAAAAATTTCTCTAAGAACAACCGCTTCATGTCACCAACTTGTTACTTGAACCTGGTGAAAGATAAAATAACCAATCCTTGGTCAGACGTCAGCAGTGAGAAAGGAAATGCCCTCGCTTGATGTGCTCTTTCGAGATCCTATGTGGTTTCATGGTTGAACAAACCACATGGAACTCCTTTAGATGCTTATGGGGATCCTCACCGCAAAACCGTGAAACTTGGGCAACAAATGTATCAATCCGATTTTAACTCAAAATCAAAGCATCAAGATCCGGGTATTGAATACACAAAGACCGGTTAGTTATATCGAGCAAAGAAGTTCCTTAAGAGTTCTATTTTGCATGTTATCACCATAGTTTCGAATTATTCAAGATCTCAAGTTCACTCTCAATATTAAGATCAAATTCGAAGCAATTCTTGCACTTAGCCTACGAGCTCTAATCAACCTATGCAAGGTTCTATCAATCTCGGGATCAAAGTCAACCAAGTTATCGTGGCTCGACCTAGTCATGCATCACACAAAAACAAATAAATAAGCAAAATACACTAGACAATGGTTAAAAATGTTAGAAAAATTAATAAAAAGCAAAAGTTAGTAAAAACACTTAAAATGAAAAGATTACACTTACTAATCCCCTAAGAACGCGCCAAAATTTTGACGAGCGCCGAATTCAGTCAAAATTATAACCGAAGTTATTACCTAAGCTTGTAGCACAGTGACAACACCGGATCGTCTCCTTAAGGATCGTAGATGCAATTTGATCAAATCAAGTGAAAGTTAGCAAAGGGGGGTTTGACAGTTTAAGATCGTACTTAACAAAATTAACGGAAGAAATGACAATTAAAGAGTAGTCAATTTAGAAACCTATCCAAGATTAGGTGGATTCAATCATAGACCTTTCATAGAACACTTGAAGCGCAATTGAATTGTTAATTTGGATCTAACCGAGATCTCTGCATCAAATCCAGAATTCATACTAGATGATCGTCTAGAATTCAATTAACAAGTGATAAACACAAATCCGCAATCGCACCATTCATGAAAATCTATGTTAATTTTAAGTACCGAATTCAATTAACTTAGGCACAAATCAAGAACCTAACCTCTTCAATTTGTGATTAATTTAGATCAATCAGTTTTAAGTTTCATCACAAATCTCAATCTTCATTTATGTGATTAGTTTAGATCAATCAGTTCTAAGTTTCATCACAAATCTCAATCTTAAACCAAGATCAATCAGATCAACATAAATAGAATCACCATTCATGCATTCAAGATCAAGAAGAAGAAGAAAGAAGAAGAAAAGAGGAATTCAATTACAAATCAAATACAATGCATAACCAAGGTCTCAAGAATTCAAACCACAATCTCTTCAAGAGTTCTAAATTGACCCAAAGTAGCTTAGCCCTCCATTACCATGAAGAGGTGCATCAAAATATACAAAACTATGAGAAACTATGAAGAAGCAAGAAGAAACTTAGAGAGAAATGAAGGAGAATTTTTTTTACATCTTGTTCATGATAAATGGTGCCTTTTATAGAAGTCTAAGGTAACAAAATGACAAAGGGAAGTGGGTGGATGAGTGGGTGAGTGAGTGGAGTGTTTGAATGGATGGATTAGTGGGTTGGTTTAGTGGATTGGTTTAGTGGATGAGTGAGTGGAATGGTTGAGTGGTTGAATTAGTGAAAAATGCCAAAGGACTTTTGGTGAGTGGGAAATTATGGACATGAATGGGTGAGTGGATGGATGAGTGGATGGATTAGTGGATGAGTGGGTGGAGTGGTTAAGTGGTTGGATTAGTGTATGAGTGGATGAGTGGGTGAGTTAGTGGATGAGTGGGTGAGTTAGTGGATGAGTGGATTAGTGGATGAGTGGATTAGTGGATGGATGAGTGGATTAGTGGATGGATGAGTGGATGGTTGAGGACGAAAATTTCGTGTCTGACTTGGAAGCCACAAACGACCCACTATACTTCAGAACCACGAAAAGTGTTCTTCATGAAAGTTGTAGATCCTTGTCTTGGCTATAAAATGGATAGCTGGTTCATCCAATTTGGCTTCCTTAAGCCCAAGATATGTCCCAAATACCGTAGGTTGCTTAAACCCAACTTCAGCACCTCTGTTCCGACTTGCAAGCTCAAAATGACCTACTAGACTTCTTTTTCTCAAAATGTGTTCTTCATGAAAGTTGTTTATTTGGATCTTGACTATCCAATGTCCAAATTTCAGCCCATCTCCATTATTACATCTTGAGATATGATTTTTTTGAGTGCACACTGCTTTCGGATTCTACTTGACAGAACCCGTATTCTAACTTCCATGTCAACTTAGGTCCCTTAGACATCTGAATCAGACTTCGAGCTCTCATCAAAGTTGTAGAGCTTCCTCTTAGCTTTCCTACAAGGTAAAATTCATGTTCATCGAGATATTAGGAACTCAAGTTATGGCCAAAATACATAAACAAAGTGTCAAAAATCTCAATAATGCTGGAAATATTCAATTAGGACCAATTTGAGCTCAAACTCACAAAATCATACCAAACTCAATCAATTAAGAATATGGAGAGTGTAAATGACTAAACATAAGGGTTTCTTAATGAATAAAATATGTGATTATCACCTAACATTTTCAGTAAATTTACGTTTCAGTAAAGAAGAGATTTTGAAACCCATATTTTCATAACTCAAACCTTTTACGAATTGATTTTTAGATTATGAGTCGGGAGTCGAAAATGTGATGCCCTAAGGAGGGTGTTACATTTGCTAGTGAAGGTGGACAAATTTTTCTTTCCAGCAGATTTTGTGATTTTGGATATGGACGAGGATGCTGATATTCCTCTCATTCTAGGGAGACCATTTTTGGCAACATTAGGAACTTTGATTGATGTCCCTAGGGGTGAACTTATTTTGAGAATGGATAGGAATCAGGTGACTATTAATGTTTTTAATAAGTCCTCCCCAATGTCAGATCTTTGTGTCTCTATCAATATCGTTCTAGCTAAGAAGCAGGAAACATTGGCTATCAAAGATCCTCCACCATTAATTAATGCCAATCTTCCTATTTCTCAGAATGTTGAAACAGAGAAAGGTCCTCCCAGTTTTTAAAATTTATTGTAGGCTGATCTGAAATCTTCTGACAAGTTGAAACCTAACACTTTACCTGTTGATAAATTGAAAATTCTATGGCCTAGTGGAGTTTCTAATGTTAAGGTGTCTTCTGGACAAATAACTACAACTCCAATTCACAATATTTTTGGAGGGAATTTTAAGGTCAGTGATCAAGTATGGAGGCAAAAATCTGTAAAGAGAAAGATGTCATCCTATTTCTCTTGCTTCAAGCCACCATACACAAAAGGACAATGTCGAGCTAATGACGTTAAACAACTGCTTTTTGGGAGGTAACCCAAATTTTATTCTTATTTTATTTTATTTTATTTTTGTTATTTTTATTTTATTTTATTTTATTGACTGACATTTTTCTATTTTTGTTTTGAATGTATTGTTGAGTCGGCTTAGGTGCCTCCCTAAGTTCAGAGCCTTTGCAGGGGATGTAGATAGTTATCGGCCATCAAAAAGAGTTTTTCTTTTTCTTTCTTTTATATTTTATTTGTTCTTTTTTATTTTATTTTGTCATCATCACCCATTTTGTGTTTTGAGTTATTATGTTGAAATTATGCATGCCGATGCGTTGAGTTGAATATCCAATAATTGTTTGAATTATGAATTGATCTAATTTATTGGGATATCACATGAGAATCGATGAGTTATATTTATCTCTATTATTTCAATTGTATGTGGATGTTCTTCCCATCTTTATGTTTAATAGACCTTGAAATTTAATTGCATGTCAGGCTTAGAGAAAGTTTATGGGAATGCATGTGTATGGATAATTTGTATTTAGAAATTGTTTGATTCTCTGTTGAGGTGAAATCCTAAACAATGCATGATCAAAGAAATGATAAGGGCCTTTTTTGGACCGTTTGAGGCTTTCAAGTTAACTTGTAAACACAGTATATCCCTAAGTCCCTTTTGTAGCCTTTTATATATTTGGCCTCTATTTCTTTTCTTTACCCACATTTTCTTTTCCCATACCCATAAAAATTTTTTTTCCCTCTTACACACCCTTTGTTGAATGCATATATTGTATTATTTTATTATTCAAGCCTTAGTTATTCTTTGTGCATGAAGTAATTTTTGAGCTGAAAAAAAGATTAAAAAAAAAGCAAAAAGAGGAAATCCACCCAAAGTATTACAAATAAATAAGTTTGGGGGTGAAGATTGTTAAAAAAAAGAAAAAGAGAATGATGTGTTATTTCTTATGTTCCATTTTGTACTTGTTTAATATTTATGAGGCTTGGATTGTAAAATATGTATAATTTTGTACTTCAATTTTTGTTTTATTTATCCTACCTCTTCTTTCTTATCCCTTACCTTTGGCCTTTCATTACAAGATTTGTAAAGTACTTTTTGATCCTTGATTATGTGTTGTTTACATTAGTGGTGAGAAAGAGATGAAGAACAACCCTATGGATGTGGGTTTGATGTGTATTTGCAGTTTTATAAACCTCTTTGGGCGTATAATTTATGAGGAGATTGGGTTTTTCAATCATGTTTTTAGGAAGTTATTTTTACATAAGAGTTACATGTAAGAGACGATGTGATAAATGGATTATGCATGTGTGACACTTTGAAGTTAGATTGTAAAGCAATTTTCTGATGATATGAATGATTTTCAATAACCGGTGTTGCCATGTATGAGTCTTTGTGTTTTGAGTTTTTATTTGTTTAGTTTTGCTTTTGTTTTTGTTTTTACTTGAGGACAAGCAAAATCTCAAGTTTGGGGGAGTGATGAACATAGAAAAATTCATATTTTTACAGTTTAAAATCTTGGGTTTTCATTCTTTTTTAATATCTTTGACTGAGTTTTGTTTTCAAATTTTATTATGTTTTTATTTTTTTAAATTATATACTTATTATGTGTTTTATTTATTTTTGATAGGTAAATACACATGGAAAGAGACTGGACGCTAAAAGAAGCAAGATATCAAAGAAACAAGTTTTCTGGATAAATCATCAGATTTTGTGCAAAAATAAGAAATTCATAAAGATAAATATTGGAAAAATTCTTATTATATAGATACTAATTAGAATTCTAATTGGATGCAAAATCTTAAATAAAGATTAGATTGAAGATTGGATAAGGATTCTCAAAGAGATTTGATTTAGAGCAAAATTCGGATTCTTGCACTATTCTGATCATTCCTCGTTGATTGAGTAATATCTTGGGCTACAGAGATCATATCGATGCATCGTTTGCGCCCTTGGAAAGCTAACATAAAATCTTACAAATTCTCTGTTGAGATTGAGGGCAAATTCGACCATTTGGAGGTGAGAAATTGTGCAAATTAGATATGAAAAGCTGTCAGATTTTCTATAAAAAGGAAAAAAATGAATTTAGCAAAGGAGTTATCTTTTTGCACAGAATTTCGCAGCCGTCAAGGAGCAAAGCGAAGGCACAAACCCTAAAGTGGTGTGGGTGCAATTAGGCTTGAAGATTATGAATTTTCTTCAACCTTCTCACCTTTCTACGATAAAGTTTGTCGTATTCTTCCCTTTATGTTCTTCTTTTTCCATGTGTAACTAAACCTCTTTTGTTAGGGTGATGATGAATCTTGATACTTTGATGATGTAACTTCTTTTATGGGTTTAATTTATATTTCTATTTCATGATTTACGTGTTTATCTATATTCTTAATGTTTTTCTAAACCTGATCAATTTTGGAATGATCTTTTGGGTTAATGTATGATTTGAGAAATTTGCATGAATCTAGAACATGTGATAAACACCATAATTTCTGCAATCGCTAAGAATAGATGTTGTGGGTTATATGGTCTTTCTTTTAATTCTCTCATTCTTGATAATGTATTTCTATTTGGGGTTAGACTAAGTGATTAGTTAATTCCAAACAGTGTAAGAGGATTAATATACTAAGGGATTGAGTATTAATTAATTTTGAAAATTGACCATAAATTAGTGAAATAGAACATAGTTAAACCAATATTTGAATGTGCATTTAAAGAGTTCAAGTGAAGTCTAAACCATAACGCTTTAATACCATTGTTTTTCACCCTTTTGATTTATTGTTTTGCTTACTTATATTTCTTTTTAATTGAATTTGCAACAACTCTCTTTTTCATTAGCTTAAATAGTGTCACTTTCAGCGAATTTAGTAATTAATAACTTAATTTTCGTGAGACGATACTCTTACTCACTTTTTATTACTTTTGCAATTCGGTGCACTTGCCAATTTTCACAATAAGGGACAACCTAAGAGGGTAAACTCAAATGGACACTCCAAATAAACCCAAAAAGAGACTACTATACATCAAAAAATTAAACTTAAACATAGACTGTTGTACTCCAAGTGGCCGAATCTCAAAAGCTAAACTACCTACTATATTCCACGATGTTAACAAACACTCCAATAACGAACGTTCACGTTCAAATTTGGACCTCACCTTGATTAGTACCTCAGTGTGACCTCACATCCACGAATACCTCGACCTGCTCTCGTTTCAGATAGTATCTCGGTAAGACCTCTTATATCTCGATATCCCAACTGCATCATGTTAAGGTGCAGCAGGACAACCCGCGAGGCCAACATTCTCCCTTTCGTTGAGAGCTTTGGGTTTTCACTCAAGTCCCCACTAAGCTGACCTTAACCCATACAAACGATTGTTGTCTTATAGATGTTAAAAGTATTTAAACACGCAACCCACAAGACCAAAGTGTCTTAGCGAGGTCTAAGAAATACAAGTTCTAAAGAGGAACAACTATTCCGATTGCAAATAAAGTTAAAAGAGCAACAAACAAAGCCAAAATGCCTTGGCGAGGTTATCTCACCTTGAAGAGGTCCAAGGAATACAAGTTTCCCTTTGGATAAGATATTTCAATGCAAAAATGAAAGTAAAAAAGGATAAATCACTTGACCGTACTCTGTAATCTTGAATCGAGATTAAAGGTCGTTTTAACCAATGCCCTAACGATTTTGACCTTAGCCTATAAACTTAAAGCAAGTTTAAAGTGGTTAAGAGTATTTGACTGATACTCAGGTTACGACAATAACACTTTCTGGTATATGACAAATGGATACTTCCCTAAAAGGCTTTCGTGTCAACTTTACACTTAGAAATTTAGCTAAGTGTTACAAGGTTTTGGTAATGATCAATTGTCAAAATTCTTTTTATCCATTTCTTGAGATTCGATATCACTTTAAAGTGGTTCAGTCCAAGATCCGACATCCCTGCTTATAAAATTGTCAAATGGACAAAAAGTCACGAAGGACTAAACCAAGAATACGGATCACTAGTTTCAATTTAAGAAATTCATAATTCTTAATTAGACCCCACAACCAAAATTGGTATAAGGGCAACTCAGTATAAATCCCATAATAATGTAACAACTTTAAGGCAGGGTGATCTATACCGAATCACGACCAAATTAATCAACATTAGGGGTATCTCGATTTTTTTTATTTTATCACGACTTCAACCTATTATAAGAGACATCGCGAGATCTTACATCCATATCATGACTTGGATCCATGTGTCCCACGCATGCTGTTTGCTCCCCATAATCTCAAATATCTTGAAGCTCAGCTGTCACATCTAAGCATCAATTTAGGGACAACTGTTCTAAACCAGGTTTTGGATTAGCGGTTCAGGAGTAACCTAGTTCACTAGAATTAAATCCTAGATATTTATGAGAGCTATTAGATAAATAAATATATTTATTTATGAGAAGTAAATCTCTAATAAAATCCCTTATAAAATAAAGAAATCATTTATAAGATATAACAATCTTATTAAGTTCTTATCTTAATTAATAATATTTAATGCATATTTAAATATGATTCTTATATACTAAGGCGTTCCTATAAATATCACACAATGTAACAAATATATGTATCTAATTTTAAATATTACACACCTTGTGTACGGTCTAACTTGAGTGTCAGAGTATCTTTTGCAGGTACTCATCCATTGTACCATTGTCGCAATTACTGTGCATCAAAAGAAACCATCTTCTTCAACCTTAATCAAGCAATTCTCTAAAACTCATAAGATATTTAATATTTTTAGCAGGAGGAATAAAGTTTAGCAAAAAAGTTTTTTTACCACTAATTGATTAGTGGTCTATTAATTATATGTGTCGATATATGATTGGTTAATAGTTACAAAGTTTATCTTTAAAGTTTTCCGCCTATGTTTGAATCATTCTTTTTTTCTATATGTGTGTTATGTTCATAGTTTTGAAAATTGAACTAGATTGTTAACTAGTTAGATTGAAATTGATTGCCCCATTAGTTCTCTAAATCATTTCGGTAAAAAAATTGGTAAACTAGTATTAAACTAGTAGAACTATTAATCCAGATATCGGTCCACATGTCTAGTTCAACTATTTTTTTTACAAAAAAAAAAAAAAAAAAAAAAAAAAACAAGTTATGCCAAAATGACATCATTTTGATCTTTTTTTAAATAAAAAAACTCAAATTACATAATTTGGGGTTAAAGGTTGAAAAACCTAACCAACCCCCTCCTCCTCCATTTGCATGAGCACTAGTTGTAGCTGCCAAACCTTTGATGTGGTGCTATCGCTACCTGCATCACCGTGCCACCCACCTTGAGTAAAAGTTTTTGAGACAAGAAATATGTATAGGTAAGGTCAATTCTAAGACAAACAATAAGGTGTTTGATTTATTTTTTATTTTTATTTTTAGTTAATATGTTTTCATTAATATTTTTTAAAAAATATAACATTTTTTTATTTTAAAATTTTTGTAAAGAAAATAATGAAAATAAGGGAGCATTAGGTTTGGTTTGTTTTTTATTTTTATTTTTATTTAATATGTTTTTATTATTAATTATAAAAAATCACTTTATTTTTATTTATTTCTTGTCTTCAAAATTTTGTAAAGGAAATAGTAAAAACAACATTTTCTTATTTTCATTATTTTCTTGATAAAACTTTAAAAACAGGAAATAAAGTGAAACTAATGTGCTATTTTTGTAAATATTAATGAAAATATATTATCTGATAATGAAAACAAGAAACAAATCAAGCATGCCCTTAGATTTTGTTATTTTTACCATTTTTTACAAAAAATTAAAAACTATAAACAAAGTAAATAAATGTGATATTTTTATAAATATTAATAAAAACATATTAATTAAAAATAAAAACAAAAAACAAACCAATAAAAACCAAAAATAAACTAAACGTCACATAAAATTCTGTCAAAACAAAAGACGATATATAGGGCAAACACCATGTGTTACCTTTGGGCTATGAACCTCTACAATTTTCAATTTATTTTTAAAAAAATTCCAATATTATTTTTAAATATAAGTTTAACGTTTTTAAATTTTCACTTTTCTGAAAACAAATAATAGAGTATAAATTTCAACTCAAGGAAGAGTCATAAGACTATGTTTAAATTGGTATAATTGAGCGAAATAAAATAGAATAAAATAAAATAAAATAGATTTTATTATTTAGTTATGTTAAAAAATGATAAAATGAGATGAAATTTAGTAGGATGAATTCCATCTCATCCTACAAATCAAATTTAGGAGATATGAGATGAAATCATATTTATTATTATTATTATTATTATAATTAGAATTTTACTACATTAACATCATATCCTAAAATTACTATATTTCCAATAAAGATAATTTAAAAAAAATAAAGTCATAATTCTTACTATTCTAACTACTTCTCAAACAATTAAATAGTAATTTTACTCTTGTTTATGGGTGAATTTGGTATAAGACAAATTCTAACAAACAAATATATTTTATCAGTCGAATGTGGGTTTACGAGTTATGTGGTAATCTCGTTTGAAAAGAAGCTTTTGATGAGTAACGTGTAAAATGTAAAGTGCAAAGAAATTTTAAAGTGCAGATAAAGTAAATTGCAATAAATATAAAGTGCTGAAGATTAAAATGCAAAAAATAAAGGTGCAGAAAGTTTAAAGTGCAGAAAACGTAAAACGCATGAATTTAAAGTGCAGAAAGAGTAAAAAAATTTAAAAACAAAGTTAGAAAATAAAGAATTTAAAAGACGTTGCATTAATGTAAATTGCTGGAAATGAAAATGGAAGTCATACTTGGAATCAAATCTGTTAATCTGCTTGAATGAGATATTAGGATTGTATATCCAGTAAAACCACCATTTGTACATCGTGAATACTAGTATTTATAGGCAAAATAAAAAATAACTGACTCCTAAGAAACTAACCACGTTCATGGTAGTTATGCCACGTTCCCACTAATATCTTAATTTTCGACAATAACTAACTCCTGTCGAATTCAGAAATGGTAACTTTTATTTTCGACGAAACCAACCCTTGGCCATTTGAGAGTTGGCCACCACTTGGATCACCATCTAGCTGTCGAATTCAAGACTAATAACTGAAAACAACTGAGATCTTTCGACAAAAACCAACATCTGACTATAACACATTAGAAAATTTCTTCAATGTCATCATCATCGAGCTGTCAAAAATCTCTTCGTCGAATATCTCAATGTTATCATCCGACTGTCGAAACCCTTATTCGTCGAATGTCTCAATGGTATCATCCGATCATCAAAATTATCTTTGTCGAATACTTCAATGTTATCATCCGACTGTTGAAATTATCTTCGTCGAATTAGAACTTGTGATTTTACCCCCAACAATGGGTAACTTTGACACTAATATTTTGCTCAACTATGAGAGCAACTATGAATCCTTTTGACAAAAAAAATCAACGCATGATTATTAACATACGTCGGTCCAACGCTTAGAAAATCTCGTCGATCCATCACTTAGAAAATCACGTCGGTCCATTACTTCTTCGTCGTCAAATTAGAACTTGTAATTTTACTCCCAACAACTCTATTATATCTTAAAATATTTAAATAATAAAATGATATTTTTATCTTATTATATTATATTTTATTTTATTAATTATTAAATATTCAAATATAACCTAAAAAATAAGAAGAGAGGGAGGAAAAAATGGATAATGAAGAGTGATCTTTCAAATTTTCAAGAATGGGTATTAGAATGATCTGCTGGGGGAGGGTAAAATCATCTGTAGCTCTTTCGTCACGTATAATCAACCAGCCATTTATTAGGCACGTGGCCCATGTATATACGTCATGATAAATTCTAGACGAGGGCCCCATTAAATCCACAAGTTCGATTGGGTTTGTTTGGATTGAGCATCAAGTGGTGCCGTACAGGTGTGACAAGCGTGGCACTCCCGTCTGATTCAGACCTCGCCACCCAACTCTTACTCCCTTTAACCTTGCTTGCTCAATGTCACTAATTTATCATTAATTTATAAATTTTCTAACGTAAATTAATGCTTTTTATATAATATAATAATATTTTCATATTAATATAATTTATTTTATAATATATTATAAAATATTTTTAATTTTAATTTTATATTTTTAAAATTTTATAATTAAGATATATATAATATTTAATTTTATATATTTTATATAAATATCAGATCTTAACTTAATTGTTAATCAAGTCATAATTGAATTAAATTCAAATTTAAAATAATATTCCAATCAATATATTTGATCGAATTTAGATAAGACTAAACCAATCTCAATTTATCTTTTAAATTTCCTAGTGATGCACGCCATGGCAACTGCTTTCTGTTGTTTCCGTTTCTCTTTTTGGTACAAATTGTCATTTGTAGTTGGTAGAAACTAGAAACTTCAACTTGAAGATTTGTTGCCTTATAGCTTATCAGTTCTCACGTTATAAGATTAGATAAATTATGCTATGATGATGTCTGTTCATTCATCCTTGTCTCGCATGGAGCAATAACAAATTAATTGTAATTGACACTTCTGTCTGTTTGATATCGGGAAAAATTGAAAAATAATAATAAAGAGTGGGTTCCACTCCCAAAAGATGATGTGGCATCTTCGTCTATTGTTATGCTGCTATCATGTTTAAGTAATATAGGAGGAAAAGTAGGGGTGTCTGGTCAAGTTCAATGAATTGGGTGGGTTAATATGATAAAATAGATGAGTTTAGTTAATAAAATATCAGTTTGAAATTTATATAGTCTAAATGAGTTTAACTTAAATGAGTCAGGTTAGTCTGTTAATTTAATACTACATAAAATTAAATGACTTGAACTAGATTAGTAAAATATCAATTCGAAACTTATATGATCCGGCCTAAAAATAACCTGAACTCGAATGAGTTGGTTCGAATGGATCGAATCGGTCCGTTTTAACACTCTTAAAAAAAAAAACTACTAAGATAGTTTTATTTTTTTAGACAAGTGTCTTGTTACGAGTATTTATTAAGAAAATTAAAATAATTTTTTTAAATAAAAATAAAGTATTTGATGTATTAAAAATTGAAATTTTTTATTATTTATCTTATTTTTATAAAAAATATTTTAAATTTTTTAACAAATATATTTAACAAAATTATTTAAATAAAAGCATAAAAGGTGACGTCAGTGAGTAAGATTTGTTTCTTTAAGTTCCAAATGATCACTGAGTAGGGCATGCAGAAGGGATAGAGCGTGACGTCAGTCATATGGTGGGTCATGCATAAAATGGGAAACACTTGTATTAGGAAAACGCTTCTCATATATTTACAGAATTCTTCTTACAATTAATCAAATAATCAATTTTTTTTCTCACTTTTTCAATTAACATCCACTGCTCGTATTTATTTTTTGTGAGATTTGTGTGGTCATGTTTTTGTGAAATAAATAATACTAAATGATAAAATCAATCAAGAATTTTTGGGTAGGAGTGATCGCGGGTTCGACTTGATCTGTGAATCCGCTTAACCTGAATCGACTTGATATAATATATTTAGGTCGGGTCGGGTCATCGATTTAGTTTGAGTCGGGTCGGGTCATTAGATTAGTTCGGGTCAGACCCGAACTAATTCGATTTTTAATTAGTTCGGATGACATATTGAGTAATTTAACCTAATGACCCGATTACCCGAATAACGACATTGTTTTAGGTAATTTCTATTAAGAAATGTTCACAATTTGACTAACCTAACCACCCAACCCGACCAACCCAATCACTCAAAAATAGAAAAAAAAATTTTGTTTAAAATTTAATCAACTCGATTATCCGATCCGAACTAACTCGATTACTATCGGGTCGAGTTGGGTCGAGTTATCCAAATTTTTTTTTAAAAATCGACCTGAATCGATCTGACTTCGTTTAATTAGTTTGAATATTTTTTCTCCCTAACTCCGACCCGACTCCCGTGCACCCCTATTTTTGGGGATGATGGGGTCACTTCTTTAAGATGAAGTGGTGTGACTATGAACAAATCGCAAATGCCAAATGGGTTTTGCTTTTCCTCTTTTTTATTTATTAAAAGTGTACAAAAGAGTTATATTTTTAAAGAGTAAACTAAAGTTTGAGTTTTGAAATTAATTTCACATTAATACCTATGAAATATCACGTATAAAGACCAAAAATAATCTTAATGATAAAAGAGGCTCTGCAACGAAACGGTCATAGGTGAAACTACAAATTTTGAAATAAAAAAAAAGTTGTTACTCTATTAAAGAAAAAAAAACCATTTAACGGTTAAAACTGCCAAGCATTTATAATTTTTCCTATATAGAATTATCCTATACAAAAATCCACTCACGTTTGAAGAAATTGTGCACAATTTAAATGATTCAGAAAAAAACAATTGGGATTCAATTCTAGTTTAATTATCTAAAAAAACAAAAAATATATGACGAATCTATTCACATTAATAATAGATTCTTTTTTTTTTTTGTATTGCAATGAAGGAGTATTCGGACCAATAGGTAGACCATTAATACTAAAATTAAAAGATTTACAAAAATATTAACTAATAGATTCATAAGGATATATTAATTAGGCCAATTTCTTGGGGTTATTAATAATAATAATCTGAAAGTTATACCCTAATTTTGTTCTATTCTTAACACTTGACGGACACAAATGAGAGCTATTTTTATTGTATTGATGAATAAGTTGTTTTTAGTCCATTTCATGGCAAGGGAAATAGAGAAAATAAAAAATAAAAAAATAGACGAGAGAGAGACAACAAGCAACAGAACCTTTCGGACCCATTTGAGAGTCTCTTTCACTTAGTCACGTTATACTCCTCCTAACAGGGCTACTTGATCAACAAATAAATGCCTTTTGAAATTTGTAATCTGATGCGTTCCAAGGCTAAAATATTGTTTTCAATCTTCAATTATACAAGTCATACAACATGAACATAAAGTTTAAAACACTTTTATTATAACCCAATGAACACAGTAGAACTATGATAATCCTTATATATATATATATATATATATATATAGACACACTCCATTTTCACTTTCGAGTTAAAGAAATTTGCTTTTAACATTCCAACCCGTGCTGGCAAGCAACTTGCAGCAGTAGCCAGTAAGAAGAAGCTTCACTGAATTTCCATATCCTCAAGCTAAGCAAAAATTATTTTGCAAAGTTACCTTTAAAAGCTTTAAATAACGCAGAATGCCATGAGTCAAGTATCTCAAAAGTTTAAATTATTAAGTAAACATATATGAAGGATTTTATTATTTTCTAACACATCCCTCAAACAAGAGTCCTTAGAGTTGTGTGACAAGAATCAAATTCTAAATCACTTGGTTATGGAAGTTTCGATATGATTTTATTATCATGTTATGATTTAACTGTCTCAAAAACTTTAACTATTAAATAAAGAAACATAAATAATTTTATTATATCTCTAATATAAAGCATAATTTCACTCAAACCTCTTTTCTCTAATTTTATTTTTTAGTTTGACAGATAAATTCAAGAAAAGACACAAAAAATGATTTCGCATACTTAATAATGAATATTGCTTCATACAAGAGTGGAAATAGTCATTCATTACAAAATAAAACGAGTTCATGTTGATTTTATTTTATATATTTTTATTAGTGATAATTATAATTTGACTATATATTAATTTTATTACCAAATATACAAATATAATAGAATGACACAAAATATATAGATTGTATGCAAAAGCTAAGTAAGCGTTGAAAGAAAAATAATAATTATGTTCTTAATTAGATTCCATAAAACATAATTATGTATGTTATAGATTTTAATTTTGATACATTATTAATAATATATATATATATATATATATATATATATATATATAATTTAATAATATATTACCATATTATTTAATAAGTTAAAATTTACGTGTGATGTCAAACATATGTGTGGAAGGACCTATTGAACCTGAAGGGAATAAAAAATAGTAATGATAGTGATTGAATTTCCTCCACATATCCACAGCTTCTTAGTAAATAACTGTTGAACTATGCCCCGCAGCTAGACTAGTTGTATAATTTTTAGGATGCATTTAACTTCAAATAGTTACATTTATTTTTTATTTGTTATAATACTGTTACTTAAACACATGTGAAAATTTGAAATCTTGAATATAAAAAAGAATAAGACAACTAGCAATTTCTAGTTTCATTATAATTAACATACCATTTGTCGGAATGTGGCTGCGTTCATTTTTTATTACAAAACATGTGCCATATCACTGATCAGATCACATTTGTCTTCAAGCAGCCGTATTAATACATTATGACAAATTGGCAATCATGCAAAAATCCGTGATTATTATTATTGTTTAAAACTAAGAATTCAATCAGAGCTAAAACTTATATTTACTTTTATTATTGAACAATTGAATTTAATAGAAGATGCTAATTAGTTCAGTTAATTAATTTTGTTTGTAATTAATTATGAAGATCTGGAATCAAATCTTAAATGCCATATGTACTTATTTATGATATATATGAACAAGGCTTAACTTTTCCCTTTCCAGACGTAGCAGATGTGTGTGTGAACTTAAATTTTTGAAGTCAATTCTTAATTGAAATATATAGGATACTATTGGGCTGAAATTAGAAACAGGCGTGGCCCTTTCTCCTTGTAGTTAGTGGTACTCACAGATCAGGTTTAATCTGATATGATTTTAATTTGTTTTTCAATTGAGTTAAATTTTAAAACTTATATAAACTTGATTATGATTTGATTAGTAATTGGATTGAGATTGAATTAATTTGATATTTAAATAAAATTTATAAATTTAAATATTATGTATAATTATATTATAAAATTTTAAAAATATAAAAAAATTATAAGATATCTTATAATATATATTTTAAAATAAATTATGTCAATGTAAAAAATATTAATTTAAGTTAAAAAATTTATAATTTGTTATTAATTTGTCTAAAAATATAAGTTTTAATAAATTAAATAATATCAGGCTAAATTGAGCTAATTTAAAATAAAAGTCAAATCAATCCTAAAAATTATATTAAATTTAATTTTACAAACTCAACTCAACTAAATTAACTTTAAGTTAAACAGAATTATCGAGTCAAACTGAGTCATCAACAACCCTGCTCATAATATTTGCATTTTGTTTTTCAATTGTTGTTTAGTGTACTTCAATTATACCCGAAAGAGACATAAAAAAATACCAGTACTTCTTTATTCCTTGGTACTCATGAGTTCCGAAATTAGAAAAACATGTTTTAAAATAAGTTTATTATTAAAGTGCGGAAGTGGAAATATATTTATTTTTAATCTAATTTTAAATATATTAAAGTATTAATCAATTAAAATTTAATATTAGATATATTTTTATTTACTTGTTTTAAAAACAAGTTAAATTTACAGTAATCTTATCTTCATATTCATGCCTTCATGTATAACTTTGTTATGTACACGAGGCATGCTATGATTAGTTTGTAAGAATGAAAGATTTGGGATGTGAGAAATATATGAGTAAATTTTATTTATATAATTATACAGATTAAATTAATTAATATTTAAATAATTATATAAATTTATATATATATAATAATTATTTTATATAAAAATAATAATGTAATAATTATTAATTAATTTAATTTATATAAATAATATTTACATAAATATTTCTTCCCAGGTCCAAATTCAAAGTTCGAAACTGCTTGGAGTCAAAGGATTTACCTCATTGGTACACGTGTTTCAGATAGGACAACTTGACTTTCGTTCACGAACCAATCCATTCGTCCGTTCCAATTTCCAGCAAAAAAAGAAAATACTGCGACTTGTTTCTTTAGATTTTTAGTATATTTTTTCACAAAAGAAGTCATCAATACTCTTCCATTTTTTTTAAGTTTTTTTAAAAGTTTATTCATTATCTTGTACCAAAAACAACTTACTAGTTACTACACTACAAAAATGGAATCTCTGGCTATTTTTCTTCTCAAAGGAATTGAACACTGTTCTAGCATATTAAAAGTAAGTTTCATAAAGCTGATTGGCTAGGCTACTCATTTTGACCAATCAGTTCAAAAGTAATATATTTAGAATAAATCAACCAAATATAAATCATACTGTTTCTAAGGTCCTAAACTTTTGTTCTTCCTAAAAGGGTAAATAATAATAAAAATAACTTATTCAAAGAATTTTTTAGTTATATTTTTTATGTAACAATTCACCATAATAGTATAATACTCCCCCAAATTTGTTTTCGGCTATATACATTTACAAATGGTGGAATCTAAGGTTGTATTTGTAATAAACTAAAATTAAAAATGATATCATTCCATATAATTTGAATTTATTTGATTTAGAAATTAGTGTTTAGAATTTATTATAAAAAATGATATTAAAATTAATTTTAAAAATTATTTTATTATATTTAAAATTTACTAAAATAAAAATTAATTTAATTTAATTTTATTATTTTATATTTTTACTCTTATAAAAAATAGTTGATAAAAATAAAATAATCTATTTATTTAAAATTAATTTAAATCATTACAAAGCTTATTAAATTTAATGAAATTTTAAATTAAAAGAAATAAAATCTATAATAAAATCTTAGAAATCAAATAAATTTCTATTTTTTAACATTATAAATGTCAGATTTGATTTATAAATTAATCAATTTTTTTTTATTTTATTTCAAACACACTGAAAAAAACAGGACATTTGTTTCGGCCACAAGGCCCATTAGAATAACAGGATTGGATTCAAAGCAGCTTAAAATAACGGATGGGCATGGGTGGAATCGTCCTTTATGACTAAGAGGAGCAAATTGTTGCAGTGAAAGGTACCATGAATTAGGTCTCTTTTTAAGGCACCCAAACACCACATGTTTGTCTTAAGTGTATATCATAAGAAAGGAAATGAAGATACATTCATTCACCAAAGCAAAGCAAAGGCAAAAGATTATTTGCAGTAGTTTCGTGTGGGGTCAGTGCAATGGAAGGAAGGAAAGGAAAGAGATAATGGGTCCCACCGTCCCAGTCCTATGCTCCAAGCTCTAGCTTTGGTTTTTTCAAATGTATATAAAGCAGTTGCAGGCTTCGCACCAGCTGCATTAGCCACTAAAACCACACACCTCACCTGCCATAGTCTAAACTAAAAGTCTTTGCCATCTCTCTTTTCAATCTCAAAAGAATAATTAAAAAAAAAGGCATTGTGCAGCTGAAACAAAAATAGAAGCCCGTTTTTCTCTTATTCCCTTATTGTATGTTTTCAAGTTTTAAATGTGTAAAGCCGACAAAAGTCCATTGCTTTGAGAAACAGAGCTGGTTATGGGTTCACGAGTTGTAATGGAGAATTTACTGAAAGGGAAGTTTTTTATCCTGTTGTTATTTTTGTGGGTTTCTGCAGTCATAGCCTCTGTGACTTATGACCACAAAGCCATTCTTGTTAATGGGCAGAGAAGAATTTTGATCTCTGGGTCCATTCACTATCCAAGAAGCACACCTCAGGTACTCTCACTCACTCACTCTCCTCCTGCATTATATGCTGCTTCAAATTTGTTTCTCTTAATTGTTCTTCCAGTTTTTCATTCATACCAAAAAATTATCCAGAGTGAACAGCTTTTGAGCCCAATTGGTCCCATTAATTATGTTTCTCATTGCCTCTGACTCTGAGTGACTGCAGATGTGGCCAGACCTTATTCAAAAGGCTAAAGATGGAGGCCTAGACGTTATACAAACCTATGTGTTTTGGAATGGACACGAGCCTTCTCCTGGAAACGTAATGCAAATGCTTTCCTCTTTTTCTTTTTTGGTCACTTGTCAAAAGGTTAAATAGAAAACTCATCCTTTTTTTTTTTTTAAATATTTTGAAAAAAATATCAGTATTATTTCGAGGACAGGTACGACTTGGTTAACTTCATCAAGCTGGTGCAGCAAGCTGGCCTTTATGTTCATCTCCGCATTGGTCCCTACATATGTGCTGAGTGGAACTTTGGGTAATGATTTTGATAATCTGCCTTATAATTCTATATTATAGTATAGGCAGAGGATAATTCTTTGTAGAAAAAGGAGAATAATGCTTAGCCATCACTTAAAGGTCAGATGCTCTGTTTCCTATTCAGGGGATTTCCTGTTTGGCTCAAGTATGTTCCTGGTATTGCTTTCAGAACAGACAATGAGCCTTTCAAGGTTGGACTTTTTTCAATTTTGGGCATCATAACTAATTTAATTATTATTTATTATTTGATTATGAAATTCATCAATTTTCTAAGCAACCATCCAATTTTGTAATGATGTAGGCAGCGATGCAAAAATTTACCAAGAAGATTGTGAGCATGATGAAGGAAGAGAAATTGTTTCAGACGCAGGGAGGTCCAATAATTCTGTCTCAGGCAAGGAAATGGGATTTGAATAATTCGTATTATTGCTTTCAGTTTTTGTTTGTAACGTTTTTTATTTTATTTTATTACTAGAAAGTTTTAGGCCAACCAATTACAATAATGAAACGATGCTTAATTAATAGTAATTTTTATTATTTTGTGCAATTGAATATGACAGATAGAGAATGAGTTTGGACCAGTGGAGTGGGAAATTGGTGCACCTGGTAAAGCTTACACGAAATGGGCTGCTCAAATGGCTGTAGGTCTAGACACTGGCGTTCCCTGGATTATGTGCAAGCAAGAAGATGCTCCTGATCCTGTTGTAAGCACCTCTTGTTAAAACCTTTTTGTTTTTTCCTCACAAGAATTCTTGTTTTCTTCCAATAAATTAATGTGTTTTACCTGTTGTGTTTTTCAATAGTATTCTTCTTATTTAGGTGGTTTAAGGTTGTTGCTTTTACTGTTTGATATTTTGCTGTTCTTTCATCGGCCCATTTCTCTGTTTTTTGCTTCTCTTTTGTTTGGAGGAGGGTTCCCTCCACCTTACTCTTGGTTCTGGGTTGTTCTATAACTGCACTAGTTAACATGCCTCTATCTCATCCACCCCCCCCCCCTTTTTTGTTTTGAGAAAGTGCTAAAATTTAGTTGCAATTTAACGTTTTCTTGGGGAACAACTTGTGAATTGTGATTCTACTTCCCTGCATCTTTCTTTCTCTGATTTGTATTTACTGACTATGCCATAGATTGACACCTGCAATGGGTTCTACTGTGAAAACTTCACTCCCAACAAGAACTACAAACCCAAAATGTGGACAGAGAACTGGACTGGCTGGTAAGTCATACAAATATACGTGAAAAATACCTTATTTGGATTCTGTATTTAGTCATGCTTCCTGTTCTATAGGTATACTGAGTTTGGTGGTGCAGTCCCTCTTAGACCAGCAGAAGACTTGGCATTCTCAGTTGTGAGGTTCGTACAGAATGGTGGCTCATTTGTTAACTACTATATGGTAGGTTGGCCCGTTGCAATTATTTATGATTTATCCATTCTCAGTATTTCCCACCTTTTATGTATTATACATATTCATGTTGTGGAAACTTTGATTTGAGTATAATATGCCATTTTTGAGTCCAGTACCATGGAGGAACTAACTTTGGCCGGACATCTGGTGGCCCCTTCATTGCTACAAGCTATGACTATGATGCTCCCGTTGATGAATACGGTATGCAAATGATATAAGGTTAAATTTGTTTACATGCTTTGGATGATGACAGTCATACATTTAAATCTCTTTAAAACATATAGAAGCTTTTGTAACTTGCTTAGAGTGATATTAGGGAAAAAAGTGATCATTATGTTTTAGCAAATTGCACATATTCACATTGACACGGGTAAAGGTGAGTGAGATATATTTTCACACTAGTCTGAAGCTTGTTCAACTATAACAGGACTTCTAAATGAACCAAAATGGGGGCATTTGAGAGATTTGCACAAAGCAATCAAGCTATGTGAGCCAGCTTTAGTGTCTGTAGATCCCACGGTGACATGGCCTGGAAATAACCTGGAGGTAAAGTCCCTAAGCTGGTTGGTTTATGAAGAAACCCAACAGGCTTCTGTGTTGAAAACTTATTTACTTATTTATGTTATAATATTATCTTAGGTACACGTGTTCAAGACAGACTTTGGTGCTTGTGCTGCCTTCCTTGCAAATTATGACACCAAATCTTCCGCGAAAGTTACATTTGGAAATGGACAGTATGACCTACCACCTTGGTCTGTCAGCATTCTTCCTGACTGCAAAACTGCAGTCTTCAACACTGCAAGGGTAAGACAATACTGCTTGCTATGTTAACTATGTTGCGCTTTTTTATTATTCAATAATGGAATGTATGGAGAAATTATTTATGCATAAATGAATTTGTCACTGATATAGTTTTTATAAAAACTGGAAAGTTCTACACTTGAGCTGTTCTTGGAGGACAGACAAACATTATATAATGTTTTGAGCATAAATCCTTTGAATTTACTACATTGAGATTTTTTTCAAGTGTGAACATTCATATTGTTTACCAATGTTTTGCAGCTTGGTGCCCAGAGCTCCCAGATGAAGATGACTGCTGTAAACAGTGAATTGGCATGGCAGTCATGCAATGAAGAACCTGCATCATCCAGTGAAGATGATTCCATCACAGCAGATGGACTCTGGGAGCAGATTAATGTCACCCGGGATTCTACAGATTATTTGTGGTATATGACAGAGTAAGTATCTTTCAATTGATCATGTCTTTGATGACTTCTAGAAGACAAATAATTGGAATGCTCTTCTTCTAGATATATTATATCCTCTCTCCATCTAATCAATATTGATATCCCTTGTTCAGTGTCAACATTGATCCTAATGAAGGTTTTATAAAGAATGGGCAATCTCCTCTTCTTACCGCAATGTCAGCAGGCCATGCTCTGCATGTTTTCATTAATGGTCAACTTTCAGGTGAATAAAATTGTGACTTTTTGCTTAGTGTTTTGTTACAATAAACTCCAGTTTTACTTATCAATCTCCTGTATGAATGCAGGAACTGTGTACGGAGGATTGGACTTTCCTAAATTAACATTTAGTGACAGTGTTAAGCTGAGGGTTGGAAATAACAAGATTTCTTTGCTTAGTGTTGCCGTGGGTCTCCCGGTTAGTTCTCTCGCATTTCTGATATCTATGTGATTCCTGTAATATTTTTAATTTTCAGATTTTTTTTTGCATTTTTAATCTTATTGTATGTTCAATTAATGCTAGAATGTTGGAGTGCACTTTGAAACATGGAATGCTGGGGTGTTAGGCCCAGTCACACTTGCGGGTCTAAATGAGGGGACCAGAGACTTGTCTCGACAGAAATGGTCTTACAAGGTTTTTTATCTACTGTTTTGATTAGTAGCAACATTGAGAGGTTTTAAATACTGAGGTGAAGACTAAATAGTGAGATACTAAGTGTTAATATATGTTGAAACTAAGGATTCACTCAATGAGCATGGAAGTTCTAGGATAGATAAGAAATGCATAATGTCATTCAAAATTGAAAAATGCTGTTGAAACTAGCTTGTGCAGACTCTAAGAAAAAGTTTAAGCATTATGTACGTTTTTGGGCAGATTTTGATGCAAACTTTTCCAAAAGAAGCAAAAGAAGGAAGAATTTTTTATTATTCCTTTTTTTGTGTACTTTTGCTTTCCGGAAATAGCAGCAGTAAGAGATTTACTCATTTGCATATTGTTGGACAGATTGGTCTTAAAGGTGAAGCCTTAAACCTTCACACTGTAAGTGGGAGTACTTTTGTTGAATGGGTACAAGGATCATTATTGGCTAAAAAACAACCTTTGACATGGTACAAGGTAAGATTAAACTTTCAACAAATGTTGCATTTCTGTCACTATTATAGTTATAAATGATCACCTGCATCTGAATGTATTCTGAGTCATTTTACGCTTTGATGTTATTAGACAACTTTTAGCACACCAGCGGGCAATGATCCATTGGCTCTAGATATGATTAGCATGGGAAAGGGTCAAGTATGGATAAATGGTCAAAGCATTGGACGCCATTGGCCTGGATATATAGCACACGGCGGTTGTGGGGATTGTTATTATGCTGGAACTTACACTGATAAAAAATGCCGGACAAACTGTGGAGAACCCTCCCAGAGATGGTAAGAGTTTGTACAACTTATTTTAGAACAGTGAATGATGTAATTTGAATATCATGACAACCTATTGTTGGCATTGGACAGGTACCATGTTCCTCGGTCGTGGTTGAACCCAAGTGGGAACTATCTGGTTGTGTTTGAAGAATGGGGAGGTGACCCTACTGGAATTTCTCTGTTGAAAAGAACAACAGCAAGTGTGTGTGCAGATATATATGAAGGGCAGCCAACTCTAAAGAACCGGCAGATGCTAGAGTCTGGAAAAGTTGTTAGACCCAAAGCTCATTTGTGGTGTCCACCAGGGCAAAAGATCTCCCAGATTAAGTTTGCTAGTTATGGATTGCCACAGGGAACTTGTGGAAACTTTCGAGAGGGGAGCTGTCATGCTCACAAATCATATGATGCTCCTGAAAGGGTATTCAGACCATTTCATTTCATTTAATGCTATCCTCCCCTTAGTTATTTGCTCCATTCCAAGATAAATCCTACTCCTAATAAAATTATCAGCTAGAACCTTTTAGGTATCTTCTGATATATGCTGCTGTTTCAGTCAGACAATTTCACTCAGTTCTCTTGAAGGCCTCTAATTTAATAGTCCATGATTTTTGTAATGATTTACATACTATCATAAGTATTAACACCCATGATATTTGTATTAATTCTCACCATTTCTATCATATCTCTTGTTTTCTCTGCTTCCTAAACTCTTATGGCAGCAACAAACAGGAATTACTGGATAAATCATTTGCCTCTGAATAATGCATCTCTCTCTTGCTTATTATTGTTATCTTTTTTCTTCTGCTGTTAATTATCCTTGCGGTATTTTTCTTGGCAGAACTGCATTGGCAAGCAATCTTGCTTGGTAACTGTAGCTCCTGAAGTTTTTGGGGGAGATCCATGTCCAGGAACTGCAAAGAAGTTCTCAGTTGAGGCCCTATGTAGCTAGGATCCAACAATATACCAAATAAATGTGGTGGGGATCTTATTAGGTTCAGTATAGAAAGTATTTGAAGTCCAATAATGATGCTCCATCACTTCGGATAGTTGAATTTTACACCTCCAGATTGCAAGGCCTAATCATGCACCGCCTGGCCAAAAACAAACGTAGATAAAAGAAATTGGTTGCAAATGCTGTGTACATAGTCAAGTCTGCTGAATATTACTCCATACAATACAGGGATTGTAACAATGAAGCATTAAGTCCATACACATTTCTATAAAAAGGAGAGTTGGACACGCAAAAGGTGTCAGACTACTACTCCATTCTACCAAAAAGCGATTTCTTTCTTTTTCTATTAGAATTTTTATGTAATAACAAATTGAAAGTAATAAATAGTTTATTGCACTTCGTATTTGGAATATTTATCTCATTCCATCATAACAGAATTTTGATTCTTCTACTTGATATTAGATTTTTGTTAAAAACAAGGGTGTAAATCTTCATTGAAGTTGAATTAACTTGTTGATATACATGATCAAGTCCCTGCCTGCCCAAACCATACCTGCTAAGAAGAATATGTGAAGGCAGATTTTTAACAGTGATAAACTTGCAAAAATTTATATTTTTACAGTTCATTATTTTGAGTATTTTTATTTTCTTTAATCTTTTTAATTGAGTTTGTTTTTGAGTTTTGTTATATTTTTGTTATTTTAAATTGTGTTTTAATTTTGTGTTTTTAAGTATTTTTATAGGTAATTGCATATGGAAAGAATAAACATTAGAAAAAGTAACAAAAGAAGCAGAAAATTCAATTCAGAAGCCCAGTGCTTGAGCGCGCAGGAGATTCACTTTTAGTAGTTCAGCGCCTGAGCGTTGGAAAGTTAGCGCTTGAGCGCTGAACGCGTAAAACACAGCGTAACATTAATGGGCCAACGCTTAAGCGTTAGAAGTCCAACGCTTGAGCGTTGGTTGCGTAACAGAATACGTTATTTTGTTTTAAATTAGATTTTTGAGCCCAGAGAGTGACATACAGAGACAATTTTCAGTAGAGATAAATCATAGTTTGGTGTGGGCGCATTCAGGAGTAAAGATTAGGGGTTTTCTTCTTCGTTTCCACTAGCCTTCTATGGAGTTTGTCATATTCTTCTCTCTGTTTTATTCTTTTTCCATGTGTAACTAATTTTTTTTTTTTGTTAGGGGGATGATGGATCTTGATACTTGGATGATGTAACTTCTTTTATGGGTTTAATTTATGTTTCTATTTCATGATTTATGTGTTTATCTCTATTCTTAATGCTTTCCTAAACCTGATCAATTTGAGAATGATTTTTGGATTTATGTATGATTTGAGAAAATTTGCATGAACTTAGAACACGTGATAAACACCATAATTTCTGCAATCGCTAGGAATAAACGTTGTGGGTTATGTGGTATTTCTTTTAATTTCCTTGTTCTTGATAATGTCTTTCTATTTGGGGTTAGACTAAGGGATTAGTTAATTCCAAATAACGTAAGAGGATTAATATATCAAGGGATTGGATATTGATTAATTTTGGGAATTGATCATAAATCTTTGAAATAGAACATAGTTAAACCAATATTTGAATGTGCATTTAAAAAATTCAAGTGAAGTCTGAATCCTAACACTTTCCCATCATTGTTTTCGGCTTTTGCTTAATTGTTTCGATTTATTTTGTTTAAATTTAATTGTTTTGCTTTAATTGTTTTATTCTTACTTTTATTAAATCTCACCTTTTGTGAAGTCTAAATAGTGTTAGTTTAACGAAATTGGTAATTGACAATATAATCCTCGTGGGACGATACTCTTTTCACTACTTTATTACTTGTTGCTACTCGGTGCACTTGCCGATTTTACACACCAAGTTTTTGGCGTCGTTCCGGGGATTATTAATTGTCAATATTAAGTAATAGTTAAAAGAACACTAATTTAGGCATTTATTTTTCTTTGTTTTTAATTTTAGTTGTTTAAAATTAATTTTAATTTGTTTTATTTTAATTTTAATTTTAGATAATTTTTGTCTTAATTGATTTTTATTTCTCTGAATTTAATTTTCTTTTATTTTGTTTCCTTTTTATTAATTTTATTTTTTAAATTACTTATTTTTATTTTTAATTTATTTTAGTTTATTTTTATTTTTTCTTTTCTTTACTTTACTACTGGTGTGCTTGTCATTTGTTTATGCAAGGTTCTTTAGAATTGGAAGTATTACTTTTTGATCCAGAGATAACAATGACAGAAAGAGTAATCAGAAAAGCAATTAGGGAAGCGAAGAGAGTTGAAGAATCAAAGATGGCTGAGAATAATAATGCACAGAGAAGACGCACTATGGCTGACTATGCTGCTCCATCTTCTGAAAGTGTCGCAACCAGTATTGTGCGACCTCCCATTCAAGCGAATAATTTTGAGATTAAACCAGCACTTCTATAGCTGGTACAACAGAATCAATTTGGGGGAGGTCAAACAGAAGATCCTAATTTACACATTGCCAACTTCTTGCAGCTCTGTGACACTATTAAGTATAATGGAGCCAGTGATGATGCCATTCGATTACGACTGTTCCCATTTTCTTTGAGAGATAAAGCCAAGAGCTGGCTACAAGCCCAGCCTCAAGGAAGTATATCCACTTGGGATGATCTGGTCAATAAATTCCTCACTCGGTATTTCCCTCCATCGATGTTTGTGAAGATAAAGAGTGAGATTGCTTGCTTCACTCAAAACCAAGGAGAATCTCTTTATGAAGCATAGGAAAGATTCAAGGAGTTGCTTAGAAATGTCCTCATCATGCTTTCGAGGTTTGGCAGCAAGTATAGATCTTCTATAATGGGTTGAGTCTTCCTACTAGAGCAATGGTCGATGCATCTGCAGGTGGGTCCGTAAACACAAAGACTCCAGAAGAGGCCCAAGAATTATTTGAGACCATGGCTACTAATGAATATCACATTCTTAGTGGAAGATGGACAGTCAAACAGGGAGTATTAGAGTTGGGTGTTATTGATGCCATCCTTGCACAGAATCAAACGTAGCTGCAACACGTTGTCAACCTCACTAAGCAAGTTGGCACTTTGCAAGTAAATTTAATTAATCACCAAGGCCTGACTTGCAATTTCTGTGGAGGCAGCCATGTCAATGGACAATGTGAAGCAGGGAATTTAGGTGTTGTTGCTCCAGAACAGGTAAATTACATGGGTAATCCTTCAAGACCACAAGGTAACCTTTACTCCAATACTTACAATCCAGGTTGGAGGAATCATCCCATTTTCTCTTGGAAGAATCAAGTTGTTCCTTTGAATGCTCAGCCCAAACAGAAGTCCTCTCTTGAGATTGCAATGGAGAAACTTTCTTTACAGACCTCTATTTTTTTTGCAACAGACTTCAGCTTTCATGGAGGAGTCTAGAACCAATTTCAAGAATTATGAAGTTGCTATCAGAAGTCTTAAGAACCAAATAGGGCAAATAACGAGACAACTTCAAGAAAGACCTCAAGGCAATCTTCCAACTAATACTGTGGTAAATCCAAAGGAGCAATGTCATGCAATCACTCTAAGAAGTGGTAAGCAGTTGGAAGAAAATGTGAAAGTAGCACCTAGTTCATCAGGAGCTGAAAAAGGAAAAGATGATATTCTCATTGAAGATGCCTCACTTCAAGATGTCTCAATGCAAGCTGGTAATGACGGAGATGAGATTGAGAATGAAGAATTTAAAGAGGAGGAGCCAAAGTGGAGGAGGAAAAAGAAAGACTTGGAGCTGAAGAAAACAATTGATCCTTTATTGTATACTAAACTTCCATATCCTCAAAGATTTAGGAAGGAAATTCAAGAGAAGCAGTTTTCTAAGTTCTTAGAAGTCTTCAAGAAATTACAGATAAATATTCCTTTTGCCGAAGCATTTGAGCAGATGCCTTCTTATACCAGATTCATGAAGGAACTGTTGTCTAAGAAAAGGAAACTCAAAGAAGATGAGATTGTAGCACTTACTGAGGAGTGCAGCGCTATCATTCAGAGGAAGCTTCCACCAAAGTTAAGGGATCCAGAAAGTTTTAACATCTCTTGTACCATTGGGAAGTTAAACATAGATAAGGCTTTATGTGACCTAGGCGCTAGCATTAAGTTGATGCCATTGTCCATCCTTTGCAAGGTGGGAATTGATACAGTTAAACCTACAATGGTTTAACTTCAATTAGCAGATCAATCTGTCAGACATCCGTACGGTATCGTGGAAGATTTGCTAGTGAAGGTTAACAAATTTATTTTTTCAGTTAACTTTGTGGTTTTAGATATGGACGAGGATGTTGATATCCCGTTGATTCTGGGAAGACCCTTCCTAGCCACTTCAGGAGCATTGATTGATATACCCAGAGGTGAACTGATTTTGAGGGTAGATGGAGATCAGGTGACCATTAATGTTTTTGATAAATCTGCCCCAACATCAGATCTTCATACCCCTGTTAATTGCATTCAAGGTAAATCTCAAAAGGGGTTGGATGGTAAGAACTCTTCTTCATTCATTAATGTTGATTCTTGTACTTCTAAGATTGTTGATGAGAAAAAAAAAGGTCCTCCTATCTCCAAGATTGCTGAAAAAGAAAAAGATTTTTCCAATTCTCAGAATTTAGCGCAAGTTAATCTGAATTCTTCTGACAAGATGAAACCTAGCACTTTACCTGTTGATAAATTGAAAATCTCATGGCCTAGTGGAGTTTTTGATGCCAAGGCACATTTGGGACAACCAGTTCCAACAGGAGTTCAGAATATTTTTGGACAGGATTCCAAAGGTAGTGACCGAGTATGGAGGCAAAGATTTGATAAGAGAAAGGCGTCATCCTACTTCTCCTGTTTCAAGCCACCTTAATGAGTTAAAAAGACAATGTCGAGCTAATGACGTTAAACAAGCGCTTTTTGGGAGGCAACCCAAATTTATTTCTTTTCCTTCACTCTTTATTTTGTTAGTTGTTTATTTTTTTTCTTTAGTTAGTTATTTGTTTTTGCTTTTATTTTGTTAACTGACCTTTTTCTATTTTTGTTTTGTTTTGAAGGTAATGTTGAGTTGGCTTAAGTGCCTCCCTGAGTTCGGAGCCTTTGTAGGGGGATGTATATAGTTGTCGGCCGCCAAAAAGAGTTTTTCTTTTCCTTTCTTTAATAATTTATTTTTGAATTTGTTTTGAATTATTTTTATTATCATCATCTTTTTTAGTTTTGAGTCATTATGTGCATGCCGGTGTGTTGAATTGAATATCTAATGATTGTTAGAATTATGGATTAATTTGATTTCTTGGGATAACACATGAGAATCCATGAGTTATGTTTTTCTCTATTGTTTCAATTGTGTTTGGATGTTCTTCCCATCTTTTTGTTTGATAGACCTTGGATTGTTAATTGCATATCAGGCTTAGAGAAAGTTTATGAGAATGCATGTGTGTGAATGATTTGCATCTAGAAGTTGTTTGATTCTCTCTTGAGGCGAAATCCTAGATAATGCATGATTAAGGAAATGATTAGCACCTTCTTTGGACTGTTTGAGTCTTTCAAGTCAACCTGTGAACACAGTGTATCCTTAGGTCCATTTTGCAGCCTTGTTTATTGTTTGACCTTTATTTTTTTTCTTTTTTTACCTATATTTTCCTTTTTCCATACCCATAAAAAAAATTTCCTTTTTATTCACCCTTTGTTGAGTGCGTGTCTTGTATTATTTTATTATTCAAGCCTTTGTTATTGTTGTATGCATGAAATATTTCAGGAGCTGAGAAAAAAAAAAGAGAAAAGAGGAAGAAAAAAAGTCAAAAAGAAAAATTCCACCGAAAGTTTTGCAAAGAAATAAGTTTGAGGGTGAAAATTGTTGAAAGAAAAAAAATTATGCAAATAAAGTGATGGATTCTTATGCTCCGTGTTGCACTTGTTCTTAATTTTGAGGCTTGGATTATGGAATATACATGATGTGTATCTCAACTTTTGTTTTATTTATCCTACCACTTCTTTCTTAACCCTCACCCATGACCTGACATTACAAGCTTTTAAAGACCCTGTTGATCCTTGGTTGTGTAAAGTTTACATTAATAGAGAGAGAGAGAGATGAAGAACAACTCTTTGGATGTGGGTTTAATGTGCATTTGCTTTTTTTTATAAACTTATCCAAGCTTGAACTATTTTTTTAATAGGAATTGGTCTTTCATACATGTTTTTGGGAAGTCATTTATGCATAAAAGTTGCATGTGAGAGGCGATGTGGCAATTGTATTGTTCATGTGTGACACTTTGAGATTAGTTTGTAAAGCAATTTATGAAGATATGAATGATTTTTAATACCAGGTATTGCCTTGTTTGATTCTGTGTGTTTTGAGTCTTTTTGTTTTTCTTTGCTTGAGGACAAGTAAAAGTTTAAGTTTGAAAGAGTGATGAACTTGCGAAAATTCATATTTTTAAATTTCATTATTTTGAGTTTTTTTTCTCTTTAATCTTTTTAATTGAGTTTGTTCTTGAGTTTTGTTATATTTTTGTTATTTTAAATTGTGTTTTAATTTTGTGTTTTTATGTATTTTTGTAGGTAATTGCATATGGAAAGAATAAACATTAGAAGAAGTAACAAAAGAAGCAGAAAATTCAATTCAGAAGCCCAGCGCTTGAGCGCACAACTTGCGTAGGAGATTCACTTTTAGTAGTTCAGGCGCTGGGAAGTTAGCGCTTGAGCGATGAACGCGTAAAACACAGCGTAACATTAATGGGCAATGCTTAAGCGTTAGAAGCCCAACGCTTGAGCGTTGGTTGCATAACAGAACACGTTATTTTGTTTTAAATTATATTTTTGAGCCTAGAGAGTGACATACAAAGACAGTTTTCAACAGAGACAAATCCTAATTTGGTGTGGATACATTCAGGAGTGAAAAGTAGGGATTTTCTTCTTCCTGTCCACTAGCCTTCTATGGAGTTTGTCATATTCTTCTCTCTGTTTTATTCTTTTTCCATGTGTAACTAATTTTCCTTTGTTAGGGGGATGATGGATCTTGATACTTAGATGATGTAGCTTCTTTTATGGGTTTAATTTATGTTTTTATTTCATGATTTATGTATTTATCTCTATTCTTAATGTTTTCCTAAACCTGATCAATTTGGGAATGATTTTTGGGTTTATGTATGATTTAGAAAAAATTGCATGAACTTAGAATACGTGATAAACACCATAATTTCTGCAATCGCTAGGAATAGAAGTTGTGGGTTATGTGGTATTTCTTTTAATTTTCTTGTTTTTGATAATGCCTTTCTATTTGGGGTTAGACGAAGGGATTAGTTAATTCTAAACAGCGTAAGAGGATTAATATACTAAGGGATTGAATATTGATTAATTTTGAGAATTGACCATAAATCTTTGAAATAGAACATAGTTAAACCAATATTTGAATGTGCATTTAAAAAGTTCAAGTGAAATCTGAACCCTAACACTTTCCCATCATTGTTTTCGGCTTTTGCTTAATTGTTTTGATTTACTTTGTTTAAATTTAATTACTTTTCTTTAATTGTTTTATTCTTGTTTTTATCAAATCTCACCTTTTGTGAAGCCTAAATAGTGGTAGTTTAACAAAATTGGTAATTGACAATATAATCTTCGTGGGACGATACTCTTTTCACTACTTTATTACATGTTACGATTTGGTGCACTTGCTAATTTTACATACCAAACAGTATCTGTTAACCCAAAATAAGATGGGTACATGCTGCATCCTCTTCCACAGCAGACCAAACTGTTCTTTTGAGTTCAAGATTCTATTATTTTAGGCCAATGATCAATTAGACAATCTTGATGAAATCTATTAAAAGGGATTTTGGTTTCTTGCTTTTGATACGACAGTTTTCACCTCAATGTTTTTTGTGTGATTATTGATACTCATTTTTCACATATTTCATAACCTCCTTTGGCCCTGTTATGCAACGTTTGTATGGGCTCAATTTTCACATATTTTGTTACAACAATAATTTTCTTATCATTTTTTTTCTTACATCATTTTTTATACTATTCTTTATATCATTAATTACATCACTTTCTCTTAATTACTTTTTCTCACTTAATCACAACTATTCAAAAATAGTGTGAAAAGGTGTGTATTACAAAAAAATGATATGATATTATCATTATTCATTCTGTTATTGATGCTCATTTTTTTTGGATTTGTATAAGGACATCTTAAACTTACCAATTTAATAGTACATGGGATTTCTACGGTATTTATCTTTTTTTTTCAAGGTTTGTTATTAGGATGAGTTGTTAAGCATTTCATTAGCTATTGATTATTTTTAAACATTTATTATAAATTCAATATTCAATGAATACTTGACAATTCATCCTGGGTATCAAACTCATTAGGGAACCATAGAAATTTCTAATAGTTTATGTTATTCGATATTAGTTTGGTGAACCAAAATAGGGTGAAAGTACGTAGGGCCGGCTGGAGCATAAAACTGGTTAAGCCCTAGCTTTAGGCCGTTAAATTTTAGGCCTAAGAAATTAGTCATATTACTCTCTCTCTCTCTCTCTCTCTCTCTCTCTCTCTATATATATATATATATATATATATATATATATATATATATATATATATATATATATATATATTAAGAGTTTTATATTCACATAAAAAACTAATGGTTTTATATATTTTTTATTTATTTATAATGAATTAAGGCTTTTAATTTCTTAATTAATGTCTTGTGAACACCTAATTTTGTCTGGTGCATTTTGTAAATAAAAAAAATTAGAAGAAAAAAAAGAAAAGACTCATCATTGGCCTATTTTCCTACCGATTGAACCATAACCCGTTACCCAACCCAATTGGTCCATCAACCCATTATCCTACCCATTAACCCATTATCAAACCCAATTGACCCATCAACCCATAACTTGATTCGTTCACCCATCCTATACTAACTCTATAACTTATTCAAAACAAACCCTAAATCCTAATACTAATCTTATACCAACCCCAACACTTATCTAAAACAATTCCTATCACTTATCCAAAATAACTCCTAGTCACACTTGAACTTAAACACTTCAACATAAACCCCACCTATATTAACCCATAACCCACACCTTGCTGGGGATGACTTTTCACCTTGACCTTTCAGCTTAATACCTTAACTATTATTTCAGCCATATTTTTCACTCACGTGGCCTCCCTAATAGTACCCCTCACTTTCTTCAACCTTCACTCACATAGTCTTCTTCAACCTCCTATCACCACACTATTCATCTTCTTCAACCTCCCATCACCCACCATTATCATCTTCCGAGCTTCAAACCTCCATCCACAACAAACCATCACACTATCCAATCCAAAAAAAAAAAAAAACCATCATCACCTTCCAACCAAAAAGCCACCATCACCCAAACCAAACTCAAACCACCACCACCAAATCAGAAATAGTCGTGACCCGAAGCCACCTAGGACCTGCGCCGCACGAAGCCACCGACACTGCAGCTCGTACAATGCCGGAACCAACCGCTGGAGACCATTCGCCGCACACCGCCATCACCGCGCCTCCATAGTCCGATCTCGACGTACGCCGCACCTGAAGCCGTGCCAAACCAGATCCGAACCCCCCATGCTTAGCCCGACCAGTAGTCGTATCGATTCGGCTACCCCTCCGTGAATCCGTTGTCTGCGAACCCGGTCTCGCATCTTCGAGCCAACTCCACTGCGTTGAAACTGGCACCACCGCCAGACCAAGACCGCGACAGATTCGGCCACCCCACCGTTTTCCAGCCGCCAGTCACACTAGATCCGGTGTCCGAGTTTGCTCCTTTGGCTTCCCTATTGGTGCTTCAAAAATAAAGAAGAAGAAGACACAAAACCCCATCCCCTCTTTGTTTTTTTTTCTGATATTTCGTAAGTCCTGTTCTCTTTTTTTTTTGGGTTACGTGGCCTCGAACTCATGGGCTGCCAAAAAGGAATAAAAAAAAGGTAAAAAAATAAAACTGCAAAGTAAAAAATATAAGATATTTTTTTTAAAAGAACGAAACAGGATTAACCGAGTTGTGACAACTTGTTAATTTTGTAACTATTTTGGATCATCTGAGTCGTGACAACCTAATGATTCAAATTAATCAATAATTAGCGGGTGACGTCTCTAGCGTGACGCGAGCTTCACCTATTCAAACCTTAATTTGGTTAACAGAGTCGCGACGACTTGTTAGTTTAATTTTTTATAAAATAAAAAAATTAAATCTTTTCTTTTAAATAAAATCAACTAACTCGCACTTATTTTCTAGAGAACTACGTGACTTTGAGTTTCTCATTGTACCTGAGGATACGTAAGAGCAGAATCTCTATTCTGTCAAGTCAAATTTTTTAAATTTTTTCAAATTCTTGTTTTTTTTAAAAAAAGGGTAAAGCAAATATATTTTGAGATTATCAAATTTGGCGTAATTAATTTAAGGTAACCGTTTTAGGAAGGATGTATTAGGGGTGCTGTGGGGTTAAGTCTCTACCCTTCCCTATGCATAACTGACTCTCGAATCCAATCTGGTTCCAAAGACCATTTTCTAAAAAGGTTTTCTAATTTTTCTTAATTTCAATAAAATTGGTGGCGACTCCTAACAATTTTATTTTTCGTTCTTGCCACGATCACGGTCGTGACAGATGGCGACTCCACTGGGGATACTTGAGAGTCAAGCTCATATAAAAGTTAGTTATGCAAATATTGTGATCTTTATATGTTTGTTTTACCCTTTTTCTTTTCTTTCTTTTTTTTTTATATTTGATTTATTATTATTATTATTATTATTATTATTATTATTATTATTAAAAAACCTTAGGATAAAGAATTTCTCTTGGAATTTTTGTTTGTTTTTGTTTTTGTTTTGCAGGATGCGGATAGTCTTTAGGATTATGAAGGTTTGTATGCTCCCTACACACACTGCACTTACATCACACATGTTCGAGTGGGACCCTATACCTAGGTCTGAGTGAAGCCAAGTTAAGAAGAGGTTGTGTAGTGATAGTTATTTTGGATGTATATTCTATTTGGTTATTGCAAAAACCTCATATAGAGTACGTCTTTTTCACGAATGTCCCACAACTAATGATTTACCCACTATTTCGTGGTTAACACTTTGAAAGGGGACCTGGCTCTAGAGACCTTTAGAATAGAAGAGCCACCTAATGAAAGTTTTCACGATTCAATAAAGACCCGTAGATTCTCAGGATAGAAATCCCCAAGTTAAAGAAATCCCATTAGGACACAAAAGGAGCGTATTTTTCGTTATCTTTTGACTTATCCGTATGCCTTGCGAGTTGTTTAGTCCCTTAATGTGATGAACCATACTGATGTCCCTCTTGATAAAAATTAATAAAAAAAAAGTTTTTCCCAAAAAAAAGAGGCAAATCACTTTTACAGGACTAAAAGTCACTCGTTATCATATTGTAAAATAATTTTTTTTTAAACCATGCATTGATAATTCTTCATCCTCAAGTTTATGGGAGAATCATTTGAAATTCAGTGCCTAAGGAGTAGCAGTGAGTATCTTTGATTAAAAATAGAAAGTGTCATGGGATCAGATCATAAGGAGGCAATTTTGAAAAAGACCCTGCAACTTAAGGCCAAGAAAGTGGATACAGAGAGCTTAGTGGGTTAGGGCCGAATGCTGAAAAAGATACAGCGTTTGACCTTCACTGCAAGATACAAGAAGATTTTGAATATATTAGAAGTGGATGTGCAAACAGAAGCTATCACTGTGCTAGCCCAATATTATGATCCACCATTACGTTGTTTCACATTTCAAGATTTTCAGTTAGCCCCCACATTAAAGGAGTTTGAGCAGGTCTTGGGCTTATCATTAGAAAAGAAAAAGTCATACCAATATAAGGGTCACTATGTATCCTTACCAACCATAGCAGAGGTCTTGAAAGTTCATGTAAAGGATTTATAAAAAGCAAAGCAAAATAGGAAAGGAATAAAGGGATACCCAAGTAAATACTTAGAAGAGCACATGCGCCATCTAGCCAAGGTTGAAGATATGAATACCTTTATGGATGTGCTAGCCCTCACCATTTATGGTAGCATCATATTCCCAAATAGTGAAGACTTGGTAGGTTTCGCAGTAATCGATGTGTTCCTCGCTCGACGAAATGATACCGTTAATCCTGTCTTGGCCATTCTTGTCGATGTTTACTACACTTTGAATTTATTCCATGAAAAGAAGGGTAACCGAATCTTATGTTGTCTACTGAAGCTGTTTGTATGGCTCACGTCTCACATGTTCAAGAGGAGGTACGAGGATCCATGTCCCATTACAGGTCTCAAGATGCTCTAGTTGAAGACTAGGAATAGCCGTGAATGGGCCGAGGAATTGACCAAGCTTGAAGATGGGAAGATTGTATGGTACCCATGGCGCAAAGAGGGGCAAACTATGATTTATCAGTGTGAGGGCTTTCCTAATGTTCCTCTGATGGGTACTCAGGGGTGTATTAACTACACCCCACTTTGCCATTGCGACAATTTGGCTATCCCATGATGGGACCACCCTCGGAATTTGAAACCATTCCCTTTATTTATGACATGGAGACAAAATGTAGTGAGACACTCAGAAAGATCCGAGACGCTTGGAGGAAAGTCATCAGAAAGGGTAGAGAACTAGGAGTCAGAAGCTGTGGAGTCAAAGAAAGGTACAGACAGTGGGTCAAGGACTGGGCTTAAAAAGTCAAGTTACCCTTCAAAATTTCAGCTAGTAAATCTTTGCCTCTGGCTCCGATAGAAGATGAAGAAGTGAAGGAAAAGCTAGTAGAGGCCAATGAACAAAAAAGAAAATTAGAGGCAGAATTAGAAAAAGCTCGTCAAGCATATGCAGTCTTAAAGCGTGAAAATTCCAAAAAAGGTCACGCTCTTGAAAAAGCGAACAAGAGGCTAAAGATAGAGTAAGAATAGATGTCAAGGACCAGAAGATGCTTGGAAGCTGCAAACAAGGAAATAGGACTCCGAGGGCAGGAAAGAGATAAGGCACTAGCCGAAAATCAACAACTTAAAGAGCTGCTTGTGAATGCCAAAACAACAAAGAATAATGCTCTTCAGCAAGTGGATAGCATAAAGCAACAAATGAAAGACGTGTCAGCAAGATATGAAGACACAATCAAAATTGAAAGGTTGCACATTGACAAGACGATTGCATGGTTTAAAGCAACGTTACAACAGGGACAAGAAGACTTACAGAAGCTGATAGATCAGGTGAAACAACAAGGTAGAGACATCAATGAATGGAAAGAGGAAACCCAATTTTGAATGGACTGCTTTGTGAAACTAGCGTGCCTAGCCAACACGGTAATTGCAGACATTCCATATTATTTGAGGGTGGTTGATAAGATGGTCGATCCTCTTAAGACACCGGCAGAGATTAATGACTTTATTGAGCATTGCAAGAGTCTTGTTGGACAAATGAAGCACATTCCTCATCTGAGGGAAACATTTCTGACACCTGCCAAGGTAATCATGCCCGAAGAAGTCCTTCATCCTCAATATCGTCTCACTAGTAATGCACTACATGAAAAAAGGCTCAGAAGAGCGCAAAGCAATCCGTCCTTTTGCTGATGAGGAGCCACTGAAGAACTGGCAATCTAAACTAATGATTGATGTTATTGTTGCCAAGTAATTGTCTAGTCATACTGTAACGGGCAAATATTTGAGTCTAGCTATTTTTGAGCTTATATTTATGTTATGTAAGATGTTAACTAAATAAAGTTGTATGTTTATTCAGCATTCCTCCTTGTTACACTTTTGGCTTATTTTCTTTGCATTTGTTAGTTCTCTTTTTACGTTTCCGTTAAAAAAAAATTTGCTTTCATTCCTATTCTTTTTGCCTTTCCAACTCCACACAAATTGCTTTACAGGGATTTGAGTCTTGTAGAAGATCTGCCTCATGAAAGGGACCTTGAAAACTTGTCAATTGATTCCCCTGCAACGTTTGATGAGGAAAACCATGGATCTGATGAAGATGAAGAGATTGTTGAAAAATTTGAAAAGATCCTGTAATACTCAGAAAGAAAATTTGATGTAGATAATGAGGTAGTTGAAGTGATTAACATGGGAACCGAAGAAGACAAATGGTTGAAAATAGTAGATAATCCCGAGCGTATGGAAATGATAGCGCTACTTATGGAATACCTAGACGTGTTTGCATGGTCCTACAGAGATATGCCTGGATTAGACCCTGAGATAACATCGCATAAAATCCCATTATATCTAGATGTAAAAGCGAAAAGGCAAAAGCTGAGAAGGATGTATCCTGACATGTCATTAAAGATCAAGGAAGAAGTGACTAAACAATTAGAAGCCAGATTCATAAAGGTGTCGAGACACCTAGAATGGGTAACAAATATTGTGCCAATACCCAAGAAGGATGGGAAGGTCAGGATGTGCGTGGATTATAGGGATCTTGTTTACGGATAGTTATTCTGGGTACAATCAGATTCCCATGGATATCGATGACAAAGACGACTTTTATTACCCCTTGGGGAACTTTTTGTTACACAGTAATGTCCTTTGGATTGAAGAATACTGGGGCTACATATCAACGTGCTATAGTCGCATTATTTCATGATATGATGCATAAAGAAATCAAGGTGTATGTAGATGATATGGTGGCCAAATCTAAAGAAAGGGAAAGCCATGTAGAGGTCTTGCGGAGGTTGTTTCAAAGGCTCAGAAAGTATAAGTTAAGACTCAATCCTACTAAATGTGTCTTTGGAGCATCTACTGAAAAATTACTCGGGTTCATCATTAGTAAAAAAGGAATAAAAGTAGACCCAGATAAGGCGAAAATAATACAGGAGATGTCTCCTCCTAAGACTGAGCGTGAAGTGAGAAGTTTTCTCGGGAGAATCAATTACATTGCTAAATTCATTGCTAACATCACCAGTACATGTGAGCTCATATTCAAGTTGTTTAAGAAGCATCAACTGGGAAAGTGGGATGAAGAATGTCAAGGAGCTTTTGACAAGATAAAGGCTTATTTAATTAATCCTCCGATGTTGGTACCCCCTACATCGGGTCACCCGTTGATATTATATCTAACTGTACTACCAACTACGATATGGGCAATGTTGGGACAACATGATGAATCAGGAAAGAAAGAGCAAGTAATTTATTATTTGAATAAGAAATTTAATGCCTGTGAATCCCGATACATGACGATAGAAAGAACATGTTGTGCTCTAGTATAGACCTCAAAACGACTAAGATAGTATATGCTCTATTACACTACTTGGTTGATCTCCCAAATAGATCATCTGAAGTACATATTTAAAAGCCCTCATATCTCATTAAGAGTCTCAAAATTGCAAGTGATATTATCGGAGTTTAATATTAAGTACATGACTCAAAAATTCATCAAAAGAAGTGCAATCGCAAACCATTTAGATGAAAACCCTCTTGAGGGTAGACAACTAATAACGTTCGAGTTCCCGGATGGAAAAATATTAATGGCAGAAGGAGAAGAAGAATAAGAGGAGTCTGTGTGAAAGATGTATTTTGATGGGACAGTCAATATGTATGGTAGTGGCATAGGAGCCGTTGTTGTTTTGCCAACCGAAAAATAATACCCAGTCACTATCAAGCTAAATTTTGAATGCACCAATAATGTTGCAGAATACAAGGCCTGTGCTAGTGGTTTACAAGTGACAATTGACTTGGGGATCAAGCAGTTAAAAGTATTCGGAGATTCAGTACTTATCATTTATCAAGTAAATGGTGAATGACAAACTAAAGACCCGAAGTTAGTGCCTTATCAAAAATATTTAACCAAGTTGACCGAGAAGTTTGAAAAAGTGACCTTCTCACATCTGGCTCTAGACATAAATCAGTTTGCAGATGCTTTGCCCACTTTAGCTGTAATGACCAAGTTGGATATTCACAATAATGTCCAACCCATCTAAGTAAAATTACATAGTGAGCCCGCATATTGCTCTAATGTGGAGGGCATGCCAGATGGTAAACCTTAGTATCATGATATCAAGCAGTATATCCAGCATAGAGAATACCCAACTGGGGCAAGTGAGGCGAATAAAAAGACTATCTGCCGGTTGGCAATGACATTTTTCTTGAACGGGGAGGTTTTATACAAGAGAAGCAATGATGGCACCTTGCTCAGATGTGTCGATGCTTGTGAAGGTTATTTAATCATGGCTGAAATCCATGAAGGAATCTATGAGACTCATGCTAATGGTCATATGATAGCGCGAAAAATTCTAAAAAGTGGTTATTATTAGTCCACCATGGAAACAAACTACATAGAATATGTTCGAAAGTGCGATAAATGCCAGATATATACAGATCGAGTCAATGCACCTCCATCCCCCCTGCACAATATAGTATCCTCATGGCCTTTCTCGATGTGGGGAATAGATGTCATTGGACCAAGTAACCCCAAAGCTTTCAATGGTCATCGCTTCATCTTGGTGGCAATTGTCTATTTCACAAAGTGGGTAAAAGTGTCCTCATATGCCACTATCACTCAAAAAGTATTTTTGAAATTCTTCTAGAGGGACATTGTCTACAGATATGGAATCCCAAAAAAGATAATCACAGATAATGCTGTTAATCTCAATGGTGCTGAGATTCAGAAGTTTTGTGAAAATTTCAAAATTAAGCATCATAATTCAGCTCCCTATAGGCCTCAGATGAATGGTGTGGTCGATGCAGTAAATAAGAATGTTAAGAAAATTGTGGCTAAGATGGTTGTGAACTACAAGGACTGGCGCGAAATGTTACTCTACACTTTGCACGCATATCGTACTAATATACGATTAAGTACTAAGGTAACACCTTTCTCTTTGGTGTATGGAATGAAAGTTATTTCTCCCATAGAAATTAAGATACCTTCTTTGAGGGTTTTGATGGAGGCAGAGTTAGAGGAATCTGAATGGGTAAAGACTCGATATGAGTAATTGAATATGATAGAAGAGAAAAGACTGATAGCTATTTGTCATGGACAATTGTATCAAAGCAGAATGGCTAGAGCCTTTAACAAAAAAGTTCATCCCAGATAATTCTGTTCAGGAGATTTAGTTTTGAAGAAGATTCTCCCTAATCAAGAGGATGTCAGAGGAAAGTGGGCTCCAAGTTATGAAGGTCCTTACATAGTCAAGCATGCATTTTCAGGAGGGGCATTAATTTTGCAGAACATGGATGAAGAAGAATTGCGAAGACCCATAAACATGATGCTGTTAAGAGATTTTATGCCTAAAAATAAAGAAGAAGAAAGAAAAAAAAAAGGGGCTCGTTAGGTTGAAAACCCGAAAGGGCAACCTAAGCAAAAGTTAGAGCAATATATACAAAAAAAAAGAGCCCGTTAGGTTAAAGACTTGAAAGGGTAGCCTAAGCAAAAGTTAGGGTAAACAAATAGGCAAAATCTCAAAGAAAAAAGGTCTAAAGCTCCTTGAAATAGTCACTAAAGTAGGGTAATTTTTATCTGCATTCAATTGGCTATACTGGGACAAAATTGCTGAAAGATTAAGGGGAAGATGTGCTGAAGAAAGTAGCAACAGAAATAGTGGTTGAATTATCAAACGATTGTAGGGAATCAATTGAATGAGAAATAAGGAACCAATATTGGGGCAAATTTTCTTTTCCTTGCAATTTTCTTTTGTTTCTATGCTTTCATATTTCAAGCATGTGTCTTACTTGATATTCATGTACAATTGATTACTCGAGAAATAAAAGGAAGTTTGTTCATTTAATGAATTTTTATCCATTCATGAATGTATGCTTAACTCATTAAGTTATATCTCAAATAAGATAAATTTAAGGTCAACAGTTTGATTTTGACAATTCTACAACAATCCTTCAATGATTGAGTTAGATTAAAAGATCTCAGTAACTCAAAGTATAGATTGCAATGTGACATTTGAAGTCAAGAAGGAAATGAGGAGTCGAAGCAATAAAAAGTAAAAATGAAGAAATGAAGAAGAAAAAGGGGCAAGAGGATTTCAAGTCAACCAAAGCGTCTAATGAAGAAAAGCATGTGAATAAGGGTTTGATTGGTCAAAGCTTTCCAAAGTCGTCACTGGTTCGAATGATTAAAAGAAAAAGAGAGAGAGAGAAAAAAAAGAGAGAAGAAAAAATTTTAAGACACTGTTTGACTGGTATAAATATGTTGCATTTTAAGTTTTGAGCGCATCGGCTCATTGCATGTTTAATTTGAGCGCATTGGCTCGTTGCACTTTAAGTTTTGAGCGCATCGGCTCATTGCATTTTAAGTTTTGAGTACATCGGCACATTGCATTGCACTTTAAGTTTTGAGCGCATCGACTCCTTGCATTTTAAGTTTTGAGTCCATCGGCTCCTTGCATTTTAAGTTTTGAGCGCATTGGCTCATTATATTTTAAGTTTTGAGTGCATCGGCTCATTGCATTGCATTTTAAGTTTTGAGCACATCGGCTGTAACATCCTAAAAATTTCGTATCTCTTAACTAGTAATTTTGACAGTTAATAGAATTTTACTGTTTAGTAATTTCTGGATATTGTAAAATTATTTTGATTATTCCATCAGCATATTTGATCGTTTTGAGTGATTTACTCCATGTCAAGAAAATAAAAATTTTCGGGCCGGGGAAAACTTTACGTAATTTAATTTTTACCGTTAGGTTTTAATTATTTTACGTAATCTGATTTGATATTTGTGCGTTTTCTAATATTTGTGATTTTTGTGGATGATTATGAAATTTTTTTACTGTTTGTGGGCTCAGGAGGTGTATGTGGGCCCAAGAAGCCATATATGGGCCCAGGTGGGTCCCGCAAAGTGAAAATTTTTCTGCGCATAGAAAAATTTGTACTGTTTAGATGGAGACAGGGGATCTTACTAAACCTGAATCCGAAACATTTTTAGAAAATTTCTTGATCATTGTGTTTTGATCGTATTTAATTATCTGGACGATAAAAATACAGTAAAAATATTATTCGTAGGGTTATAATAGATATAAAAATAAATATTATGCTTTGCTTAAGTCAACATTGGTGGTTTGATATCCACCATTGATTTAATCAATGGTGGAGATTTAATCTAGATAAGCTTAATAAGGAAGGCTTTGATATCAACCGTCGATTTAATCAACGGTGTAGAATTGGTCATATAAAGTGGCTATGACCATTTGTAACTATTGGTTATAAATTTGATCAAGGGTAGAGATTTGGTCTTGTAAAGTAACAAGAATCATTTATGACCATTGGATGTTAATTTAATCTATGGTGGAGATTTAGTCTTAAAAAGTGACAAAGACCATTTATGACCCTTGGATGTAAAGTTTGAAGGAGTAATCTCAACCCTTCATTTTGGAGACACATCTAAGGGCTAGGATTTAAAGAAGAAAGATCCAATGGCCTAAATTAAGTCTTCTATCTAAAGCTATACCTAAAGTCTACCTTAATCCTAACCATTGAATTAATCAATGGCTTAGAATGCTTCACATAATTGCTTGGACTTTCAAGATTGAATCTTAACCATTGATTTAATCTATGGTTGAAATTTGGTCTTATATAATTGCTTAGACTTCAATTATGACCCTTGGATAACAACATGGAAGGAGAGATCTTGACCATCCATTTAGTAGCTTCATCTAAAGGCTAAGATTAAAGGAGGAAGAAGATCCAATGGTCCAAGTTTGTTACTATCACTAGGAAACTCTCCAATTATTTGGTGTCTTTGACTAACACTCTAATTATTCACTCATTTCTCACTCACTCTCCACGGCAATGTTAGGAAAAAGGAGGCCAAAATCATTTCATGCATTTGCTATCATAATTCATCTTTGTCTTCTCCAAAAAGCCAAGACTTCATCAAATATTTTCTCTCCACTCTTCTCCTCTAAGTTTCGGCCAAGCACTCCAAGTATACCCTCCATCACTCTTTAATTTCAACCAACCATATTTCTTGAATCTTTATCTTATTCTAAGCAACTTTCATGTTGGAGACTTTCTCTAAATCATTCATTTTCAAGGAGTTTTTCTAAGAGCAAGTTCTAAGGTTTTTGAGGTGAAGTGTAAGGAAATTTCATTTCTTCTCTTTTTTTCATGATCTAAATCATGTTTGATCCATGGTTCCTCTTAATCAAGCTTAGTATACTAATTTTTATGTATTTTATTTTGTATTTGAGAAGCCCTTGGTGGTGAAGGACTTGGAAAAAGAAGCAAAACAAAGAGTTTTTGAGGATCTTCAAGAGGTAAGAGGGAGATCCACCTCACTAACCAAGTATGGTGGTGAGATGGTCTTATATTTGATGGATGGTGAATCCATGTGATGATTCATATCCATGGTCATGTAATTATTTGTGGGTGTTTATGTGTTTGATTTATTTGTTCATATCCATGCTTTTGATTATGGCATGCTTATGGTAGCTTATGGTATATATGATGAAATATGTATGTGTATGCCATGATGTGATGATTACTGTTGAACCAGTGTCCATACATTGTATGAGAAAATGACGAGTTTTGCTTGTGATTGGTATTTGGTGCATTTTATATGCATTGGAAAGACATGCATGTGATTGGTATTGGTGCATTATATATGCATTGGAAAAATATGCATTAAGACATATGATTAAATTGAACAAATGAAATTGAAAAGATTTGGCCCTTGTGGTTGGACTTGCACTGATATATTCGTGGATTGTATACAGTATAACTGTAACACCCTAAATTTGCGTATCTCTTAAACAAGTAATTTTGACGCTTATGTAATTTTACCGCTTAGTAATTTCTGCATCCGTAAAATTATTTTGTTTATTCCGTCAAGTGTATTTGATCGTTTTGAGTGATTTATTTCGTGTCGGAAAATAAAAATTTTCTACCGAGAAAACTTTACGTAATTTAATTTTTACCGTTAGGTAATCATTTTACGTAATCTGATTTGATATTTGTGCATTTTATAATTTTTGTGATTTTTGTGGATGATTATGAATTTTTTTCTATTTGTGGGCCCAGAAGGGTGTATGTGGGCCCAGGTGGCCTTACGTGGGCTCAGGTGGGTCCCGCAAAAAAATTTTTCTACGCATGTAAAAATTTTGTATCGCTTGACGGAGACAGGGGATCTTACTAAACTTGAATCCGGAAATAGTTTTAGAAAATTTCTTGTACTGTGTTTTTACTGTATTTAATTATCGGGCGATAAAAATACAGTAAATATATAATTTCGTGGGGTTTTAGCAGATAAATATAAATTAAATTGCTTAAGTCAATATTGGTGGTTTGGATATCCACCATTGATTTAATTAACGATGGAGACTTGATCTTGATTTAATCAACGGAGGAGATTTAGTCTTAAAAGTGAATAAGATCATTTATAACCGTTAGATGGAGATTAAATTAAGGGTAGAGATTTAGTTTTATATAATGGCTATGACCATTTACAACCATTGGATTTAGAATTAATCAAGGGTGAAGATTTGGTCTTGTAAAGTAACAAGGACCATTTATGACCATTGGATTTAGATTTAATTAATGGTGAAGATTTAGTCTTAAAAAGTGACAAAGACTAATTATGACCCTTGGATTAAAAGTTTGAAGGAGCAATCTTGACACTTAATTTTGGAGACACATCTAATGGCTTAGATTTCAAGAAAGAAAAATCTAATGGCCTAGATTAAGTCTTCTAAAATAAAAAATCTACCTAAATCCTAACCATTGAATTAATCAATGGCTTAGAATGCTTCAAATAATGACTTGAAAAGATGACAACTTTGAAGAAGCAAGGATGAAGGGGGGGACGGTTTTTGCATGTTTTTGGAACTAAAGGAAAAGTTTTAATGTATTAATTGATGCTTTATGTCATTGTTAGATGTCTTGATCAATGTTGCATCATTATTGAACTCTTTGAAGAAGCATGGAAGGGGCTACGGTTTTGGGCTGCATTTAGAGACAAAAGTGACATTTGAAGACCATATTGGTCACCTTTGGTCATTATTGACCATACTTCATCATTCTTGAAACTTTCCTTCAAGCAAAGCTCTTAGAAAATTTTCTCTCCTTCTCCTTCTAGCAAGCTCACGGCCAAGCACCATTGATGTGGCTTCCATCACTCTTTAATTTCATCTAACTTAGTTTCTTGAATCCTTACCTTATTCTAAACAACTTTCATGTTCAAGATTTCTTCAAAATCCAACATCTAGTACTTCAAAATCCAAGCTTCAAGATTCTACCAAAAATGGTAAATTTTATATTTCTTCTTCTAATTCTAGTTTTGATTTTCTAAGTCATGATTGAACCATGGTTTACCTATTTCTACACTTGTTATTGATTTTAACATTTGTTTGTAATTTTTTTTAGGAATTTTCCATGGAGATCCATGAAATTGGTGGAAGGAAAACTAAGTGCTTTCACTTCATCATTTGTCTTAACCAAATCTAAGAAGTTTTTCTCTCACAAAAATAAAAAATTCCATCTTTGTTCTTCAAGAGAAACCATTCGGTCAAGACCCCTAAAAACTACTCTCCAATCTCTTTTAATTCAATCCAACTATAGATCTTGAATCTACATGATATTCTAAGCAATTTTCATGTTGGAGATTTTCTCTAAATCATCTATCTTCAACCTTGTTCTTCAAGCTAAAGATTGAAGCTTTAATGGTGAAGTTTGTTACTATTCACTTTTCTTTTGATTTTCAAGGTTCTAACCATGTTTGATCCATGGTTCCTCTTAATCAAGCTTAGTATACTAATTTTTATGTATTTTGTTTTTGTATTTGAGAAGCCCTTGGTGGTGAAGGACTTGGAAAAAGAAGCAAAACAAAGAGCTTTTGAGGATCTTCAAGAGGTAAGAGGGAGATCCATCTCACCAACCAAGTATGGTGGTGGGAGATGGTCTTATATTTGATGGATGGTGAATCCATGTGAGGATTCATATCCATAGTCATGTAATAATTTATATGTGTTTATGAGCTTTGATTAATTGCCTATGCTTAATATGCTTTGAATGAGTTTATGATTTTGATGGTATGCTTATACTATGCATGATAATAATATGGCATGTTTTTGATATATATATATATATATATATATATATATATATATATATATATGTGTATGTATGTGTATATAATGATTTGATGATGAAAGAAAATTAATTTTGGTCCCAATGGCCAAGGAAGAGCTACGGTTTTGATGCCCTTGATTAGGGTTCATGTTGAAAATTTTCAAGAACAAGGGAATTGATTTTTGGGTCCCTAGAACTTAGTGATTTTCGATCAAGACACCTCAACATAGGTGTTTACAAATTAATATTTTCATGGAAGAATAAAATTGGATTGATTTGAAGAGTATGGAAATTAAACAAAGGGTATGTTTTTCAAGAGAACAAGAACATGGTTTTGAAAGATTTTTCTTGATTTATTTTATGTAAAAAGATCCTAATTGTTTTTCTAAACATGAGTTTTGAATGAAACGGGCAAACGATAATTTTAAAGATTTGCAAAGAAAGTGAAAAAGGATTTGTAAGGAAAATAAAAATGAATTTGAACAAATGGGTTTGGTTTTTATGACCATCGGTATTTCGGTTTTGAAAACAAAGAATTTTTAATGGTTTTGTTTGTGTAAAACCATATCAATTTAGAAGAAAAATATTTGATGGCTTCAATGGCCAAAGACTCTACGATTTTTGGAGGTTGGAATAATTTTAGTTTTATGAAACAAAGTAATTTTAAATTGGAAACAAAATGTTTGAACAAAATGTTTTAGTATAAAGATTTTGGAAAGGGAATCAAAGTATTTTATCACTTGAGAAATGAACTTTCATATGAAGATGAAAAGGAAAAGTTGCAATGGTTTGAATCTTAATTTGCTTTGAAGAGAATTGATTTTATAATTGATTTGGGAAAAATGGAGAATATAATAGTGTTTTGAAAATTTACTAACGTATAACTTATTTTCAAGTTTTGAAATACGTTAGAAAATGTTAGTTTTGAAACGTTGATTTACATCAATGGAAAAGTGATTTTGTGAATTATATTTTGAAAAAGAATTTCGAAAGTAAAGAATCATGGAAAAATATTTTCTTGATTAAAAAATATATTAAATAAAGTATAAAGTTATATTATTTTGAGAAAAGTTAAAAAGGAATTTTTTAAAGGTCAAGAAATATTTTCTGGAATGAAATTATGGTGAAAAATTATTTACGTATCTTAAAATCGTGATTTTTAAGTTACGTGATATGAAAAAATATTTCTATGTGATTTTAAATACGTTGAAATATTTATACGCGATTTGAATTTACGTTTAAATATTTTACGTGATTTGAACTACTGTTGATAAATCACTACGTGATTGAATAGCGATAGAATATTTTTATGCGATTGTGAAAATGGGGAAAATTGTTATGAGATTTGAAAAGTGTTTTAAATATTTTGAGAATGATAGAAAATGATTTAAGTGATGTAAAAGAATGATTTTTAAGTTACGCGATTTTGAAACAGTGGAAAAATACTATGCGATTTGAGAAACATATGTTTTTACGCGATTGAGAAAAACGTTAAAAATTAGTATGTGGTTTAAAAGTGCCACAGAAGAGTTGCAACATTTTGAAAACGTAATGTAAATGTTACGAAATTTTGTAAACGTAATAAAATGATGAGTATTACGGTATTGTAAGAACGTAATAAAAACGTTTTGGAATTTTATAAACGTAACAAAAGTGTTACGGTATTGTGAAAATATAAAAGAAGTGTTATGGTATTGTGAAAACATAATAGAAACATTTTTGGATTGTGAAAACGTAACAGAAATGTTACGCGATTGTGAAAATACGGTAAAAGTGTTTTATAACTAGGAAAACGTGATAACATGATTTTCGCTGTTGAAAGAACAGTATGATTACTGTTGAACCAGTGTCCATACACTGTTTGTGAGAAAATGACATATTTGTCTGTGATTGGATTTGGTGCATTATACATGCATTGGAATGGTCCGATTAGGACTGGATATGGCTGATTGCCTAGGAGAAATACACCTCTTGGGTGGGTGCGATATGCGTAGTGTAGGTCACTTGTTGACCTTGGGGGCATCGGGGTGCGGGTTGCTTACACGGGTGGTTGGTCGCGCTTCTTCCCGTAGGTTAGACCGATGCAACACACCGATGATCCTGACCGAGACACTATTCTTATTCAAGATTTGATAAAGACATTGTATATATGCTAGATGTGCAAAATCAAAATGAGGATTATAGCACGTGGTCTGAGGCATGTGGTACCGACAGATCTTTTCGATCATTTCTCCGACCTGAGTTTAGCTCCATGGAGTAGGAAATCGAGTCTTGTGTACATGCATAATCTGAACATTTATATCTGTGTGATATATTAATTGAGGAATATTGACAATGACAATTGTTTTGGATACTTGGATGATGATGATGATAATCATGTTGATGACATTATTGTGATTATTGTGTGATGATAATAATGTCAATGGTATGATGATGATAGTTGATTAATGTTGAGTGCATTATTGGAATTCTGGTATGATATATCTGTATGATATGTTGTTTGTGTTATCTCTGTGCTGCCATATTGGTATTGGCGTAGGTGATCTCACATCTTTGTTATGTTGTCTTGCTGTGTCTGTACTGTTAAAATCAAATAATAGAAAGATTGAGTTGTCTTAGACATAACGGGCGATAGATACTCTAAGATTGGTGATAATCACATATTTTATTCATTAAGAAACCCTTATGTTTAGTCATTTACACTCTCCATATTCTTAATTGATTGAGTTTGGTATGATTTTGTGAGTTTGAGCTCAAATTGGTCCTAATTGAATATTTCCAGCATTATTGAGATTTGACACTGTTTCTGTATTTTGGCCATAACTTGAGTTCCTAATATCTGATGAACATGAATTTTACCTTGTAGGAAAGCTAAGAGGAAGCTCTACAACTTTGATGAAGAGCTCGAAGTCTGATTCAGATGTCTAAGGGACCTAAGTTGACATGGAAGTCAGAATACGGGTTCTGTCAGTAGAATCCGAACAGTGTGCACTCAAAAAAATCATATCTCAAGATGTAATAATGGAGATGGGCTGAAATTTGGACATTGTATAGTCAAGATCCAAATAAACAACTTTCATGAAGAACACATTTTGAGAAAAAGAAGTCTAGTAGGTCATTTTGAGCTTGCAAGTCGGAACAGATGAGCTGAAGTTGGGTTTGAACAACCTACGGTATTTGGGACATATCTTGGGCTTAAGGAAGCCAAATTGGACGAACCAGCTATCCATTTTATATCCAAGACAAGGATCTACAACTTTCATGAAGAACACTTTTCGTGGTTCTGAAGTATAGTGGGTCGTTTTTGGCTTCCAAGTCAGACACGAAATTTTCGTCCTCAACCACCCACTCATCCATCCACTAATCCACTCATCCATCCACTAATCCACTCATCCACTCATCCACTAACTCACCCATTCATCCACTCATACACTAATCCAACCACTTAACCACTCCACCCACTCATCCACTAATCCATCCACTAATCTATCCACTCACCCATTCATGTCCATAATTTCCCACTCACCAAAAGTCCTTTGGCATTTTTCACTAATTCAACCACTCAACCATTCCACTCACTCATCCACTAAACCAATCCACTAAACTAACCCACTAATCCATCCACTCAAACACTCCACTCACTCACCCACTCATCCATCCACTTCCCTTTGTCATTTTGTTACCTTAGACTTCTATAAAAGGCACCATTTATCATGAACAACATGTAAATTCTCCTTCATTTCTCTCTAAGTTTCTTCTTGCTTCTTCATAGTTTCTCATAGTTTTGTATATTTTGATGCTCCCCTTCATGGTAATGGAGGAGCTACTTTGGGTCAATTTAGAACTCTTGAAGAGATTGTGGTTTGGATTCTTGAGACCTTGGTTATGCATTGTATTTGATTTGTAATTGAATTCCTCTTTTCTTCTTCTTTTCTTCTTCTTCTTGATCTTGAATGCATGAATGATGATTCTATTTATGTTGATCTAATTTGATCTTAGTTTAAGATTGAGATTTGTGATGAAACTTAGAACTAATTGATCTAAACTAATCACATAAATGAAGATTGAGATTTGTGATGAAACTTAGAACTGATTGATCTAAATTAATCACGAATTGAAAAGGGTTAGGTTATTTGATTTGTGCCTAAGTTAATTGAATTCGGTACTTGAAATTAACATAGATTTTCATGAATGGTGCGATCAGGATTTGTGTTTATCACTTGTTAATTGAATTCTAGACGATCGTCTAGTATGAATTCTCGATTTGATGCAGAGATCTCTTAGATCCAAATTAACAATTCAATTGCGCTTCAAGTGTGTTCTATGAAGGGTCTATGATTGAATCCACCCAATCTTGGATAGGTTTCTAAATTGACTACTCTTTAATTATTATTTCTTCCTTTAATTTTGTTAAGTGCGATCTTAAACTGTCAAACCCCCTTTTTTTTGCTAACTTTCACTTGATTTGATCAAATTGCATTTACGATCCTTGAGGAGACGATCCGGTGTTGTCACTGTGCTACAAGCTTAGGTAATAACTTCGGTTATAATTTTGACTGAGTTCGGCGCTCGTCAATTGGTGACAACAATAAGGAGTGGACATTCAGGACTCGAAGGTGTGCAATGTTTACAAAGAACAGATGTAGAACAGATGTCTGATGCAACAAGATGGATACACAACAAGAATAAGTATGTTAAGTTTTAACGTTAGTGTTGTACCGTGCTATTAAGTAGGACCCGTCATGGGGTTTGCTACTGTTAAAAAAAAAAGAGTCTGTTAATTTTATATTTCTATTTAAATTATGAAATATTAATTGGTGTCAATATTGCATAATGAATAGTTGAAATATGATTTTCAATATTACCTAATATTTTCAGTAAATTTACGTTTCAGTAAAGAAGTAATTTTAAAACGCATCTTTTTATAACTCAAACCTTGTGTGAACTTCTTTTCAGATTATGAGTCGGGAGTCAGACATGTGATACCCTAGGGAGGGTGTTACAATAGCTAATAAGCTATTTTGGCCCTTGTGGTTGGACTTGCACTGATATATTCGTGCATTGTATAAAGTATAACTAATAAGTTATTTTGGCTCTTGTGGTTGAAGAGGGAATGAGAATTGATAGTGAGGTCTATGATGGATCTTGGGGGCGTCAAGGCACGGCGGTCGACCAAAGGGATATTTGTCTCTGGGCTAAGGTGGACCATATGCCACTTGGCGATGCAGTCCGTTGCAACGCATTGACGATACCCAACAAGAACACGATTCTTTTCAACGACTGGGAGATTGTCTGTGGGCTTAGGCTGGGCAATTAACCAGAGCATTCTTCTCGAAATTGTGAAAACCTCCATGGAGTTGTTTTTGAAAACTGAGTCTATGTGCACATGCATGAATCTGAATATTTATATCTGTATGATATATTAATTGAGAAATATTGGTTATGACAACTGTTTTGAATACTTGGATTGATATATGATTGGATGATGATAGTTGATTAATATTGAATATATTATTGGAAGTCTGGTATGATATCCCTGTATGATATTGCTGTTTGTGTTATCTCTGTGCTGTCATGTTGGTATTGGTGTAGGTGATCTCACCTCTTTGTTATGTTGTCTTGTTGTGTCTGTATTGTTAAAATTAAACAGTAGAAGGAATAAGTTGTCTTAGACATACCGAGAGGTAGATATTCTGAGTTCGGAGACAACATCGAGAAATGACTATTCCAGAGTCGATAAGCATGCAGTGTTGACAAGGAAAAGATGTCGATGCATCAAGAGGAATACAAAAAGAAATAAGTATGTTAAGTTTTCTCGTTAGTGTTGTACCGTGCTATTAAGTAGGACCCGTCATAGGGTTTGCTACTGTTAAAAAAAGAAAAAAAGAGTCTGTTAGTTTTATATTTTTCTTTAAATTGTTAAATGGTACGATTGGGTCAATAGTGTATATGAATCTGTTTCAATAGATTTTTCTGTATTACTTATAAATTTCAGTAAGTTTATGTTTCAGCAAGAAGAAATTTTGAAACTCATCTTTTATAACTCAAACCTTTTATGAACTTCTTGTCAGATTTTGAGTCGAGAGTCAGACATGTGATACCCTTAGGAAGGTGTTACATTGGCTTCTTACATTTTTAGTTTTGAGCGCATCGGCTCATTACATTTTAAGTTTTGAGCACATCGGCTTCTTGCATTTTAATTTTAGAGCGCATCGCTCTTTGCATTTTGTTCTCATATTGTTTTCTGCTTCTCCCGAACAAAATTTAGGTTTATTTCTTTACTCGTTCCTTATTATGATAAAATGAAAAGCTGCGGTTATTCTTTCTATCTAGTAAGAAACAAGTATAGAGGGGCAACTGTGAACACCCAATTTTGTCCTGTGCATTTTGTAAATAAAAAAAATTAAAAGAAAAAAAAAAGAAAAGGCTCATCTTTGACCCATTTTCCTACCCATTGAACCATAACCCGTTATCCAACCCAATTAGCCCATCAACCCATTATCTTACCCATTAACCAATTATCCAACCCAATTGACTCATCAACCCATAACTTGACCCGTTCACCCATCCTATACTAACTCTATAACTTATCCAAAACAAACCCCAAATCCCAATATTAATCTTATATTAACCCCAACACTTATCTAAAACAATTCTTATCACTTATCCAAAATAACTCCTAATCACACTTGAACTTAAACACTTCAACCTAAACCCCACCTATATTAACCCATAACCCACACCTTGCTTTGGGACGACTTTTCACCTTGACCTTTCGACTTAATACCTTAACTATTATTTCAGCCATATTTTTCACTCACGTGGCCTCCCTAACAAACACCCCTCACTTTCTTCAACCTTCACTCATATTGTCTTCTTCAACCTCCCATCACCCACCATTATCATCTTCTTCAACCTCCCATCACCCACCATTATCATCTTCCGAGCTTCAAAACCACCATCCACAACAAACCATCACAATATCCAATAAAAAAAAAAACCATCATCACCATCCAACCAAAAAGCCACCATCACCAAACTAAAAGCCACCATCACCCAAACCAAACTCAAACCACCTCCACCAAATCAGAAACAGTCGTGACCCGAAGCCACTTAGGACCCGCGCCGCATGAAGCCACTGACGCTGCAGCCCGTACGACGTCGGAACCAGTGGCAGGAGACCATTCGCCACACACCTCCATCACTGCGCCTTCATAGTCCGATCCCGACGCATGCCGCACCTGAAGCCGTGCCAAACCAGATCCGAACCCCCTTCACTTAGCCTGACCAGTAGTCGTACCGATCCAGCTACCCATCCGTGAATCCATTGTCCGCTAACCCAATCCCGCATCTTCGAGCCAACTCCACCGCGTCGAAACTGGCACCACCGCCCGACCAAGACCGTGACAGATCCGGCCACCCCATCGTCTTCCGGCCGCCAGTCGCACCAGATCCAGTGTTCGAGTTTGCTCCTTTGGCTTCCCTGTTGGTGCTTCAAAAATAAAGAAGAAAAAGACACAGAACCCCATCCCCTCTTTGTTTTTTTTTTATATTTTGTAAGTCCTGTTCTCTTTTTTTTTTGTTAAGTGGCCTCGAACTCATGGGCTGCCAAAAAGGAATAAAAAAAGGTAAAAAAAATAAAACTACAAAGTAAAAAATAGAAAAATAATTAAATGTTGTTTTAAAAGAACGAAATAGGATTAATCGAGTTGTAACAGCTTGTTAATTTTGTAACTATTTTGGATCATCTGAGTTGTGACAACCTAATGATTCAAATTAATCAATAATTAGCGAGTGACGTCTCTAGCGTGACGCGAGGTTCACCTATTCAAACCTTAATTTAGTTAACAAAGTCGCGACGACCTGTTAATTTAAATTTTTATAAAATAAAAAAATTAAATATTTTCTTTTAAATAAAATCAACTAACTCGCACTTATTTTTTTAGAGAACTACATGACTTTGAGTTTCTCATTGCACCTGAGGATACGTAGGAGCAAAATCTCTATTCTGTCAAGCCAAATTTTAAATTTTTACAAATTCTTATTTTTTTTAAAAAAAAAGGTAAAGCAAATATATTTTGAGATTATCAAATTTTGCATAATTAATTTAGGGTAACCGTTTTAGGACGGATGTATTAGGAGTGCTGTGAGATTAAGTCTCCACTCTTCCCTATGCATAACTGACTCTTTAATCTAATTTGGTTCCAAAGACTATTTTCTAAAAAAGTTTTCCTATTTTTTGTAATTTCAATAAAATTGGTGGTAACTCCTAACAATTTATTTTGTTTCGCTGCGATCACGGTCACGACATGTACAATAAATTTTATTTTCTCTCACATTAATTAGTTAATTATAATTTAATTACCTTCCTAGAATCCTAGTAATTAACTTTATTTTTCCCCTTGTTTAATATGTTGTCCTTCCTCTGATTTTTTATACGGATAAGACTCTTTTAAAATAAACTTATCTTTAAAATGAGTAAGTAAGAATGTATCTATTATTAGATTTTAATAAATTTAAAATCATAATATACTTTAAATTAAATTAATAATAGATATACCATTATTTATTCATTTTAAAGATAAGCTCACTTTAAAAAAAAAATTCCTTCTTATACATAATAAACCAACCCATCTTTTCACTTCAAAGTAGATTTGAACAATTTAAAATCTAAGATCAACAATGTCTTAAGAAAGATTAAATAAATTAGCTATATTATCAAATTAAAAAAATATTAGATGAAATTAATTATAAAAATTAATTAATATCTTTGTATCTCGACAAACTAAAAGAAAAAAATTTAAATAAAAATTTATATTAGTTTTATTAGATAAGTTAAAGGCCTTATATTAAAAATTAGCTTTATCCTGGCAACTTGATTGAGCCACCCTGAGTGAAAGTAGAAGGTACTAAAAAGTTAGTAGATAAGATTGGTAATAATTGTTAATTAATATGAATAAGTGCCATTGTAAAGATGCATGTCAAACAAAACCTCTCAGGTGATAATCATCCCACTGGCTCTCATGTTTTCTACCCCAAAATCCTATTTGTCAATAATAGTGCATGCATTGGACGCCAAACAATTCAGCCGTACAGGGAATAGTGATAGCCTGCCCTCAAAGCTCACTTCCTTTTTTATTTTAGTGAAACACAGGAATGTTAATGTATCTTAAGCTAAACTTTATAAAAAACAACGATTTATATACACACTTATATATATATATATATATATATATATATATATATATATATATATATATATATATATATATAGTGTATATATATATATATATAAGTGTGTATATATATATATATATATATATATATATATATATATAATCTGTCATATTTATACAGTAATTTTCATCATTTAATTCTTATACATTACCTCTCATATTTGTATTGTAATTTTTATCATTTAATTGTTATTAATTTACTTTAATTTTTTATATATCTATATTTTGATTTTATCATATAATCTAAATATAAATAAATATACACACATCTAACATATAACAACTTTTTCATTTATTTTTGACTGAGATATTTATATAAACATTATTAATATCGCGAGTAAAGGCCCTTTAAACCATTACCTTCTCCCAGTATTTAAACTTTTGATCAATGTGCAAGAAGCTTTATACCTTTAAATTAACAGATACCGCCTTCATTGACTAGACGTTGGCTTTTTTATTTTTTGACTGAAAAAAAACCGGCGATTCTTGTATATATATATTTAATACATCGTATATATATATATATATATAAAAATCTCACTTATTCTTATATGCATAAATAATAATAATAAAATATAAAATAAAATTTATTTTTATGTGTATATAAATATAATGTGTTAGAATTATATGTATGAAAGAATTTTTCGAAAAACATTATATGGCCCAGACCCTAGAGTGACACACGTGATGGCATGCACAGAGAGTACCAGGCCTGTCTTCACGTCAATCATAGAAACGGATTCTTATGTTCAACGAATTATAATTCTTAAGAGATGGGTGTATTAGATTTAGCCTGAACAAAAGAAAGTAAAAGAAGATTCCCAGCTGATTAAATGAACAAAAGAATGTTCTGGGAAGTGGGAAGTAGGAGGACAAAAAATATAGGCAGCATCTAAACAGATCATAGCATCATAGCCTGAATAGTAGGCTCTGAACCTTTCAGACTCAGGTGATAACCATCCTACTGGTCTTCTTTCTTTTTCTTAAAAATCTTTCCCAGAAAATCGCATTTGGTTGGTTCATTGTGCAGAATGGAGGCCAACCAACCCATGGATTAGTGAATTACTTAACCCCAAAGCTTATTTCCTTTTACTTATTCGGTAAAGAAAATAACCTCTATGCATATGAAGTTTAATTTAACAATTAGCAGAGGCCCACCTTCCACTAATTAAGCTTCAGACACCGGGCTGCTCACCCTTCCTCCTCAACAAAACAAAAAGAGGAAAAAGAAAAGAACTTTAGTTCATAATATATATATATATACCAATATAATACTAACTAGTAGTCTAACATTGTTTGGATTATTGCTCGTCAAAAGAACAGATTTCAGAAAGACTCTTTCTCAACTACTGTCAAGGACATGTCCAGCTAAAATATTGTGCTTTGCTTGCTTTGCTACAAGCATCATCAAAGTGAATGCGGGATAAAGATGCATGGTAAGTTGTATGGATATTGAACACTTCCAAGTGTGATGGCCAATCTAAGAAAGAATATGGGAAACTCCAAAACACCCTATTAGCCTACGACTAGGACTACACCTCTAGATTCCAGTCTCAAGATTTAAGTGCCCTACCCCTTCTACTTGATCTTTGTTTACTATTAATTAAAGGATCCGCCTCTATCATCAGCAGGGCCTTCCAAAAGCAAATTCCAAATCCCCAATGTGATAACTTACTTAAATCTGTCATCTTCCTCTTTGTCATCATTAGCTCTCCAAAAATGAAGAAAAAGTTATTCTCATTTAGAAAAGAATAAAGGGAAAGAGTCATAGAGACCTCTTAATCATCTATCATTAAACATTTAATCTAAGATTTGCAAAAAAGGAAAAGCAGGACCATTATGATAAAGAAGTTGGTCACGTAAAGTTAAAGAAATGTTAATTTGTCCAAAGGTGAAGGTGATGGGAACCATACTTTTTGAGAAAGAGCATGATTAAAGTACATCCAACTGAATAAACAGAAAAGCAATAAGCTATGGGGTTGAGTGATACACTGATACGTATATTATATCAACATTGGTAACTTGCTGAATAAAGAAAGAAAAGAAACTGAGGGATTATCTACAGCACCCATTGCTATATAAGGAGAAAAGTAAGAAACCCACGATGTAATTCACATTCTTTACAATTAATTTTATGTTAAGGTTTTATTTGAATTGGTAAATAATTCAGTTCCTTGCTACTCAGTGCATGGCAGGACTAGGAGTCAAATAATGAGAAAAATAAAGGTTCAACTTTGTGTTATTATTTTTGGTTCAATGAGAAGGAAATTATGCGAGCACGTACACAGTACACTTTGATTGAAGCAAACAAACGTGCCGCTTACAACATCAATAAGTAGGATGTAACACCTTGCAATATAATCTGTCCAATTTGCACGTGTCGTCTATTCAATGGTCCTACCAGTCAAGTTCAACCAAATCAAAGGACAAAACACCTAAAGCTTGAGTAGGTTTGTGTGGCTTTGATTACTCTCAAAATTGAAAGATTATCTGATTAATTTGGATGTTTTAAAAAATTTAATCGGATAATTGACTCATATCAACTTGATTTGTGCATAACAAACCACAGATATTGTGGGCAATTATCATAGTGAGCAGGAAGCGTTGTTAATATATAGGTGGCCACTATTAGAGGCAAAAAGGGTCATGTTTTAGTAATTAACTTGTTGGATTATGCAGTGAGTGGGATTAAAGGAGGGTAGATTCTCATTTGTTCGTTTATGTATCAGACAAGGACTAGGAGACAGATTGGTCTGTGACATGCAATCATCAAAGGGTGATTGAAGCCCACAAGAGGCAAAAAGAGACAGCAAGTGGGCCATTTCAGATTTTTTCTCTCTTTATTATTATTATTTTAAAGGAGGAGTGGGGTGGCGTTAAAAACTTCAAATAGTAATGCTTATAATCTAACTTGACATGAAACTAATTTCATCGTGTTAGATTTAAAAATTAGGTTCATTGTATTTTTTGAATTAGGTTCAGGTTATATTTAAGTTGAATCAATTGAGTTTGAAGTTATATAATATATTGAATTTTGAAAATTAATAATAAATTATAATTTTTTTACTTAAATTAATATTTAAAATTATTTATATTGATATAATTTATTTTAAAATATGTATTATAAAATATTTTATAATTTTTATTTTATATTTTAAAAATTTTATAACTTAATTATATATAATATTTAAATTTATATATTTTATTTAAATGTTTAGTTGACACAATCTTAACATAATCATTAATCAAATCGTAAAATTAAATCTAAATCTAGAAGTTTGATCGGGTCAGGTTTGAACTTAAATCCAGTCGATGAACATCCTTAACTTAAAATGGGGAGGGGCCGGGTGAGGGGCTGGGAAATCTTACAATAATAGAGTCACTTTACATAGCACTTGATTTGACCACACAGTCATGAGATGGATATTTCTTAGATAATCCGTTATCATTTATCAGGCAAACTGATGAAGCTATAAACAGAATTGTAGTGAGTAGTGACCGAATGACACAGGTATTTATTCCATGTGATACGTTGTTGGTGGATTGGTATGAAAAATGAAGGATGACATGAAGCCAAATGGGGGAGTTGAGCTTCCACAAACATGAACCCACTTTAAGCCTATTTACAACCATCAAATTGGTTTATACTTTGTAGTACTACAAGATGATCAGACGGATCGGATTAAACATAAAACATGTCATTGAGTCACTGACACATTAGGACAGAAGTATCTTTGAAACCTGGGCTGCTACGTTGAACGTTGAACGTTGGTGCTGCTAGTGGACAGTCTTTTGTCTGTCACACTTCACAAAGCAAGCAAACCCGAGTATATCAAGCATGGTTGATTTGCTTTGTATGGAAAAAATCTAATAGTAACACGATACCTATTGGTAGGTAGGCCACTATGTTAGAACTAACTGTCTACATGTATGTCTGGCATATCACCTATACACGTAGTCACGTAGTACTAGACAGGGATGGGACCTGTCATTTTCTTGAATCCTGACCAAGCGAGCTTCTGCACAAAAGATCACTGCAATCAGATGGCTGTAAGCATCTACAATTCTGTCTCATTGTGAAGGACATTTTGGTTACTGGTCTGATTGACCGCTACTGTTCATGTGGGCAGAAGGGGTGCCACATGGGACCCTAACGTTGGTGGCTCTATCTATTTTCATGTGAATCACATACACTTTAGCCAGCTCATTTATTGTCCCAAGTTCTCCAAGCTCTAACCTGACTCAAACAAAGGAATGCTTTGCAGTTTCCTGTTAAAAGGGCTTTTGTTTTGAATGAACGAAGAACTGACAGGCCTGGCAAGTTGACAAGCCATATTTTGTTTCAGTAGAAGAGCTCATGAAAAGATTCCACGCTGGAAAGAGCCGGGTTTACCGGATCCTGTACATTGTGGGAAGCCAGAGAACACAAATGGAGGTAGCATCGAAAGTTTTAGTTCAATATCAGATTCTGAATATAAGTGAAAACCCCACTAGTTTGCTTTGAAGACTAATAAGAAACCAAATGAAAAGAAACTACACCCAATAGATGAAAAGAAAGAAATATGGAGAAAAAATCGCTTCATACAGTACAGCTAAATGTCCCCATCTCACCTTTCATCGTGCCCCTTCTAATTTTGATTTTTGGCAATCACTTACTACTTTCCTTAAAGAGAAACAAAGATGTTTAAGATGAAAATGAGAATAATATCATAGAAATTAATGTTCAAAAAATTGAAATGGGTAAAAAAAGACTAGTTGTTATAAATCCCAACGCAGTGATAATGTTGAAGAAGCCTATTGGCTTCCCTAAGTCCACTGAAGTAAGCTCCATGAGTTGTAGAATAATGGGTTCTGTGAGTTGCTTCCCCTGCAAACAAAAGTTGAAGTGGTGGTGAAGCTGAAGGCTGGCAACTGCTATCTTTTGGCAATGGCTCCGCCATTGTGTCTAAATCATCACCACTTGATCCCACTGCCACATAACTATATGAGCCTAAAAACAACGGATCTGTTCCCCATTGGCTCTTTAAGACTTCACTGAATTTCACTTCATTTCCGTGAGAGTTCTCCTCAGAATTCACATTCCCATTGCAAAATTTATGTGAACCAGAACCCCTTTGCCAGTGGGAATGCGATAGAAAGCTTGAAAATGTGGTTGAAACCCCATGAATGATCTCTTCATCTTTGAGTGACTCAAGTTCCAGTGCTTCTTCCCCTGCAAACCAAGATAGGAGGACACTAGAATGGTTGTAGATGGGACAAAGGGTTGCTGTCCTCCTCATCCACCAGGGTATTTTCTTGTGCCTCATCTCAGAATGAGGTGAATGAAAAACTATTTGCAGGGACGGGAACCCTTTGGAGTGTTCATCTTTTCCTTCATATAGTGTTGGACTCAATTGCATAAACAACTTATTAACAACACCAAAACCAAGCCTTGAAATTGCCTCAGCCTTGAAAGAGGGGAGAGGAGGATAGAACATACCTGAATCATCACGAATAGCAGCTTTTAGTACTCCCAGTGAAACCGTGACAATGACATGATCTGCAGACATAACTGAGCCATCACAGAAATGTAGCTTCACAGGCCTAGAACAGTAACCATTTTCCATATTCATTGGCTCATGTCTCTCAGGTTGCCATTCAATTCTTGTGACTTTTCTACCTAACTGAACTATCCCTGGTGGTAGTACAGAAGCCAAGGATTCAATTATGCTCAAGTAGCCCTTAGCAATTGTGATTTCTTCACCTGGAAACATTTGGTATTCACTCTCTGCGCTATAATCTAGAGTCAACAGGTCACCAGCAGATGTATATGTTCTCTGGGTGTTCTCAAGCATTGCAAAGATTGCTTCTTCAAGTAACTTCCTGCTCCATTTCCCATACCCTTTGAGCTCATCTTGCTCTTTTGCTGAACCCCAGTAAGCATCAAGGCCTTGTCTGAGAAAAGAGCCAACGCTAAGGTTCCCAGAGGCACCGTTGGTTGTTGACAAATTAGAAGCTTTAGCAGAGAGCTTATGATAACTGTGAAGTTCACTTTTTGCACTGTCTGAATCAGTCAGCTTCTTGCCCTGAGCATGATCCATGAGACTCTTGAAAAGCTTTGTGATGGGGTCAACAATAGAAGAGTGTAGCTGGAAGCCACCTTCAGCAATGGTGGTGTGCTCATCCGAGTTCCCATCCATGCACTCCCAAGGCTGCTCAGACTCCAATGAATGGATTTGTTGAGCAATTTTGTGAATTGGGCTGCCTCCAATTCCATGGATCCAAGTAGCACCCATCTCAATCCGGTCACCACCAAACTCTGAGGTGTTGATTCTGCCACCAATCCTTGTTCCACCTTCTACAACACACAGCTCAAACATGTCTTTGGAGGCAGTGACAGTGTGGAGCTTGTTGGCAGCAGTGAGGCCTGCCATTCCTGCTCCAATTATCACAATCCGTGGTTTCTTGACCACCATTGTTGTTGCTACCTAGCTCTGCTTGTCACTCTATCACACAGGCAACGGAAACAATCAGAGGGAGAAAAAACAAAATAAAGTGGTACAATAAAATACAATACAAGTGGTGTGAAGGTGAGATTTGAGTTACTGACAATGAATTTATAACTGGGCTCTGTGCTGCTTCACTGAACGGGGCTCTTTTGTACCGCATTATTTTTTGTACAATCAACGCAAGTGACTTTGTTGCTTTGTTAAAATTCAAATGTTTGTGTTTTATTTTATTTTTATGAAAAGTTACAAACCAAAATAAATTCAAAGTTAACAGACACCACAGACAGCAATTACTAAGTTTCAAATTCAAGTTTTAAGAACAGATACACATATAATCACTTAATTAAGGGGCTTCACTTGCCTTTTCCCCAGTGTCTTCTTTTCACACATTATAATTTACTAACCCCTAATAAAGACAGGGGTCTACTTTTCTTTTAGCTCTCCTCTACAACTATAACTACAAGCAAAGTAGGTTAAACTTTAGTCTCACTTTAAAATTTCTATGTATGAGGGAGTCCCCTCTTCATCTTCAACCAAGCCCCACTGCCATAAATGTCCACGAGTGAGTAATAAATTCAGACAGTTACTGAGCACTAGGCTATGTAACATATGGCAAGGTTTACAACGGGTAAAACAAACAAAACAAATTGCATGATGACAAGAAAATTGAAAACAAAACTACATGACAAAAAAAAAAAAAAACCAAAGGTTGATAGTGCTTTTCACCAACCTTACATGTAGATTGAGTTAGGGACGGGCCACCAACTGAACAAGTCAATGGTCCTGATCAGCCGATGGGCCGTCGTTAAGATAAGTCGTAAGCAGGAGACACTACAAATCTATCTAAGGCAAAGATTTTTGCACAATAATTTTTTTTTTTTACGCTTATACATGTTTAAAAAAGAATGAAAAATATATATTAATAAGTGTGTTTATTTTATTTTATTTTATTTTTTTAGTCACGATACGTTAAACTGGACTTAAAATGTCAAACAGAGGTTATATGTGTCTAGTAGCTTCTTCCATCCATATGCAATTGGGAGTTGAACTACTTAATCTAGACAATTTCATAAGCTACTCAATTCCCCTCCCCTTCTATGTGCACAACAGAAAGAAATACACTCCTCAATGACTAAACCAAAATAATTCCGAGTTTGCTCCTTCTTCGAAATAGCGTCCACAACCTTCACACAATTTCCTTCCAGGGTGATTTCCATAAAGCATAGATCTTTGGCAAACATCAGGACCAGATGAGCAGCATATGCTTAGGCCATTTCCGCACTCTCGTTTCATTACCTAAAATAGTAGTGTAAGAATGGTGATAGAAATAGTGTACAAATAATATTATTAATCTAACAAGTATAATCATTATTTATTTTATTAATGATATTTATATATTATTTTATTTACATCATTTTTATATCATTTTTTTTTGTAATAAATAAAAAATATATACATTCTAATATTTTCTCTCTATTTTTTATTTTCTAAACAAAAAAAAATAAAAATATGATGTAACAAAATAATGTACAAATATTTTTTTTTATTATTATTATTAGATGACAAGTTGTTTTTACACTTTTGAGTGTGGACTAATTCCCACTCAAGCGACCACTCGGTCTTGACTACAAGGTGTTTTTGGTGGATCTGAATCTTATAATAGTGTAAGTTTTAATGACACATATTAATTTTATAATTTTGTATTATTTAAAAATTATATTACTGACAAACTAATACAGAATAACACCACATTTACAATGAATAAGTATAAGTAATTTTAGAGTTGGCAGTTGTCTTCAATGCTCACATTAGATAAATGAGCATCGATGTTTACACTTTATGAAGCCATTGATTTAATTGTTATAAATTGAAAGCTTGAGATTTCTCACTTAAAATTGGTTAAGTAGGTGTAGAAGGTAAAGTATCTAAATTACAAATTTACCCAGTTGTTGGAAAACTTAACCAACGTCATTTTTGGAGCTCTCGTGTCGTCTTAAGCCATTTATGGAGTTTGAGACCCATTTTCTGAAACATCTCAGCAATACTCATTTCCCGTAGCATGAGGTTTGAAATAAAGCATACCAATGATGACAAGAAGCAGAATAGTATAAAACCCAGAGAAAATCCAATAAACTGTTTCAAACAGAGACGACTGAAAACCCAAAGAGCGGTACGTGGATTGTGGTATTTTCTCTGAGATTAGGAGTTTGACCACCAAAGGCGCATTAGCGTTTGGATTTGGCAGCAGTATCGATGTGTCGTCGTTTAGTGGCAGCACCAAAAGGTGATGATCATGATCAGTGATAATCATATTTATGATGAAGGATTGAAGTTGTCGGAGAATCTCTCAGCGGTGGAGGAGTGGAAGCGGTCAAGGGAGAGGAAGAAAGAAAGAGAAGGGTTGAGGGGTAAATAAGTAATTAAATAATAAAATATCAAAATAAAACTAATAAAATATACATGATATTGAGTTGACCGGTTTTCAAAGGTCACACTTTTGTGAGCATCGGTGCTCACTTCACGTTTGTGAGCACCATAGAATCTTCCTTTAGAGTTAAGTTGTTGACTTAGGTTTAGGTTTAGCAGCCAGGTTAGAGCATGTTGAAAACAATGAGAAGTTGAAAACGACAGTGATAAACCTCAAGTCGCTCTTATCTATTTTCTGTTTTAATAATTTACAAAATTTTAAATTGTGCACAAGCGCAACGATGTTATCATTGTCAGAGCTGTCGCTGAGCTAACACCAGTGAAGAAACAAGTCTAATTTTTCGAACAAACAATGTTGAAGAAGGGAAAAAACAATTAAAATCATAAAACAAGTTGACCAGTAATAATTGGGCATAAGAGTGGTGTATTGATGCACCAATAGACAGTTAGGTGCATATTACCTTTTCCTAGTTGAAATGGGTACATTCAAAACCCATCTAAAGATTTCTGGTGATAAATTATTTTATAAAAAATTCAAGATAATTTCTCTAATATAAAATATCTAAGTTTAGCATTTTTTATGGTAAATAAAAGTTTAGGATAAGAAGATGATTTTATTATTTTAAGGTGAGGATAAACTAATAATGAAATTATAAATTATTTATCAACAAAATTCTTAAATTTAAACTCAATTTATATACCGCTATCACAAGTAATAGGTTGACTACATGAGCTATAGTTTAACATTTTGAAGTTATTTATCAAGCTCGCTTGTAATAAATTGTTACTATATTATTATATCATTAAAAGAAGTGATTGCAAATGGAAGTATTTTTTATTTTTTAAATAAAGTGAGTGTTTTCAAGATAATTTAATTTTCAGTGCATAAGGAGATGATTTTTTTTTAAGCTAGCATACACGCAAGAGAAAACAATCATAATACTAATCTGGGCCCAGGGAAAATAAAAGAAAAAAGAACTTGAATCAAATATCTGTATCCAGTGGCATTTCTATATGAGAAATGATAGCAAATTATACTTTTATATATATTTCACATAACATATTTATATGAAAAATATTAAATACAAATATTTTTAATAAAATTTTACAAATTTTAATAAAACTTCACTATTTAAAGTGCTTAACATAGGAGGATTCAATCTCGAATAATGAAAGATGAATATCATAAATAGGAATGAGTAATTGAGAAATTTTGAATTTTGTAAAAATTTTCAGCCATTCATTTCTTTGTATATGAAGATATTGTGAGATCCCGCATCTATCATTTATCGTTTGATATTGGTGTTCGACCGGCTGTATATAGTTTCCAAAAAGTCAAAAACTGTATTTGGAAGGAACGAAGGAAGATATGAGATGAAGACCAGTCCAGGAATCTTGGTGAGCAGTAAGCACCATCACCACGATGGCTGGTGTTTATTTAACTGTAGTATGACCCGTGGAAAAATGCTACTGTACACACTTTAGAGTAAATATGCTCACGTCCTTGCATAAAATGTTATAATTAAAATATAACTGTGTAAAAATATAAATTAATTAATTATATTATATAATAAAAATTGTGCTATATGCACACACACACGTGTGGAGTAATTTTACTCTTACATTATTATTGCGAACCATATCAGTTGTCAATGGTCATTTGTCATGCTACTTCATATACCTTTATATGTTTATCAATCCCGTTCTTATAGGTTAATGTTTAATTGTTTACCATACCCAAAACTTTCATCTCAATCTTCATAAAAGGTAGCGCAGATACGTAAATCATAGCCTCCACAGAGAGGAGAAAAATGTTTAGGATAATGCTGAATGCACAATTTTAAAATGCAAATCACTTCACAATGATAAAATTAAAATATAAATATGTAAAAAATAAATAAAATTAATTATAATTAAGCGATAAAAATTAGGTAGATATGAGATAATGTTTATATAAATGTGTGTTTATAACATTATTCAAAAGTCTATATACAACCCATTGAGTTTCCCCCTCAAATCATCATAACTACATATATAGATATAATAATTTAATTATTATCTAATAACCTTAAACAAAATGTTAAAAAATATAATTAATATTATTATCTTACAATTAGTTATCTTGTTTTATACCCTAAAACTGAATCTCAACTGTAATCTTACCCTAAAAATCATTTAATTTCTGTGCATGTTTGGTAATGCTTCTTTTTTGGGAAATAATAGTTTTTTTTTTTCAAAAGCTCTTTCAAAATTTTTATTATTATAAACTACAAACAACATAAAATAAGTTAATTCAAACACACAGATCTAACCAAAATTTATAAGTATGACTACAATAATCTTTGTTAATAAAACCCAACTAAGAATAGCAACTAATCTTAGAATTGTCACACTTCTATTTGTTTATTGTCACTCCTTTTTAATTTTTTTTTTCCTGAATGTCCTTTATTAAATATTCTCCTTGACCATTTTAGTGTCATTTTTATGTAAGACACAAGAATTAAGAAACAATAAATAAAACCTTAATTATGATTTTCTTTTTACTAAGCTAACCTTATTCAATTTCAATTAATTATTCTACTTTACCATGTTCATCCAATTTCTATGAATAGTTGAGACTTTTAAAGTATAATGATAGAGATAAAAAAGTAACAATTAATATTTTATTAACATGTGAAAATGTCACTTATAATAAATTTATTTTTTTTCACCATAACAATACTTAACATAAATCGAAAGAAATAGTTAAGTCAGGTCATTTAATAAAGGGTATTTTGGGAATAATAAAGAAAAAATAAATTAAAGAGAAGTGACAATAAATAAATAAAAGTGACAATAGAATTTTCTTTATTCTCATAATAAAGGAATTTGTTATGGTATCATGATGATTGATGAATATTTTTTTATTTTGTTGTTTTTTATAATATCTCTTACTCGATAGGTGATAGATTAATTTTTTAAAATATGATCAAACGTTTAAGTGAAAAAAAATTTCAATAATATTATTTTTATATAAATAAATTCTCAAATCAAATCTAAAAACATAAATTTAAAAGACTCGAACCTGATTCACGTGGCTCAACATACATTAATTAATTGATAGATATATGATATATATGATCAACTATCAAATATTTATTAAATGCTAAAAATGCAAATTTACTAGCTAATTAATGCGATGTCCTACTTAGGGCCAAGTGAAACATATAAAATTACAACCAATCATATAAGTACCCAATGAAAACAATGCAATATAGATAGGAGGATAATTAGCTTAATTATAGCTATCTTGATCACATTGACAATCACAATCAATCTAGTAGTAGCTCGTTGATTTAAGGCCATGTTTTTATAATAGTAGGAGTAGTAGTTAACTAGAGGTAACGCATCATTATCAAAGCATAACATTTTACAGGTTGCAAGTCAGTAACCCCCACGTACCCCCACATTACTCCACAAGTCCACATCGTCTGTCGTGAAAATTTTCTTGAGGACTGAAAGAAGCTTAGATTAAAACTTTAAAAGGATCTACAGGGTATCAGGCGCACATCACGTGAAGGATTAGTGCTGAGGAGTCGCTAGAGGAACTAAGGGGAGAAGGATTGTAATAACCTCTGCAACAGTAGATCCACAACCTGTAGCGACCATCAGACCTCGTCGTAGCTTCCACCACCAGAATCACCGCTGGAACTGTCGCTGAGCTAACACCAGTGAAGAAACAAGTAATGCTGGGCTCCTCTAATTTTTCAAACAAACAATGTTGAAGACATAAAACAAGTTGACTGGTAATAATAGGTCATAAAAGTGGTGTATGGATGCACCAATAGACAGTTAGGTACATATTAGCCTTCTCCTAGTTGAAATGGGTACATTCAAAACCAATCTAAAGATTTCTGGTGGTAAAATATTTTATAGAAAATTCAAGATAATTTCTCTAATATAAAATATCTAAGTTTAGCATTTTTTATGGTAAATAAAAGTTTAGGATAAGAAGATGATTTTATTATTTTAAGGCGAGGATAAACTAATAGTGAAATTATAAATTGTTTATCAACAAGAATTCTTAAATTTGAACTCAATTTATACTATTATCACAAGTAAAAAATTGACTACATGTGCTATAGTTTAACATTTTGAAATTATTTATCAAGCTCGCTTGTAATAAATTGTTACTATATTATTATATCATTAAAAGAAGTGATTGCAAATGGAAGTATTTTTAATTTTTAAATAAAGTGAGTGTTTTCAATATAATTTAATTTTCAGTGCATAAGGAGATAATTTTTTTTTAAGCTAGCATACACGCAAGAGAAAACAATCACAATACTAATCTGGGCCCAGGGAAAATAAAAGAAAAAAGAACTCGAATCAAATATCTGTATTCAGTTATCATTAAAAATAAAATAAAATCTGTATCCAGTGGCATTTCTATATGAGAAATGATAGGAGATATTATATATATATATATATATATATATATATATATATATATATATATATTTCACATTACATGATTATATGAAAAAATTAAATACAAATATTTAAAATAAAATTTTACAATTTTTTTTAGATACCTAAGCCCTCACAGGTTTAGAGGGAGACTCTACTACTGGAGTTGGGCTAAAAGATGTTCCACAAGAAGTCTCAGGAAAGGGGAAGAAGAAAACAAAAGAAAAAGTAAAAATACATTAATAAAAATCAAACCTAATCGAACCTCTGTCACACTCTTTATATCAATGCACCTTAATTATTAAACTACAAGCTCATGCATAATTTTACAAAATTTAATAGAAATTCACTATTTAAAGTACTTACCATGAGAGGATTTAATGTCGAATAATGAAAGATGAATATCATAAAAAGGAATGAGTAATTGAGAAATTTTGAACTTTGTAAAAATTTCAGCCATTCATTTCTTTATATATGAAGATTCTGTGTGATCCCGCATCTATCATTTCTCGTTTGATATTGGTGGTCAACGGGCTGTATATAGTTTCCAAAAAGTCAAAAACTGTATTTGGAAGGAACGAAGGAAGATATGAGATGAAGACCAGTCCAGGAATCTTGGTGAGCAGTAAGCACCATCACCACGATGGCTGGTGTTTATTTAACTGTTGTATGACCCATGGAAAAATGCTACTGCACACACTTCAGAGTAAGGAAAATGCTATTTATCACGAATCCTAAACCATGTCATTTATCACGAAATAGCGGTGCTCTTGTTGTAAACCATGTCAGTTGTCAATTGCCATTTGTCATGCTACTTCATATACCTTTAAGTGTATGTTTATCCATCCCATTCTTATAGGTTAATCAATAATTATTTACCATACCCAAACTTTCATCTCAATCTTCATAAAAGGTAGTGCAGATCCGTAAATCATAGCCTCCATAGAGAGGAGAAAAAGGTTTAGGATAATGCTGAATGCACAATTTTAAAATACAAGTCACTTCATAATAGTAAAATTAAAATGTAAATATATAAAAAATAAGTAAGATTAATTATAATTAAGTGATAAAAATTAAGTAAATATGAGATAATATTTATATAAATATGTGTTTATAACATTATTCAAATTCTGTATACTACCCATTGAGATTTCCCCTCAAATCATCATAACTACATATATAGATATAATAATTTAATTATTATCAAATAACCTTAAACAAAATGTTAAAAATATATAATTAATATTATTATCTTACAATTAGTTATCTTGTTTTATACCCTAAAACTAAATCACAACTGTAATCTTACCCTAAAAATCATTTCATTATGTGCATGTTTGGTAATTTTCTTTTTTAAAAAAATAATCGTTTAGTTTTTTCAAAAGCTATTTCAGAAATTTTTTTATTAAAGCTACATAAAACACAAAATAAATTAATTCAAACACACAAATTTAACTAAAATTTATAGGTGTGACTAAAATAATCTTTATTAACAAAACCCTACTGAGAATAGCAACTAATCTTTAGGATTGTCACTCCTTTTTAATTTTTAATTTTTATTTTTATTTTTCTTGAATATTCTTTATTAAATACTCTCTTTGATCAATTTTAAGTGACATTTTGGTGTAAGGCACAATAATTAAGAAACAGTAACTAAAGCTTTAATTGTGAAATTTTTTACTAAGTTATCCTTATTCAATTTTAATTAATTGTTCTACTTTATCATATTTATTTAATTTTTTTGAGTAGTTGAGACTTTTAAAGTATAATGACAAAGATGAAAAAATAATAATTAATGTTTTATTCATATGCAAAAATATCGCTTATAATATACACTGATTTGTTTTCACCTTAACAGTACTTAAAATAGACCGAAGGAATAGTTAAGTCAAACTAATAAAGGGCATTTAATAAAGGGTAGTTTAAGAACAATGAAGAAAAAATTAATTAAAGAGGAGTGATAATAAATAAATAAAAGTGGCAATAAAAATTTCTTTAATCTCATAATAAAAGAATTTGTTTTGGTATCATGATGATTCATGGATATGATTTTTTTTTTCTCATAGTATTTCTACTCAAGATATTAATCTATTGAGATATAATCATATGTTTAAATGATAATTTTTTTAATAATATTATTTTATATACATAAATTTTTAAATTAAATTTAAAATTATATATTTAAAAAATCAAATTATTTTTATTTAGCTTAACACATATTGATTGATTGATGAATATGATATATATGATAAGTTATAAAATATTTATTAAATGCTAAAATTGCAAATTTACTAGCTAATTAATGCAATGTCCTACTTAGGGCCAAGTGAAACATATAAAATTACAACCAATCATATAAGTACCCAATGAAAACAGTGCAATATAGATAGGAGGATAATTAGCTTAATTATTGCTATCTTCATCACATTGACAATCACAGTCAATGTAGCGATAGCTAGTTGATTGTAAGGCCATGTTTTTATAATAGTAGGAGTAGTAGTTAACTAGAGGTAACGCATCATTATCAAAGCATAACACTTCACAGGTTGCAAGTCAGTAACCCCCACACTACTCTACTCCACTCCACAAGTCCACATCGTCTGTCGTGAAAATTTTCTAGGGGACTGAAAGAAGCTTGGATTAAAACTTTTAAAAGATAAAATTTAATTCAAGTTTTTTATATTTGTTTATTTAATTTTTAAATTAAATAATGATATATGAATTTTTTTAACTTAATAATACATACTTAATTTGGTAATAATTTTTTTTATTTACATGTTATTATTTAATTTAAAAATTGAATAAAAAATATAAAAAATTTGAACTAAGTTTTGTCTAACTTTAAAAAGATCTACAGGGTATCACGCGTTCATCAAGTGAAGAATTAATGCACGGAAAAATCGACTAATTTTCATTGCAATTATTTATTTAGTATTTTCGGATTACTTTAAATTAAACCTGAATTCCTGTATTAACCTTTAAAAATGTTTATTAGGTAAATGATGGCTTGCAATTTTAATTTATAAGACCATTTTTAGGGGTATCTTGTATGAAAAAACAAGCTATTGATCTCATTTTCCATAAAATGCTTTTTTTTTTCATCCAACAAAATACTCATGTAATTTTGGACCTGTAGTAATAATTAAATTGTAAATAAGATTTGCCTATAATTTGTAACTTATTTCCTCTACCAGCAATCACTCTTGGATTCTTTAAGATGAACATGAAATTGAAGTAAGTAATTAAATGAAAAACAGTTGTATTCTATTTTGTCTACTAATATAAGGAATATATTGTTAATTTTCTTTTCTTCTTATTCTACATTTTTTTTACTTTTCATTTTCACTTTTAGTAAACTAATAATATAAAAAAAATGAAAAACGAAAAGATACAATAGGAAATAAGATGTAATAGAACAAGGGAATACACAAGATAACTTAATTATTCCTTTTTCCTTATTAAGTGAAAGGAGAAAAGTATACAATTTAACTGAGTAAATTTAAAAACAAAAGAAGACAAAAATATATTTCTCATAGCAATATCAGATTCTAGCCTCCCTTTACAGATGTTGTCTAGAAGTGACCAATTTAAAACTAATTGATGTCAAATGTAATAACCTAACAAGAATATAAACTATACTTAAAAAATTAAAATAAATGATATGAGACTCTATCTAACATAATTCTCTAACAAGCCACAGACTAACTTGATAACAAAAGTAAATTGCTTCGCCTTCCTTTCATTTGTAAACCTTGTCGTTATTGCTGACCAATTATCTGAATGTGGTGAATGGTGATATAGATTAGTTTCCATATCAGAAAAGAAAGTGGAAAAGAAGTAATTAATGACATCAAGTAGGTTACAACTATTTTTGACTTGTTTACGATATCATTGCCTGGTTTCTACTTTTGTTGAGTAAGAGACAGATGATTGAGACCCATATCTCACCACAATTTGACAGGGAGTGATTCATCTGAGAACGATTGTGTTGGAATGGGTACAAAAGTGGTAAAGGATTGGAATCATACATCAATTGTTGTCGGGTCTAACTTTCCTGTGGCTTATACAGCACTGAATTAACTTTACACATGTATATCATGGTCGTGAACAGTAAGCCATAAGAAGCTCAGCACTTCTCCTTCCTTATCTTTTCGGGTAAGTTGAAAGCCCTTCCCTTTGTTAACAAATCAGCTTATGGAGGGAGAATGATGCTAAACACAAAAATTAGATAAATTTAGAAATAAGTTTAGTGACATAAAATTTTTTTAAAAATAAGAGTACATGGATAAAATCAATCATGGAGAGTAGTGTGAGATTGAGAAGTAAACCATAGGCAGGATTCTTGAGCCACAAACTTTCCCATTCGACCTGCTTTGGAGTTTAGTGCACATCTCTTAGTTTTCCGGGTTACCCTTTTGCGTATACCATATGTCTAGAGTCTAGACCAAAATTTAAAGTAACCTTTTGCCCTAAAATGTTTTAATATGAACTTGCTATTGTTCCGAGAGTGTGGTCCAAGAATTATTGCTCTATCCTAAATTGCTATTGCTGATAAACTTGCCAGCTTCGATTACTATCTATGTATGTGATATAGTGTTTCCTTGCAAAGTAAATCGAAAAATCAATAATATCATGATCAATGCTAGCTTCTGAACATTGCCAAGTACACATTCATAAATTAGCAAGAATCAATGAAGAGCACTAATTTTATCATTGACTTCTGTTTTAGGCATTGATTAGGTGATAAAGGATAGAATTATGTGGTTAATATAATAGGAGTCTTATTACATCTCAATAATTGTTTATTAGACTATTACCAATGGAAAAAAGTCTAACTCCTTTTTTTTTTTTATTTCTTAGGGTATCTCCACACTTTTTCAATGTGAAACTAATCTATTTTTATATAAAAAGATATATTTAGGTTATTTCCACAAGTTGTATCTCCGTAATTTAAACATTTATTCTCCTTAAGAGAAGACATTTGCTTACCATTTGTTCAACTCCTTTTTCCTTTTATTTTTATTGATGATGTTCATCCAAGTTCACCAAATCATCATAGTCATAAGCACCAAAACAAAAAATGTACCTTATTCTCGATTCTTAAGTTAGAAGAGAAAAAAATTAAATATTATGTCATTCAAAAGCGATATATATATAATAATTTTGTTATAATCCTTTATTGGTTGATTATTTGTAGGTATTACTATATTAGTTTTTGTTAAAAATTGCGGTATGCTCTAACTTTAAAATGAGATAAGCTCCCCATTTCTTAAACATTTTTATTTTTCTAACAAAAAGCAATAGTATAATATATAACTTTGTAGCTCCATGACGTAAGCAAATATCATATTTGAAAATTTTCAATTTGTTCCATTTTTTTCATCTCTCTCCTCTATCATTAATTGCAAAACATTTGCAATTCAGTGTATGAGACACGAGACATCTACACAAAAGTTTGATTTATTTGAATTGCTTATTAAACTAGTTTTTATTCGATTGTAAAATTATCAAGATAATACGATCTTTATACAAAAATTACTTTTTTAAAATTCAAATTTGTACTCTCATTCTAAGAGATCAAAGTTACTTACTAGCTTAACCTACCTTTATAAGTGTCTTGTACAATAGTAAACTACTTATGTATTATAGAAAAATTTAACAAACTACTTATAATAGGGTCAGAGACCATTTAACAGGAAAAACAAGAAAATAAAATGAAAGGTTTTGACCGTTCCAATTCCATTGCTTCAAAAACATAGATAATGCAAATGTCCACCTAAAATCACAAATGATGGGATACGTACTCACACCTTTCATTTTAAAGAGTACTGGTATATATATGATTTTCTTTTAATTAACATATTGCGACTAATAAGTCCCCTACCAACCATACCAAGGATGTTAACACATGAATACACAAGATGAGAGAGAGATATCATATCATACATATATGGCAGCTAAGAAGATATAGTCTGTTTTGTTAATTTTTAATGTGGACAAACATGTTAGAATGTTGTATGCCTCTACTTAAGAAATAACTAGAGAAACTATCAGTAAAAAAATAATTTTTATATTCTTACATTAAATAATATATATATTTTTTTTATATTTTATTTAATATTATTTATTATATATATTTTTTTATTATTTTTTTTCACTCAATCACATCTCTTAAAAATGAGTGTAAGATTATATTTTTCCATAAAAATACCAAGAATTATTAGCCCAATCAAATTATAGTTGATTGAAACCTATACTTGTTCTATTGAATTTGGATTTTTTAAATTATTTTTTTCAAATGATCAAATAAATGAGAGAGATAAATATAAATATTATAAATTTTAAAATTTTAACTAAATCTCATTAATAATTTTTTTATATTTATCTCTTTTATCTAATTAACTTCTTAAGAAAAAAAATGACCAAATTCTGTTTTACTGTTCTTTGAAATAAAATAATGCGTTTTAATTACTAACCTAGTTGTTGTTGAAGGTGTCTTTCATTAATGAAAATGGATGACAGATACAAGTGATAATGATTAATGAGTAATGTATTAAAACATACATATTGTAATATATTTTTAATGATAATATAACGAAGTTTTTTATTGAATAAATGAGACTCTACCTAAAAATGAAAAGAAAAGTAAACAGAAAATATTTTCTAATGCAGTCTGCTAATACCTACGTACCAGTACTACCACTTTTTTTAAAAAAAGAAACTAGTAGTGCTATGTCTCCGAATGTAATCAGAAAATTTATTGTCAATTTGACTAAACGATAGCTAATTTATTTATTTTTTGGTTGGTTACAGATAGCTACTTTAATTTATTGTGGACTTTTTTCACGGAAATTTAGAAATTACGTAAAAAAAAAAAAGTTGAAGCTTTATTTATGGGCAATAATTTGCTTTATCATTATGGACACTTTAGTGGTTGAACATTACTATGTATTTTATATATTGTGGATTTTATATGGGATGAGATTTACTGGAAGATCATAAACTATTTTTTTGATTAAGAAGATAAACTATTCCTATTGTGTAAGTGTGCAAATGTTTCTTTGCGAGTCCATTAAACTTTCAGATGACGGGTTTTTGGCGAGCCCCAGGTAAAGTTACTATCCCAAAACAAAAGTAATTTTTACGTAATTACTTTAAATTATTTTTTTGATATATATAAGATAATAGAAATTATTATAAAATTATATCAATTATTAATAATATTTTTATACATATTAAATAATAATTTAAGTATCTAAATAATAATGTGATAGACTGTATACACTTAAGAATTTTTTCCAAAACATAAGGGTGTAAGTTGGTAGTTTGGTTCGAGTTTTGAAAAAAAATAAATCTAAACCAATCAAAATCAATTAATTCGGTTTAGTTTAATATTCGTATTTTTTTATAGTCAAATTCGAACCAAACCGAATTGAACATCTACAGATTGGTTTGGTTTGAGTGATTGAGTTGACCATTTTTTTTACACAAAAATTAGTTAAGTAATTAGCTTTCCATAGCAAAAAAAAAACATATAAATTTTTTTATAAAAATAGAATCAAATTTATTTATCTCAATAAACACACTATAAAGTACAACAAATAGACAAAGTTTAAATAAACAAATATAATTAAAATATACGTAACAATAGATACTAATACAAAGATAAGTACACAACAACACTCAAATTTAGTCTAAACATAATTGAAAGGAAATACAAGTACACGACATAACAATAGACAACACCTAAAGTCAATCCAAACTTAATTCAAACTCAATCTAAACATTAAAAAAAATACATGATTCATCAAACATGATTCATCAAATCTAATTTATCTTTGAAATTCATCTACATCATACAAGTACAAATGAAAACGTTATGGTCTTGCATCTTCATTTCAATAACCAATGTTCAAGGATGTAACAATGGAAACGTTATGGTCTTCTAAGACCACCCTCAATACCACATTAGTTTATCCACAATATGAATAATCACTCACGTATCCTGTTACCTCATATTGTTTTATCCTACGAAATGTCAATAAACAATATACTTCACCCTATCATATTATGCATCCACCGTAAGCTTAAGAAGTCACAATACTAAGACTCCAAGCTTCTTGATTTTGCCAACAACAAAAGAAACCTCACTATGAGCTAAAATGTACACCAAAGAATCATTCAATGAGCTTTGAAAGAACACATTCACCATAACAAAGAAAAGAGAATTGGTGAATTGCATCAGCAATTGTGGATTGAGGTCAGCCAATTAAGAATACATAAAATTAGATAGATAATTGTAGAGAGAGAATAGAGAAAAAAGTTATAACCAAATTAATTAATTATATGACTCACTACTAATGATTAAACATTAATATATTACCTTCAATAATTGTGACTTTTGCAGATGAAGAGTCTTGAAGTAAGAAGTTCAATACTCCATCTAGTACATGTGGATCAGGTTCACGTCTCACATTCAATGACATCAAGTTATTGAAGTCAACAGATGCAATATTGAGAAGATTAAGAATCAATGAGAATATATATATGGTTTGGTTCGGTTCGATTTTTGAATTTAAAATTTCAAATCCGATAACCGAACCAATTAAACTTTATTTGATTTAAATTCTATCCGAAGCAATCAATATATCTGAACTAAACCGAACTAATTTAATTAGTTCAGTTCGGATTGATCGGATTGGTCGAGTTATCATAACCAATTTACACATCTACCAAAACATAACCAAATAATTTTTTCCCCAACATAAATAGTACTTTTATAAATTTACAAAAAAAAGCTTAATTTTGATTTACTTATAGTATAATTTTTTTATACTATTAACTAATTATATATTACAATATATTTGACTTTTAAAATAATTATTATAAAAATCAAATATTTTTGATGATGTAATAATACATAATTAAATGACAATATACAAAACTTTTATATTTACAATACATTTAAATTAAATAAAAAAAGTTTAATTAATATACACTGTTAGTATAAAGGAATTTTATACTAACATTCACAAATATATTGATAAATCAGTATTTATTGATATATTTTTCTCTTAATAATTAAAATAAAAGTATGAATATTAAAATATTAATAAATGTCAATAGAAAACTCTTTATATGTGCACACTACTTTAATTTTATATAAATATTTAACTATTTCCTTACTTGTGTTTGCAATAAGACTTTTAAACACAGAAAATCAAATATCAGAATTTGTGGCAATACACCAAAGAGGCCTTTCTTGTTTGATTATTACACATCTGTCACATTAATCATTCTCTCTCAAATGGCCTTTTTTTTTTTTAATTTCCTTTTGTATGAAAGTCTCGATCATATTCATAAATAAAAATATCGTTTCTTGGACTCATTCTTTACTTCCATGTTATGAAGTATATTTTTTTTCTTTTGGTCAGATGCTAAGAAGTTCGAACAATGGAACTGGAGGCAGGCCTAATTGAAGGTTGTTCAGCCCAATGGCCAAGAAAGATATGAGGTTTAGCACCAAAGTTTTGGAACTATTCATATGGGTCCATGACTGTAGATGGGGAAGGAGGTTTATTTATTGGTAATTTTCTGTTGATTAAAAATAATAATTTGAAGTTAATAGAATTTTGGTGGTTATGAGACCTTTGATATGGATGTAGGTTATGAAAATTATGAAAATTATTGTATGAGTAATGAAGAATTATGATGTGTCATTAGGAAGAATTATTTCATGAATTAAAAGAAAATTACTATTGTTAATTAGAGAGAGTTATAGAATATGTAAGGTTGTGTCTTTCATTTCTATAAGTATCCTATGTATTTTGAAGTTGATTGTGTAGTGGAAATAAAATTTTTTTAAGTATCTCTTCTATTATTCTTTCACTCTATCAAAGTGGTATCAGAGAGCTAGTGAGATTTGAGTGATGGCAAATAATGGAATAGTTCCATTTCAATTCTCTTGTCTTACAAAAGATAACTATGAAATTTGGTCTCGTCGCATGAAGGCATTGCTTGGATCACAAGATGCTTGAGAGAATGTAGAGAGTGGCTACACTAAGCCACAAAACGAGGCCACTTTGTCTCAAAATGAGAATGAAGCATTGACAAAGTCAAAGAAAAAGGACTAACAAGCCTTGTCCCGCATCCATCTAGGTTTGGATGATTTGATATTCGAGAAGGTGAGCAATGTGTCCACCGCGAAAGAAGCTTGGATAATTTTACAAAAGTCTCTCCAAGGTACAAACAAGGTGAAGAAGGTGCGACTTCAAATTTTACGACATGAGTTTGAAGCTTTGCACATGATGGAATCCGAAAGTTTTTCGGATTATAGTTCAAAGGTGTTGGCCAATGTTAATCAAATGAAAAGATATGGTGAAAATATTGAAGATGATCGTGTGAAAGATAAGATCCTTCGCTCTTTGACTCCAAAGTTTGATTATGTGACTTGTGTTTTTGAGAATTCAAATGATTTAGACATTATGACAATTGATGAATTGTTTGGGGCTATATTAGCAAAAGAAGAAAAATTGTTAAAAAGGCAAAATGAGCCTTTGGAGCAAGCCCTCAAAGCCAAGGTTACATTACAAGATGATGGAGGAGACAAGAGTCAAAGAGGACATGGACGTGGACGAGGAAGATGGCGTGGTCGTGGCCAAGGTGGAAGAGGAAGAGGCAATCGTGACAATTCCAACAATCAAGAGACAAGCCATCATTCAACTAGTTTTGTGGAAGAGGAGTGACTAGAGGAAGAGGCAACTATCCCGAGAACAAATGAGAGGAGATATGACAAGTCCAATATTGAATGTTTCAATTGTCATAAATTTGGACATTATGCATCGAATGTCGTTATGGTACTAATAGTATTGAAGAAAAAGCCAACCTTATTGATAAAGAAGAGGTTGAAGAGCCAACCTTATTGTTAGCACTCAAAGATGATGAAAAGGATGACAAGAACTCATGGTATCTTGACAATGGTGCAAGCAATCATATGTGTGGCTACAAAGAAAAATTTGTGGAGCTTGATGAGAAGGTGAAAGGCAATGTTTCATTTGGAGACACCTCAAAAGTTCAAATTCAAGGCAAAGGTACCATTTTAATTTCTCTTAAAAATGGTGGTCACAAGTTAGTTACTAATGTTTACTATGTACCCAAATTAAAAAGTAATATTTTGAATTTGGGACAACTTGTTGAGAAGGGATATGAAATTCATATGAAAGATTGTTATCTTTGGCTTAGAGATTATAATGCTAACTTGGTGGCTAAGGTGTCTATGACAAAAAATAGAATGTTCATGTTGAATCTCAATACAATTGAAGCAAAGTGCTTGAAGGCCAATGTTGAAGATGAAGCATGGTGTTGGCATATGCGATTTGGTCACTTGAATTTTGAAGCACTTAAAGCCTTAGGAGAAAAGATGATGGTGAAAGGAATGCTCTCAATTAACCATCCCAATCAATTATGTGAAGCATGTCTCCTTGGCAAACATGCAAGAGAAAGCTTTCCAAAGGAGGCAACTACAAGAGCAACCAAGCCATTGCAACTTGTTCAAACCGATGTGTGTGGCCCAATCAATCCTTCCTCATTTGGTAAAAATAAATATTTTTTACTTTTTATTGATGATTATAGTAGGAAGACTTGAGTTTATTTTATAAAGTAAAAATCTGAAGTATTTGTAGTCTTTAAAAATTTCAAAGCTCTTGTAGAAAATGAGAGTGGTTATGTAATCAAATCTCTAAGATCCGATAGAGGAGACGAATTTACATCTAAAGAATTTAATGAATTTTGTGAAATAAATGGAATTCGTTGCCTTCTAACGGTTCCTAGATCACCACAACAAAATGGTGTAGCGGAGAGAAAAAATAGAACTGTTCTTAATATGGCTAGATGTATGTTGAAAGCCAAAAATATGCCTAAAGAATTTTGGGCCGAAGTAAGCTTCTTGTGCAGTTTATTTGCTCAACCGCTCTCCAACAAAAAATATGAAGGATCTAACACCACAAGAAGCATGGAGTGGGACCAAACCCAGTGTCAATCATTTGCGGGTTTTTGGAAGTGTTGCTTATGTTCATGTGCCCGATCAAGGGAGATCCAAGCTAGATGATCGAAGTGTGAACCATGTTTTTATTGGCTACGATCCAAATTCCAAAGGCTACAAGTTATACAACCCAAGCAATGACAAGATAGTTGTGAGTCAAGATGTGAAGTTTGATGAAAAAACCACTTGGAGATGGGAAGTACAAGAAGAATGAAGTTATGATTTCTTTCCGTACTTTGAAGATGAAGAGCAAGAGACCATGACACCTCTCCAAGAAGAGACTCCACCATCATCTCCCATTCATGAAGCATCCTCATCTTCGGAAGAAAGTTCTAGTGAAAGGTCAAGAAAAATGAAAAGTATTGAAGAATTATATGATGTAACTGAACCTTTTGATTTGTTTTGCCTTCTTGTTGACAGTGAGCCTTTAGACTTTGATGAAGTTTTCAAAGACAAAAGGTAGAGACAAGCCATGCAAGAGGAAATTGATGCCATTGAAAAAAATAACACTTGGGAGTTATCATCTCTTCCCAAGGGGCATGAGGCAATTGGAGTCAAATGAGTGTTCAAGATAAAGAAGAATGCCAAAGGAGATATAAAGAGATATAAAGCAAGACTCGTGGTAAAAGGTTACAAGCAAAAGCATGGAGTTTACTATGAAGAAGTGTTTGCACCCGTTGCTCGCATGGAGACAATTCGTTTGATCATTGCTTTGGCGGCTCAAATGAGGTGGAGGATTTATCAACTTGATGTAAAGTCCGCTTTCCTTAATGGCTATCTAGAAGAGAAGGTATATGTTGAACAATCAATTGGCTTTATGGTAGAAGGACATGAAGATAAAGTCTTGAGATTGAATAAGGCATTATATGGGTTAAAGCAAGCACCAAGAGCATGAAATAACCGTATCGACAAGTATTTTCAAGATAATGACTTTGTTCGATGTGTTCATGAATTTGTTCTTTATGTTAAAGCATATGACAATGGAGATATTTTGCTTGTTTGTCTTTATGTTGATGATCTTATTTTCACTATAACTAATCCTACTTTATTTGAAGGATTCAAGAAGGCTTTGACACATGAATTTGAGATGACCGATATTGGGTTCATGTCATATTATTTAGGCCTAGGGGTGAAGCAAATGGAGGATGAGATTTTTATTTCTCAAGAAGCCTATGCAAAGGAGATTTTGAAGAAGTTCAACATGTTTGATTGTAACTCTGTGAACACACCCATGGAATGTGGAGTTAAATTGTCAAAGTTTGATGATGGAGTGAAAGAAAATCCCACCATTTTCAAAAGCCTTGTGGGAAGCTTGAGATACTTTTCGACAAGACCCAACATTCTTTTTGCTTGAAAGTTGCTCAGGATTCTTTTACTTCACTATGGTTTGTATTCTTCATGAGAGTGCTATTTCATTTTAATCAATTATCGCACTTTCAACTTTGAGTCCGAGTATGTGTCACTTGATGCTATATGGCTTAGAAGGTTGTTGGAAGAAATTTATTTTCCACAAGAGGAAGCAACAAAGATGTATTGATACTGGCTAAAAATCCTGGATCAAGGCCATAATTCCATTTTATTGTAGAGTATGTTGACAATAAGGTGATTGAGCCCATATATATGAAGCACAAGATCAAATTATGATATTTTTACTAAGCCTCTCAAGTTTGAAAAATTTCAAAAATTACGAGTAAGACTTGGAATGAAGAAGAAAACTTCAAATTAAGAGTATTGATTAAAAATAATAATTTGAAGTAATAGAATTTTGGTAGTTATGAGGCATATGGGTAGGTTATAAAAATTATAAAAATTATTATGACGAGTAATGAAGAGATGGGGAAGAGAGGTAGAATATATAAAGTTTATTTCTATAAATATCTTATATATTTTGAAATTAATTGTGTAATAAAAATATTTTTTTTAAATATCTCTTCTATTATTCTTTCACTCTATTATTTTCAACCTTGATAAAGACTCTGATTTGGTTACATTCTCAACCAAAATAGCCCATCTATGGATTACTTGTTTGGTACAGTGGGTACGAAACTGAGAAGGATAAAAGAAAAAGAAAAAGGAAAAAGTATCAAACAAATTTCATAACGCCTACTCTATGTCTCTATCAGCCAACAGCAAGTTCTGAAAGGTGGAGTCGCACCCATCTTAGCCAAAGCATTAGTAGGGGAGATGGTGTTTTTAGTCTTTTTGGCAAAGGTGATGGTGATGGTGATTTCGAATCTTTATACATGTAAAGCAACGTATCCCAGCTTCTGTAGGTCCCACGGGATCTCCTCTACTCAAGTCATGCACTTGCTCCTTCCCATATATATCTTTGTGCAGTCTCCTCCTTATTAAGACCCTTAATTCCCCATACTCGTAGAAGTACGTAGAATAAAGAAGGATAAATTTTCCATCCTTCTAAAATAAATTTATTGAACTTATACTATGAATGAACAACAATCAGAGGCAAACATTAATAGCTGCATACATTGTTTCATACAACTGCCAAGTTTTCATTCACCGAAAACTCGAGACCAATTGTTGTGGCCTGTTCACTCTCATTATGGATGATAATAGGCACCCTGTAGAAGGCTATTTTCAGTTAGCAGTTTCTGCTCTCTGATTGGTTTGATGAAAGTTCAATTACTTTGTAATTTTATAAACTGTTGAATGATCAGTCTATAACACGTTATAACTTCTGGTTATTGTCACTTTCATTGTGACTTAAAATCTTCATATTCTATCTAACAGGCTGCCGTTGAGAAATTGCATGTACCAGATGAGATAGAAGACAACTCGTAGCTCTACGCATGAAGTGCAAAACTGCAAACTTGATGAAATGTAATCCATATCCACATTTAAATCCATATCAAACTGCTAACATGCATCCCAATTAATATCCACAGCCAAAAACAAAAGAAGGGAATGGTGAGGAAATGAGGAGAAAAACCCGTTTGAGTTGGTTGTTCAAACTTGAGAGTTGAGGGGTAAAACATCCTGATCCTCCCCGACCCCTAGAAATCTTGCCAACACATGAAACGCATCATCACAGCCGTCCATTCCAATTCCCGTTCCCATGCTCTCATCCTTGGGTTTAGGCGTGAAACCGGTCTTGTCGAGGCTGGCCATGAGGGAGGTGCCGGAATCGGAAAAGGAGGAGCCACAACTCTCCTCATTGCCGTTGATGGTGATGTAGGAGGAGGAGGATTGAACCACCAGGAGGGAGGAATATGGGTCCTCGATGAACCTCACCGAAGCATTACTATTAGTATTAGTATTGGGAAACCAGGACTCTTCCATGAACAAACATGCAAGAACGTCTTCCTCAGCCTTGTCGGGGACCACCACCAAGGATGGGGAACGTGGCCTATTGCTCTTCGCTACGGCGTGGAGTTCGGTGTTGGTGTCCATGACCATGGTACTGGTAGAAAGTAGAAGAAGAAGAACTTGAAGGGAAAATTGAGAAATGAAATGAAGGACGTGGACCCAACGCCTTCTACGGGACCCACCCCAATCACATTCATTCATATAATAATAATAATAATAATAATAATAATAATAATAATAATAATAATATGCCGTGCTGTGTGATTGAGATTGAAAAGATCGACGATGGACGCCGTTGAAATGATTTGATTGAAGAGAAATTTTTAAATAAATATCTTTTATTATGTCATTATTTAAATTATTATTTAATATATATATAAATATTATTAATAATTAATATAATTTTTTAATAATTTTTATTATTTTATATATATCAAATAATAATTTAAATATATATAATAAATTTTAATCACTTAAAAATTATTTTGATTTGAGTGAACAAGTTTCTCACTCACTGTCCTTCCCACGTGGCAATATCACATCACAGCTTGATGACATGACATAAATAAAACCCTCAACCTGCTCTGCTGTGGCGGGAATGGTGTGACTTGACTTGAGACGATGAGAGTCTCCAGGTATAATTGCATATGAGAGAAAAACATATAAAAATAATTAATAAAAAGGTTGGGGAGTGAGAAGTGAGGTCCCACCCTTGATCTCTCCACGTACGTACATAAATATAGAAATATTTTTAAATAAATATAAATTTAAAGGAAAGAATACGTAATTCTTCTTAAATTTTTTTTTTAAATTATCAATAATTTTAATTTTTTAATTATTTTTAAATTTTAATTAATATCTTAATAAATTTATATATTTAATTTAAATTAATTAATTTATTAATAATAATATTATATGATATTATTTTATTTATATTAATATTAATTAATAATTATTTATTAATTAATTTATTAAAATTTAATTTTAAATATATTTTTTATTTAATAAATAAATTATTTTTTTAAATAAATTTATTTTTTATTTGTTATAAAAAATAAAATATATTTAAATTAAATTTTAATAAATAAATTAATTAATTCTTAATTAATATAAATATAAATAAAATAATATCATATAATATTATTATTAATAAATTAATAAATTTAAATTAAATATAAAAATTTATTATGACATTAATTAAAATTTAAAATTTAATTAAAATATTTTAAAATTTATAATAATAATTTATCAAAAATCAACATCCAAAAAAATGACATATTATTTTTTTATATTTAATATATTATATTTATATATATTTATAAAAAATAAAATAAAAAAATACTTTTTATAATAAATAATTTTAATAAAATTCATTTATTCTCTCTTTTTATTTTTTTATAAATATATATAAATTTAACATATTAAATTTACATCCAACTAAAAATATCTCCATAAGCATAACGCCCATTTTTGGCTGTGAACTGCGGACCACAGACTACAGAGTGAGAGTGGACCACAACCACGACATAAAGAAAAGTAACCTTTCTCCACTCCACAAACGCCAATGCCCCACATTTATACTCTAATAAAGTGAGCCGCGGTAACCTCTGACTCATTTACCAAATCTGTGAATTGCAGAGGATTTTCTGGTACTCTCTATCCATTCATTGGCTCATCCCGCAGGACTTCACAGCTTCTCTTTTTTCTTAAAACAAAATTAGATAATAATGAAGTTTAAACCTCTAACTTCATGTAAATTATTCAAAATTTTCACCGCTAACCTTTCTCTAATGACTTGTAAGACTTTGCCTCAAAATATGCACTACACTAATTTATAACACAAAAACAAACCTACAGCAATACTAATTCATAGAATTCTCAAATTATTCTGAAGTATAAATGCATTTTCTGTCGTCAATGGTTTTGACATACTTACTCATTAGTTATAACATGTTGCCATTGTCATTGTATAGTTTGTATTTGATTTTAAGTGGTGTTATTTATAAATTAATGCCTAACTCTGTATAATTTTACATTTTATTAGGATTTAGATGCTTTCGCTTTTAACTGTCTCAAGACATAGATCCAATTTTTTTTTTTTTGAAGTTATTTACATGTGAATCAAGTACATAGCCTCTACTTTTACATCACTCACCCTTATCTCTATGATTCTGTAATTGAGCACATTGATAAATTTTAACAGAACGAAATAATCGCTTTACTTGAATCCTTACATGCCAAACTCTTATATATGGAGTCCATGATAGAGGTCATTATGTTCAACAACTAACATAAAGAAAATTGTAAGTAAATACAAGCCCAGTGCATCTAATTAATAACACTTGTTTTGTGTTCTGTTACAACTCTTGATTTACCGGAAGAAAATGGACAATATCAACCAGACTTCGTTTATTATTAAAGCCAACCTGATCAATGGTAATGGTATGCATAAGATTGTTTAAGAAGCATGATCAAAATTACTGCTTTGCCTTAAATATCTGTTAATATAAATTACTGCTTTGCCTTAAATATCTGTTAATATCTATTGCATTTTTATTTTAAATTGCTTTTAAAATGGTTTACTTTATTTTCTGATAAGTTGAATATCAGAATATGCCATAAGATTGTTTCAGTTGGTCACTCCATTTTATGGAAAAAAAATCTTATATGCTTCTTCCAAAGAATATAAAAGGAATGGATGGCTGTGATGTTTGACGGAGAAAGAAATTTCTTCCTCTTAAAGTAAGGAAGAATTGTTCCCATTTCTTGGTAAAACTTCCCACACCACGTACAAGAGATTTGACTGCTTCTGTGAAAGACTTGTGATTTTCTCTTTTCTTATGATGACCAAGACCAACATCTTGGAAAGAAAATAAAGGTTTATCAGTTTATGGGTTGATTATATGTACGACTCCAGGGGCTGGGTAACAATCCATTGACAAGCCAATCTTGTTAGGATAAAGAGAAAGAAAAATTACCCAGTAAAAGGAAAAAGGACAATTTTTATTTTATTTTTTTGAGAAAAGGGTTGGTGATCTTTAGCTTTCATTACAACAAACAAAGGATAAAGAACACGTGAATGTAGACAATTCACCTTGTGTATTCTGAATCAGAAACAGAAACTAGAACAAGGATCATTTCCCTTAAAGTGAAACAGTAACACCAATGAAGACTGTCAGAGTTCAACAAGTAGCAAATTGCCTCTTTGTTGGGACCACACACCAATATACCATCCTCGGAAATTGACTGTCCATGTTGAATTAACGGTTATGTGGTGAGACTTTCGTGTGATATAGAGTATTTTATTTTATGATCCTATTTGTATTGAAGAACTTCCATGTATTCGTTGTCACAAGTGCAAGTTTCAAATAATCCCCAATCTCTTTCAATTGGCAAATGGAAATTGATTGTAGTGTATAAAACTCATAATATCTTTGTTAGTTCAAAGCAAATTTTCCCAAACGAGTACCTGCAAGTAAAGATACTCATATCTCTTGTAATTTCCTGTCTTAGTTTGGCCAAAGATCTTTTCCACCTTCTGTTCTGGAAGCAACTTCGCGCGGCAAAACATGTGTCCTAACGTATCTGAGTATTTACTTTTCTTGTGTGGAATTCCTTAGCCTTTTAAAAAGTAAATTCAGAAATGAAAAGAAAGAAAAAAGATTCAATCCCTTTTAACTTGTTGATCAATTAATGATATATACGTAAAATGTGAAAGGTCATATAAAATAAGGAACACATGTCATCCACGTACACTAAGATTTGCAAAAGTAAAAAGATATTACCAGCTACAGTGAGCAGCAGATTGAGTTCTTACATGAACTCGTTAATTAACTTCACTGCCTACAAAATAAGTTCTGCAACGTTTCCTTCTCAGAATCAGGGCACTCAATTCCTTGGTAAATCATTCATGGCTTTTGTGATTGAATACTATATTCTCTTGATTTATTTAGCTACAGGTTGGTCAACTTCCTTGATACGTCAGGGCTTTTGGGCTTCTTAGATTGGTTGAACTTTGAATCTTCGAATTTGTTCGTCTAAGAAAATTCTTTAATTAAAACTACTTATCACAGATATTTAAATCAACATTTGATATACAAATCAATATTTGACATAAATAAAATTACAATTGAGTATAGTAAAAGTTTATATATTTTTAAAACATATCTTTACATATGTCAAATATTGATAATTTAAATTTGAGTACATATCTTTAAAAAATATCTTCAATTTGGTCTCCCCGTTGGTAGTTTGGATTTGAACTTGGAATCTTTCTCGAACATTGAACATTTACGGTTGGATCCAGCTTCATAGTGGCTTTCACTTTGATATTCGGATTTTTTTTTTGAAATAAATTTCTGAATTTCTCATAAATTTCTGAATTTCTCAAGCAGTTCTTCAATTTGAGAAGTTGGCTTTTACGTTTGTCAACCATTGAGTTGGATTTATTCTTATATTCTTACAGTTCCTTTTTTTATATTTTATTTAATATTATTTATTATATATTTTTTTTTTATCCTCTCGTCGTTTTGAAATCTTTTTTTAGTTGGCTTTTACTCAATCACAGGTTTGTCAACCATTGAAGTGTCCCTTGGGGAACATATTGTATTTGTCACAAACAGCAATGTACTACAATGAACTTTTTTTTGGGCTCTCCTCCTTTTCGTTTTGCAAACTCGCATTCTAATTTTAAAAAAAAAACTAGACATATTTCAATGTATTTTACTACTAAAACAATATGAGTATTTTAAAAAATATACAGCAAATTTATAGTCTAGACATACATTATTTAAAGTTATATGTATTTTACATATGTCTACTTAGTAGAATCAAAATAATGATATATAGAATATGACGTAGAACCAAATATGACCAATGATAAAAAAATTTATAAATATAAACATTGGTAGATTAGAAGCATCTCATGTTCATCCACACGATGTTTCATATTTATTTTATGGTTGGTTGACTGTCAAAAATACATAAAAAGCCATATCCGATTTATTCCCCGTGGCCCCACCCACTAAATAGGAACGAGGTTGAAAGCAACGCACATGATGAGCGTGCATTAGGAATTGCAAAGCTGAAGAAACAACCTGAGGATTCTCCAATCTCCACTCTTAGAGGGAAGGACGCACGTATATTCTATTTTTGTTGAGGACCGTAAACAGTGTGCATAAACTAATATGCCAACGGTAGAAACATGTAAGGAACCACCAAAGCTAAGGATCATAATTGTATTACTTTGATGAACAGAATCACAAATCCTCTTTCATTCTAAGCTGCAATCTAAGATTTCCTATTCTGGCCCTCCGTCGGTAGTATTCAAAAACTAAGAAACATCCACAGCAAATGTAGATCAAATTAATACAACAGAAAAAATGATATCAAGAGTCCAGAATGTAAGAGAAAGAAGGAACTTATTGCCTATGTTTATCACTTTTCAGACTTTGAAGCACATGCCTCCACGTGAGATTTGAATTTCTCTAGCTCTGCCAAGACCTCCTCTTCAGGTCTGTAGAGGAAATCACTCACGCGCCATATCTGCTCAAATCAAATTTCAATGCATCAGCCAAATCAATTTCATGCAAGATAATGAAAATGAGAAAAGTAATTTTCCATGCTCATAGGATGGAAAAAATTTCGCCATACCTGCAATGTTCCCCCTCCACCAGTACTATCACAGTCATCAGACACACTAATAATAGTCCATGGATCATATGCATTCCAGTGGAAGTCAACTACTTTGTCTCTGCATAATATAAACTTCATAAGTGAAATGCCAAAACAAAACTAGCATTTTTTTTTTATAGAAAACTAGCAAATGTTTCGAACAAAGAGAATTGATGACAGAACAGTTCCCATGACACAAAACAGTATGGAACACGACCACTAGCTTGGTGATATTATAAAGGAGATCAATTCTACTGGAATTCATCAAGAGTTGATATTGCAAGCTTGCAACCATTACACATTGAATGAATACTATCTTGCAAGACTATGATCAAAGCAAAATCACTAGTATAGATACTGTTAGAAATTCGTGTTGAAGTCCACATTGATAAAAAATGAGTTAAGTGAAGAGTATATAAGTGTGAAGACCCATAAACTCATAGTCTTAAGGTTTTGAGTCAAGATGTGACGTCAGACCCACTATTGTAGTTTTTTGCTTAGCTCATTGATGGAGACCTCCCCTGCTTTTGAACTCCCTCTATGACCTAACAAGTGGTATCAAAGCCGATGATTTGTCTAGGCCGAGTATTTGGAGACGGTCGTTAGTGCTCGAGTTCGACCCTAACTCATGTTATGGAACACATTAACAAGACTTGGGTCTTGGTTTGTAACCCCGTGAATACTCGGAATCGCTTCCGCTTGAGGAGAAGCATACTAATGTTGAAACTCACTTGAGGGGGAGAATGTTGGAAATTCAAGTATGAGTGTTTAAGTCCCACATTAGTAAAGAATGGGTTTATTGAAGAGTATATAAGTGAGAAGACTCATAGATTCATAGCCTTAAGGTTTTGAGTCAAGATATGACATCAAACCTACTATTGTGGTTTCTTGCTTAGCTCATTGATAGAGATCTCCCCTGCTTTTGGACTCCCTTTATGGCCTAACAAGCCAAATGCAATATAATGCTTTCACCATTTATATTATGATGTTGATGTCCAGTAGCATACAGAGATAATATGGGCCGGATTATTATAAAGATTTCCCATGGAGAATTGCAAATGAATATATCGAAAATAGGGAATCGGGTAACCTAAGACACCAAGAAACCGCTGGAAGGATTAAGGTGAAACTCGCAGATCTACATGAGATGAGAAACAGAACAACAATAACACGAGGAGCAGATTAAGAAAATATTGCTTAATGGCCTGGCCTAAAAGATATAAATAATCAAAGGCAACAAGTAATCCCCTTAACTACAGATCTAGATGGTTGGAATGGCTAACTGAAGTATATTCGAGTGTGTACCAGATGGACAGTGGTTTCATACCTATGACCAGCATGTTGGAAAAACAACCCTGGAGGAGAACTTGGTGATTTTCCAGATCTCTCTGTCTTGTTACCCACCTGCATTACAATACAAAAGCAAAAGATGTTGACAGTGAACATCATCTTCGTGGTAGAAAATCAGTGAAACACTATCCAGTTGAAACTGATTAAAATGATTAAAACACTATCAAATTAAAATTGCACCTTCTCATAATCCCAGATGTTTAAGAGACCATCTTCTGCAGAACTTCCAAAAACAGATGATTTGTCTGGAGACCACTGAATTAAACAAAAAGGAGCAATTAGAATATGTTGCAGCACAACCATGTAACGCCAGAATGCATGAAGAATTATAATAAAAATAAAAAAAATCAATTGCCTGAACACAAAGAACAGCAGCTTTGTGACCCTCAAATTTATAGATAGGTGACCCAACTCCATTAGAGGTAAAATTACGGCGGTCAAACATGCAAACGGAATTATCTGCCGACCTGGATAATAGAACAAGTGAAATGGGGCTGCAGTGCTTCATCAACTTGCTCATAATGCTATTATATAAAGTACTGCTAGTTCAAACTAAATTAAATGATGAATTAGTGACAATGAGAACTGAACAACAGCAGAAGATACCCGGTAAGAATCAGATTAACATCATGGGGATTCCAATCAACACAGTGAAGATCAGCATTATGAGCTTTTTCAACCTGTCACGAAATTCATAGCAGATGGAACATGAAATTAAAATATATATAAAAAAAAGGACAATGATATGTTAAGTACATTACAAAGTAAAATACAAGGGATCGTACATATCAATTTCTAAGAATATTGATACATTTGCTTCAGTAGCAAAACCTCAATGGCATGGTACACTCATACTCATACTACAATGAGTGTATGAGTAACTTAAAAAAATATGGTCTGTTCACCAAGAAACAAGAAACTTGCCTTAAAGTTCACACTGACCTGAAAATAACATCAAAAGGTAAACAAATTTAAATACATGATTGAAGTATAAAAGCATATATACCTTAACAGCAGGACTAGAGCCAACACGTGCATCCCATAATATGAGACAAGAATCATCTCCAACACTACAGAACTCCTGTGCACTTCAGCAAGATTGCAATGGTGTCAGGGAGAGATGGTTAACTCAGTTCAAATTTAGTTCATGAGAGGACACTTCAGACTTAGTCAAGAACCTACTCTCGTAAAAGTGTAAGATATTTAGGTGGAGGCCTAGGAATGTTTTTATATCTCTAACAGAATTCACCATAAAAGTTCATAATAACTAATAAGGTGAATGTTAACATTAAACTAGCCACTTAAATGAGGTAAATCACAAAATAACGAAACTACTCAGTATAGAGTATGTAAATTACCTAGAAGGGCAGAAAGCCACATCTTCAACAGTATCCTCATGTCCATAGAAGATACCCCGTGGTCCAACAGATGGGCCATCAACAGTTTTATCATTGCCTTCCCCAGATTTGGAGTTTTGTTTGATAATCGACCCGCCAGATTTGGAATCCGTGACAGCAGATGTTATATGGTCTTCAATACTCCACAACACCACTGATCTGTCCTTTCCTGCAATGTAACTTCCTTCTTTCAGATAGAGAATAACCACATCAATAAATCAGAAGGAGTTTAAAAACCTAATTGTTTAAATAAAGTTTAATAAGTATGCCAACCCCCAGAAAGCACATAGGGCTCAGTTGGGCACATTGCAAGAGCAAATTCTGCATTATCTTGGTGTCCAGTCAATATCTGCTAGGAAAAAAGGTCTACGTGAATATATCATGAAGCAGCAACATGCCAAATAACAACAAAAAACGAGAAAAAAAAAACAACAATGTTGCATTAGGTGTTTCTTTAAGAATGGATGATTCAAGGGAACAAAAGATGGGCGCCACTTAATTCAAAGTGTAGAGGCCAATTTGCTAATATCCATTCAAGTATGTTGCACACAAGGCCTGCTCTGGCCCCAACAATGCTAACCCACTTTTCTGTTTAATAGCCACGAGTCTCATATATTAAAAGGAAGAACTGAAAAATTTATTCCAATATGCAACCAAACAAAACTATGGGAATAATCTGGCTCACACATAACAACAAAATCCTAATATTAAGGAAGATAGAAACATGTTTCACACAGACAGGAACATGCATCTGCTTGATTCTATCTCATGTTACAAATTAGAATGAACTTTTAGAGAAGAAAAAATGTTATAGAAGATTAATGCTCATTCATACAGCCATACCAAATCCGGACGAGAGCTTGTAGCTCCAAGGACAGCGTGACGATTAGGCTGAGCTTCAACATCCCAAATGAGAACCTGATTTTTTGTGAGTAATAAGATAGGAAATCAAATTCAAATGAGATAATGCAAACTAGTTCCCAAAAATATAGACAAAAGCAAACTGTGAGGTTCTTACATCAGGGCTGTCTGTATGAGTAGCCACTATGTTAGAATTTTGTGGCAATTCCCTAATTCTGTTCACCTACAAAATGCCACCCAAAGGTCAGAATCAGATCAGTAAACACCAAACCCTGACCGTTCATATAATGAAATTCAAGCCAAGGCAGAAATTACTGACGGGTAGCCAGAAACAAAATAAAAGAAGACAAATAAAAATTTTGTCAAAATCTTGAAAACAAAGTTCCATTGGTTCATCTTCACATATGCTTCAAATGTATCCTGTTTTTAGATTGTCTATCAGTGTGAGTCTATACCTCTCCCGGATGTATGATGGTCTTGTACTTCTTCACGAATGGGGAGCGAGCCTCTTCATTAAACTGAATTTTTTTTTTAAAAAAAAAAAAAGAAAAAAAATCCGCTTAATTGAATTTAAAACATCAAAGTTAAAAACAATGATAAACAAAAAATGAATGACCTCACCTGTGAAATGTGCTCTGCAGCTGCAACCCTAGGCTTGACAACCTCGCAGTTTGCTATGACCAGAGTATTGGGAACACTACCATCAGTCTAGAAACAAAAAATGAGATGATTTTCTTTTTTCCCCTTTGTATTGAGTACAAGAGTGTATCTTGGTTCAAAAAGAACTGACTAGAGTATTATTTATTAAGCACCCTATATTTAATGCAATTAAGTTTGTGTTGTATAGGCTAAAGGCAAAATCAATCAAGTGGAATAATTGAGTTTTGTGAAGAAAGTTGAAGGCTTTAAATATAATTAAGAAAATTGGAAGGGGGAATAAGGAAGGAGAGTTGGGTTGACATGCCTGCTCAGAAAGGTAGAGACGCTGACGATTCTTGGAAGCAGCTTGCTCGAGCTGAGGACCCCACCTATGTATGTATGGGAGGGGATTGAGAAAAATAACTCATTCATTCATTGATTCATTCAGAAAAGTAAAACCCTAGCTGGAGGTAGAGAGAAAGCTGACGATTCTCGTGTTGTTGTACATGTCGTCGGGAGTGGGAGTGGGAGTGGGAGTGGGATGTTGTTGTTGTTGCTGTGATTTCTTCCCTTCCTTAATGGCCTTGCCCTGTTGCGGTTGATGTTGATCGTTCTTGGGCTTGGGCTTTCGTCCCCTCGTCTCCTTCTTCTTCACCACCACCACCCCTTGCTGTTGTTGATGAGGACTCTCCATGTTTCTTCTTCTTCGTTCAATTCTCACTCTGCACTCCACAAAATACCAATACTTTGTGTTGTGTTGTTTGTCTCCCTCCCTCCCTCCCTTTTTGCCAACAAAGTAACGTTTACACACCACCGTCCGAGTGTTCCATGCGCTTCTCACCCGAGAGAGCGCTAACAACGTCACTCAATTTTCAGCAAGTCTTTTATTTGTTTATTTTTGTATTTTTTTTTTGGGTGAAGTTTCATAATTATAATAATAATTATAATAATTGGTAGTAGTCAATTACAATTTGTATAAATAAATAAATAAATTTGTTTTGTTAATTTTTATGAAGTTCCTCTATAACCCTTTAAATGTGAGATTATTGAAGCACTTGCCTTACAAGTGCTTTATTGCAAGTTCTAATATTTGATATTGCAAAAAAATTTAGCAACTAAATTTAAATTTACTTATCACCTACCATAAATCTAAAAGTAATTATTCTGCTTAATGTTTATTGGTTAAATTCCTCTACATATCTCTATAATTTTACTAAATTTTTAAATAAATTTCTTTGATTTAAAAGTTTTTAATGAGTCTTCGTACTTATAAATTTTTTTAAATAATGTTTAGACTAATCACATGATTTGGTTTGAAGGTGTAATTACACAGAGCCCAAACGGCCCAACCAAACAATACAGCAGTGCAACTCAGAATCGGAAAAGACGAAGCACAAGGCACGCTTGCTTGAGAATCAGATCTAAACTAGATTCTTAGAGCAAAGAAGGCATGTCTCTGTGTAGGCAGGCCTGATCGCCCAGTTCAAGGGTAGAGTTCCCCTCGCAACCAGCCTTGCATCCTTGTGAGCAACCTTGTCTTGATCCCTGTTCGTCCAAAGAAAGCCATAGGTTAAAAACTATTTTCTCCATTGTTGAATATCTTGCAATATTGAATGAATTTCCCATAGAGTATCTTTGTCCATGCATGCCTCAATCAGGTTGATGCAGTCCCATGAAGTACAAACATGGAACACGACATGAACACAAATATGGAGACATCAAATTTAAAAATTATAACATACAAATTCTAATCTTGACATATATATAAGATCTAATTGAAGATTTATAATATTTTAATATATGTCGCGTGATAAGATCCATATTATATATATAATAAATATATATATATATATAAAAATATATATAATATATATATTTCTATTTCAATTTAAGAAAAAAATTCATAATTCTTAATATCAACTATTTTGAAGATTTATAATATTTTAATATATGTCATATGTGTTAATATTTACTATAAGTTCCTAAAAATATAAAACATAATTTCTATTGATATATTAAAAATCTTTTAGTAAAAGTTACAAATCCTAAATAATCATATCAAACTTGCGTAAAAAAAAAAACTAGAAGGAATATTGATATGATGAAAATAATAAAAAGTGTGTGAAAAATAAAAGAATAAAAATATAATAATGACGTGTGAAAAAATAAAAGTTAAAATACTGGTATATGAAAATAGTAGTTTAGGACATCATTTATGTGATTGAACTTGAGTGAGTTACAGACTTACTAATTGAACATTAGTCATGAAAACTAATTTTTTTTAAAAAAATATTTATAGATTGTATTTAAGTCATGTCCTAATCGTGTCAAAATGTATTTAAGTCATGTCCTAATCGTGTCAAAATGTGTCCAAAAAATGTCCAAACATGTCCAAAATATGTTCGAACGTATTTGAGACGTGTCCAAACTAAAAAAATAATCTTTTTAATCGAACATATTCAAACACACAGAACACAAATATCATACAAATGTCTCCAAGTGTTTGACACACACACTTGTCCATATCGGACACGTTGACACACCGATTATACTTCATAGATGCAGTCTGATTGAAAGAGTATACTATCACATTCGAGATTCAGAGCAATGACACCATCTCTCAGAGCCAAGGCCTCCACCATCAGGCTTGAGCTTACTTTTCACTTGATAGTCAATATAAAAAATAAATACCAAGAGTTCACGCATCGCCACAAAATAAGTGTTTAACACTCAGCGTTTTCTTCTTATTATTTTTTTAAATAAAAAGATTGATCATTGGCTTGGGTTATGCCACATTGCTATGGAGTGGGTTCTCTGTTGCCAGAGCTGAAATGTACTCATCAATCCACACCCAATCCATCCATTCAGAGAGGCACCCCCGAGTTATGCTATGTATATAAAGTTCCTTTAAAGTGAATTTGTGTGTAAAATTACGCCATGTATTCTAAACACCCTTACACAAAAGATCAATTTAAAGGAGCTTTATCCCTATTAACCATGATCTTCATTCTTCATAGGCACATACAAACGCACACCTTTTCCCCAGAGAAGTTATGCTTAAAAACTATCTTAGCAATTCATAATCTTGAGCATTACACACAACCAACACTGTCATTGATAGATTAAGAACATCACTTTGAGTCAGATATTAAACTAAAACGTCCAAGGTAATTTTTCATTTAAAGCTATCTGCTAACCAAAATTTCATCCAATTCGATGCTCAATGATTAGACATAAACGCCACAAGCAAGTAGGAGGAACAAGGACCCAAAACCCTGCCAAGGAGATAGACACATCAAGCATAAGTTTACAATATCATACCAGTTTCATGTCAACCAATGACTGAATAAAGAAAATACAAACAATACATACCAAGAATACTGATGCCACTGCTCCAGTTGTCAGCTCCTGAACAAGGGAACGGGTTTTCCGAGAAGAGGTTGCTTCATAACTGTAAATAACACATCCATTTATTTGAATGAATAAAGAGGAATTAAGATACAATGATAAACTGTCACCTGAACATTCATAGCTCATGGAACTCGAGCTGACAAGAGATAGGGAAACTTCTGATATCATTAAAGCTTCAAGGATCACACACATCACTAATACATCACAAAATCACACGGCTAAGTCCATGATGAACACTTACCTATGACTAATAACTCACAAAACCCATAATAACATTCATTTCTGGGGTCACATTTCACATATATACATATATATGTCTGCTTCAACTACAAAAGTTCACCCTTTCACACGACAACCACCTTTGCCTCACGAGATTATACAAACCAAGCAACAGAGGATGATGAACTCATAGAACATTGAACACTCAAGATGTAATAATTATGCAGCAGATTACTTTCAGTCTCTGCATGTTTGATAGCTATTCTTCATCTCCTATCCTCCCTATGAACTCATCGAGATTGCCATTAACCCCCCCTCATAACGGTGGCTCAGCCCAGCAAAAGTAGTTGCATGCATCAACTTGCCCCCATCAAGCACATCTATAAAAATGTCTGCTTGGATGACCTCCTTGTAGGAGTTCACAAGCCACAATTACAAATGCAGCTCAAATTTGATCTCACAGTAGAGGATTGGCTCAAATCCATTGCATGTCACCAATATCCCCAATCTTTGTTCTCATAATCCCCAATCTAGTCTCACTGGATTGATGGAATCCACAATTTAGATGGTTTCAAATTAGGGTTGTTGTCTTCTTCTAGCCAAAACAAAATGGGTGAATTCAGGGGGCTTTTGATCAATTTTTTTATTGTTGGATGTTTAAAGTAGAATTCGTTGTTTTCTTAAATCGAAAATTGGGCATATTTTGGTCTGATTGGAGTTTAAAAAAATTGCTAGATCCAAGCAGCTCATGAGACGTGCTCCTCACGTGTGCATCAGCTGGTTAACAACAGATGGACAAAAGGGGGTGATTCAGTTGAAGGGGTGTAATCGATGGCATTTTCCCTTAAATAAAACTATTTTAGCATCCTGAAAAAGATACCTATAGTACTACCCTTGGTGTAGAAGAATGTTCTTTTCTGTAAGCACTTTTGTTCAAACTTCATGAATTACATTGTATATTAAAATTACTCATACACTTGCAAAAATTCTCACCCCAAGCAGCCAACAGATTTAAGATTGTTCCTCATTTGGTACCCACCAACAAGTTAGATCTGCATCCCACTAATGATACACATTTCTCATAAACTTCCCTTTTGGGCCGCTACATATGATTAATTATGGCTAGGGGTGGAAACAGGTCAGACCAAGTTTTGCCTTAAACAGGCCTGGCCTGTATCCCAATTATAAGACCTGAGTCTGGCCTGCCGATTTTTAAGGTCTAGCCTAACCTTTTTAAAAGTCTGGCCTAACCTGAAAGCCTATTTAAAAGCCTACTTTGCAATGAGATCTTTAAATAGACTAATAGGTCTACTTTTAAATAGGCTAACAATTAGCCTACCTTTAAATAGGCCAACATGTCTTTACATAGGCTAACAGACTTACTTTTAAATAGGTCAACATGTCTTTACTTAGGCTAACAGGCCTAAGCCTTGAAATAAACCAATAGGTCTATTCAAGGCCAATAAGCCTTTGTTATAACTTAACACTCACCTTTTAATTTTATAGATGCTCATTACTTTCTTACTCTAATCTTTGGTCGATGTGGGACTTGGAGATATACTAAGTTGCAAAATTTTGTAACTTGGTATATCTCTAAATCCCACATCGATCAAAGATCAGAGCAAGAAAGTAGTGAGCATTTATAAAAGTAGGAGGTGAGTGCTAACTTATTATTTTTAAAAGTATATCTCCAGTCCACATCGAGTGTTAATTTAAAATTATTTTAACTTATTATTTTCTTCTAATAAATATATTACATTAAATATATTGATAAATATGTTATTTCTATTCTAACTTATTAACTTAGGTTTTAGTTATTAATTTTTATTATAATCTAATTAAAAAATACATTAATATATTATAACAAACTTATAATTATAATTATAATTATTATATAATATATATTATATTATATATAGTTAAATAAGTAAAGTCGGCCTGTCAGGCTTAAAAGGCCTATTAGAAGGCCCGAAGCCTGACCTTTTTATTTAAACAAGCTTTTTAAAAAGCATTGGCCTAACTTGTTTAATAAACAAGTCAGGTCATAGGTTCCTGACAGATAGTCTGACCTATTTCCACCCCTAATTATGACAAATAAACAATAAACTTCTCCATTGCAAACAAGTCGCCTTCTATCTCACAATCAAATTTTGACTTTATATTCGCTAGTCAGTACCATTTACTTAGACCATGGCAGCACCAGCAAGATCACATTTTCTGATAACCTCCACAATCCACTTGACCCCGGTAGGCCTCTATGATCTATCACCATTAAGCTCGCACCAAACCCATTACCAGTAGTATCAGACGCAGAAACGCTCACTACTTGATTGCTTTTTCGCTGATAGCCATTGGCTTAAAGGGTTCCACATTTTATCACACAACAAAACAATATTTCTTAGTCTTAATCGTCATAGTTATAAGACCGGTATATTAAATTCTAATGTTCAGTAAAATTCCTGTTATTGATAAATCGACCCAAATCTTTTAAAATCTGCAGGCTAATTTCCTTGATTGATAGTCATGTCATACAAATCCTCTCAAAATGTGGAAAAAGAGAAATAGAAAACGACGGATCAGATTCAGATGGAGATGGGACTTACATGAAGAAAGAGGCAGTTAAGACGAGGCCGATGGCGAGCGTAAACACGGAGAGGGTCGGGTACCACGAATCGGGGACAGGACTTGTGATCGCTTTTGGAGTCTTCCAGAAAATCAGAGAAATGAAAATACAAGAGGAACAAATAATTGCAGAAAAACCCTAGAAATGAATTGGAATTGTGAGGTTTTAGAGGATTACCATGATAAAATGAACGTGGAGATTACAAAGCCGGATCTCAATTGCAACTTCAACTGCAAACCCCCTAGCTCTCGCTGACTCTCGCTCTCTCTGTATATTTCTTCACCGTCGAGTCGAGACCAGCTTAGCTTATAGATGCAATAAGCCCAACTTGCAAGGCCCAAACTGTGTCTATTCCCAAACTGTGTTTATTTAATCCTGTGTTTGGATATTTTTTTATTAATGGAACAGAACCAAATATGTGAGAATAGAACGGAAAGGAAAGAGAAGGAATAAAACATAGTCCTCTCCTTCTTTGTTTAGAAGATTCATTAACGGGACAGAACGGAATATGTGTTCCTTCCATTCCATTTCAATTTTAAGAAATAAAAATTGAATATTTGAGGAGAAGATGTGAATAATAATTTTTTATGTATTCTGTTCTGTTCTTATATATTTTAAAACTCCCAAATAAAAAAAATTATTTATGTTCTCTTTATTTTCTTTTCTTTCTCCTAATTATCTGTCATCTAAACATAGTGTAAAAGTGAGTTGCAAATTGTGATGGTAGGAAATCAAGCTCAACATTTTTGTCAATTTAAGTTTTAAGACAAACAAATGGGCACAAATTCTGAAGTGACACAATCATCATTAAAATCAAAGAGTAATGTTTTTTTTATATATAAAATCAGGGAGTTTGTTAAAATAAAGGATATATAAAATATTTTTTTATGGGGTCAATTGCACATAAATTAAAATTTAGAGTAATGTTATATCTTCTTATATGTTCTTTCTAATAATATTTCTAATACTAAATGAAAAAAAAATTTTAAATAAAAAAATAAATGCATCTAATATCTTGAGAATATAAAAAATATTTAATATTTTTTTATTTAGTAATTAGGATGATTAGTACGAGAATTAGATACGAAGATAAAACATTTTTCTAAAATCTATCACACTTGTATCCAAAAAAAAAAAAAACCTTTCACACTTCACGATGATAATAATGTGACTTCAAAATGGTTTACTCTAAAACGAATATTATTAATAATTATGAATTGTGTTGAAATATTGAATATTGATGTAATCTGTTTATTACATTATTCTTTTCCACAAAAAAAAAAGGTAATTAGGTATAAGAATGGTCTCACGTATTATGGAGTGGGATGACTAGAACTGTTCATGACTTCATGTAGAGTGGTAGATAACTAGCTCTCTCCCTAACATTTTAGGCATTTACCTCTATTTTCTAATATTTACTTAAATTTTAATAATTTATCACCAATTTATGATGACGTATGCGGCAAAATTACAATTCCCGTCTCAGAGGTATAACTTAATTAATTAGGCATGACATTGTTGACTAGAGAGGATAACCAGTTGTTTGTGCCCTCGTTTTTATTTGCCCTTCACAATTTTATTTTATTTTTTCATAAATTTTGGTGTTGAGATGCTTGGTTAAATGAAGTGAGTCTTTTCTACTTGAGAACTAATTATACAAGGCAATTCGTGGATACAGTGTATAAAATTTGTTAATGGGAGAGAGCCAATTCAGGAGCTTGCCTGTCACAATAGTACAAGATGTTTCTCCTTTTCTTTTACTAGGAAATAAGACTTGTTCATCAGTTCATCAACTTGAAAGTAAGAAAAGAGGATTGCCTTCACCAAGTAAATCATACCAGATGTTGGTGTCTCTGTTTCAAAGAACAAGCTTTAAAATGATCAGCAATAGAGGCTTCTTTTCCGTATTTTGGCCTCTCTTTTGCCCCCTCTCTAGTTTCTTACGATATGTTTTTAAAGTTATACACATCTAATGTGCCTATCAGCATACAATTACTGTAAAGTTAAGAAATGCATTCATGATTTATAAAATCCTACAAAACCGACCACAAACCACTCCCCCCCCCCCCTCTTAAAATACAAGTGCTGTATTAACAATTTAAATATTACAAACTTCTTAGACCCAATTTTATTAATGCTGCAAGTGCAAAGACTGTTTTGTATGCTGTATAGGACAATGGAGGTCCCAGCGAAGCAGAAGGCCAACTTTAGTCAAAGAAATTCTTGGGAGGAAATGCTTCTTTTACCTCCACACCAATTTAAACATAAAAATTCACCAGTAACCAAATAATGTATAATTAATCAAATTTCAGTCCATTTCATCACTTCTATTTTGGATTAACCACTTATATTAAGTGGACTCAAATTTGGTTAATTACACAAATCTGGTTAAAAGCTGAGAGCAGACAAAGGTGAGTTGGAATGCTTTTATTGGCACGGAGGAAGGGGGAGCATTTCTTCTAGGAGGAAGTAAGGATCCCCCCTTCAGTCCTCTTTTGGCATCAAGCCAGATTTGAATTGCTTCCCATCTTCAGAGTTGGTACCGGACTACCAGTTACAGAAGATTTTGCAGGTTAGCAGCAAAGCATGGCACATCCTATTTACAACTTGCAAATTCCCAAGTTAAACCTCAAGGGCTCAAGCTGAGGAGTAAATGCCTCTTGCATAGTTGGGATTATGAACTGCAGATTAACAAATCCAGGGAGAGCAATATCCACAAAGAAAATTAAAAAAATGCAATTTCTCTATGGGAACCTGGTCATAACTTGAACATAGTTCCATGTTCACTGACAGTACCACCAGAAAGCCTTCTAATTATCTGCCACAACCGCCTGCTTCTTCCAGTTCTCAAAGGACCTGAATGAGAGTGTCTTCTAAATGATTCAGATTCCTGCCTGACAAATCTTGCTGATGAACTGAATAGTTCTGATGCTGATAACCCTCTTTCAATATCAAGTCCAGAATCAAAGTTAGTAGCCGAGAATTGGCTCTGTAAATTATCTGGCAGTTGTCCAGAAACAGTACTGACTCCCACATCCAAATCAACAGACAAATCCTCCTGGCTAGAACTTCTTGAACCTGCTTCTTCTTTTGCTTCGTCACATTCATTACATACAAGTTTTAAAGCCTGAACAACCTCACCCATGAAAGGACGGTTTGATACCTCTGGTTGCACACACATTGAAGCAATGGCTGCAACTTTAGCCACACTATCAAAAGGCACTTCAGCTCCCAGAGATGGGTCTATTATTGCTTCCAATCCTTCTTTACTTGTGAGAAGTGGACGAGCCCAAGTAACAAGATTCTCTTGACCAGGAGGTTGTGACATGTCTACAGGTTTTCTTCCTGTTAAAAGCTCAAGAAGAACAACACCATAGCTGTAAACATCACTCTTAACAAGAAGATGCCCAGTCATTGCATACTCCGGAGCCACATAACTGAATTAATTTTTCAAATATCAAAAAAATATATATCAGGAAAGGCATAATAGTGAAAATCAAACAGAAATAAAAATAGGTTTCAACCAAGTGCATATATTGCCATGGATTTAAATTCAGCAGTTGGTTCTATTGAATGTAGCTGATAAGAAAAGAGGACTGTGAGGGTAGATGACTGAAACTAATCAGGATTAAATATCATATGCATCCTCTCAAATTTTCTTCTCTTTGTTTAATCGTTTGGAAAAAGTGTATGTTGGAGTGGTCAGTGTACTAGCTAAGGTGCAATTTTGGAAGGATAATTTTTGCCACAAAGATTTTTAATATTATTATTAAGCATACTTCAATTTGGAAAACTTAAGATGCAAGATATAGGCGGATATCTAGTTGTCATGATAAATTACCAGAAATAGCACTGACCTCTGTTTATTGCTATACTTCTACTTCTTCAAAACAATAACTAATGACGGTCAAGGAAACCATGACTATTGTAGAAAAGGATTTCAGCCTACAAGTACCCCAAAATTGTAGATACATAAAATAAGTGACTACAGAGGCAAATGTCTTTAGACATAATCAAGAAATTAGTTCATTTGACTTGACTGATCAAAAGCCACATATTTATTATGTTGGAGTCAGGAGCACAACTCAATGGCACGAAGGTGAAGAGATAAGTTGTACATAAAAATTTCCAGAACAGAAAAAAGAAAGGAAGAAAACGTTGTACCCAAAAGTTCCCATGACACGTGTTGATATGTGTCTGTTCTCCTCATCTGTTGCTGATCGAGCCAATCCAAAATCAGATAATTTTGGTGTTAAATCATCTTCCAACAATATGTTGCTAGACTTGAAGTCCCTATGTATAACACGGGGACTTGAATCTTCATGCAGATAAGCTAGACCACGAGCAGCACCAAGAGCTATCTTCATCCGAGCAGCCCAATCAAGTGGGCTATTTTCCCTGTCAACTCCTACCAGAAGACCACATAGAATAAAACAAAAACATTATCTTGAAGAACCAAACAACTGGCATGCTACCTCAAGGCTGAAGCAAGCAAATAAGAAGCAGATTTAAGTACCATGTAAATGGGATTCCACGCTGCCATTTGGAATGAGTTCATAAACCAAGCAGCGGAAGCTGTCCTCAGTACATATACCAATCAACTTGACTAAATTTCTATGGTGAAGACGACTAAGCATCTCAACTTCAGCTAAGAATTCACGATCACCATGATGATCCTCCCTCTTTAGAACCTTGACTGCCACTTTTGTCCTTTCTTCAAGGATACCACTGTAAACACGCCCAAAACCACCTTCTCCAAGTATTCTTGAAGCATGAAAATTATCAGTAGCTTTCTCAATGTCATTCATACTGAAAGTCTTAGCAGACCCTGTATAAGCAGCAATACAAGATTGAAATGATGTGGAAGTGGAACCAACCCCACCTCCAATTAATGACCCAGCAGTACCTGTGAAATTCATATGTTGTGTAAGCAAAAGGGCTCAAAAATGAAAGAAACAATCAAATTGTCTCAATTATTGTGCAATAAGGAAACATTCAAAAGTATAGGCCTTGATTAATTGAATTTCAAAATACCATACTAGTGAAAAAGATTTTATTTAAATCCATGAAATTGATTATTCTTTTTCTGCAAAGAATTCTGCCATTGTTTTCCTACTTCTATTAGATGAGATCAATGCCAAACAGTTAATTTGTAATGTGTAAATACAGTGTTATTTTTAACGATCAACCACGAAGAAAAAGGAACTAAAAGGCAACAATGCACTAGTTCACCTGGTGCTTTGGTAAGAGAAGGTTGTGAAACCCGTGGGTTTGATGCTGGTTGACTGACATGATCTCTGAACTTGAACATGACCCAGGCAGCAGCAGCGCATAAAACAACTGCTAGGAAAACTGAAACAGCAATAATGGCAATTATGCCTCTGCTAAGTCCACCTTTATGCTGCCTCTTCTGTATATCAACCCCAAGGGGCTTTATTGTCCTTCCATTATTGCCATCCCCAGAATATGGGCCACCGTCTATTATGGTAATGCTTGAAGGTGGTAAAGGAGGAGAAGGAGGTAAACCTATATATATATATATATATAGGATCCCATAAAATTTCTCACCAAAAGAGTCAGAGAAAGGGGGTTAGACAAGAAATTGAAATTTATATATACCTGGATAGCTCACATATAAAACGTCATAGTCTCCAAAGTAGGAAGCTTTTATAACAACCTGCTTATGCCAAAATCTGTCAGAAGTAAAAAATGCTGTAGTATCATCAAACTTTTCCCCAAGTGGGACCAAATCAATAAGGACAACAGTTTTCTCAGGTTGTTGGTTTGCTGCATTGGCTCCCATGATGCGAACTTGACTTTGCTTCACGAAAACCCCAGTGGCAATTTCAGAAGCCAGCTCTGAAACCAAAGGGAAGAAGGTATAAAGAGAAATGCTAAGGCGAAGACCGACTCGCATGGGCCAGACACATCTGCAAGGTGCTCCAGGCGGAGAATTAGTATAGGGCTCTGTGCAGATAGTTGATAAACAATCTGAAAAATGAAGGACATGCATATTTAAGTGTGATGAATAAGGCTCAGAAAAATCCAAAGAGTACAGATAATGGCAGCTATAACTCCCAGCATAAAACAGATTAAGCAAATATAGTGCTAACCTTCATTAGGAGGTGGGGGTGGCAGTGCTTGAACTTGAGGCAGGAGTGGCATCTTAGGGCTCTGGGACCCAGAAGGAGATACTTTAGGAGGAAAAAATGGTACTTGCAATAACAAACACAACGTATGATCAAACTGATAAGTAGACGATAATGAAAAGACAAGATTTTTTAAAATATTTTTAATGAAGTAGTAAGGATGGAATTCTTATAACCAAGAAAAACAGATGGATTTGCCTCATGGCTGAATGAATAGGGGAAAATAATGGGGAAACTGAAGAACCTACCATGTAAAAAAGACTATGTAATTAGAAATGCCTTTTGTTTACTTCTCATTCTCATAGAATATACATTTAAAAACTTTATAATACTTATATGTACCTGGGTTCATTGGTGGTGGAACATGATTTCTTCGTCCACTTGTTGTCGGTAATGAGGGAGGAATTGCTTGATCTATATCAAAAGTGTAAAATAAAAAATGGTTATGTATTCAATTGCAGCAAAGAACATCAATTGTGGCACAATTTGATAAATCATGTAACACACCAAACCTCGGTGTTTTGAAGGGGGAGAAGAAACCATATATGATGATGCAGGAGCAGGGCTGGTAATTATGTTCCGTGTATGATGATGCTTATAAAATGAGGTTAAAGGTGACAATGCAGGAGAATGATATTCTTTATTGGAAGGAGATTTAGGAGGTGAAATCAATGGCTCAGGGGCATAAAGTAATTGCCTTGCTTTATGTTTATGTGCAGCAGGAGCTACAGCAGAAAAAGAATGGTTGCATATAAAGTACCATTTTAAATTATGTAAGTATATTTCCAAAAACATTCCATTATGATATCAATTTAGTACTGTTTTGCCAATTTTTAAGTTTGAACTCCATTGTTATGAGAATCTTTCAATAGCTAATGCTCTTGGCTCAAAAGGCAATCCTCTAGCTAAAAATTTTGCAACTTCTAATGTTAGCCTACCTTGAGCGGGGGAATCTATAACAGCTGGAAGTGGCATTGGTGTTCTGTACAAAGGTGCAGCAACTGGTGCTCCACCTTTTTTCCAATTGAAGCTTCTGGAAGGAGTTGACACGGGAGAGGAAACAGGTGCTGCACCACAAGTTTTGTGCTATTTAAGTGTCCATGAATTGAAGTATGATCGCACAATAGTATTTGAACATAAAAGAAATTAAAGCAGATACAGATGTTGAACACTCTAGAATGATAGCCATAGGAGAACATTTAACTATAGGGAACAAAATCCAAAAGTAAAATATAAAAGAGGTTCAGGAAAAAATATTTTTCATTATCAAGGTACTACCTGAAAATTAAGTGATGACAAATGTAACTAAACACAAGTTATGAGCAAAGACATTTTTATGGTTACATATTCCTCTGCATGTCCAGTAGCAACTTTTTTGTCTTTAATTATGTTGAAAATCTTGCATGCAAACGTCATCAAACAACTTTTTGAATGTTAAACTTAAACAGCCTCATGATCAATTCTTTTATCATTCCTTTGTGCATGGAGCATAGATTAGGCATGTTAAAGAAATATTACATATTAGTCATGATTGTCATTTTTTATCTCAATTCGGTTGTCAAGATATCTGCGTTCATATTTCTCAATGGCATATTATTAAGTGATATTGGATGGGAGAGAACAATCACATTACTTTTTGGATTATCAACAGCAATAGCAATTCAAACAGGTAACACAGTACACATGAGATCACATTTTAAAATTTAAACTTCCATTATTTAAAGTGAACTGTGGAGAGACTATAAATGTGGAAATGTAGATACTGAATGATTTAACAGCAAAATGTAACTGTACAATATTTTAAAACAAATGACAAAAGGGGAGAGTTAATAGAACAAAACCCTTTCTCAAAATTTGCACCTGGTAATTTGGATGGAGATACTGCTGGAACAATTGGATGGACCAATGGCAGATTTACCGGAAATGCACTTGTTGGTGATGTAACTGGTGCTGGATGAATTCAACAAAAGAAGAAATAATGAGAGAATTGATAACTTTCATATGAATTTAAATTTTTTCTTCCCCTCTTCTTTCATCAAATTAACGTAATAAAATTTACCAGGTAATATGGATGGAGTTATTGTTGGGAAAATAGGGTGGGCTACTGGTGGGTTATGTTCCACTTTCCATGGTGGGGATGCAGCAGATTCTGTGCTTCAATGAAAAAGAGAAAGTTTAGAACCATATAGTTGAATTTCAGAGATGATTTGATAAGACTATCACCTACCTGGTGAAACTGGCTCAGGGGTGTGACTTTTATTTGCAGTTCTTTTATGAACATTAGGTGGAACACTTCCATGTTGAGTTGGTTGGCTGACTGTTGAACTTTTTTTAAAAGTTGCAGGAGGTATTGCAACTGGGGCTGTTCAAGATACAATAGAAAAGCAGATTTAGGAACAATAACAGCTGGAAATTGGTAATGAAGGAAAAAAAAAAAAACCCAGTTAAAATCATCTAATAGAAACCTGGTGAAACTGGCTCCAAGGTGTGACCCGTATTTGCATTCCTTTGATGAACAATTGGAGGCAAACTTCCATGTTCAGTTGGCTGGCTGACAGGTGAAATTTTTGGCAAATTAACTGCTACCGGGGCTGTTCAAAATTCAATAGAAGTGCATATTGTGGGTCAATACCAACTGGAAGCTGGAGATGATAAAAGGAAATTTTACAACTATCTAGTTAGAATTCAGGTGACAACTTTTGACTTTTATAACATGCCTGGTGAAATTGGTTCTGGGCTGTGACCTTTATTTGTACCCTCTTGAGGAGGAAAGCTTCCATGTTCAGTTGGTTGGCTGCCTGATGAATTTTTGGGCAAATTGGTACAAGGTGTTGCAACTGGTGCTGTCCAAATAGTCAATAGAAGAGCAAATTTTGGGTCAATAACAACCCAAAGCTGATGACTATGAAAAGGAAAAGCATCCAGTGAGAATTCTAGTAACAACATGACAAGACTTTTATCACATACCTGGCGAAACTGGCTCTGTGGTGTGACTCTTATTTGCATTCCTATTATCAATGTTTGGTGCCAAAATTCCATGTTCAGTTGGTTGGCTGACTGGTGAGTTTTTTGGCAATCGGACAGTAGGTATTGCAACTGGGGCTGTTCAAAATGCAATAGACGAATAGGAATTAGGGTCGATATCAATTCGAAGCTGGAGCAAAAACAAAAAACAACTCAGTCATGTACCTAGAGCAGTTGGAGTGGAGACAGGAGGCCTAACAGCAGGTGTTTTGCTTAGAGGTGGACTTGTTTTTACCGATGGTGGCACATTCCCTTCCACTGTTGATGGTGAAGGAACAACCTCATATGGTGGTGATAATGCTATTGTGCTTGGACTTGGAGAAATGGACGGTTCAATGTCTTTAATCTTCTGGGGAGTTGGAGCTGATGCAGGAGGTGGTAATGTATTTGGAGGGTGCAAGAATGACCCTGGATTGTGAAAAACTAATCTTTTAGTCAGATGATCCCAAGTTTACTTAATGGACTAAGGGAATGGGATTACCATTTGGTACTGCTGGAGAGCTTGGGGCAATGGTTCTCCATGAATCTCTTGGGTGTAAAGGACCAGGTGTTTCACTGGGGGAAGGATACACAGGTAAGTTTGCTGGAGATGGGGATATAACAAGCCCTGAAAGAAGGTAAAGAACTATCAAATACCAGTAGAAACTAATAGGGATGGTGAACAATTAAGTTAAAAAGGCTCAAAATTTGAACCCATTTTTTATGATATTTAGAGATACCATCTGGATCTGATGGTAAGCTTGGCGCATTGCTTCCCCTTGACTCTCCATTATGGACAGGAACAAGTGTTTCTACTCCAGGAGGAATGACAGGAAGGAATGCTGGAGATGGAGATATTATCCGTTAGAATGCCCAAAATTCCATGGGAAAAAAAAAGAGAGAGAAAATTAATTTTTTTATCAGCAATCTCAAAATTGTCAAATTACATGACTGATTAATCAAGCAAGCATATAGGCTCACATCAACAATATCTTTGGAAAAATTTAACATTTTGGAATAAATGTAAAGAATATCTGTCCAATTGAGAAGAAGATTTTGCCAGAATTCTTCATTCTTCTACATCAACAAATTTCAAGACAACAGGTCATCAAATTCTTAAGGAATACACTAGCTTCCAACAATGGATGATTACAGAGGGATAAGAAATCAATCCACAGGTAAAAAGCACCCTCACTAGAAGAACCTCTATGTCTTGAAACGATTACGGGAATTACAACCGTAAACCAGTAAAATCTATAAGCAGCTGTTTGTATGCTTTGCGGAGGAGATTTCCTTATATAAAGCAATTATCACAGACAAGAAGACATTACTCACTGAAGAAAAAAATCAGTAATTATCAGCCTCTTCAGTAGCTGGAAAAATATGAACCTTAAAAACCCTGGTTAAAAAATTTGTAGTCAGCCACATTGTTCTGAGCAACCAACGTCCTTGGTTCTAATAGCATGTCGTCTCATAAGAACAATAGTGGAGGTGAGATAATGGTTTCAAAACCCAGTAGCAGCTTGCATTATTTTCAATATATACTAATAAAAATTAGATTTTGTTAGCAATGCAAGAGGAAAAGTGGAAAACACAAAAGAAGAAGACATGTGATGCTCTATTTGGTGATCCTAGCTATAAGCCATATCTAATTTTTACTTATACCAAGGTAGGACAATTTAAACCAATAATTTGACTGCAAAATTGAGATGAGATGTTTAGATTCTCTGTGGCATAGATTATAATAACAACATTGTAAAAAGGAAGTATGTTGACTCAGATCAAGTACTTCTAGCTTAAGCATAAGTTTTTTATTTTTTATTTTTTTGGTCATAATCTCTGACAGATTCTGGAGAAGTTTACAAAGGATTAACTTCAACGAAGAATTCTGAAGGTTAAACACCTACCTTTGGATCCTTGGACTGCCACAGCAAAGCCAATGATGCAAAGCTTCACCAGCGGCAGCATCAGAGCCAAAACCACCCCCATCCCATACCAATGTCCAAGGACAACCTCCTTAGTAGCGATTCAAAAGAAAAATACAGTAACAAATGAGAGAATAAATTACAGATTTTGAAGTTGGTAACTTAAAGCAAGAACAAACGGAGGTTAAATGGAAGAAGGCCCACATACAGTGACACCAAAGCAATGAGAAGGCAGTTTTTGGAACAAACCATAACTGTTTTTAGTGAAAAGGACAAGACACAAAACATTTGTTTCTTGAGAACATGAGCTCTGGAATTGGCAGGGTTTGGAAATTTCCATGGGAGAGGTAAAAGTTGAACTTTTTCCACTGAAGTTGGTAAAACTAAGTTAAAAATGATCCAAAGCTAAAAAAAATATAACATGTACATTCACAATCCAGATACACTTTAAGAAAACTCGAGAAAAAAAGATTAAAAAAAAAAGTGAAATAGCAAACCCATTCTCCTTCTCTGAGAAAGGCAGTTAGGTGGGGCAGAGATACAGAGGCTGCCAGGAACAGAATAGTGTTGGTATATATTTTTTACTAATTTTCAGTGGGAAAGTAAGATTAAAGTGGGGGGTGTCAGTGGGGATTTATTTTAACAACTCAGTTCAGTTCAATGGAGGTTGCCTAGTTGCCGTTTATCATTTTTGGCAGCTCCTGTTGGCCATCTTGAGATAGTGATTTAATATTAGACAATAATGAGGTGTGCCATATGTCAAAACCTCATTCTTGACACATCATCAACCATCCCACATGTTCTCAGATTATTAATTATTAATGGTTAACTTGACTTCTGTGACACATAATAAATGATCATCAAAGAAGCTATGGCAATTTTAAATTAGAGATAGTTCAGGAAAAAAGAAAAGGATCCAATCGTATCTGTCTATGTAGAAATGAAGATTTAAATAAAACGGTTTGGATCAGGATATTCTTAATTTTTTTAAAAATAATTAATTATAGAAATATAAAAAAATTAAATATAAAATTTAATTAAAATTTATAAAAAAAATTTATAATTTTATATCTTTCTTTTTCTTATAATTAATTACTTGAAAGAAAAAAAATTAAAAAAATCCTCATCTACCGTCAGAAGAAGTGACTAATTAATCCCCTCCCACCCATTTGAAAAAGGAAACAAAAAAAATTAAAAATTTGTATAAATAGAAGTTGGTGAGGAGATTCCTTCACTCCTTTTCCTATGGGAGACAAATGAAAAATGTGGCGCCCGTGACACTCTTTAAAATGGCCAAAAAGCAGAACTTGAGATATTTTTTATCAGTTAGTAAAGCAATTATCAAAATTAAAGATTATGAGGGATTAGATAATAGCCCTGGCCCCCTTAAACCAAGACTTTAATGACGGAGTAGAGATTGCAGCATCCACACGACCTTTTATGGTTGATCATAGCCCAACAATTGGTCAGTGAATTTTAATGAAAACTACAATTATTTAACAGTAACCCATAAATATTTCTTGGCACAAAGGCAGTTGAAGAGGCTAAAATTAAAAATTCAACGAGGATTATGTTATGAAAAATTGACTCTTTCCATCACAAGAAAGCTTCTGCCTTCTGATCAGGTATTCGGTGTCATAGGAATCGTAACACCGTGGTTGGGTACATATAAAAATTAGACCTGTGAAAACGGGTCGATTTGATCTATTTGAATTGACTTGATTCCGGTTGAATTATTTTTAAGTTGAATTAAATTAAATTATATTAATTTTAAGTTAATATTTTATTAATTTAATTTAATTTAATCTAATTTAATATAATATTATTAATATAAATTAATCTAATTTATTTAAACTTAATTCACTTAAATTATTTTTAATTTTTTATTACTTTTATTAATTTAACTTATCTATTATGTTAAATTATTTAAATTAATTTATCAAATTTAGTCTATTTTAACGACTCCAATGAAAACCACCAGCAAAACAAAAAAAATGTGAACCAAAAGAAGACAAAAGCAGGGGCCATTTTGCGATGAAAGAAAGTGGCACAAGAGATGAGACAGAGAGACACAAGAGACACATAAAAGAGGACCCCTACGAGGTTGTAATGTAACGTAAGGGCAGCTCAGCTTGTCACTAAGGGCGGTGCAGATTTGATGGCTAATAGTTACTTCCCCGCCAACAACAAATCTCCGTGATTGTTTTCTTGGATTGTAGTGAAGGGCACTAGCCTTAATAAGATGACGGTGGTGCTGACGATGGAGTGGTAGTGTAGTACAACGTGGAAGCTTTGCTGTCCACATGCACCACCAGTGCAACATAACACGATTCATCGGCTAGGGTATGGCCCATCAGCAAACTTATTAAGAAATAAGAATAACTTTCATTAAGAACTAAGAAAGTTGTCTCACTCAAGCATTATTATATTAATGGAATCCAATGCCAGGATGCTGTTTCCAGTTTGGCGTAGGATGAAATATTGAAAAAAATAAAAAAACATAGAATTGTGCTTGTACGGTTCAGTTTAAAATAAAGAGAAAAGAGTATCTAATTCTATTGAATTTTGATTTTTTTAATTATTATTATGGATTTTAAATTTTTTAATTAATTTTTAAATTTTAATTAATATCTTAATAGATTTTTATGTTTAATTTAAATTTATTAATTTATTAATAATAAAATTATATGATATTATTTTATTTATATTTACATTAATTAAGAATTATTTATTTATTTATTTATTTATTAAAAATTAATTTTAAATATATTTTATTTTTTAAAAAAAAAAAAACAAATTTATTTTAAAAATAAATTTTATTTATTTATTTTGTAAAGATGAAAATATATTTAAAATTAAATTTTAATAAATAAATTAATAAATAATTATTAATTAATGTTAATATAAATAAAATGATATCATACATTATTATTGTTAGTGAATTAATATATCCAAATTAAATATAAAGATCTATTGGATATTAATTAAAATTTAAAGAAATTAATTAGAAAATTTTAAAATTAAATAGCGATGATTTACAAAAGAAATAAAATTTAAGAAAGTTACATACTCTTTTCCTTAAAATAAATTATGAAAAATAATCACTTATTTTTTAAATTTTTTATAAAATTCTTTTAATTATAAGATATTTTTATTATAAAATAAATTAATTTAAATACACTTAAAAGTCTCTTTTAATAAAGACAAGACAACATTTTACAGTATCTCAAGTAAATTATTTTGAATAATGCTTCATACACTAAGAGTATATATTACCTCACATTAAGTATAGGTAGTAGAATTGTTAATAAAGCAATAACAGTTGATACAATTGATAAGGGCAAATCGTATAAACTAAGTTGGTTAGTGTTACCAAGTGGTCTCAAACTCAAGAGGGGGGTGAATTGAATTTATGAAATATTTTCGCAAATCTTTCGCAAAACGCTTGTTTATCAAATTTTTATTGAAACTATTGATTGATTAAAGAGAATAGATAAATGAGTTTGAATACTTCACTCACAAATTAAACAAGCCAAGATGAATAACATTTAAGCAAGCATATAAAATAAAAGCACAAATGTAAAGAGATGAGTTTAAAAGATCAAACACAAGGTTTATCCTGATTCAGCCACCAATCCACTTGTAACCTACTTCTAGTTCTCAAGTAATCACCCGAGATTTTTCACTATCTTCAAGTTTCAACAGGTGCTTGACAACCTTTACAAACTAGAGTACTTACCACACCTTGGGATGCCTCACCTTTTGTGTTTGAGCCTCAAAATAGGGATACCTCACTATTTACAACTTTTGAGAGATACCTCACTCTCTTTACAAACAAGGGATATCTTACCCTTTACAACCTTTGAGAGATATCTCACTCTCTTTACAAACAAGGGATACCTCACCCTTTCAACATTTGAAAAATACCTCACTCTCTTTACAAACAATCAAAATGTATCTAAAATGAAACTCTCACAAGAGTAAATTATACAAATTGAAGTCTTATAATGCTCTTCAAGAATATCTCAAATATATACAAAAATAGAGCACAAATGATTCAAAGTTTGATTCACGAATTAGAGTGATTGAAAGATGTTTCTCAGTTGTTGGTTAGCCACAAATGATGCCCCAAGATGTGTATTTATAAGTTTTCATATCAAAAGAGTCGTTTGGGACATTACAGCCCAGCATTTAATGTACCTAATATAGTTGTTGAGCACTGTCAGATCACTGGTAATCGATTACATAATCTTTGTAATCGATTACATGGTTGTTTGAACGTGTTCTTGGCCTTCTGGGTAAGATGTAATCGATTATCAGCCTTGTGTAATTGATTACATAGCCTCTGTCAGACTTGTAATCGATTACAGCATCAATGTAATCGATTACAAGGCTTCTGTCATGCTTGTAATCGATTACTTGATCAATGTAATCGATTACAAGGCCTCTGTTTAGCTTGTAATCGATTACAACACATGTGTAATCGATTACCTTGCCATTTAAACACATTTTTCAAGTCCAATTAAGTATTCAGACCATTTTTAACTTTGAGAAACTTGGATTTAACAAGATTGACAAATGAAATACAAAATCCAAGATTGAAATCAACATTTCTTTAAACAATGAACTTTGAATTTCAAGTTGATTTAAAAAGATCTTGAAAAATCATTTGAAGATAATTGAGATACATTGAGAACATTTTACATTGATATTCTAAGAGCTATATCTATTATACCTCTTGGTTTCTTTCTTTTGATCTTGGTCTTCTCTTTTGAACTTGATCTTCATCTTGACTTTGTTATCATAAAAAAATCATTTGACATGCTTCAAGACATAAGCATTCACAGTTAGTGTTCGATTCCTATTAAGTTCTTTGTTATTGAGTTATTTGTAAGTGCTCGTTGAGCTTAGAGACTTGTCTTAAACTTAGGATAGAGCAGTTATTTTTTACCTTAATTTTTTTAAAAATATAAATAATAGAATAAAAATATAAATATACAAAAAATAAAGTAAAATTAAATTATAAAAATTATATATATAATGATAAATGTATAAACATGTGAGAATACTAATATTCAATTATTTATAGCCAAGAAATGATTTATCCAGATGACCCATAAAGTCAATGCTAGCCTTGGAGAGTTAAAAGAAAAAGGAAAAAATCATTAAAAAAAATTATCAGAGTTGAACCTAGTTGTGAACTCCCAAAATTTACAATACAAGTTTTTCCAAAACTATGAAACATTCTTGACATCCATCGACAGCTTCCCTCAAGCATCAAAATTGTTTCATCCTCTACCCGATGGTTGGTCACCTGAGAAACTCAAGTCAGTCGTCTGACAATTTGTTGGTTGGAGACGAGGTGGAGTATCCACAAAGGCACTCTGACCAATCAGTCTCGGAGTTAAAATAGTGATGAAGGCATAGGTAGAGAAAAGTGAACATATCTAGCTTAAGTTTTCATGCCAGTTTGTATAGAAATTTGGAGGACTGATTCTCTGGATATCTTTCGTTCAGACCATTTATGATTATGAATGTTATGTTTGGTCATTATGACACGAAACCATTAACGACCGTTGGTCATAATGGCGCCAAACGACTGATGACCATTGGTATGTCATATTAAGCACGTGTTTATCGAGTCGTTACCTATTCGGGTATGGGCCAGTCGGATATTGCAGACAAGACATCAGTCGGTTTAACCAGGACTTTCATGGGTTTGACATTCCGAAATAAGCCTACCTAGCATAGATGTTGACCTTGTATGGTCAATCCATCAAGGTCTACTTTATCTATGGTAAGCCTATTATGCCTTAGGCCCAAACAATCCATAGTCCTCCAGCTTAGTCATCTGCAAAGATAAGTCGAGCTTAAGAATGGTCAGATATAAATTAGGTCAAGATAATCCACAACCCCCCAGCTTGAGCAATCAATGATGATAGCTTGAACTTGTATTAGCAATGTTTAAACTTATCCGAGCTTATTGGGTATGGACGGTTCACAACTCCCCAGCTTAGGCAATCACCAGATGCATAGCTGAGCTTTTGGGAGCTCATCGTAATTTTTTAACGTCATCCCTGGATAACATTTGGTATTGTCTATGGAAATTTGGTAAAATGATTCCCACCATCTCGAAAGCTACAAATCTCAGATCTGACATCGTCAAGCTCGGATCTCAAGTCTCACATCCTTCCTGACGACATCAATATCGAATCTGGAGTCCCGAATTCTTTATGAAATTCTTAAACGTAGATCTGGCGTCCTCCATTTTTTCCGGTGTCATTAAGCTTGGATCTCAAGTCCAACACCAATTCCAGCGACCTTGAGCTCAGATCTTAACTCCTCTTTTTTCTCAATTTTTGAAAACTCAGATTGCGGATCTTTCACTCATCTACCATATTGTTAGGCAACACTACCACTCCCTGTCCAAGCTGCTAATTGCCTTTTTTGTGCCACCACCACTCACAAGGATGCTCTCAAGTAGGTCTTCATGGTTGCAAATTATGCCACTATCCCATATACAAGCCAATCTTCATAAGGGAAGTCACCTGATATACTCTTTTTAATTTCCATTTACTTGCATCATTTTCATCCTACATATCGTGTTTTAAACTTGTTAATCATCTTTTACATTGGTTTTCTCCTTGTAAATAGTATAGCCTATTCACAAAGACAAGAGACCCTCTATGTTAATTACATCATTCATTAATAATTCTTACAATCTACATAGTGAAAATGCATTAAAACCATCTGTAAGAATGCAAAAAAAAAAAAAATCCTACTACTTTTAGAAGATGCTCATCATTATATATCTTCTAATGATTAAAAAATGAACTTTTCCACTATTCAGTCAAGTATTTGAAATTTGATATCATATAGAATCAAAATCTCTTTACCAATCAAATTGTTTACATCGAAATAATAGTAACCTCTCAACAGGAATTTGCCCATAGATATAAGCATTTTACTACTCTAGTTTGGCTCCCCTTGAGTAAGAATCAGAAACCTTCTTATTTTCCATTATGTTTGTTTGATCATTTGTTTAAGATGGAGAAATTTGTTGTTGTCTTGGAAATTGGTTATGACTAACATGTATTTCCTTCCCCAATCATTATACTGGAAAGTCAAATTTCAATATAACCATTTAATCTTTTCAATGTTTTACTTCGTAAGTATATATGAGGATGATAGCATATATGTTGCTTTCTCAACATTATGATAGTATATATGTTGCTTACTCGACATTGCTGAGCTGCGAGTAGTAGCTTTGTTTTTTTCATTATTATTGTTGTTTGTGTTTTTATGTGGTTGTTTCTTGCGACACACAACTTAATCTATTGTTGGATTCAGCTCAAGTTCAGGGTCATATGATAATGGACCAATGAATAACACGTGCAACTAAGTGCTAACTTATTTTCACCAAACTGCAAAAGCTGCCAATCATACTTAAGCACAACATCACATGAGATGTACAAGGGAGTAGTCTACAAGAACATTATAAGAGCCACGTTCCCAGTGCTATTTCATACGTCTCAATTGTCTTACCATTGAAGATTCTAAGTAGAGTTACTATCTTTAGTAGTCTAGTACACATTGTTATTTTCTCTTATATGCTCTCACTATGCTTAATTGTGCATATCCAACTTATTTGTTTTCATTATATTATTGTTATTAATTAGAATTTTATTAACTTTTCTCCTTTATGACACCAATAATTGTCGTTATATGACAATACATTTATAGGTATTTACTTCTTTTAATTGAGAGAATTTGCATTGGTCACTATTAATTGATTTAATTGTTATTTCTCATTGTTTTAATTCCTATTTATTGTCATTAATTTATTAATTAATAATTATATAACTTTAAATTGATTATAATATCATATTGCTTTGATTGTTAGTTCTCATTGTTTTAATTCCTTTTTATTGTCATTAATTTATTAATTAATAATTATATAACATTAAATTGATTATAATATCATATTGTTTTAATTGTCATTTCTCATTGCTTTAATTCCTATTTAGATTTACTTTAAATACACCACAACTACTTTAATTTAGTTATATTTCACTATATTAATTACATATTGCGTCTACCATTTAATTGACATTCCTAACTACGTTCAATTACCATTATTTTCTTTTACCATAATCAATTTAATTTGTATTCACTAGCCATAGAAGGGATAACTGTTCATTAAACAATGTTGTTAAATAGCATCAAACATAACTTTAAGATAATCTCATCACACCATAATACAACTAACCTTACCGAGGTATACAGATCTAGTTATGATTATTTAAATTGCTTCAAAATCTAGTTATCTTTATTTCAATTGTATATTATTATCAGAATTACTCACATGGCAGGATCAAGATAAAAAAATTCTTGAAAAATTCAAGACGATGGCCCCGAAGACTCGAGATGATAAAAACCCTAGGAAAGTCCAGACAAAGGCCCAAAAAAATCGAGATGATAAAAACCCTGGGAAAGTTCAGGTGAAGGCTCCGAAAACTCAGGATGATAAAAACCCTGGGAAAGTTTAGGCGAAAGCCCTGAAAACTCGAGATGATTAAAACTTTGGGAAAGTCCAAGTGAAGGCCCCGAAAACTCGAGATGATAATAGTCTAGCGTGAGAAAGTCCAAGGTCATGATCAATCTATGATGCCCTTTGAAGAACGAGACAACTCGAAAAAATTTGAGGTCATGGTCAATCCATGATGCCTTTAGAAGATTAGCCCAGTTTAGGAAAGTCTGAGGTCATGGTTAATCTATGATGCTCATTGAAGACCGGCCCAACTCGGGAAAATCTGAGGTCATAGCCAATCCATGATGCCCTTTGAAGATGGCCCAACTTGGTAAAATCTGATGTCATGGTCAATCCATGATGTCCATTGAAGACTGGCCTAACTCGGGAAAGTTTGAGGTCATGGTCAATCCATGATGCCCTTTGAAGACGACCCAACTCAGGAAAGTCCAAGGTCATGGTTAATCCATGATGCTCCTTGAATATCAACCTAGCTTGGAAAAAAATCGAAGTCATAGTCAATCCATGATGCCCACCTTATGATCGGCCCAGCTCGAAAAAATCAAAGGTCATGGTCAACCCATGATGCCCACTACATGATCGGGCCATCTAGGAAAAATCAGAGGTCATGGTCAATCCATGATGACCACCTTATGATCAGTCCAGCTCAGAAAAATCTGAGGTCATGGTCAACCTATGATGCCACTACATGATCGGCCCCACTTGGAAAAATCTGACGTAATTGTCAACCCATGATGCCCACTTATGATCCACCCAACTCAGAAAAATCTGAGGTCATAGTCAACCCATGATGTCCACTACTTGATCAGCCAAAGCTCAGTAATTTTGAGGTTATGGAAATTCCATGATGCCTAATACTTTATTAGCCTAGCTCTACAAAGTTCAAGGTTATGATCAACTCATGATGTCCATACAATACTTGCCCAGCTTAGAAGACCTCGATTAAAAAAAAAGACCTTAGATTAAAAGCAAAAAACCTTAGATTAGAGGCCAATATAACCTCGGATTGGAGGGGAAAATCTCGAATTATAGGGTAATAACCTAATTATTAGGAAACACAAGCAAAAAAATCCTAATTTCTTAAGGAAATTACCTAAGTCTTGGAAAAATACATGCACAAAAGACCTCACTACTCACCTAGAGAGGTTACCCAGGAACGAAGCTAAAAAATTACGAGGAGCTCAAAAAAGCTCGACTATGCACCTTGTGATTGCCTAAGCTAAGGAGTTGTGAATCGTCCACACCTAATAAGCTCAGATAAATTTAAACATTATCAATACAAACTCGGGTTATCAACACTAATTGCTTAAGGTAAGGGGCTATGGACTGTCTTGGCCCAATTAGCATCCGGTCATTCATAAGCTCGGCCTATCTTTGCATATGACCAAGCTGGAGGGCTATGGATCGTTTGGGCTTGGCCTAAGACATAATAGGTCTGTCATAGTTAAAAAAGACCTTGATAGACCGATCATACAAGGCCAACATCTGTGCTAGGTAGGGTCATTTTGAAATGCCAAGCCCAAAAAAGTTTGAGTCAACTCGGCTAATGTCCTGTTTGCAATATCTGACTGGCCTATACCTGAATAGGTAATAGCTCGCCAAACACGTACTTAATACAACCCACCAACGATTATCATTCGTTTGGCGCTATCATGACCAACGTTCGTTAACGGCTTTGCGTCGTAATGGTCAGACATAACGTTCAGAATCATAAAAGACCTAAACAGAAGGTATCTAAAGAGTCAGTCATTCAGATCTCTATATAAATCGGCCTGACAGCCTAAGGTAGATATGTTCATTTTTCTCTACTTATGTATTCATCACTGTCTTAACTCCAAAACTGATCGGTCGGAGTGCTTTTACTGGTATTTCACCCCGTCTCCAACCAACGAAATGTCGGATGACCAACCTGAGCCTTTCTGACGACTACCCTTTAGGTAGAGAATGGAACAAAAATTGTATTGATCTTAAGGCTATCTTATCCATTCAGCAAAGTTGATATGCATGCTTGTTAATCTACACAAAATATGTCGTGGCTCACAACAGTTAGGTCGTTACCTTGCTTGATAGTATCATTTTATACAAGGAAAACGTTTTTTATCCAACCTAAATACGGTGGATATATGTCCATCTTATATTCGTGTGAGACAGATGTCAAATCAAGTTGTATGTGACTGTAGTATTTCTGCGAGATATAGAATGAGTTTATGAGTAAGTTAAAAAAAAGTTGAAGTATAAAAGTTAGACGAATAACAAGATTGTTTATACAAAGACCATTCTTTTTTTTCTTTTGTTCATACATACAAAGATTTTTTTTTATTTTTTTGATCTGATAATACAAAGACCATTCCTAAATTCCAAACCGAAGCAATGAACGAAGAATAAAACCACCCATATACACAATAGACCCAGTTAATCTTCGAAAATACTCTATTTTGTCTTGAAGTTAATATCACATGGCAAATAGATATACTGTTTTCAATTTCATATGACGCCTTGGAACATGAGCCAGAAGGAAGGAATTACAAAGACGAATGTACACATGGCACGAAAAGTAAAAATTAGGAGTGCTTGGATGGGTTTAACCTGATATTGTGATTGAGATATTTCTTTGGACTTGACCGATCATGGCCCAACAATCAACTGGGTCAAGATCGGTTGAATCAATAGTTATATAAAATGCATAATATTATATATTATACATAATTAATTCATAAAATTTTAAAAATATAAAATTAAAATTAAAGAATATTTTACAATAAATATTATGAAACAAATAATATCAATATAAAATATTATCATAATATACAAAAATTATTAATTTATATATAAATGTCTTATAATTTATCATTAGTTTTCAATACATATATATATATATATATATATATATATATATATATATATATATATATATAAATATATATAAATTTTAAAATATTGTGTTATATCAAGTCAGACTGGATCAATCTAAAGTGTACCTGAACTCAATTCAAAATTACATTAGATCAAATTTTAAGAATTCAAACCCAGCTTAATTAACTTTGAGTTAAGATGAATCGTTGAGCCGAGACGGGTCATGAGCATGTATAATAAAAACCTCTGCATTCGTTGTTCTCCTGCCACTTACTCCACCCTCTATCCTTACTGCTTCAGCAAATACTCTGCCTTTGACAACCTTCATGACATCGCCTGGCAAAAAAGTTTCAATCATTCAAACCACATGCAAGAACCAAATGAGTTGCCACCTCCTTGTCCAACTTAGAGTTTTATATTACATACATACCTTTAGGTTCTCTCCTTTTGTTAAGGCTGAAAGCGATGTGCTTTTGAATAATATTCTCTACAGTAGTTGAGTTAGCTCCTACCTACGAAGCGGACCACTGAAGAAACCTCTACAAAATAATATTATTGGGCCTCCAGTAACCCAGTGGTGTCTTCCAGTCATACTAATTAGCTGGTCCATCGAAGGTGAGTAGAGTGGCTGAGTATGGTCCTTCAGGGCCACTGGGCCAGCATTAATGACATCAATACAGCAAACATTTAGGATTAGGAACAGCAAGTTGAAAACACAGAACGTTATAGACTCAGTGCATGTTTGTTTCAAATTTTTTTAACTTAGATTAATTTTTTTTTTGAGAAAAAAGCTATTTTAATAGTATTTAATCATGTTTGACAAAATTAGATTCAGCGTTTACACAAAATTCAATATAAAATAAAAACTTTTTGAAACTAATTTTTATAATGCTGAAAATTGAAACTTAAGATTCTAACTTATAAATTATTCTTTACATTTTGATATGTAAATACCATTTTGTCCTCAATTAAATAACGTTTTTAATCATTCTATACCTATTTTAATAATTTAATACATAAAAACAATTCTTTTTTATATCATCAAAAACAAAACAGATTAGATTAAAATCACTTTTTAACTAATATATCCAAGCATAAAAACTGATTCGATTATAATCAATTATAGTCGATTATAACAAAATTTTCAATAATCGATTATTGAAATAATCAAACTTTTACAACTGAACCAAACACACAATTATAGTCCTCAGATTATATCATATGGCCACAAAAATACGAATGAAAAGGCACGATAATTTCATCAGAACAAGAAAACAAACCAGACTATATAATACCGTAACCACTATAGTCTACATAATTGAATTTCAATAACAAGGTTGAAGCCGACCTTCGAGAAAATACATAAATTATTTGTCATCCTCATCAACAAAATATACAAACTTTTAACTCCAGAAAACTGCAAGTACAAATATTGTAAGATCTGAATATTGAATAAAAAGATACTGATTCACTAGTTGAAAGTTGAAACAAAACTCTCACCCTCACCCTCCCTGCCTCTCAAAACAAATATGAACACCTTAATTTCTTATATAAAGCAGGTGGACATCCAGCCTGTTTCAAAGCTTGAATGCAGCAACTGCTTGTTGACCGCTGCATATAGCCTAAGGTGATAGAATAGTAACTTCAGATCAGTGATTCTTCGCCTGAAATATATACAATAGCAAGGTTGAGGCGTCTATACAATGTTGCATATAATGGTCACATCACAATTCGCCACCCAGGTTTAGAGAGATACAAGCTACAGGGAATCCGTGTTAGGAAAGATAAGATCACCTTGGGAACTGCTGATAAAAAAAAAAGTGACCGATTGAAATCCAATCAGACTATTGAGTCTCCTAGACACCAATTCATGGGGAAAAAAGAAACAATTGCAAAATCAGTTGGTTCCGACAATCAAGGAAACAGGAAGTTGACGATTACAAAATTAAACAAGTATGCACCTTTCAAATTTGGCATTCAGCAATCCAAGCAATTGGACATATAACCGAATGGTGCACTTGGAATCACCATAATCATGATTGGCATTGCCGTAAATTGAGAATTTAATATATGAACAATTAACAGTTTGGATCATATTCTTGAAATCTGCTCTTAAGATGTTCAACAATTTTCATTTCTTCCTCTTTGCTGTGTTTGCAATTCCTCCAATCAGCATTATCTGCCATATTAAGCAACCCCGCCAGAACCTGATTCACATTTACAAGTTTAAACCCTCAGAGTCAGCAATAAATACAAGAGTCATTAACCTTGTAACAAAAGCATGATAATCATTGATGCCCCCTTCCTAAAAAAAATTAAGAAATAATTTGATATGATACTATTTTTACTCAGCAATACATCACTTTTACAAGCCTACCTCACGTCCAAATTGGGCAGGAAATTTCACTTTCTCCTCAACATGATGCAGCAGCATCGTGCCTCCTGGGACTTCAGCATAGAACAAACTTGAATTCCCATCAATTTGTGTCTTCAAAAATTTTCTTCCATCAGAAATGCTATCAACTGAGTCACAATAAAGAACATGAGAATTCAGCAGAAGCCCAACAAAATTCAAAATTATAGCATTTTCCAGAATAAATAAATTGAAGTTGATTTTTTCATGCCAGATAATCAGTAAGATTGGTAACAAGGCAATGAAAGACAAGAAAGTAAAGGAAGAATTTGATGGTCGGAGCTAGGGGATTTCTCTTAGGGGGGCCAAATAACAAAAACAGTCGAACACATTGTATGGGGAGGCAAAGTTAAAGATTTTTTTTTTCTAAAATAAAAATACAGGTAAAAGTATCATTTTGGGGGGGGGGGGGGGGCATGGCCCCCGCAATCTATACTTCCCTCCACCACTGTTAATGATGGATCAGGTCAGACGTGGACAGCAAAAGAAATGAAATATGAAGCATGCCCGGAAGATTAATACTTACATTTATTTTCCAAAAATTTAAATCCCAACTTTTGTGCAGCTAAATTGAATACTTTTTCAACCATAACTGCTTTGGAAGATGGAATAGGAATGGCCTACATAAAAGGGTAGAATGCAGATGAGAGAGATAATATAAAACAATAGTTAATCAAATAAAAGTTGGACTAACATAGTCATAAAGAAAAAAACGGAACTTAATTTACAAACTACTACTGTTAGAGCTGAAAATAGCTAATCAACAAAATGGAAGAACAAATTGGCTATCCAAACTGGAATTAAGCAAATTATAAAAGGGGAAAGGGGACAGGCATGAAAGGTAGGGGGGAGGGCAGGCAAGCCAGCTCATTAAATAAACAAAGTGCAAAAAGCATGTCATTTTGTCAGGATTTCAACTAATATGCAAGTTGCAACAGAAACTTCTTTTACCTGAAGATTGGCATGAGTGCCACGTTTGGAAGCCCACTCAAAAAATATGACTTCCTTTCCGTGGTCCTTATAGTACCTCTTGAGACTGTTCTGAAACCTAAAGAGCTCAACTTCAGATTCAGATGACAGAGATAAGGTACTTGGCATATGCTCAACTGGTATTATCAGCACATGGTCTTCAACAAGTGGACCTTTAGCCAGTGCCAAGTAGTAATTTTCCCCAATGCTTATGATCAAATGCGACTCCACATTGGGGCTTGACAAGCAAAACCAACATTCTTTTGATCTGCAGTTGAATTGTAGGATAGATTTGTCAATAACCAAAAGCCTAAAAGTTTAAGTGAACAAGGAAGAATTAAGTAAACAAAGATGAGGAATAACAAAACAGAATTTTTACTACATTAATATCAATATAACCCAGAAATTCACAAATCAAGTATCACTTAATAACAGAATACACATTAATATAGTAAGTCAAAAGGCAAACGTGCTAGACCTAGTATTTTCAGATCCGGGCCTCCTGGAAGGATGTCTATCACCTTCATCCTGCAAGCTGTGCTTAAAGTTGCAATCTGGACCCCTTTCACATTTTCCCTTGTTCAAAAAATCAAAACAAACACCTCTCATATATTGTTCCCTTGCATCTATATCATGTCGAAAATTGCACTTCTCTCCTCGTGGACAAGAGCCAGAAGATACAAATTTGAAACACATCTTATCACCATCTCCAGCTTCATGTTTGTGTCGTTTTTGAGAAACATCATATCTCCAATATTGAGAATCAGAGATACCATCACTGGATCTCTTTGAGGTGTCTTTTGGAGAAGTTTTTTTCTCCACAAATGTGTATGGCGATAAGGTGGTATTTGTGGTTTTCATGGCAATCTCAGTTGAAGACATGGTGGATGCAGGAGTGGGAGAAATGGCATGAATAAATTTCTGGAATGCAGAAGTGAATAAAGTTTTAGAACACTGAAAAGCTATTAACCCTGTAGAGAGAGACAAAAGGGCAATTTCTTTTTCCTCTCTAAGATAATAAAGTACTATCTTTAATGACAACTATGGATATGTATATATTTGGTAAAGACAACTCTATATTTAATTACTTACCAGATTAGGTCCCCCCCCCCAACACACACACACACAGGAACTCAAGATATATGTATAATAATTCTACATAATAAACAGGCAACAGCCACTAATAATACACACACAGAGGGAGAAGACACTTGTGCATGACTGCTCATGCGAATCCCTCTAAAGATTAAAACATTTTCTATGCAGGAAATTTCACAAGTACGACAAAAAGATGAATCTGATGTCGAGGAACAACTAATCACTATTACCATAGGAAAATATTAAAGACTTCATAAATTTCAATTAATAATAGATGGAAGTACACTAAAGAATAATAGCCAAACCTGCTTATCTCTATTTCCAACAGAAGCAAGCCCTATGAAACGAGTCACGTGCACAGCATCCACATTGAAATATGGTTCCCGGGCATAGTATATACCTTTAGTGCCTGCAATGTGATAGCTACCAAAAAAATAATAATAATAAATAAATAAACACAACCATCAAAGACTCAAAGTCAGGCCTGCTTTTACATAAGCCACAAGAGAGTCCATAAACGGAACATTCAGCATACCAAATTCCTCCAGAAAATATCACACAATTAAATCCTGATCTAGTGAATAGGAGTTAACCTCCTATGAGCAAGACCTTCCTGATGTCCCCCCCCCCCCCCCAAGTTTTATAATTTTAATTAATCTTCTGGTTATCAGTCCAACCAAATCCCATTTTCTTTTACCATTTGTGAGATTGTCATCTCCAGTTCTATGAGGATTACAAATATAATAACAACATTTTCTATTCTATAACAGATATAATAGACATGGTAGAACACAAAAGTCACCCAAACGAACAAGGAACCTGAGGCCCTGTGCTGCTAAAAGCTTAAAGTGCACAAATGCCACCAAATATTATGAAATCAGGTTTATGCATACAATTTGATTTGTTGAATAGAAAATGTTCAAGTCCTTTACCACTATTATGGTTGTTCATGAAGCTATCGGTGAGAAAATGTCGCTGTTCTTTTTTTTTTTTACGGGGTGGGGGGCAAGGAAAGGAAACATGGATAATCTGATAAGGTACTATGAGCCCAGATAAGTATCTAAACTCTTAACAATTACCGTGGTTTAATCTCTTGTACTAACTCTGATATGGTTGGATCACAGCCTATAGAATCGGAGAGTCCAGCAGGAATATCTGAAGTAGCTGCTCTATTTGTGATCCGACTTGGCCATTCGTTAGTAATAATGAATCAAGGAAGTCAACAAACAGATTACAGATTACTTCCTAGAAAAATAGCAAGTGGAATTGAGAACGGGCTACGTTATGACTGACAATAGGAAAGACATAATGCACATGAATTAAAGGATATGTCAAGAACAAATCAACAATGCCAGGTTCCTCAGCTATTGCTCGCAAAGCATCGACATCATCTTGACTGTAAGTTCCAAAGTGTTGAACATCTGATGATTTCCTACCAGATAAATAGGCCACAGATAACCCTGCATATAAGCACAATAGATAAGATACCAAAGACATGATATCATATCAGATTCCCAATAAGATTTTCATGGCTGAAAGACAAGCCATCAGGCCAAGGCCAACGAATCTTTTACTCAACAATTTTGAGAGATGAACATTGAATAAGAATGCAATCGAGCCAGCTACTGACTCTTCAAGGTACTAATATTTTGAACAAGTAAAAAGAAGAAGTTTGAGAAGCTAAATATAGGAAAAGTACCCAAGAGGGTGAACTTGCCACTGCCTTTCAACCAATACAGATTCTCACAAACCCTCAAGCCTTCCATCTTGAAACCATGGTTGGCGGAGTCTTTGGAAGCTTGCAACAAAACTTTAGGGGCAGCGATGCCATAGTCGCCAATGAAGTAAGTAGGGATGGGAATCTGCGATTGCGAGCGACCTTCAATGTAGGCAATGAGGTCGTCGAGCTGGTCTGGTGAGTCGGGGAAGAACTGACCCACGCACAAGAGTGCGTCGAATGGACCCGCTGATTTGTTCACCTGAAACAACAATCACTGGATTCAATTTCAGTGCAACACAAACTGTGCAAGTAATAATAAACCCTAGAAAGAAAGAGAGAGACCGATGAGACTCGCTTGAAGAGCTGGTTGAGGCGGCCCAAAACGTCGCCGCATAGTAGGATTCTAGGAGCCATAACAACAGAACGAAGCAGCTTTGAAGCAGTGACAGACAGTGATTGAGGATAAACGAAGATAAAACTCAATTTGCGATTAGCTCGTCACTCTTTAGCGGGAGGGAGACCTTGCCGGAATCCGTATTAAACGACATCGTACTTTAGTTATCCATGTCGTTTTTCTAACGCAAACGAGATGCCGCTTACATTTCCATTTTTTTTGTTTTTGGGACTTCAATTCCACTTTCCAACACCAACCAAGCGAAGGTGGTTGGGCTGGCCTGATTTCAGTCCCAATGGTAATCTTCTGCGACGGGCTTAATTAATTAATGAGATTAAAAACTAATTTTTGTTAGTGATTCTTCATTTTTTGGTACATTAAAGTTTAGGTGAATTTTACTTTAAAAAAAAATAAAAGGAAGGGAAATTCTCACTACTCTGCAATAAACCACCAACTTTAGTGAAGATAAATCATTCTTATCAAATCCTTCTTAATAAATCATCTTTACTACATTAAATTTGCGGATGGGAAGCATGTTTAAATAATTACAAAAAGCTAGTTTGTTTTACCCAAAAAAATAAAAAATATAAGAAGCTAGTCTGCCTTAATTAGAGCTCTTTGATCCTTAGGACTGAAATGGCTAAGGAAGAAAAATGTGTGATTGTTGTGATCTCTTCCCCCCTGGTCTTAACCTAAAACAAGAAGAAAAATAATGACTTTGTGACGAAACAATGGATAAAATAATCTCATAATTTATCTATCTATCTACAGTATTTATTCATAATAATTTTTTTATATCCTCATAATTTAATAAAAAGTAAATATTTTATATCTTGAAAACTAAAAAAAAGACATTTAATAATTTATTTTTTAAGTAATTAAGAAGATTATTATGAAAATCCATCAAAAAAATATATAATTATTATCTAGCTCTAAGTAATACTATATCCTCTTAGGTTGTGTTTAGTGGATAGGATAAGGAAGACCTGATAGTATTAGCTAATACTATGAGGTCTTATCAAGTATTTGGTGAGTTAACCTGATAGTATAATGAAATCAGATCAAACATTTTTACCATATTTTAACCTAATTATTCTATCATCTCCATCACCCCCTGATTAGACCTGATAGGATATCTCTACACACCTTACCCCTCAACTTCATCTCTTTCATTTCAAGCCTCTCCCCTGCCAAGAACTTAGACCACTGGACCATCCCTCAATTTATACATTTTTCTATTCTTCATCATCTCTCTTTCTCTCTTCCCCCACCAACCATGGCAGCGTCGTCGTCGCCCTCCGCGGCAGCCACCACCAACATCATGTTGGCCTTCCACTACTTTGAGCGCGAGGCACATAACCTTTCGAGGGGGACCAACGAAGACGATATGTAGCGTAAGGGGGCTTGGGGTGGCTTGTTGCCAAACGAGGGTGGTGTTGGCTCGCGATGGAAGCTGCACGTGTGGGTAGTGTGAGGAAGAAGGACCAGCGATGTTGCGACCATGAGGCGTTTGGGCGTGGCTTGTAACACTCTCAATAACATGTCAGACTTGTATTGGGTTACAGAGGTAGTTTAATACTTGTTTGACATGCCTGTGAAGTTTGGTGGCAAATTGAGTTAGTTTAGACACTTTGCTGCAACATAGAAAGTGAAAAGTAGCCTAAAATGACTCAAAAAATAGCTTTAAATGCTAAGTTGATAGAAATAGGTATAGATAACTTGTTTCTAGATTACAAATGAGTTAAGTAAAATACAGTTAAAATTTGAGGATAATCAGAGTTAGTTTTATATTTTTAAGCATACTGACAGTGTGCTTTAATACTGGATTTACTAGCAGCAGATATGAAAAATTAGAAAAATGATGAAACAACAATTAGATAAATCCTACGATTTATTCTAAGGTTGTTGGAAGTTAGGAAACTTAATTTAGTAAAATCAAAGTGTTCTTAACAGGTATGAAATTTTAGTAAAAGGACCAAATTACCCCTAACGCTTATCCTTTTAAGTGAGTTTTCTACTCACTTTTCTCTCCCCTTTCACGTTGGTTTGCAGTAGAAAAACAGAGGAAAGAAACAAGAGAAAGCAGAATGGAAAAGAGAGAAAAGAAAGAAGGAAAAGAGAAAGAGGAAAGGAGCAGGCCAAGGCCAAGGTTTTAGCTTCATCTACAAAAGGTAGAGTGTTTGTTTTTATCCTTTCCCTCCTATCTTCATCTGTTTTCTTAGTTTGGTTTGATGGAGAAAAGTGGGTTTGGATGAGAAAAGTGAGTTTAGATGTTTGAGATTAAAGTTAAGAAATAAGATTTTAGTTTGAAGTTTGAGTTTAAATTCATAATTGATGAGTTGAATTTAGTATTTAATGATACTAACATGATTAGAGACCATGATTAGGGTTAGGACACACTTAGAATCCATGATTTGAGGATTAGAACTTGGTTAGAAACTAAGGTTATACAAAACCTGAATATACACAAATAGAACAGTATCCAAGCAGTCTATGATGTTTGTTGCATAACTTGAGTTACAGACATCGTATTGACTTGATTCTTATGGCATTTGAAAGCTAAGACATAAATTTCATGTAATAAAAATTTCAGAATTTTAGAACAAGTCAATCAGTACCAGTTTTTGTTTGAATCCGAGACATATTCTGTAGAAAAGGAATTATGGCAGCCAGTAAACTAGATTGCATAATTTCTTCCTCTGATGTCATATTGGCATGAAACCAGTGGCATTTGAAAGCTAACATGTAAGGCTAGTTGACTGTTAAATTTTAGAATTTTTTACTTCTTAGTTTGTTCCCAATTTCATTTTAAAGTCGGGTCATTTTCAGGTAAAATAGAGAATGTCATGTTTTAGCTTCTGCAAAATGTCACATAACTTTGGCTATACTTAGCCAAATGAAGTGAGGTTTGTGGCATTTGAAAGATATGAGATAAATCTATTTTCTCATAAAATTTCATAATTTTAAAAGTTATTATGCATATTTGATACAATCTTAAAAATCAGTCTTTTTAGGCAAAATTTGAGATGTTTTATGATAGTTTGAGTCCTAAGATCGCTATTAGCTACTTTAATAGTTAAAGTTGAGTTATGAAAGTGTAGTAAGAGTGTCATAGTGCCTAGTTGGCAAGAGTTAAATGTCATAGTGCCTAATTGGCAAGAATTGAGTGTCATAGGACTTATTTGGCAAGAGCTGAGTGCCGTAAGACTTAGTTGGCAAGAGTTGAGTGTCATATGACCTAGTTGGTAAGAGTTGAGTACCATGGTGCCTAGTTGGTAAGAGTTGAGTAGCATAGTGCCTAGCTAGCAAAAGTGAGGGTCATAGTGCTTAGATGACAAGAATGAGGGCCCTAGTGCCTAGATAGTAAAAATTGAGGATTACAATGCATGAAAGCTTTCAGAGAGTTAAGGTAGGTTACATAAGGTTATATATTCCCCTCTACCAAAAGGAAGAGCTAGTAGTGCAAGGACAAATTTGGTATAAATTTTATGTGGCAGTTATGTAAGAGTTAGACATAACACCACATTAGCACACACATTCATACATATGTTTGCTATTTATGTATTGTGTAATGTTGTGGAACAGTCCACTCATTACGAGGTAGGTAAATGAGGTAAAGGATTCCCTCCCTACTTGGTAAGTTAAGGAGGTAACAGATTCCTTTCCTACCCAACAAGGAATCGGGTTCATGAGAATAGTCAAGTTCATGACATCTCATGACATTGCATTTATATTATCATAAACCTTTATTTGAGCATAATCATGGATCATATTATTATTTGCATTATTTGTTATTTGTTTGTATTTATGAGTTTGTGATTCTTTGTGTATGTGTACCTTACTCAATGGTATTGTACAATTGTATGAGCGATTATATAATATCATTGATTGTTTGTGTGTGTAGCTCTGTTCAATGGTATTAAGCAATGCATCATATTATCATTTGCATTATTTGTTATTTGTTTGTATTTATGAGTTTGTGATTCTTTGTGTATGTGTACCTTACTCAATGATATTGTACAATTGTATGAGCAGTTATTTATTATCATTGATTGTCTTAAATGTGAATTAGTTCAATGATAAAACTAGTTTAAGAACATTACACAGAAAGAGAAGATGTATGTTCCTAGAGTATTAAGTAGCATTTTAAATGTTGGTATAAGTTTATTTATGATGTTTATGGATTGAGTAATGATTAGTAGCTTGATTGTTACTTACAGTTTTATTTCAAATATTTATGGGTTGTATATTATTATACGACTGGTGGTATTGGTACACTTATACTGAGGATTGCAAAATTCTCATCCTGTGTGTTCCATGTAAATTCAGGTTGAAACTCCAAGGACAAGCAAAAGATGAAGAATGAAAAATAGTATAGTTATATTTATGTTTAGTAGTTAGATTTTTTTTTTATGTATATGAGTTTAAAGTTGTAAAAGAAAAAGAAGTATGCATTAGTTTTACTGTATGTCAAATATGACACAGTTATGTATATAAGTGGATGATGTTTCCACAAGACTCTCCATAATGATTTATTTATATAAATATTATGGAATAGATTAATGGTTAAGTTAGAAGTAGCATAATTAATACTATTTATCTAAATATATGTCAGATATAATAGGATTCCAATATTAGGATGTTACATGGCTAGTAGGTCCAAGACAAAGCCATCGGTGGAGGCGTGGTTTCCTTGATGGTGCCGACAATGTTAGCCCGTGGTTGCTGTGGTGTCCCGGGGTTGATGAGGGCGGGGAGTGGACGCCGGTGCGAATTGAGGCATGTACAATGGGCGGCTCCTGGCATGCTTCTAGGCGAAGGGTCCCATGAATGAACTGAATACGCACCGGAATGAGAAGGATTTAGAGACTGTGCAGGTATGGGACTGTATAGTTGAGGATGACTTAAAGGAATTGATTAGGCGTAACCATATCAACAAGTTACAACTTCTTTTCGGGAACCTAGAACATAAGAACTCCATTGTTAAGCGTGCTTGACCTGGAGCAATTATGGGATGGGTGACCTCTTGGGAAGTTTCCTAGGATGCGTGTGAGTGAGGACAAAATACGCTGAAAAGACCTGTGTTGGTTTGTGGAGACACTCGTCAATCCTGCAGGCAGTCCCGGGATGTTACAAATGGTATCAGAGCCGGGACCTCTCCCAGTACGGTGTGGTTCGGGGACGAACCAGGCGGAAGCTGGTGGGCATGTGGTGTCCCGGGGTTGATGAGGGCGGGGAGTGGACGCCGGTGCGAATTGAGGCATGTACAATGGGTGGCTCCTGGCATGCTTCTAGGCGAAGGGTCCCATGAATGAACTGAATACGCACCGAAATGAGAGGGATTCAGAGACTGTGCAGGTATGAGACTGTATAGTTGAGGATGACTAAAAGGAATTGATTAGGCGTAACCATATCAACAAGTTGCAACTTTTTTTCGGGAGCCTAGAACATAAGAACTCCATTGTTAAGCGTGTTTGACCTGGGGCAATTATGGGATGGGTGACCTCTTGGGAAGTTTCCTAGGATGCGTGTGAGTGAGGACAAAATACGCTGAAAAGACCTGTGTTAGTTTGTGGAGACACTCGTCAATCCTGCAGGCAGTCCCGGGATGTTACAGTTGCTAGCAGTTGGTAGCGGATTGCTGACATGGCTAGGGGTTGTGTGAGTTGTCGAGTTTCGATTTGTGTTGGGGTTGACTCTTGGTGTGTGGTGGCTCGCACCACGTGGAGGTGCTGTCAGCAGTGATGGTCACATTTGCCATGGGTGGATTTTGGTTGTCCATGGCAATTCTAATTTGGGTCATGATGAGGAGGTTTCAAGTATTGGCTATGGAGGTTGAGGGTGCTTTGTAGTGAAAGGATAATATTGACTATAGGTTCATTCTAAATGGATAATATTGTCATAATAAATAATTTTGTATACAACCAATTCTTTTATACGATAGTGATCAAACATTTGATAGTATAAGAGTTTATTATGTTCTTTATACTATCAGTTTTTATCATACTATATTATATTATCAGATCTTATACTATCATGTGTGTTAAACGCAGTCTTAACAAATTCTCCTATATCTTATTAAACTTCACTTATTACTAGATATAGATTTTTTTTTTTTGTGCCTACTGTAGTTTTTTTAGAAGCATAACATAACTTAAAAATTTATTTAAGAGTCTACTTTATATTAAGACATTTAAAAGTCTACCTATTAATAGATTGTCAAGTTTAGGAATAGAAATCACTTGTCTATTTATCTTGTCCCCTTCTTTGTCTTCCCAATAATGTTTTTTCAACTCAATTAAATTTTACATGTCATCTTTCACATCATTTTACTTCACATTCCATTTGTTAGTATGAGTTCTTCGTTCAAATCTTCAAAATTTTCTCCAAACAATTTATTGTAAATTGCTACTCTCATCTAATGATTTAGTATTTGAATGATAAAAATTGCAAACATTATCCACTGGTTCATGACTAGTGATTGTAATGGCGATTCAATTTGCTACTCCAAGAATTTCTATTATGGAAACACAATAAGACTAACTTGTTTATATATGATATCCGGACAAGGATCCTTTAAAGTGAGAATCATTGTAAAGTGAGCAAGTAAGCCCACATCAACCATTGATAGATGAGCTCACATCAACTATCAATGATTGATGTGGGCTTACTTGCTCACTTTACAAGGATCCTCTGAGGATCCTTGTTCTATGATATCCCTTGCCTTGGGATACCAGAGTAACACCATCCTTCAGGTCACAGCTAGTAGTAGAAGCGACTTCCTTTCCACTATGGCAGTGCCACCATTTGAAGGGCTTTCACATTGGCCTTCACTTTCTTCCCTCCTCATTTCCCTCTCTACCGCTTTTGCCATTTGCTGACATGCAAGTCTTTCTTCTGCCAGCTATGTTTACATGATAGAAATTTTGAGCCTTGCAAAAGCCCCACAACGGGTCTCTCAGTTGCTTCATCCTTGTATTGACTCTGCAACCTCGGAGGCGATCATGAGCGAAGAAGTCTGGAGTTGGTTGTTGTCTACGAGCAAGATTGGACCAGAGTTGAGCAAAACGGTTCCATGAAGGAAGAGCTCTAATCTACTGCAGAGTGGTTCTGAAGTGATGGGTGCTCTCATGGGGTCAAGGATGGAAGTACACAATCTATTATAGACATTCAAATTATTATTTGATACGTGTAATGTGGTAGGGACTATCATAAAATTATACCAATCTTTAAAAATACTTTTATATATGTCAAATAATAATTTAAGTGCTTAAGAAATGATGTGATATACCGTACTTTCCTAAAAAATTCTCCAAAAGACGGTTATAGGGAGGAGACGATATTAAGTTTTTTCTAAAATGGTGTGAAAGATGACTTGCCAATTTAACCGAGTTGGCAAACAATAATTAGAGAGAAAAGGAAGGAGAAAAAAATAAAAGGGTAAGTGATTTTCATCCCAAGTTTAAGTCTTAGTTTTAACGATATACAATAAATTGAAAGTATTTTTTTAAATTTTATATTATTATAAAATAAATAATTATTATTATATTATAAATAAATTAGTCATGAGGTCTAAAGTACTATTTAAAAAACATGATGCTTGATTAATTTAATTAATATATTTAAAAATATTAACCTATCTTGTTTATTGAACATGTCAAGTAAAGCAAAGCCTTTAAGACAAGTTGTAAACTAATGACTAGGGGTGTTCAGATTCAAACCAATGCAAAAAAGAATTGAAAATCGATCCAAAAAAATAAAAAATCAACAAAAATTGAAATGAACTGGATTGATTTGGATTGAATTTGTGAAGAACAGATTGGTTCGATTCAGTTTTTGGTTCAATTTTATAGAATCGATCCAAACCAAACCGAATCGATTATTACACAAATTATACACTTAAAATTACCTAAATATCCCTAATTAACCCTACCATTATTGATTTTGTATCAAATAACACATTAACAACAATGTTATGCCATAACTGATATGTCGGACCTACATTATACCACTAATAATTTTTTTAATAAACACATGAAAAACTCGCAACAAATGCAAGAATCTTTGTTGCCAAACATATTGATCTGATAATGATAATGATGTTTCATTCCATTAAAAATGAAAAAAAGACAAAGTGCTCCTACTAGTGGACCAAAGCCAATACCAGAAAAAGAAGTAAGGTAATTAAATTAGTTCAAGTTGATGAACATGCATGTGTATGTTATTATCTATCAATTAATATTACGCTACATAATATTTGGGCTTGACCCAGTATAAAAATCAAAATATAATATGCATTATGGATTCTGCAAAATTGAAACCTTACTTCATTAATTGAGCCTATATATATTCTATCCATAATGTTATTGGCAAAGTATTATTTGAAATTTAAATTATATTGTTATTGTTGTGTATTGTTCTAATTTAAATTACATTTTTATTATATTATTAGTTAAAAATTAAATTATTAAATTCAATCCAAGCATATTAAAATAAGTTTGGATTGAATTAATTTAATTATTAAAATTTATTCAATCTAAATTGAACTAATAATACTTTATTTGAATTAGATGATTTTATACTTCAAAATCGATCTAAAAACACCTCTACCCATGACATGCTGCATAACATATTCCTGCTGCAATATGTGGGGTATTTTTCTTAGAATGGTATCTTATACCATTATTATCTCAACCCCCTTCTTTATTTTGGTTTGGACAAGTTTCCCGAACTTGAGATTTTTCATTAGAATTATGTTATTTGCATAAATAAAGCACTTCATAAATTTTACACATTTTATTATAGCAATCGATTTCTACTTTTTTTTTCCTTTCTTTTATTTTTTCTCACATCTAAAATGCCACATGTCTCTCTTGCAAAGTTTTCGAACACATGGTTTTTTTTTGTTCAAGAACATTTATGTTTTCCATTAATGGAGGCACGTTTATGTGTCGTGTGTAGTAACTGCTGTATAAATGAGTTGAGTTGACAGTTGACCCATTCATACTTCAGAGTTCACACCACAGAGGTGTAATGGGTCTAAAACCAAACTTTGAACGTAATAAATATAACAACTCTAATATTTTTATTTATTTATTTTTATATTTTTTTAATATCATTTACCATATATATATTTTTATTTTTTTTATTACATAACATATTTTTAAAAAATATAAATAATATATACACTTCTAAAAAATGTATAATTTTCTTTCATTTGGCTTGTTGCTTGCTAGATTTCTACATTATATATATTGAGTCTGATAAGGATTATTATTATTACTTTTCATGATCAGCGACTCGCTTATCACAATCACCGGCAGTCATATACTTTTCTTTATAGCGGTTAAATAGCATTAAGGCTAGTTTGTGCGGTTCGATAAAAAATAAACTATTTATAACAAAATTAAAATATTTATAAAAATAATTTTTATGGACTAACTCCAAAAAATTAACATAGCTGCGTTATCAATCATCATTTGGCATGTACATTAGGCAGGTGTTACTATACATCATCTTATTTTTTAGTGTATATTATACTTTTTATTTTACTTGCAATACTAAATATTTTGGACAGATTTTTTTTTTGTTTTATGTTTCATTTATATTTTGTTTTCACATATCACCATTATCAATGTTGTCAACTGGCAATTGTCCACCGCCAATCAGTTACCATTTATTGGTCATTGGTTATTATTTTTTTTAAGCTATATTATTTATTTTTTAAAATTATATAATTGTATAAATAATATCAATTAAAATTATATTAATTTTATATTTTTTTATAAATAATTGTGAATATTAAAAATTTTAAAAATTTTAATTAAAAATATTTACATACAATAAAATTTATAAAATTTTAATATATATAATTATTTATAAAAAAATATAAAAATTAATACATTTTTAATTAATATTAAATACACAGTTAGATAACTTAAAAAAATAAACAATATAACTTAAAAAAAATAATGATTAGCGACAAATGTGAAAGGTGGCCGGCAACCGAAAGTAGTTGTCAACGACAGGCGATAGAAGGTGGTTTATGGAATTAGAAGTAGTGGCGAAAAAAACTTTAAAAAAATTAATAAATTATAAATTATTTATCATAATTATTAATATATTTTTTAACACAATTAATAATTAAAATGAATAAAGTGTATTATACACTCATTCAAAGTAGATATATATTAAAATTGACCTGCAAACTAAGTGAAGTGCGGTCACTTTTTCTTTTATTTATTTTTTTAATATTTCGACAACCAATTTTATATATTAAACTAAGTGAAGTGCTGTCTCTTTTTCTTTTACTTTTTTTTTTAAATATTTCAACAACCAAACTTTATATATTAAACAGATCTCACTTGGCATATAATATAATTAAAGTAATGAACTGCTGTCTATTCTTTTTTTTAAAAAAAAAATCAACAACCAAACTCAATATAATAAACAGATTTGCCACGAGGTATAGTGTTCCACAGAATCATCATGTGTCAAGTGACTCAAGTTCTAAGTGAGAATCTCCGTCTTCTGAAATAACAGTAATCTTTTACATTTATGAGAGTTTATTGTATTTTCTCAAGTTCTTTTTTTCTGGCAAGAAATTCTCTCAAGTTTTAGATTTTTATAGGGTATTTATTCTGTTAAAATAATTTTAACAAAAGAAAAGTTGAAAAATCATGTATTAATGGAATCAATTTAAAAAAAATTAACACATTTCAAGCGACATTATACTTTTTGAAAACCTTTTTATTCTACGAGTGGGAAATATTTTTGGAAAACTATACATAGCACAAAATTTATATGTTTATTTAAAATTATAATTTTTTATAAATTATGATTTTGTATAATTTATTTTTTTGAAATAATCTAATCTAATTAAATTTACAAATTTTTAGTTTGTTTTTTATATGAAACTTTTTTTTTTTATAATTCTGCATAATAATAACAATAAAATGGACTGTAAATCAAACAAGACGTCTTTACAAGATTGAAACTTCAAACTTTGACGAGATATATATCAGCAAAGACAAACAATTATCTGTTCACAATTTACACCATGTATTGGGACAGAGATAAACAACAATTCAATTCTGACTAGAAAACAAAGATGAGGTTGGCAAGTGATCTGGTTGGTATGACTTGAACTTTTAGTTTTTGGGGGTCGTGGGTTTATAAGTGGTATGATTTGAACTTTGAAGTGTGAACATGCATGCATGCTTTAGTTTTCAAAGTTCATAATTAATTAGTTACAAGAGGCAGTCCTTGCCTTAATCATAGCTCTTTACTCATACAGAAAACCAGATGGAGTATGAAGGCTCTCTCGGATGTCCTCCCTGGATCTCTAGATTGGCCAATCAAAGATCTTATAAAGTGATAATTCTTATAAAGTTAACAAGTAAATTTATTAATGATTGATGTGGATTATCTATTAATGGTTGACATGAACTTAATTGTTTACTTTACAAAAATCCTCACTTTGAGGATCATTGTCCAGATTGGTCGATCTTTACATCATATAATTAAGATTTTAGCACCAATCATGTTTTACTTATTTGATCGACTATTTACTCGTGAGAATAGCATCACTAAGTTCAAATTTTGAATTTTTTTATTAGTAGATGATATGTAATCTCATTGAAATGAAAATTGAAAAAACTTTTCTTTATCATAAACTCATATATATATATATATATACACACACACATATAAGAAGTGTATTTGATAAGAAGAATATTTATTATAAGAAGTAAAATAAGTGAATTTTGACAATTGAATATTTGATTATGCCTAACACAACTTTAAAATATCAATTTTACATAGAAACAAATTAAAAGAATAACTAAAAGACAAAGAAACTAAAAAAAATACTAAATGATGATATGTAATCTTACTTTTATATATATATATATATATATATATATATATATATATATATATATATATATAGATGTATTATATGAGAATAATATTTATTGTAAGAAGTAAAATAAATAAATTTTAATCATTAAATCTTTGATTATGTCTAAAGAATAATGTGGTAATTAAAACACAATTTTAAAGTGTCAAACAAGTTAAAAAAATAACTAAAAGACAAAGAAACTAAAAAAAAGTACTAAATGATGATATGTAATCTTACTGAAATGGAAATTGAAAAAACTTTTATTTATCGTAAACTCATATATATATATATATATATATATATATATATATATATATATATATATATATATATATATATATAAAAAAAGAAGTGTATTTAATGATAAGAATATTTATTATAAGAAGTAAAATTAATGAATTTTAACTATTAAATTTTTTATTATGCTAAAAAAATGAATTTTGATCATTAGATATTTGATGATGCCCAAAAAATAATGTGGTAATTATAACACAATTTTAAAGTGTCAATTTTATATAGAAACAAATTAAAAAAATAATTAAAGGACAAATAAACTAAAAAAGTACTAAATGATTAATAATAAATAAAAAATAATTTGAATGCAAAATTAAGTAAAGTAAAATAAAGTAAATTTAGTTTCTACTAGATATAAGATGACTAAGATTAGAATTCACTAAGATTAATTTTAATATTAATTATATCAAATTATTATACCTAAATAATTTTACTCATGAGTATCTAGTGACAAACATGTGATTACAAAAAATTTATCAGTAAAATATTAAAAATAATAATTAAATATATGATAAAATTTTATTAATTAATAATAAATTATCAAATATATATCTAATAAGAAATCACAATTAATATTTAATAATTATCACTAATATTCAAATAATACAAATAAATTATTAAATATAATAAATATATATGATCAATTTATCTTAAAATTTATTCATATAATCTAATAAAAAATAAAATTAATAAGTATTAAATTTTAAAATTAAATAAAAATAATTTAACATGATAATATTAAAATGATTAAAATTTCATAATTTTTTTAGTACAAAAAATTTAACAAAATATAGCGAGACTATAACTTAATAAAATTATCTCATTAAAATTTTTTATTGTATAAAATCTGATCATGCTACAGTACACACGTCCTTTTCCTCTTTTTTCTTTGTGCGGCTCTGTATCTCCAGCGTGCAGCCTTTCTCCAATCTATTTATTTTCTTCTTTTCTTGTTGTTTCCCGAGCGGCGTTCCCTTATTTTCTTCTTGAACGGCGCAGCACACCAATCTCGGCAGGTCTATTTCCTTTTCTTTGCTTTTCTGCCTTTCCTTCTTTTATCATGGGTTTGTTTTTTTCAATTGTTTTGCTTCACGTAGGCTGAGCTTCAGATAAATTTATTGTCTTCTTATTTATTTATTTTTGCATATTAATTTATAAAATAAAATAACTAAATAATGCCATTAAATTAATTAAAATAAATATAAGAATACAAAATTATAGAATTTAAATATAATATATATATATAAATTATTACTTAAGAATACTTTAAAGTAAATAAATATTTAATTTAAAAATATATAATAATTCTAATAATTTCTATTTATATTTTTGCATTTAAATATAATAACAGAGTATTTAGAGAACACTTTTGTGTACTCATCAATCTTATATAAATGATCAAGATTAAAACATAAATACATGTGATTTTTTTAAGTAGTCACGTGACCTTTAAGTAACTTTTAATTTTTATCATTTATGTATAATTGTATTGTTAAAATTTATTTCTTTCATCTTCTTATAATAAAAACTCATCTCATTAGATATGTCTATTAAAATATAAATATATGTGATTTTTTTAAGTGATCACATGACCTTTAAGTAATTTTTAATCTTAATCATCTATGTATGCAAAACATATCTAGTGAGAGAGATTTTTATTATGAGAGGGTGAGATGAGTAAATCTTGACAACTATAAATGGATGATCAAGATCAATGTTATGTTTTGATATTTAATAATTGATGGAATTGAATGAAATGAGATGGAATGTGATGAAATGAGATGGAATGGAATGAGATAAAAATATTATTCCATTGTTTGGATTTTTAGGATAGAATGAAGTAAAATTATCATTTTATTGTTTGGGAAATTGATGAAATAGTAAGAATTATAACTTTTTTTTCTTAAATTATCCTTATTGTAAATACATCAATTTTAAGATATGAGGTTAACATAGTAAAATATTAATTATAATAATAAAAAAAAGATGATTTCATCTCATACTCCCCAAATTTGAGAGAAAGAAAATTGGTAATTTTTTTTTATTGGATGGGATGGAATCTATCCTACCAACTTCCATCTTATTACATCTTTTTTTAACATAACTAAATAATAGAATCTATCTCTATTTCATTTCATTCCCTTCTATTCCACTTAATCCCGCCAATTCAAATATAGCCTAAAAGTTACTTAAAAGTCATGTAACTACTTAAAAAGGTCACATGTATTTATGTTCTAATATTGACATGTATTTATGTTATAATCTTAACTATTCATGCAAAATTCAATATTCAAAATTCACTCATCTCACCTGTTATAATCTATGAAGAACGGACACGTCGATTATGAGGTATATCTGCGTGTCGGACACGTGTCTGTGTCAGATACATAAAGACACCCGTACGACACACGTGTCCTGCGTGTCTGAATGTGTCCAATTAAAAAGATTATTTTTTTTTCAGTTTAGACACGTCTCAGACATGTTCGGACACTTCTCAGACACGCTCGGACATGCTTGGACACGATTAGGACATAACTTGAACACGACTTATTAATATTTTTTTAAAAAAAATTAGTTTCCATGATTAACATTCAATTAGTAAGCTCGTAACTCATTCAAGCCCAATCACATGACTGATGTCCTAAGCCACTATTTTTACATACCAGTATTTTAAGTTTTATCTTTTCACACATTACTATTAGACTTTTAAGTTTTATATTTTCACACACTATTATTTTCATATGCTCCTTCTATCTCTACTTGTACCAAGTCGTCCACTTTGTTGCCACCGAAGCTTGCCACACACCAATATTCTCTCTAATTTTTTTTATGCACATATACTTGTACATGATTAGTTCAATTAGGAGAAGTTAGTTTAAGAATTTTTTTAAAATATGTCAATAGAAATTATGTTCCATATTTTTTAGGAGGAACTTATTAGGTAATAAATATTGACACATATAACATATATTAAAATATTATAAATCTTTAAACTTATAGAAATGATATTAATGAATTATAATTTTTTAAAATTTTGAATATATATATATATATATATATATATATATCCGTATATATTATAATTTTTAAATTTAGTGTTTTAAATTTAGTTATCGTATCGTATTCGTGTTCATGTCGTATTCCTTGTCCGTGTTCGTATCCGTGTTTCATAAGTTACAATAAATACTTTTATTACTAAATATATTTCATATATATATATATATATATAGATCTTACTCAAGTGAGATGAGTGTTTATTATGAGAAGATGAGAGGAGTGAATCTTGATCATTAGATCTTACATGAATGGTCAAGATTAGAATATAAATGCATGTGACTTTTTTAAGTGGTCACATAATTTTTAAATAACTTTTAATCTTGACTATTCATGTATAGTTGTATGATCAAGATTCACTCTTCTCACCTTCTCATAATAACCACTCCTCTCACTAGATATGTCCCTATATATATATTGAAAATGAATGTTGCGGTGCACACCTCGGAGAGAAATACATTGGTTGATTCACTTATCTACTTTTTTTTCAAAAGGAAATTATCAATGGGTCTGCGCATGTCAGATAATGAGAAATTATTATATATTTCAAAAGTATTATATCTAGTCTACTAAAATTACAATACGTCAATAATATAATTATAGTTGAATTAAATTTAAAATATTAAATAATAAAATCTAAATTAAATCTTAACCATTGGGTGCAAAGAATTTCTCCGGATAATGGCATTATAGTGAACATCAATTCCTACCCAACAATAACATGCAGCTGAAAACTCTATTTAAAGAGTAAAATACTATTTTTTTTAAAAAAATCCTATCTATGTTCTCATTAAAACCTTACATTTAAAAAAAAAACATCAACATAAAACTTTTTAAAATAAATTTCTTAATTTTTTTTACAAAATTTGTTATCTTTAATATAAAATTAAAGATAATTGGACTGTGCTAGAATATCAAATCGCAAGCACAGTATCTCTTAGCTTTTGAAGCCCATGCGCTCTTCCAAGCTCCGAACTTGGGGGCTGTTGACTATACCGAGATGATGCAAGGATTTCCAACCTTGGGTAAGATATACCATCACGAGTTCTTAAGATCGTACGCTCATTCGAGCTCTGAGTTTGGGGGTTGTAGACCATATTAAGTGTATGCGAGAATCCTCGACAATGTAACACCCTTGCTGGGTTCAGCCTTGGGACACCATTCCCGACCTTGAAATGCCTTGTTCGGCCTTAGAACACTGCCTCCTGTCTTAGGGGATTGTCCCCGATCTTGAGACGCTTCACCTGGCCCCAAAACACCAACATCGAGCTCAAAGGGATGCAAACATCCATCTAATGCTCGAACCCGATCCGAAGGACCACAACCCATATTCCAAAATATTCTCCTTAATGGAACGAGACACATCACAACATATGATATGTTGTCTAGGTAATAAATTTTCTTGTCAAAGCTCTCATCTTAGCATGGCAAATGTGAGGTAAACACCCTCAACCCTATAAAAAATGGGTAGTCCCAATGCGTACGATTGAGTTCTTTCTTTAACGCCTAAACACTAATACCCTCCCCCCATCCCGAGCCTTGCTTGGGCACTGGAGTGTTCTCCTTTGGTGCTGTCACCATTGCACCCAGTTGCGCAATCCAAGCTTCGTCGCACCCAGGCTAGCTGCAGACTAGGGATGGCAACGAGGCGGGGCGGGGACAGGTAGCAGCCCCCCGCCCCCGCGAATAATATCTGCCCCCGCCTCCTCCTCCATATCCGTATGGGTACCCGTTTAATAATCTCTCACAGGCAAATGAGTACCCGCGGATATCTGTGGGTACCCAATAAATTTTAAAAAATTAAATTAAAAAAATTAAAAAATAATAATATTTTGGTAATATTTAAATAATAATAAGGTTATTTTAATAATTTTATATAAAGATATTTTGATAATTTTATTTACGAGTACTCGCAAGTACGAGGGGAACTACCTCTGCCTCCGTCCTATTTATTAAACGAGAGATAATATAAACAGGTATTTATACTCACGGGAGAAATTAAACAAATATTATTCGTCCCTATCACAAATATTACCTGCAGGTATCTGTCCTTGCGAATAAAATTGTCATCTCTACTACAGATCACTCAAGGTACACTTAATGAGAACAATAATTATGTGTAAAATCATTAAAATATATTAAAAATGGTTGAAACATTTAATTCTTCTTTTAAAAAATTGTCATTCAATTTATAATATGTAAACATGATAGTATTATTTGCACATTACAAAAATAGTTTTTTAATCTACAAACCAATAAGCCACATCAACGGAAGAGCATGCAAGTTCATTAGAAACTACTGATTTCCTTATGTTTTTAACCGCGTATTGTTATTTTTTAAGCTGCTTTTGTTTTACCCTCATTCTTATCCGCATCGTAATAATACAAGGAAAAGTTTCAGCTTTATATAATTAATATGCTGATGAATGTGAAAACACTGACTCCGCTGGCCAAGTGGGTGTTACTGGCATGTGCTGAGTTTGGTGTTAACATGGTAATATCGATTTCCCATAAAACGATAGGGAAAGTTGTCCCCCTTTTTTTATGAATAAAGTTCTAATTTTCAATAAATAGGTTATTTGCAAAAGACCGGTGACCGGTCCAAAGTTGTCCCCCTCGATTTTTTTTTTTTTAAAACCTCATGTATATGTTAAGAGTTTTAAATTGGATAAATAAAGAAGTTCAAACTTAATATTTAAATAATGAGACTCTTCTACATAATATGCTAATTTTTTGAGTTGAATTTTTTTCATTAGTTTAAGTTATAATAATTGATATTTTTATTAAAAATTATACAACATTTTTTTAGAATGTTTTAACGAATATTGATAAATGAATGAAGAATATATATTCTAAAAATATAATATATATTGAATCAACTAAAATTATATCACATGAACAATATAATTATACATGTTATGTATTATTAGATTAAGTTTAAAATATAATATAAAAATATAAATTAACTCAATCATTGATCAATTTTCTTTACTTTCTCCCAAACCCTCTTTTGCTGTCGTGACTTGCCTAGTCTTTGTGCAAATATAAAGATAAATTGCTAAATCTAATTGGTGGAACTTATAGTGCTATTAGATATTATCTGCATGTAGATGCAGATCTCCATGAGTGAGTGAGTGAGTGTTTTGTGATGATTAACGCTCAAAATATTTTCAAGTAATATCTAAAAGTTATCATTAGCTTATTACATACCCAAATTAAAATCACTCGTATTTTAGTCTATAATATATGGAAAATATTTACATTAAATGCACGTTGCAATCAGGTTGGTTTGCAAGGAGGAAAAATGATAAAAGAAAGGTCAAAATTACTGTTTCTTGAAAAATCACTAACAAATAGCTATGAACTCGTTTGGAAGGATTAAGTGTGTGTTTGGATTACAGTTGGTAAACTTAAGTTTAGTTGAAAGTGTGTTTGTAAACTTAAGTTTAGTTAAAAGTGAGTTTGCAGTAACTAATTTATGTTTAGAAACTTTTGTTTCAAAAGTGAGTTAGAACAACAATTTTAACACAAAGTTAATTTAACTTAACTCAACGATTTTGAATAAAAAATCAGTTGAAGCAACTGAATTTTTTTTTTTACCAAACATCTTTTCACGCCATTCAAAAATTATAAACTTACTTTTGGTGTATCTAACTAGTATCCAAACATGCTCTAAAACATTTAGATCATGCATTTCCATCATGCCTCTCTTAAATTTACAATTGTCAGTCTATAGGATTTAAAAACAATAATAATTAATGAAGTTTGTAAGAGTAGACTCTCAAGAGTTGTTGTAATATGGTCAGCAATAGATATGACGTACTAATGGACAATTTCTAATAGAAACAAAAAACTCCACATATTGGTTAGGTATTATTTGTAGTACAATTTTCCATAAATTGGTTAGGTATAGCATGAACATCACACCGGTGATTGCGTCACATGCTTTACGAGTGCCCATTCCAGATGCGAACCGAACTCATTAATGGAGTTTTTAAAAGTTACACCTGAAAGGGGAAAATAAAAAATTGGTATATTTTTATTAACTAATGTTATATTCTTTTATTCAATTATTTTAATATTTATTTTAATATTAAATAAAAAATAAATATATTTAATATCTTAAAAATATAAAAAATATTTAATTTTTTTATTTAATAATTAAAAATAATAATAAAAAAATTAAATAAAAAGATAAATCACTTTTCATTCTCATTTCATGCACAACAACACTATGAAATGCTTTTCTGCACTAGCATATTCCCATGGAATTAAAATAATGAAGCCCCACAGCGCTGCTTGTGAATCATTATCATTATTGTCTTATAATTGAAGTAAATAGCACTAGTTAAGAGATTATCTAGTTGGATTGTCTCTTTGCTAGAAGAAGATGGTACTAGACCTTCTCATTTTTAGTTCAAGTTTGTTCTCCTTTTAGTAGAAGTGTTCAGTTCAGTGTCAACGTCTATCCACTAATTCTCAGGTATGCGAGTTAAAATACTTAAATTGAATTTGAAATCACCCAACCTACGACAATAAACGAGTTGTTGTATGTTAAATTCTCTCAACCTGTTGGAGATTATATTTTCATTCGTGTTAAAAAAAAAAACATTTGAGGTAGAGTACAACAAATATGTTCTACTTATCAAAAAAATGCTGAAGTAGGGCTTTACCCCAAGAGCATGTTCCAAATGACGAATCTAATTTGCAAATGTGTATTGGTTAAATTGGAGAAAACATTAATTTCTTTTTAATCTAGCTTAATCCTAGGTCCAAAAAAAATACACCAAGTCGATCCAACATCAATCATTAACAGTATATTTGAATAATATATAATAAAAAAAATAACTTCTCGTGTTTTAAAATACATATAAAATAAAAAACATATAAAAAACAATTTTTTTATGTTCTTTTTAAAGACTCAATTTTTGTTTTTTAAAAAATTAAAATAAAATTATTTTTATTTTATTTTTTTATTAATTTTTTAAATAAATAAAAAAATAATTATATTTATTCTTTTTTTCTTTTTATTCCCTCTTTATTTGTTTCGTTATGTTTTATTAATAAAAAAATATATAAATATAATGTAAAAGAGTTTGCGAGTACGAATCATAAGGAGAATGAGGCATGTTAAGTTCAAAATAACATTTACCACATAAAACTAATATTTATTTTAATATTAATTAACTCTGTTTAATTAAGAGTAAAGTACTAGTATTAAGTTGTGGAATATGGAGTTCTTAACGTATAAAGAAAACGACAAACGGCTAAAAGAAGTAAACGTCAACTCTGCAACAGAGTTATGTATCTATGGAAAAGATTGTTTAAATATATTTTTTTAAATAAATAAATATTAAATAAATTTATATCAATTATTAAAAGATATGTCTATATCAATTATTAATAATTAATTTAGATTTATTTTTTCACTTTACAAAAATTCCCATTTCATAGGATCCTTGTTCCGTATCTATATCTATATACACCCCGCATCAAGGCTAGCCAGCTACCACTACAACTTTTCACTCTTTTAGCTCTCACCCAGAGACACCATTACCAACACACAAACCCAAAAGTGATGACGATGGGTGACCCAGCAGCATCAATATCAGCTCTCATGGCCAGCTGGTTCACACCCTCTTCCCTTTTCATCTTCCTCAACCTCGTCATCGGTACCATAGCTATCACTTCTCGCTTCGGTGAACCCAAAAAGCAACCCCATGACTCACCCCAACTCATTCGATCACCGTCTCTGCTAGACCGACTCAGATCCTTTAATCTCGGTCACTATAACCACTACGAACCAACACTTGCAGAAACTGAGTGCACTCACCCCCAACTCGTTCGAACACCCTCTCTATTGGAGCGAGTCAAGTCCTTCAACTTGGGTCTCTACAAACACGAACCAACACATGCAGAAACAGAGTATGCCCCACCCGACCAACACGAATTTGAAAACCTATGCCCGAACCCGAACAACCCGCAAGAACCGCAACTGGCTCGAGCTCCCTCTCTCTTGCAGCGGCTTCAGTCCATGAAATTCTCGCGTCTCTACAGATCGGACTCAATACATGGAGGAGAAAAGGAACAGGAACCCGAACCCGAACCCGAAACTGAGGGTCCGGAGTCGAACCTGAAGATGAGGAAATCGGCGAGTGAGAGGGCGGGTTCAATGAGGTTGGAGTGCGAGGAGGATGATGAAGAGACGGTGGAGCGGCGGAGGCCGGCGACGGCGAGGAGTGAGAGGACGTGGTTGAGAGAAGAGGACGAAGAGGTGGACGCGAAAGCGGACGATTTTATCAACAGGTTTAAGAAGCAACTGAGGTTGCAGAGGGTTGACTCTATTCTCCGTTACAGAGAGTTGCTCAAAGGAAACTGAGGTGAGGACACAACGTCTCTTGAGAAAAACTAAAAGGCTCTTCTGTTCTGTTGTTCTTGTCAGCTGCATCATCATCAGTGAGTGAGTGTACGTGTGTATACGTACGTGTGTGTTCATAGTTTGGTGAAGTTCTTGTACCAAAGGAGAAAATTTCGCAACGTTTGTTGTATTAAATATTAATTTGTGATAATAATTGTTAAAGTCCTTTGTTTTGATTTCTTGACTGCAATTTATTTATTTGTTGAGTTATTTATTTTAATATTAATTAATTTTAAATTAAAATTTTATGTAATATTAAAATTAAAATCTTATTTTCGTTATCTATTTCATTAAGTTCATTTATTTCGTTTAGACATAGAGATAATGAAGTCCTACCTCGCCTAATAATGCACGTATATCTTCTCTCATAAAATTCCCATATATAACATTGGTTGAAAATTTTTGGGTTAGTTATAAAGTATTTGTTTGCTTTGCCGTTTCATACTCGGAGCTCACCTCTTCTTCGAACTCTTCTTTTATTTGGCAATGTTCTATTTCTTTGCTTCATCAGAGACTCATGTTTGTAGAAAAGCAAAAAAAAAAATCTTGCTTGTGTGATAAATTTTTAATTTGTGGGGAGAATTGAATGATTTTTAACTATTTTTTCATATTTTTATTTTTTTATAATATTTATTTTATTAAATTCACTTTTATCTTTTAAATAATATTTATTTTGTTAAAATTATTTTAAAAGTAAAAATTTTTAAATATAAATTATATTTTTTAAAATTTATTTTAATTAAATTTAAATTTATAAATTTAAGTTAACTTCAACCTAAATTTACGAATTTTAATTCAAACGCACAAAATAATACGAGAAATATACATTGTTGCCTTGACTTTGAACTCGTGAATTGTTACACAAAGATGTTCCAATTAACGAACCGGCGGGTGCTATTATGCACCCTGCCAAGTTTTGTGCTTGCACTACGACTAAACTTTTACCTGCAATGAAGTGTTTTTTTTTTTTTATGGTTTTTTTTTTTACAAATTTTTTTAAAGTTTTTTTTAGGGTATTTTTTTATTCAGGCAAGAGGGCCACCATCTTTGAAAATCGCTTCTCCGCCGTCGGAAAAGCCACCGAAAAGTTGTCGGAAAAAGCTGCTGTAAAAACGCGCCACGGAAATCGTCGCCGGACCGCCATGTCGATCGCTGCCAAATCAAAAAAAACACCGCCGGAATCATTGCCGGACCTCACCGGAATCGTCGCCGGAAATCGTCGCCGGACTTACGCCGGAATGCTGCCGAAAATCGTCGTCGGACCTCCGCCGGAATGCTGTCGGAAATCGCCGCCGGACCGCCGAGAAAAAATTCTGCCGGATCGCCGTGACCACCGCCACGGAAAACTGAAAAAAGGAAACCTGCTCAAGCCAGGGTTTCTTGAATATCCGAGCCATTGATCTATTTTATGAATAAATCAATGGCTTAAACTTGATGGTGACCATACACCCTCTAAAAGAGGGTGTATATTAGAAATGGCCTTAACGAATCTATTAGAACAACTAACTTACATCTTTTACGTCACTAAAGCAGCATTGATGTGGCGATAATGTAATCGTTAAGGGATTAAAATGAAAAATAGAATATAAGTTAAGAGTGTCGCGACCGATATCGCGGTAGGAGTGGCGAAACAAAATGAATAAATTAGGAGTTGTCATTAATTTTATTTAAATTAAAAAAAATTAAAAAATTCTTTTTAGAAAATGGTCTTTGGAACCAGATTAGATTCGAGAGTCGATTATGCATAGGGAAGGGTGGAAATTTAACCCCACAAGCATCCCTAATACATCCGTTTTAAAAAAAGCATTTACCTAAATTAATTATACAAAACTTAGTAATCTCGTAATATATTTGTTTTACCCTTTTTATTAAAAATAAACAAAACAAAACAAATAATTTTGTGAAAATTTAAAATTTGACTTGACAGAATAAAAATTCTGCTCTTACGTATCCTCAGATGCAATGAGACTCAAAGCCACGTAGTTTTATAGAAAATAAGTGTGAGTTGGTTGATTTTATTCAAAAGATTTAATTTTTATTTTATAAAAAAATTGAATTAATAGGTCATCGCGACTACATTAATCAAATTAAAGTTTGAATGAGTGAAGCTTGCGTACCACGCTAGACGTCACCCACGGATTGTTAAATTTATTAATTATTAGGTGAAGAATGATAATGATAAAAAATGAATTTTTTAGCCTTTATTAAATAATAATTTATTTAAAATAATTTAAATCATTAGGTTGTCACAACTCGAATGATCCAAAATAATTACAAGATTAACAAACTGTCGCAACTCGGTTAATCTCGTTTTTTTAAAAATTGTTTTACTTTTATTATATTTTGTTTGTGGTCCCCTTTTTATCTCTTTAGTCTTTTGTTTTTTTTTTAATTTAACCCATTTAGGCCCATTAGGCCTATTTTGAAAAAAAAAACTACCAGAATCATAAAACAAATAAAGGAAAAAACTTACGAAAACGTAAAAAATAAAACAGGAGGGGAGGGGTGGTCTTCTTCTTCTATTTGCAAAACCACTGCCGGAAAACTGCTCCCGCCGCCGGAAAAGCCACCGAAAAAGTTGTCGGAAAAGCCTGCCGGAAAATGCCGTCGGAAATCGTCGCCAGAAAAGCCTGCCAGAAAAAGCCTGCCAGAAAACGCCACCGGAAATCGTCGCCGGACCGCCATGTCAGATCGCCGCCGTCGAACCGCCGAAAAAACACCGCCGGAATCATTGCCGGACCTCCGAATCGTCGCCGGACCTCCGCCGAATCTTCCGCCGAAAATCGTCGCCGGACCTCCGCCGAATCTTGTCGGAAATCACCGCCGGACCGCCGCTGAAAAAGTCTTAGGATCGCCACGACCGCCAAAACCTGAAAAAAGGAAACACCTGCGGAGTTTCTTGGAATTAATCTGAGCCATTGATCTATTTTATGAATAAATCAATGGCTTAAACTTGATGGTGCACCATACACCCTCTAAAAGAGGGTGTATATTAGAAATGGCCTTAACGAATCTATTAGAACAACTAACTTACATCTTTTACGTCACTAAAGCAGCATTGATGTGGCGATAATGTAATCGTTAAGGGATTAAAATGAAAAATAGAATATAAGTTAAGAGTGTCGCGACCGATATCGCGGTAGGAGTGGCGAAACAAAATGAATAAATTAGGAGTTGTCATTAATTTTATTTAAATTAAAAAAAATTAAAAAATTCTTTTTAGAAAATGGTCTTTGGAACCAGATTAGATTCGAGAGTCGATTATGCATAGGGAAGGGTGGAAATTTAACCCCACAAGCATCCCTAATACATCCGTTTAAAAAAAACGGTTACCCTAAATTAATTATACAAAAATTAGTAATTTCGTAATATATTTGTTTTACCCTTTTTATTAAAAATAAACAAAACAAAACAAATAATTTTGTGAAAATTTAAAATTTGACTTGACAGAATAAAAATTCTGCTCTTACGTACTTACTCAGATGCAATGAGGAACTCAAAGCCACGTAGTTTTATAGAAAATAAGTGTGAGTTGGTTGATTTTATTCAAAAGATTTAATTTTTATTTTATAAAAAAATTGAATTAACAGGTCATCGCGACTCTGTTAATCAAATTAAAGTTTGAATGAGTGAAGCCTTGCGTCACGCTAGACGTCACCCACTGATTGTTAAATTTATTAATTATTAGGTGAAGAATGATAATGATAAAAAATGAATTTTTTAGCCTTTATTAAATAATAATTTATTTAAAATAATTTAAATCATTAGGTTGTCACAACTCGAATGATCCAAAATAATTACAAGATTAACAAACTGTCGCAACTCGGTTAATCTCGTTTTTTTTAAAAATTGTTTTACTTTTATTATATTTTGTTTGTGGTCCCCTTTTTATCTCTTTAGTCTTTTGTTTTTTTTTTAATTTAACCCATTTAGGCCCATTAGGCCTATTTTGAAAAAAAAAACTACCAGAATCATAAAACAAATAAAGGAAAAAACTTACGAAAACGTAAAAAATAAAACAGGAGGGGAGGGGTGGTCTTCTTCTTCTATTTGCAAAACCACTCGCTTGGAAAATCGCTCCCGCCACGGAAAAGCCACCGGAAAAGTTGTCGGAAAAGCTCACGGAAAATGCCGTCGGAAATCGTCGCGCAAAAACTGAAAACGCCACCGGAAATCGTCGCCGGACCGCCATGTCAGATCGCCGCCGGAACCGCCGAAAAAACACCGCCGGAATCATTGCCGGACCTCACCGGAAATGTCGCCGGAAATCGTCGCCGGACCTCCGCCGGAATGCTGCCAAAATCGTCGCCGGACCTCCGCCGGAATGCTGTCGGAAATCGCCGCCGGACCGCTGCCAGAAAAAGCTGCCGGATCGCCGCTGATGACCGCCATTGCCGGAAAACTCGAAAAAAGGAAACCCTGCTCAATGCGGGTTTCTTGGAATATCTGAGCCATTGATCTATTTTATGAATAAATCAATGGCTTAAACTGATGGTGCACTATACACCCTCTAAAAGAGGGTGTATATTAGAAATGGCCTTAACGAATCTATTAGAACAACTAACTTACATCTTTTACGTCACTAAAGCAGCATTGATGTGGCGATAATGTAATCGTTAAGGGATTAAAATGAAAAATAGAATATAAGTTAAGAGTGTCGCGACCGATATCGCGGTAGGAGTGGCGAAACAAAATGAATAAATTAGGAGTTGTCATTAATTTTATTTAAATTAAAAAAAATTAAAAAATTCTTTTTAGAAAATGATCTTTGGAACCAGATTAGATTCGAGAGTCGATTATGCATAGGGAAGGGTGGAAATTTAACCCCACAGCATCCCTAATACATCCGTTTTAAAAAAACGGTTACCCTAAATTAATTATACAAAACTTAGTAATCTCGTAATATATTTGTTTTACCCTTTTTATTAAAAATAAACAAAACAAAACAAATAATTTTGTGAAAATTTAAAATTTGACTTGACAGAATAAAAATTCTGCTCTTACGTACTGTACTCGGATGCAATGAGGAACTCAAAGCCAATACACGTAGTTTTATAGAAAATAAGTGTGAGTTGGTTGATTTTATTCAAAAGATTTAATTTTTATTTTATAAAAAATTGAATTAACAAGGTCATCGCGACTGTTAATCAAATTAAAGTTTGAATGAGTGAAGCTGCGTGCGTCCACGCTAGACGTCACCCACGGATTGTTAAATTTATTAATTATTAGGTGAAGAATGATAATGATAAAAAATGAATTTTTTAGCCTTTATTAAATAATAATTTATTTAAAATAATTTAAATCATTAGGTTGTCACAACTCGAATGATCCAAAATAATTACAAGATTAACAAACTGTCGCAACTCGGTTAATCTCGTTTTTTTTAAAAATTGTTTTACTTTTATTATATTTTGTTTGTGGTCCCCTTTTTATCTCTTTAGTCTTTTGTTTTTTTTTTAATTTAACCCATTTAGGCCCATTAGGCCTATTTTGAAAAAAAAACTACCGTAATCATAAAACAAATAAAGGAAAAACTTACGAAAACGTAAAAATAAAACAGGAGGGAGGGGTGGTCTTCTTCTTCTATTTGCAAAACCACTCACGGAAATCGCTTGCCCCGCCGCCGGAAAAGCCACCAGAAAAGTTGTCGGAAAAGCCTGCTTAAAAATGCCGTCGAATCGTCGCTGAAAAGTCGCCGAAAAAACACAAAACGCCGCCGGAAATCGTCGCCGCCGACCGCCATGTCGGATCGCCGTCGAACCGCCGAAAAAACCGCCGGAATCATTGCTTGGACCTCACCGGAATCGTCGCCGGAAATCGTCGCCGGAAATCGTCGCCGGACCTCCGCCGAATCTTCTGCCGAAAATCGTCGCCGGACCTTTACGCCGAATCTTTGTCGGAAATCGCCGCCACGGACCGCTGCTGAAAAAGCCGCTTAGGATCGCCACGACCGCCGCCGGGAAAACCTGAAAAAAAGGAAACCCTCGCCAGCAGTTTTCTTGAATATCCCGAGCCATTGATCTATTTTATGAATAAATCAATGGCTTAAACTTGATGGTGCACCATACACCCTCTAAAAGAGGGTGTATATTAGAAATGGCCTTAACGAATCTATTAGAACAACTAACTTACATCTTTTACGTCACTAAAGCAGCATTGATGTGGCGATAATGTAATCGTTAAGGGATTAAAATGAAAAATAGAATATAAGTTAAGAGTGTCGCGACCGATATCGCGGTAGGAGTGGCGAAACAAAATGAATAAATTAGGAGTTGTCATTAATTTTATTTAAATTAAAAAAAATTAAAAAATTCTTTTTAGAAAATGGTCTTTGGAACCAGATTAGATTCGAGAGTCGATTATGCATAGGGAAGGGTGGAAATTTAACCCCACAGCATCCCTAATACATCCGTTTTAAAAAAACGGTTACCCTAAATTAATTATACAAAACTTAGTAATCTCGTAATATATTTGTTTTACCCTTTTTATTAAAAATAAACAAAACAAAACAAATAATTTTGTGAAAATTTAAAATTTGACTTGACAGAATAAAAATTCTGCTCTTACGTACTCGGATGCAATGAGGAACTCAAAGCCACGTAGTTTTATAGAAAATAAGTGTGAGTTGGTTGATTTTATTCAAAAGATTTAATTTTTATTTTATAAAAAAATTGAATTAACAGGTCATCGCGACTCTGTTAATCAAATTAAAGTTTGAATGAGTGAAGCTTGCGTCACGCTAGACGTCACCCACGGATTGTTAAATTTATTAATTATTAGGTGAAGAATGATAATGATAAAAAATGAATTTTTTAGCCTTTATTAAATAATAATTTATTTAAAATAATTTAAATCATTAGGTTGTCACAACTCGAATGATCCAAAATAATTACAAGATTAACAAACTGTCGCAACTCGGTTAATCTCGTTTTTTTTAAAAATTGTTTTACTTTTATTATATTTTGTTTGTGGTCCCCTTTTTATCTCTTTAGTCTTTTGTTTTTTTTTAATTTAACCCATTTAGGCCCATTAGGCCTATTTTGAAAAAAAAACTACCAGAATCATAAAACAAATAAAGGAAAAAACTTACGAAAACGTAAAAAATAAAACAGGAGGGGAGGGGTGGTCTTCTTCTTCTATTTGCAAAACCACCGCCGGAAAATCGCTTCTCCGCCACGGAAAAGCCACTGGAAAAGTTGTCGGAAAAACTGCTCACGAAAATGCCGTCGAAATCGTCGCCGAAAAGCTCGCGAAAACGCCGCCGGAAATCGTCGCCGGACCGCCATGTCAGATCGCCGTCGGAACCGCCGAAAAAACACCGCCGGAATCATTGCCGGACCTCACCGGAATCGTCGCCGGACCTCCGCCGGAATGCTGCCGAAAATCGTCGCCGGACCTCCGCCGGAATGCTGTCGGAAATCGCCGCCGGACCGCCGCCGAGGTGCCGCTGGATCGCCGTGACCGCCGCCGAAAAACCTGAAAAAAGGAAACCTCGCCGCGGTTTCTTGGAATATCCCGAGCCATTGATCTATTTTATGAATAAATCAATGGCTTAAACTGATGGTGACCATACACCCTCTAAAAGAGGTGTATATTAGAAATGGCCTTAACGAATCTATTAGAACAACTAACTTACATCTTTTACGTCACTAAAGCAGCATTGATGTGGCGATAATGTAATCGTTAAGGGATTAAAATGAAAAATAGAATATAAGTTAAGAGTGTCGCGACCGATATCGCGGTAGGAGTGGCGAAACAAAATGAATAAATTAGGAGTTGTCATTAATTTTATTTAAATTAAAAAAAATTAAAAAATTCTTTTTAGAAAATGGTCTTTGGAACCAGATTAGATTCGAGAGTCGATTATGCATAGGGAAGGGTGGAAATTTAACCCCACAGCATCCCTAATACATCCGTTTTAAAAAACGGTTACCCTAAATTAATTATACAAAACTTAGTAATCTCGTAATATATTTGTTTTACCCTTTTTATTAAAAATAAACAAAACAAAACAAATAATTTTGTGAAAATTTAAAATTTGACTTGACAAATAAAAATTCTGCTCTTACGTACTCTCAGATGCAATGAGGAACTCAAAGCCACGTAGTTTTATAGAAAATAAGTGTGAGTTGGTTGATTTTATTCAAAAGATTTAATTTTTATTTTATAAAAAATTGAATTAACAGTCATCGCGACTGTTAATCAAATTAAAGTTTGAATGAGTGAAGCTTACCACGCTAGACGTCACCCACGGATTGTTAAATTTATTAATTATTAGGTGAAGAATGATAATGATAAAAAATGAATTTTTTAGCCTTTATTAAATAATAATTTATTTAAAATAATTTAAATCATTAGGTTGTCACAACTCGAATGATCCAAAATAATTACAAGATTAACAAACCATCATAACTCTGCTTAATCTCGTTTTTTTAAAAATTGTTTTACTTTTATTATATTTTGTTTGTGGTCCCTTTTTATCTCTTTAGTCTTTTATTTTTTTTTTTAATTTAACCCATTTAGGCCCATTAGGCCTATTTTGAAAAAAAAAAACTACCAGAATCATAAAACAAATAAAGGAAAAAACTTACGAAAACGTAAAAATAAAACAGGAGGGGAGGGTGGTCTTCTTCTTCTATTTGCAAAACCACTCACGGAAATCGCTCCCGCCGCCGGAAAAGCCACTTGGAAAAGTTGTCGGAAAAGCTCACGGAAAATGCCGTCGGAAATCGTCGCCGAGAAAAAGCACAAAACGCCACGGAAATCGTCGCCGGACCGCCATGTCGATCGATCGCCGTCGGAACATCGAAAAAACACCGCCGGAATCATTGCCGGACCTCCGAATCGTCGCCGGACCTCCGGAATCTTCCGAAAATCGTCGCCGACCTCCGCCGAATCTTTGTCGGAAATCGCCACCGGACCGCTGCAGAAAAAATGCTTACGGATCGCCGTGACCGCCACGGAAAACCTGAAAAAAAGGAAACCTGCTCAGCAGGTTTCTTGGAATTAATCTGAGCCATTGATCTATTTTATGAATAAATCAATGGCTTAAACTTGATGGTGCACCATACACCCTCTAAAAGAGGGTGTATATTAGAAATGGCCTTAACGAATCTATTAGAACAACTAACTTACATCTTTTACGTCACTAAAGCAGCATTGATGTGGCGATAATGTAATCGTTAAGGGATTAAAATGAAAAATAGAATATAAGTTAAGAGTGTCGCGACCGATATCGCGGTAGGAGTGGCGAAACAAAATGAATAAATTAGGAGTTGTCATTAATTTTATTTAAATTAAAAAAAATTAAAAAATTCTTTTTAGAAAATGGTCTTTGGAACCAGATTAGATTCGAGAGTCGATTATGCATAGGGAAGGGTGGAAATTTAACCCCACAGCATCCCTAATACATCCGTTTTAAAAAAAGCGGTTACCCTAAATTAATTATACAAAACTTAGTAATCTCGTAATATATTTGTTTTACCCTTTTTATTAAAAATAAACAAAACAAAACAAATAATTTTGTGAAAATTTAAAATTTGACTTGACGAATAAAAATTACGCTTCTTACGCACTCGAGATCGGATACGATGAGGAACTCAAAGCCACGTAGTTTTATAGAAAATAAGTGTGAGTTGGTTGATTTTATTCAAAAGATTTAATTTTTATTTTATAAAAAAATTGAATTAACAGTCATCGCGACTGTTAATCAAATTAAAGTTTGAATGAGTGAAGCTTGCGTCACGCTAGACGTCACCCACGGATTGTTAAATTTATTAATTATTAGGTGAAGAATGATAATGATAAAAAATGAATTTTTTAGCCTTTATTAAATAATAATTTATTTAAAATAATTTAAATCATTAGGTTGTCACAACTCGAATGATCCAAAATAATTACAAGATTAACAAACTGTCGCAACTCGGTTAATCTCGTTTTTTTAAAAATTGTTTTACTTTTATTATATTTTGTTTGTGGTCCCCTTTTTATCTCTTTAGTCTTTTGTTTTTTTTTTTAATTTAACCCATTTAGGCCCATTAGGCCTATTTTGAAAAAAAAAAACTACCAGAATCATAAAACAAATAAAGGAAAAAACTTACGAAAAACGTAAAAAATAAAACAGAGGGGAGGGGTGGTCTTCTTCTTCTATTTGCAAAACCACTCCGGAAAATCGCTCCCGCCACGGAAAAGCCACCGGAAAAGTTGTCGGAAAAGCTCACGGAAAATGCCGTTTAAATCGTCGCCGAAAAGCTCGCTGAAAACGCCGCCGGAATCGTCCGCCGGACCGCCATGTCGATCGCCGTCGGAACCGCCGAAAAAACACCGCCGGAATAATTGCTTGGACCACCGAATCGTCGCCGGACCTCACGCCGAATGCTACCGAAAATCGTCGCCGGACCTCCGCCGAATCTTGTCGGAAATCGCCGCCGACCGCCGCTGCCAGAAAAAACTTGTCGGATCGCCGCTGACCGCCGCCGGAAAACTGAAAAAAGGAAACCCTTTCAAGGTTTCTTGAATATCCAGCCATTGATCTATTTTATGAATAAATCAATGGCTTAAACTTGATGGTGCACCATACACCCTCTAAAAGAGGGTGTATATTAGAAATGGCCTTAACGAATCTATTAGAACAACTAACTTACATCTTTTACGTCACTAAAGCAGCATTGATGTGGCGATAATGTAATCGTTAAGGGATTAAAATGAAAAATAGAATATAAGTTAAGAGTGTCGCGACCGATATCGCGGTAGGAGTGGCGAAACAAAATGAATAAATTAGGAGTTGTCATTAATTTTATTTAAATTAAAAAAAAATTAAAAAATTCTTTTTAGAAAATGGTCTTTGGAACCAGATTAGATTCGAGAGTCGATTATGCATAGGGAAGGGTGGAAATTTAACCCCACAGCATCCCTAATACATCCGTTTTAAAAAAACGGTTACCCTAAATTAATTATACAAAACTTAGTAATCTCGTAATATATTTGTTTTACCCTTTTTATTAAAAATAAACAAAACAAAACAAATAATTTTGTGAAAATTTAAAATTTGACTTGACGAATAAAAATTCTGCTCTTACGTACTCGATGCAATGAGGAACTCAAAGCCACGTAGTTTTATAGAAAATAAGTGTGAGTTGGTTGATTTTATTCAAAAGATTTAATTTTTATTTTATAAAAAAATTGAATTAACAGGTCATCGCGACTCTGTTAATCAAATTAAAGTTTGAATGAGTGAAGCTTGCGTCACGCTAGACGTCACCACGATTGTTAAATTTATTAATTATTAGGTGAAGAATGATAATGATAAAAAATGAATTTTTTAGCCTTTATTAAATAATAATTTATTTAAAATAATTTAAATCATTAGGTTGTCACAACTCGAATGATCCAAAATAATTACAAGATTAACAAACTGTCGCAACTCGGTTAATCTCGTTTTTTTTAAAAATTGTTTTACTTTTATTATATTTTGTTTGTGGTCCCCTTTTTATCTCTTTAGTCTTTTGTTTTTTTTTTAATTTAACCCATTTAGGCCCATTAGGCCTATTTTGAAAAAAAAAACTACCAGAATCATAAAACAAATAAAGGAAAAAACTTACGAAAACGTAAAAAATAAAACAGGAGGGGAGGGGTGGTCTTCTTCTTCTATTTGCAAAACCACTGCCGGAAAACTGCTCCCGCCGCCGGAAAAGCCACTGGAAAAGTTGTCGGAAAAGCCTGCCGGAAAATGCCGTCGGAAATCGTCGCCAGAAAAGCCTGCCAGAAAACGCCGCCGGAAATCGTCGCCGGACCGCCATGTCAGATCGCCGTCGGAACCGCCGAAAAAACACCGCCGGAATCATTGCCGGACCTCACCGGAATCGTCGCCGGAAATCGTCGCCGGACCTCCGCCGGAATGCTGCCGAAAATCGTCGCCGGACCTCCGCCGGAATGCTGTCGGAAATCGCCGCCGGACCGCTGCCAGAAAAAGCTGCCGGATCGCCGCTGACCGCCGCCGGAAAACCTGAAAAAAAGGAAACCTGCTCAGCAGGTTTCTTGGAATTAATCTGAGCCATTGATCTATTTTATGAATAAATCAATGGCTTAAACTTGATGGTGCACCATACACCCTCTAAAAGAGGGTGTATATTAGAAATGGCCTTAACGAATCTATTAGAACAACTAACTTACATCTTTTACGTCACTAAAGCAGCATTGATGTGGCGATAATGTAATCGTTAAGGGATTAAAATGAAAAATAGAATATAAGTTAAGAGTGTCGCGACCGATATCGCGGTAGGAGTGGCGAAACAAAATGAATAAATTAGGAGTTGTCATTAATTTTATTTAAATTAAAAAAATTAAAAAATTCTTTTTAGAAAATGGTCTTTGGAACCGAGATTAGATTCGAGAGTCGATTATGCATAGGGAAGGGTGGAAATTTAACCCCACAGCATCCCTAATACATCCGTTTTAAAAAACGGTTACCCTAAATTAATTATACAAAACTTAGTAATCTCGTAATATATTTGTTTTACCCTTTTTATTAAAAATAAACAAAACAAAACAAATAATTTTGTGAAAATTTAAAATTTGACTTGACAGAATAAAAATTCTGCTCTTACGTACTCATCAGATGCAATGAGGAACTCAAAGCCACGTAGTTTTATAGAAAATAAGTGTGAGTTGGTTGATTTTATTCAAAAGATTTAATTTTTATTTTATAAAAAATTGAATTAACAGTGTCATCGCGACTTTCTGTTAATCAAATTAAAGTTTGAATGAAATGAAGCTTGCGCCACGCTAGACGCCACCCACGATTGTTAAATTTATTAATTATTAGGTGAAGAATGATAATGATAAAAAATGAATTTTTTAGCCTTTATTAAATAATAATTTATTTAAAATAATTTAAATCATTAGGTTGTCACAACTCGAATGATCCAAAATAATTACAAGATTAACAAACTCACGTCAAGCAACTCTAATTAATCTCGTTTTTTTAAAAATTGTTTTACTTTTATTATATTTTGTTTGTGGTCCCTTTTTATCTCTTTAGTCTTTTGTTTTTTTTTTTAATTTAACCCATTTAGGCCCATTAGGCCTATTTTGAAAAAAAAAACTACCAGAATCATAAAACAAATAAAGGAAAAAACTTACGAAAACGTAAAAATAAAACAGGAGGGGAGGGGTGGTCTTCTTCTTCTATTTGCAAAACCACCGCCGAAAATCGCTCCCGCCACGGAAAAGCCACCGGAAAAGTTGTCGGAAAAGCTCACTGGGAAAATGCCGTCGGAATCGTCGCCGAAAAAGCACACTGAGCTTTAAAACGCCGCGGAATCGTCGCCGGACCGCCATGTCGATCGCCGTCGAACCGCCGAAAAACACCGCCGAATCATTGCTTACCTCACCGGAATCGTCGCCGGACCTCCGCCGAATCTTCGTCTGAAAATCGTCGCCGGACCTCCGCCGAATCTTTGTCGGAATCGCCGCCGGACCGCTGCCGAAGAAAAAATTGCCGCCGGATCGCCGCCGACCGCCGGAAAACTCGAAAAAAAGGAAACCTGTTCAGCAGGTTTCTTGGAATTAATCTGAGCCATTGATCTATTTTATGAATAAATCAATGGCTTAAACTTGATGGTGCACCATACACCCTCTAAAAGAGGGTGTATATTAGAAATGGCCTTAACGAATCTATTAGAACAACTAACTTACATCTTTTACGTCACTAAAGCAGCATTGATGTGGCGATAATGTAATCGTTAAGGGATTAAAATGAAAAATAGAATATAAGTTAAGAGTGTCGCGACCGATATCGCGGTAGGAGTGGCGAAACAAAATGAATAAATTAGGAGTTGTCATTAATTTTATTTAAATTAAAAAAAATTAAAAAATTCTTTTTAGAAAATGGTCTTTGGAACCAGATTAGATTCGAGAGTCGATTATGCATAGGGAAGGGTGGAAATTTAACCCCACAAGCATCCCTAATACATCCGTTTTAAAAACGGTTACCCTAAATTAATTATACAAAACTTAGTAATCTCGTAATATATTTGTTTTACCCTTTTTATTAAAAATAAACAAAACAAAACAAATAATTTTGTGAAAATTTAAAATTTGACTTGACAGAATAAAAATTCTGCTCTTACGTACTTCTCAGATGCAATGAGGAACTCAAAGCCACGTAGTTTTATAGAAAATAAGTGTGAGTTGGTTGATTTTATTCAAAAGATTTAATTTTTATTTTATAAAAAATTGAATTAACAGGTCATCGCGACTGCTTAATCAAATTAAAGTTTGAATGAAAGTGAAGCTTTGCCACGCTAGACGCCACCACGGATTGTTAAATTTATTAATTATTAGGTGAAGAATGATAATGATAAAAAATGAATTTTTTAGCCTTTATTAAATAATAATTTATTTAAAATAATTTAAATCATTAGGTTGTCACAACTCGAATGATCCAAAATAATTACAAGATTAACAAACTGTCGCAACTCGGTTAATCTCGCTTTTTTTTAAAAATTGTTTTACTTTTATTATATTTTGTTTGTGGTCCCCTTTTTATCTCTTTAGTCTTTTATTTTTTTTTTTAATTTAACCCATTTAGGCCCATTAGGCCTATTTTGAAAAAAAAAAACTACCAGAATCATAAAACAAATAAAGGAAAAAACTTACGAAAACGTAAAAAAAAAAAACAGAGGGGAGGGTGGTCTTCTTCTTCTATTTGCAAAACCACCGCCGGGAAAATCGCTCCCCGCCGGAAAAGCCACCGGAAAAGTTGTCGGAAAAGCTCTTAGGAAAATGCCGTCGGAATCGTCGCCGAAAAGCTCGCTGAAAACGCCGCCGGAAATCGTCCGCCGGACCGCCATGTCGGATCGCCGTCGGAACCGCCGAAAAACACCGCCGGAATCATTCCGGACCTTTCACCGGAATCGTCGCCGGACCTCCGCCGAATGTCTTTGCCGAAAATCGTCGCCGGACCTCCGCCGAATGTTTGTCGGAAATCGCCACCGGACCGCCGCCGAGAAAAAGCTGCCGGATCGCTGACCGACCGCCACGGAAAACCTGAAAAAAGGAAACCGCCAAACAGGTTTCTTGAATAATCCGAGCCATTGATCTATTTTATGAATAAATCAATGGCTTAAACTTGATGGTGCACCATACACCCTCTAAAAGAGGGTGTATATTAGAAATGGCCTTAACGAATCTATTAGAACAACTAACTTACATCTTTTACGTCACTAAAGCAGCATTGATGTGGCGATAATGTAATCGTTAAGGGATTAAAATGAAAAATAGAATATAAGTTAAGAGTGTCGCGACCGATATCGCGGTAGGAGTGGCGAAACAAAATGAATAAATTAGGAGTTGTCATTAATTTTATTTAAATTAAAAAAAATTAAAAAATTCTTTTTAGAAAATGGTCTTTGGAACCAGATTAGATTCGAGAGTCGATTATGCATAGGGAAGGGTGGAAATTTAACCCCACAAGCATCCCTAATACATCCGTTTTAAAAAAAAGCGGTTACCCTAAATTAATTATACAAAACTTAGTAATCTCGTAATATATTTGTTTTACCCTTTTTATTAAAAATAAACAAAACAAAACAAATAATTTTGTGAAAATTTAAAATTTGACTTGACAATAATAAAAATTCTGCTTTACGCACTCGGATGCAATGAGAACTCAAAGCCACGTAGTTTTATAGAAAATAAGTGTGAGTTGGTTGATTTTATTCAAAAGATTTAATTTTTATTTTATAAAAAAATTGAATTAACAGTCATCGCGACTGCTTTAATCAAATTAAAGTTTGAATGAGTGAAGCATAGGCACGCTAGACGTCACCACTGATTGTTAAATTTATTAATTATTAGGTGAAGAATGATAATGATAAAAAATGAATTTTTTAGCCTTTATTAAATAATAATTTATTTAAAATAATTTAAATCATTAGGTTGTCACAACTCGAATGATCCAAAATAATTACAAGATTAACAAACTGTCGCAACTCGGTTAATCTCGTTTTTTTTAAAAATTGTTTTACTTTTATTATATTTTGTTTGTGGTCCCCTTTTTATCTCTTTAGTCTTTTGTTTTTTTTTTAATTTAACCCATTTAGGCCCATTAGGCCTATTTTGAAAAAAAAAAACTACCAGAATCATAAAACAAATAAAGGAAAAAACTTACGAAAACGTAAAAAATAAAACAGGAGGGGAGGGGTGGTCTTCTTCTTCTATTTGCAAAACCACTGCCGGAAAACTGCTCCCGCCGCCGGAAAAGCCACTGGAAAAGTTGTCGGAAAAGCCTGCCGGAAAATGCCGTCGGAAATCGTCGCCAGAAAAGCCTGCCAGAAAACGCCGCCGGAAATCGTCGCCGGACCGCCATGTCAGATCGCCGTCGGAACCGCCGAAAAAACACCGCCGGAATCATTGCCGGACCTCACCGGAATCGTCGCCGGACCTCCGCCGGAATGCTGCCGAAAATCGTCGCCGGACCTCCGCCGGAATGCTGTCGGAAATCGCCTCCGGACCGCCGCTGGAAAAAAGCCGGATCGCTCCGACCGCCGCCGAAAACCTGAAAAAAAGGAAACCTGCTCAGCAGGTTTCTTGGAATTAATCTGAGCCATTGATCTATTTTATGAATAAATCAATGGCTTAAACTTGATGGTGCACCATACACCCTCTAAAAGAGGGTGTATATTAGAAATGGCCTTAACGAATCTATTAGAACAACTAACTTACATCTTTTACGTCACTAAAGCAGCATTGATGTGGCGATAATGTAATCGTTAAGGGATTAAAATGAAAAATAGAATATAAGTTAAGAGTGTCGCGACCGATATCGCGGTAGGAGTGGCGAAACAAAATGAATAAATTAGGAGTTGTCATTAATTTTATTTAAATTAAAAAAAATTAAAAAATTCTTTTTAGAAAATGGTCTTTGGAACCAGATTAGATTCGAGAGTCGATTATGCATAGGGAAGGGTGGAAATTTAACCCCACAGCATCCCTAATACATCCGTTTTAAAAAAACGGTTACCCTAAATTAATTATACAAAACTTAGTAATCTCGTAATATATTTGTTTTACCCTTTTTATTAAAAATAAACAAAACAAAACAAATAATTTTGTGAAAATTTAAAATTTGACTTGACAGAATAAAAATTCTGCTCTTACGTACCCTCAGATGCAATGAGGAACTCAAAGCCACGTAGTTTTATAGAAAATAAGTGTGAGTTGGTTGATTTTATTCAAAAGATTTAATTTTTATTTTATAAAAAAATTGAATTAACAGGTCATCGCGACTCTGTTAATCAAATTAAAGTTTGAATGAGTGAAGCTTGCGTCACGCTAGACGTCACCCACGGATTGTTAAATTTATTAATTATTAGGTGAAGAATGATAATGATAAAAAATGAATTTTTTAGCCTTTATTAAATAATAATTTATTTAAAATAATTTAAATCATTAGGTTGTCACAACTCGAATGATCCAAAATAATTACAAGATTAACAAACTGTCGCAACTCGGTTAATCTCGTTTTTTTTAAAAATTGTTTTACTTTTATTATATTTTGTTTGTGGTCCCCTTTTTATCTCTTTAGTCTTTTATTTTTTTTTTAATTTAACCCATTTAGGCCCATTAGGCCTATTTTGAAAAAAAAAACTACCAGAATCATAAAACAAATAAAGGAAAAAACTTACGAAAACGTAAAAAATAAAACAGGAGGGGAGGGGTGGTCTTCTTCTTCTATTTGCAAAACCACTGCCGGAAAACTGCTCCCGCCGCCGGAAAAGCCACTGGAAAAGTTGTCGGAAAAGCCTGCCGGAAAATGCCGTCGGAAATCGTCGCGCGAAAAAGCACGCTGAAAACGCCGCGGAAATCGTCCGCCGGACCGCCATGTCAGATCGCCGTCGGAACCGCCGAAAAAACACCGCCGGAATCATTGCCGGACCTCACCGGAATCGTCGCCGGACCTCCGCCGGAATGCTGCCGAAAATCGTCGCCGGACCTCCGCCGGAATGCTGTCGGAAATCGCCGCCGGACCGCTGCCAGAAAAAGCTGCCGGATCGCCGATGACCGCCGCCGGAAAACCTGAAAAAAAGGAAACCTGCTCAGCAGGTTTCTTGAATTATCTGAGCCATTGATCTATTTTATGAATAAATCAATGGCTTAAACTTGATGGTGACCATACACCCTCTAAAAGAGGGTGTATATTAGAAATGGCCTTAACGAATCTATTAGAACAACTAACTTACATCTTTTACGTCACTAAAGCAGCATTGATGTGGCGATAATGTAATCGTTAAGGGATTAAAATGAAAAATAGAATATAAGTTAAGAGTGTCGCGACCGATATCGCTAGGAGTGGCGAAACAAAATGAATAAATTAGGAGTTGTCATTAATTTTATTTAAATTAAAAAAAATTAAAAAATTCTTTTTAGAAAATGGTCTTTGGAACCAGATTAGATTCGAGAGTCGATTATGCATAGGGAAGGGTGGAAATTTAACCCCACAAGCATCCCTAATACATCCGTTTTAAAAAAACGGTTACCCTAAATTAATTATACAAAACTTAGTAATCTCGTAATATATTTGTTTTACCCTTTTTATTAAAAATAAACAAAACAAAACAAATAATTTTGTGAAAATTTAAAATTTGACTTGACGAATAAAAATTCTGCTCTTACGTACACTTCTCAGATGCAATGAGGAACTCAAAGCCACGTAGTTTATAGAAAATAAGTGTGAGTTGGTTGATTTTATTCAAAAGATTTAATTTTTATTTTATAAAAAAATTGAATTAACAGTCATCGCGACTGTTAATCAAATTAAAGTTTGAATGAGTGCCATACACGCTAGACGCCACCCACGGATTGTTAAATTTATTAATTATTAGGTGAAGAATGATAATGATAAAAAATGAATTTTTTAGCCTTTATTAAATAATAATTTATTTAAAATAATTTAAATCATTAGGTTGTCACAACTCGAATGATCCAAAATAATTACAAGATTAACAAACTGTCGCAACTCGGTTAATCTCGTTTTTTTTAAAAATTGTTTTACTTTTATTATATTTTGTTTGTGGTCCCCTTTTTATCTCTTTAGTCTTTTGTTTTTTTTTAATTTAACCCATTTAGGCCCATTAGGCCTATTTTGAAAAAAAAAAACTACCAGAATCATAAAACAAATAAAGGAAAAAACTTACGAAAACGTAAAAATAAAACAGGGGGAGGGTGGTCTTCTTCTTCTATTTGCAAAACCACTGCCGGAAAACTGCTCCCGCCGCCGGAAAAGCCACTGGAAAAGTTGTCGGAAAAGCCTGCCGGAAAATGCCGTCGGAAATCGTCGCCAGAAAAGCCTGCCAGAAAACGCCGCCGGAAATCGTCGCCGGACCGCCATGTCAGATCGCCGTCGGAACCGCCGAAAAAACACCGCCGGAATCATTGCCGGACCTCACCGGAATCGTCGCCGGACCTCCGCCGGAATGCTGCCGAAAATCGTCGCCGGACCTCCGCCGGAATGCTGTCGGAAATCGCCGCCGGACCGCCGCTGAGAAAAAGCCGCCGGATCGCCGTGACCGCCGCCGGAAAACCTGAAAAAAAAAACACGCTCGGCGGTTTCTTGAATTATCCGAGCCATTGATCTATTTTATGAATAAATCAATGGCTTAAACTTGATGGTGCACCATACACCCTCTAAAAGAGGGTGTATATTAGAAATGGCCTTAACGAATCTATTAGAACAACTAACTTACATCTTTTACGTCACTAAAGCAGCATTGATGTGGCGATAATGTAATCGTTAAGGGATTAAAATGAAAAATAGAATATAAGTTAAGAGTGTCGCGACCGATATCGCGCGGTAGGAGTGGCGAAACAAAATGAATAAATTAGGAGTTGTCATTAATTTTATTTAAATTAAAAAAAATTAAAAAATTCTTTTTAGAAAATGGTCTTTGGAACCGATTAGATTCGAGAGTCGATTATGCATAGGGAAGGGTGGAAATTTAACCCCACAGCATCCCTAATACATCCGTTTTAAAAAAACGGTTACCCTAAATTAATTATACAAAACTTAGTAATCTCGTAATATATTTGTTTTACCCTTTTTATTAAAAATAAACAAAACAAAACAAATAATTTTGTGAAAATTTAAAATTTGACTTGACAGAATAAAAATTCTGCTCTTACGTACTCTCAGATGCAATGAGAAACTCAAAGCCACGTAGTTTTATAGAAAATAAGTGTGAGTTGGTTGATTTTATTCAAAAGATTTAATTTTTATTTTATAAAAAAATTGAATTAACAGGTCATCGCGACTCTGTTAATCAAATTAAAGTTTGAATGAGTGAAGCTTGCGTCACGCTAGACGTCACCCACGGATTGTTAAATTTATTAATTATTAGGTGAAGAATGATAATGATAAAAAATGAATTTTTTAGCCTTTATTAAATAATAATTTATTTAAAATAATTTAAATCATTATGTTGTCACAACTCGAATGATCCAAAATAATTACAAGATTAACAAACTGTCATAACTTCGGTTAATCTCGTTTTTTTAAAAATTATTTTACTTTTATTATATTTTGTTTGTGCTCCCCTTTTTATCTCTTTAGTCTTTTGGTTTTTTTTTTAATTTAACCCATTTAGGCCCATTAGGCCTATTTTGAAAAAAAAAAAACTACCAGAATCCTAAAACAAATAAAGGAAAAAACTTACGAAAACGTAAAAAATAAAACAGGAGGGGAGGGGTGGTCTTCTTCTTCTATTTGCAAAACCACGGGAGACCAAGACGGAGCAACCGACGCAGGCGTGTGCAGGCGGAAGCACGGCGGGGCCGTTGGCGACTGGGAGACGGCGTGTGGTGGCGGCGGAGCTTCGCGGGTTGGCAGGCGATGCCTGGTGCGGGGTCGACGTCGGATCTAGTGGATCCCGTCGAACCGGTGCGGTGGGCGAGAGGCGGTTCAGTCTGGATGGTGGTGCGGAACGGGTCTGGTCAAAGCGGGTTGACGAGCGGTCCAGGCAGCGAACGGCGCGGCGCGGGAACGGTGGTGCGGAACGTGCGGCGCGACGAGGCGTGCGGAGCGGGCTTCGAGTTCGGCTTCTGGCAGTCCGGCGACTCGTCGGAGTTGGCTTCGCGGTGCGGGGCTCGGTGGGTTTCGGTTGAGTGTTTTGGATGAAGGTAATGGTTTGGGTTTTTGGATGAAGGTGATGGTGGGTTGAAACTTGAGTGGTGGTTTTAATGGAAAATGGTTTACAGTGTGGGAGGGAATGGTGAAGGTTAAGAATGTTGGTAATAGAGGTTTAGAGGAAAGAGGTAAGAGATGAAGAGATGTGTTGGTAGGTGATGGGTGGTTGAAGAAGATGAATAGTGATTAATGGAGGTGGTGAAGAAGATAAATAGTAATTGAAGAAAGTGAGGGATGTCATTAGGGGGAGCTACGTGAGTAAAAAAATGGTTTGAGTATTATTTGTGCTAAAGCCGAAAGTGTATTTTGTCTTGAAGGTGGTTTTGTGTGTGAGGGTTATGGGTTAATATAGGAAGGATTTAGTAAAAGTGTTTGAATTGTAGTATGATTAGGAGTTGTTAATGATAAGTGATGGAGTTTGTTTCGGATGAGTGTTAGGGTTGGTATAGGATTAGTATTGAGATTTGTTTAAGATGAGTTTGTTTATGGTGAGTTTGAGTTGATTTAGGATGGGGGTTGTGGGTTGGATAATGGGTCATGGGTTGGATATTGGGTCAATGAGTAGGTTAATGGATTGGACTGAATATTTTTATTTTTTTTTATTTTTTTATTTTTTATTTATTTTATTTGCAAAATGTCCCCAACAAAATTCGGTATTTACAGTTGCCCCTCTTTACTTGTTTCTTACTAGATAAAAAGAATAACCACAGCTTTTCATTTTATCATAGTGAGGAACAAGTAAAGAAATGAACCCAAATTTTGTTTGGGAGAAACAGAGAACAATGTGAAGACACAATGCGAGGAGCGATGTGCTCAAGAATTAAAATGCAAAGAGCCGAAACGCTCAAAACTTAAAAATGCAATGAGTTGACGCGCTCAAAACTTAAAATACACTGCAATGAGCCTGTGCGCTCAAAACTTGAAATGCAAATGCAATGAGCCGATGCTTTCGAAAATGAAATGAGCCAATGCACTCGAAACTTAAAATGCAATGCAATGAGCCGATGCGCTCAAAACTTGAAATGCAATGAGTCGATGCGCTCAAAACTTAAAATGTAATGAGCTGATGCGCTCAAACTTAAAAATGCAAGTGTAATAAGCCAATGCGCTCAAAACCTAAACATGGAATGCAACGAGCCGAGGCGCTCAAAACTTAAACATGGAAAGAGCCGATGCGCTCAAAACTTGAAGTGCAAGGAAAACATCTGTGACAGTTAGACAATTTTTCTTTTAATCATTCGAACCAGCGACAACTTTGGAAAACTTTGACCAATCAAACCTTTGTTTATGTGCTTTTCTTCATCAGACCCTTTGGTTGATTTGAAATCCTCCTGACTTACTCTTTTCCTTTCTTTATTTCTTCATTTTTTTTCAAAACTTAATTCGACCCTTCCTTTTCTTCTTATCAACAAAGGCTTACGCGAGAAGTATTTAAACCATTTCCAGCAAATGTCATATTGCAATCTGCACTTTTGAACTATCGAGATCTTTTAATCTGACTCAATCATTGAAACATTGCTGTAGAATTGTCAAAATTAAACTGTTGACCTTAAATTTATGTTATTTGAGACATAACCTAATGAGTTAAACATGCATTCATGAATGGATAGAAATTCGTTGAATGAACAAACTTCTTTTTATTTCTCTGATAATCAAGTGAGACACAAGCTTGAAAGATAAAAGCATAGAAAGAAAAGAAAATTGCAAGGAAAAGAAAATTTGCCCCAGTATTGGTTCCTTGTTCGTCGTTCAATCGATTTCCCTGCAACCGTCTGATAATTCAACCGCTGTCTCTGTTGCTACTTTCCTCAGTGCATCTCTCCCTTAATCCTTCAGCTATTTTGCCCCAGTATGGCCAATTGAATAAAAATTGTCGCAGTTTGGAGTATCAGATCTTCTGTCTTTGAGATTTTGCCTATTTGTTTGCCCTAATCTTTGCTTAGGCCGTCCTTTCGGGTTTTCAACCTAACAGACTCTTTTTTTTTTCTCTAACTTTTGCTTAGGCCGCCCTTTCAGGTTTTCAACCTAACGAGTCCCACTTCTTTTTTTTTAGGCATAAAATCTCTTGACGACATCAGTGTTTACGGGTCTCGGCAATTCTTCTCCATCCATGTTCTGCAAAATTAATGCTCCTTCTGAAAATGCATGCTTGACTATGTAAGGACCTTCATAGCTTGAAACCCATTTTCTTCTAGCATCCTCTTGATTAGGGAGAATTTTCTTCAAAACCAAATCTCCTGAACAGAACTCTCTAGGACGAACTTTCTTGTTAAAGGCTCTGGCCATTCTACTTTGATACAATTGTCCATTACAAATGGCTGCTAGTCTTTTTTCTTCTATCATATTCAACTGCTCATATCGAGTCTTTACCCATTCAGATTCCTCTAACTCTGCCTCCATCAAAACCCTCAAAGCAGGAATCTCAATTTCTATGAGAGAGACAACTTCCATTCCATACACCAAAGAGAAAGGTGTTGCCCCAGTACTTGATCGTATATTGGTACGATATGCATGCAAAGCATAGGGTAACATTTCATGCCAGTCCTTATAGTTCACGACTATTTTGGCCACAATTTTCTTGACATTCTTATTTGCTGCCTCAACTGCACCATTCATCTGGGGCCTATAGGGAGCCGAATTATGATGCTTGATTTTGAACTTTTCACAAAACTTCTATATCTCACCATCATTTAGATTAGCAGCATTATCTGTGATTATCCTCTCTAGAATTCCATATCTGCATACAATGTCTCTCTTGAGGAATTTCTCAAATACCTTTTGAGTGATTGTGGCATATAAGGACGCTTCTACCCATTTAGTGAAATAGTCAATTACTGCCAAAATGAAGCAATGACCGTTGGAAGCTTTGGGGTTAATTAGTCCAATGACATATATTCCCCACATCGAGAAAGGCCATGGAGATACCATGTTGTGCAGGGGAAACGGAGGTGCATTGACTCGATCTGCATATATCTGGCATTTATGACACTTTCGAACATATTCTATGCAGTCTATTTCTATGGTAGACCAATAATATCCACCCCTTAGAATTTTTCGTGCCATCATATGACCATTGCCATGAGTCCCACAGATTCCTTCATGGACTTCAGTCATGATTAAACGAGCTTCACCAGAATCCACACATCTAAGCAATGTACCATCATGACTTCTCTTGTATAAAACCTCCCCGTTCAAGAAAAAGGCCATTGCTAATCGGCGGATAGTCTTCTTGTTCACCTCATTTCCCCCAGTTGGGTATTCTCTGTGCTGGATATACTGTTTAATATCATGATACCAAGGTTTACCATTTGGCTCGCTTTCCACATTGGCACAATATGCGGGCTCACTATGTATCTTTACTTGGATGGGCTGGACGTTATTGTGGATATCCAACTTGGTTATCACGGCCAAGGTGGCCAAGGCATCTGCAAACTGGTTCATGTCTCGAGTCAGATGGGAGAAGGTCACCTTTTCAAACTTCTCGGTCAACTTGGTCAAATACTTTTGATAAGGCACTAACTTCGGGTCTTTAGTTTTCCATTCTCCGTTCACTTGATAAATGATAAGTGCCGAATCTCCGAATACTTTTAACTGCTTAATCCCCAAGTCAATTGCCACTTGTAAACCGCTAGCACAGGCCTCGTATTCTGCAACATTATTGGTGCATTCAAAATCCAGCTTAATAGCGAATGGGTATTGTTTTTCGGTTGGCAAAATAACAATGGCTCATATGCTACTGCCATACATATTGACTGCCCCATCAAAATACATCTTCCACACAGACTCCTCCCCTTTTTCTTCTCCTTTCGCCATCAATATTTCTCTATTCGGGAACTCAGACGTTATTAGTTGTCCACCCTCAAGAGGGTTTTCAGCTAAATGGTCTGCGATTGCACTTCCTTTGATGGATTTTCGAGTCATGTACTTGATATCAAACTTTGATAATATCATTTGCCATTTTGAGACTCTTAATGAGACATGAGGGCTTTCAAATATGTACTTCAGAGGGTCCATTCGGGAGATCAGCCAAGTAGTGTAATAGAGCATATACTATCTTAGCCGTTTTGAGATCCATACTAAGGCACAACATGTTTTTTCCATTGCCATGTATCGGGCTTCACAGTCATTAAATTTCTTGCTCAGATAATAAATTGCCTGCTCCTTCTTTCCAGATTCATCATGTTGTCCCAGCATTGTCCCCATTGCAGTTGGCAGTATGGTTAGGTACAATATCAGAGGACGACCAGCCATAGGGGGTACCAATACTGGAGGATTCATTAAATAAGCCTTTATTTTGTCAAAAGCTCCTTGACATTCTTCATCATACTTTATCGGTTGATGCTTCTTTAACAACTTGAATATGGGTTCACATGAACTGGTGAGGTTAGCAATGAATCTAGCAATATAATTGAGTCTCCCGAGAAAACTTCTCACTTTACGCTCAGTCTTAGGAGGAGGCATCTCCTGTATTGCTTTCGCCTTATCCGGGTCCACTTTTATTCCTTTTCTACTAACGATGAACTCGAGTAATTTTCCAGTAGATGCTCCAAAGACGCATTTAGAAGGATTGAGTCTCAACTTGTACTTTCTGAGCCTTTCAAACAACCTCCGCAAGATGGTTACATGACTTTGCCCGTCTTTAGATTTGGCTACCATATCGTCCACATAAACTTCAATTTCTTTGTGCATTATATCATGAAATAATACAACCATAGCCCGTTGATATATAGCCCTAGCATTCTTCAATCCAAAGGACATTACTGTGTAACAAAAAGTTCCCCAAGGGGTAATAAAAATCGTCTTTTCTTTATCATCGACATCCATGGGAATCTGATTGTACCCAGAATAACTATCCATAAACGAGAACCTATGATTTCCTGCTGTACTGTCTACAATAATATCAATATGAGGGAGCGGGAAATCATCTTTTGGACTAGCCTTATTTAGATCTCTATAATCCACGCACATCCTGACCTTCCCATCCTTTTTGGGTACTGGCACAATATTTGCTACCCATTCTGGGTCTCTTGACACCTTTATGAATCTGGCTTCTAATTGCTTAGTCACTTCTTCCTTGATTTTTAGTGACATGTCAGGATGCATCCTTCTCAACTTTTGCCTTTTTGCCTCTGCATCTGGATACAATGGGATTTTATGCGACGCTATCTCAGGGTCTAAACCAGGCATATCTCTGTAGGACCATGCAAACACGTCCAGGTATTCTTTAAGTAGCGCCATCATTTCCACACGCTCAGGATTGTCTACTATTTTCAATTCCTTCTTGTCTTCTTCGGTTCCCATATTAATCACTTCAACTATCTCATTATCCACATCAAATTTTCTTTCTGAGTACTCCAATATTTTTTCAAATTTTTCAACAATTTCACCCTCTTCATCAGATCCAGGGTTTTCTTCATCAAACGTCGCAGGAGAATCAATCGACGAGTTTTCAAGATCCCTTTCATGAGGCAGACCTTCCACAATACTCGAATCCCTGTAAGGCAATTTGTGTGGAGTTAGAGAGGCAAAAAGAATAAGAATAATAGAACGAAAGCGAGAGAGATTTTTTTTTTTATAAAAATGTAGAAAGAAAATTGACAAAGGCAAAGAAGATAAATAAAAAATGTGACAAGGAGGAATACTGAATAAACATGTGACTTTATTTAGTTAATGTCTCAAATAACGTAAATATAAGCTCAAAACATAGCTAGATTCAAATATCTGCTCATTACAGTATGACTAGACAATTACTTGGCAACTAACATCAATCGTCAGTTCAGATTGCTAGTTCTTTAGTAGTTCAGCAAAAGGACGGATTGCTTTGCACTCTTCTGGGCCTTCTTCATGCAGTGCATTAATAGTGAGACGGTATTGGGGACAAAGGACTCCTTCAGGCATGATTACCTCAGTTAGTGTCGAAAACCTCTCCCTCAGATGAGGAATGTGCTTCATTTTGCCCTTATCACTCATTTTTTCCAAAGTCATATTCTCTATTCTCTCATCTAGAGATGCTTCGTACCACAACCCGAACTTGTCTAGCTTTTCTGGAAATGAGACCGGTGTCCTAGTGCCTTACAATTGTGAGCCCAAGCCTTTTCCTTTTTGGTACCCGTTGTTAGCCATGATTCGAGCTACCACATGATTCACACTTTGTGCCGGGGGTTCGTTCCTCCCGAGTCCAGTCTCAATTATTTCAAAACTGTGCCACAAATTCTCCTTGTCTTTTTCTGCACTTTTCACATATGGCACCGAAACCGGTTTTATCAACATGATTTCTTCTTCTTCGTGTATGGTGATGACCGACCCGTTTTTAATGTATTTAATACTTTGGTGCAGTGTAGAAGGAACAACACTAGCAGCGTGGATCCATGGTTTTCCCAGGAGCATAGTATAACCGGACTCAATGTCCATCACTTGGAACAATAATTGAAAATTACTCGGACCGATCTCTAATGGTAATGTTATCTCTCCCAAAATGCTTCTTTTATTTCCATCAAAGGCTCGCACCACCATTTCTCGAGGGAACAGTTCATTCTCACTTATTGACAATGAGGTTAGAGTAGACCTTGGTAGGATATTCAGTGTATACCATTTGCATCTAAGGGTTATGTGTAAGGCCTGTGGGTTTTTCTCAGACCAAGAGGTGATTACAATCATGTTGACGCACTTCACTGGGTCCACCATGCTGACAACATTCTCAGGGGTTATATCGGGTTTGACATAAGCGTCACTTAGTACTCTTAGCAATGCTTTCCGATGCAATTCAGATGTCAAAACGAGTGACAGAAGAGATATCCTTGCTGGAGTCTTCTTCATCTGTTCCATCACATCGTATTTACTTTGTTTTATGATCTTCAGAAATTCTTCCTCTTCTTCTTTCCCTCTTTCCTCTTCTTCTTTCCCTCTTTCCTCTTCTTTTGAACTTCCCTCTTTCCTCTTCTTTGTTTCTATCGGGCCATAGCATCGCCCACTCCTTGTAATTATACTTGTCACAGGCTCTTTATCCTGGTGTATTTCAGCCACTCGAGCCTTTGGCGCCCCTTCTTCGACCCCCTTCATCTCTACTTTTGTTTCATAATTCCATGGCACTGAGTGAGTGTTATTATAAGTAAATGGTGTTGGCGTCTTGACTGTCATCACTACTTTTCCTGGTGTCGGAGCTTAGTTAAGAGGTGGCACTTTGAGTACAAAACGTTCAACCACATTAACCTCTTCAGAGGAAGCTACCCTTTGCCTGGCCTATATTACTCCCAAAGCGAGTAAACCTTGGACTCGAACTTTAAAGTCCCAACAATTTTCGATATCGTGTCCTATTCCCCGCAATGGTAAGCGCAACTTGACTCTTCATCATACCTCTCGTCTTCTTTCATTGATGAAGATGGCGCGGTGATAACATAACCTGCTTTCTTCAATCCCTCAAATATTTGAGTCATCAGCGTGCGTAAGCTCATAACCTTCTTTATTGGTGGTCCTTCAACCCCCACAACATTCGCCTCATTCCTTCCACCGTAGTTAGGGATTGAGTTGTTAACAATACTAGGTCCAGCCTCCTCTTGAATATCCAGCTTTCCACAAGCGACAAGCTTCCTTACCACAGTCTTAAAAGACTCACAGTCTTCGATAGAGTGCCCTGGGACATCCATATGGTACTTGCAAGTTAAATTTGGGTTATACCATGCTGGAAACGGTGGTTGTAGGGGACGTACAGGATTTCCTGAAACGAGTTGAGCATCAAACAACCTTTGAAATAAATCTGTATTTGGAATAGACAGTTTTGGGAAAGGGGGTAAGTTTTGGGGACGAAAACGACCTTGATTTTGGAAGTTTGGTCGAGGCTGTGGGTAGTTTGGGAAATTTTACGAATGTGGAGGTGGGTATTGAGTGTAGATTGGGCGAGTCGATGTGTATGATTGAGGTACAAGAACATTGTTGATTTGGAATGGCTAGGCTTGAGGTGCATTTGTGGGAGGGGCAGTTAGGCTAGATGGATGAGGCAGTGCTGATATTTGATAGAAGGGTAAGTGTTTGGGTTATATGGGGGTGCTCGGTATATGGGGTAGGACGGCGAATATCGAGGTTGTAAAGGTTGCAGATTTGCATGTAACTCACTTTCGACTACTTTTTCTTAGGGGGAAACCCTTTCTTGAAACCACTTTCATTATTACCAGTGGGTAATTTTCCAGCCTTTACTAAAATTTCAATTTTTTCTCCAACTGCAATTAAATCAGCAAAGTCTTGGTAAGCGGCACCCGCCATTGTCCCAACATAAGGAGCCCCTAAAGTCCCCAGAAAGTACGAGCACATTTCCGTTAGAGTCAATGGCGGTTGCACCTGTGCAGCTAGAGCTCTCCACCTCTGGGCATACTGCTTGAATGTCTCTTTATTTTTCTTTTCTAGTGTTCCCAACTGTTCTCGGGTTGGGGCCATATCCAGATTAAATCGATATTGTCCCATGAATAAATTTGCCCAGTCGTCCCATGAAGAGATCCTGGAAAGGTCTTGTTGGATGCACCATTCCAAAGCTGGTCCAGTTAAACTTTCATGAAAGAAGCTGACAAAAAACTTCCAATCCTTTGACCAGATTGACATTTTAGTAATGTATGTTTTCAGGTGGAAGAAAGGATTGGTGCTTCCATCGTATTTGACGAATTCTGGAATTTTGAAATTCTTGGGAATGATGATATTAGCAATAGGGCATAATTCTTGTATCCCAAGGGGTCCATAAGTACTAGGACCCTTGATCACTTTAATTTGTTTTTCCATCTTTTCCATCCATTCTTCTCTTATCTTGTCATTTTGGATTGCCGCATGACCAGTCCCAACAGGAAATCCTGTTGACATAGACATATGTGGTGGTTCCCAGGCACACTCAGTATTGCCATGAACTTCATTTCGAGCTCCTTCCAAGGAATGATATCCTTCTCCGATAGGAAGTACTAGTGATGCAGCATTTGATATTCCTCCCACAATGTATCGCAAAGAGGTATTGCAGGGGTTTGTTCTCATGGAAGTGTTATGGAGCTGTGTCCCAGTTACTCCTATAATTCCGGCTGCCCCCATCAAAGTGAGGCTTTCTCTCATGGCTAACAACATCTCTTCTATTCTTCTTTGAGACTCCGTAATCTCATTCACCCTTCCTTTCACTTCTTCTACTTCCATACTTAGATTCCTTCCTTCGTTTTCGGCTGCCATTGCCAGAAGCTTTGTTCGAGCCCTTGTGTTGTGAACTCGGGTTTGATTGGTGTCTTCTTTCCTTGGTCGCGCAATGATTCTAAATTTCCTGTGAATAATTAAGAAACAATTTATTAGAAACCACCATGATTATTATTTGTTTGTTAGAAGACCATTATTAGTTTGTGCCGAATAGACTTGAGTGAGTATCTTTGATCTTTTTTTTTTGTCATGACTATTTCTTAGAACGTCCCATTCAAAAGTTGTTTGTCATGAACATTTCTTAGAACGTCTCGTTCAAAAGAAATGAGTCTCTATAGGATCAGAACAATAATAATGCATACTTTATTCATTTGAAAAAAAATCATCAACATCATGTGAGAGGAGTACATCATTTTCAATACATCATTGTCTAGTCTAATTCACCATTCTCAATCGAGTGGGCCTTGATCATCTACTTCATTTGTCCAACAAGACTCTTGCAATACTTAATGAAGTCATTAATCTCTGCCGGAGTCTTAAGAGGATTGACCATCTTATCTGCCACCTTTAAATAATATGGAATGTCTGCGATTGCCATGTTGGCTAGGCCTGCTAGTTTCACAAAGCGGTCTCTCAAAAAGTGGGCTTCTTCTTTCCATTCATTGATGTCTTTGTCTTGTTGCCTTACAAGATCTATCATTTTCTGCAAGTCCTTCTGTCCCTGTTGCAATGCTGCTTCATACTCTGTAATTTCCTTGGCAGTGTGCAACCTCTCAATTTTGATCATGTCTTCATATCTTGAAGGCATCATTTTCATTTGCTGCCTTATACTATCCACCTGCTGAAGAGCATCACTCTGTGTTGCCTTGGCATTCATGAGCTGTTCTTTAAGTTGTTGATTTTCAGCCAAAGCCCTATCTGTTTCTTGCCCTCTGAGTCCCAACTCTTTGTTTGCAGCTTCCAGGTATCTTTTGGTCCTTGATATCTGTTCTTGCCCTGTCTTTAGCCTCTTGTTAGCTCCTTCAAGGGCATAGATTTTCTCAGAATTTTCACGCTTTAAGACTGCACATGCTTGGCGAACCTTTTCTAGTTCTGCTTCTAATCTCCTCTTTTGGTCATTGGCCTCTGTTAGCTTTTCCTTTACTTCTTTGTCTTCTATCAGAGTCAGAGACAAAGATTTACTAGCTAAAATTTTGAAGGGTAACTTGACTTCTTGAGCCGGGCCCTTGACCCACTGCCTGTAACTCTCTTTGACTCCACAGCTTCTGACTCCCAGTTCTCTACCCTTTCTGATGATATTCCTCCAAGCGTCTCGCACTCTCCCAAGTGTCTCGGTACACCCTGTCTGCATGTCATAAATAAAAGGAGTAATCTCTATCTCCGAGGGTGGTCCCATCATGGGATAGTCAAGTTGTCGTAATGCTAACGTGGGGTTATAGTTAATGCACCCCTGAGTACCCATTAGGGGAACGTTAGGAAACCCCTCACACTGATAAATCACAGTTTGCCCTTCCTTACGCCATGGGTACTATACGATCTTTCCATCTTCAAGCTTGGTGAATTCCTCGACCCATTCACGACCGTTCTTGGTCTTCAATTGGAGCATCTTGAGACTTGTAATGAGACATGAATCCTCGTACCCCCTCTTGAACATGTGAGTGGTTAGCCACACAAACAACATCGGTAGACAACATAAGATTCGTTTACCCTTCTTTTCATGACATAAATTCAAGGTGTAGTAAACATCGGCAAGAATGGCCGGGACAGGATTAGTGGCATTATTTCGTCGAGCGAGGAACACATCTATTGCTGTGAAACCTACCAAATCTTTACTATTTGGGAATATAATGCTACCATAAATAGTGAGAGTTAGGACATCCATAAAAATATTCCAGTCTTCAACCTTGGCTAGGTGGCGCATGTGCTTTTCCAAGTATTTACTTGGGAAACCCTCTATTCCTTTCCTGTTTTGCTTTGCCTCTTGTAAGTCCCTTACATGAACTTTCAAGACCTTTGCTATGGTTGGCAATGATGCATAGTGACCCTTATATTGGTATGATTTTTCCTTTTTCAATTATAAGCCCAAGATCTGCTCAAACTCCTCTAATGTGGGGGCTAACTGAAAATCTTGAAATGTGAAGCAACGTAATGGTGGATCATAATGCTGGGCTAGCGCAGTAATGACTTCTGTTTGCACGTCCACTTCTAATAGATTCAAAATTTTCCCATATCTTGCGGTGAAGGTCAAACGTTGTGTCTTTTTCAGCAATCGGCCCAAACCCACTAGGCTCTCTGTATCCACTATCTTGGCCTTAAGTTGCAGGGTCTTTTTCAAAATTACCTCCTTGTGATCTGATCCCATGTCACTTTCCATTTTTAATCAAAGATACTCACTGCTAGTCCTTAGGCACTGAACTTCAAATGGTTCTCCAACAAGCCTGGGGATGAAGAATTATCAATGCATGGTTTAAAAAAATGATTTTACAATTTAATAATGAGTGAGTTATTGGTCCTTTAGAAGTGATTCGTCCCCTTTTTTTTGGAATTTTTTTTTTATCAAGAGGGACACCAGTATGGTTCATCACATTAAGAGACTAAACAACTCACAATGTATACAGATAAGTCAAAGATAACGAAAGATATGCTCCCTTTGTGTCCTAATAGGATTTCCTTAACTTGGGGATTTCTATCTCGAGGATCTACGAGTCTTTTCTAAATCGTGAAACTTTTCATTTGGTGGCTTTTCTATTCTGAAGGTCTCTAGAGCCAAGTCCCATTTCAAAATGTTGACCACGAAATAATGGGTAAATCACTAGGTGTGGGACATTTGTGAAAAAAACACACTCTAGATGAAGTTTTCGTAATAGTCAAACAGGATGTACATCCAAAATGGTTACCACTACACAACCTCTACTTATCTTAAGCTTCACTCAGATCCGGGTATAGGGCCCCACTCGACTATGTGATAAATGTGTAGGTGTGGTGGGTGTAGGGAGTATACAAACCTTTATTATCCTAAAGACTACCCGCATCTTGCAAAACAAAAACAAAAAACAAACAAAAATTCCAAGAGAAATTCTCTATCATAAGGTTTTAATAACAATAATATTAAAATAAATAAAAGAGAAAAAAAAAGGTAAAACAAAATATACAAAGATTACAAAATTTTACACAACAAAATTATATGGGCTTGACTCTCAAGAATTCCCCAGCGGAGTCGCCATCTGTCGCGACCGATATCGCGGCGGGAGCGGCTAAACAAAATGAATAAATTAGGAGTCGCCACCAATTTTATTTAAATTAGAAAAAATTAGAAAAACCTTTTTAGAAAATGGTCTTTGGAACTAGATTAGATTCGGGAGTTGGTTATGCATAGGGAATGGTGGAAACTTAACCCCACAGCACCCCTAATACATCCGTTTTAAAAAAACGGTTACCTTAAATTAATTATGCAAAACTTAGTAATCTCATGATATATTTGTTTTACCCTTTTTATTAAAAATAAACTAAACAAAACAAATAATTTTGTGAAAATTTAAAATTTGGCTTGACAATAAAAAAATTACCTCTCCTACGCACTCGCCAAGATGAGGAACTCAAAGTCACGTAGTTCTATAGAAAATAAGTGTGGGTTGGTTGATTTTATTCAAAAGATTTAATTTTTATTTTATAAAAATTTGAATTAACAGATCGTCGTGACTCTGTTAATCAAATTAAAGTTTGAATGAGTGAAGCTTGCGTCACGCTAGACGTCACCCACAAATTGTTAAATTTATTATTATTAGGTGAAGAATGATAATGATAAAAATGAATTTTTTAGCCTTTATTAAATAATTTATTTAAAATAATTTGAATCATTAGGTTGTTACAACTCTAATGATCCAAAATAATTACAAGATTAACAAGCTGTCACAACTCGGTTAATCTCGTTTTTTTTTAAAAATTGTTTTACTTTTATTATATTTTGTTTGTGGTCCCCTTTTTATCTCTTTTTAGTCTTCGCTTTTTTTTTTTTTAATTTAACCCATTTAGGCCCATTAGACCTATTTCAAAAAAAAAAAAACTACCGAATCCTAAAACAAATAAAGGAAAAATCTTACGAAAACGTAAAAAATAAAACAGGAGGGGAGGGGTGGTCTTCTTCTTCTATTTGCAGAACCAGGGGAGACCAAGACGGAGCAACCGACGCAGGCGTGTGCGGGATGAAGCACGACGGTACAATGGTGTCATCGGCGCGGGGCGGTTGGCGATGAGGCGACGGCGTGTGGCGACGGCGGAGCTTCGCGGGTTGGCAGGCGATGGCTGGTGCGGGGTCGACGTCAGGTCTGGTGGATCCCATCGAACTGGTGCGGTGGGCGCGAGGCAGTTCGGTCTGGATGGTGGTGCGGAACGGGTCTGGTCAAATCGGGTCGACGAGGGTCCAGGCGATGGGGGTGGCGAACGACGCTGCGCGGGAACGGCAGTGCGAAACGTGCGGCGCGACGAGGCGTGCGGAGCAGGCTTTGAGTTCGGCTTCTGTAACACCCCAAACTTTCTATTTATTAAATAGTAATTTTGACAGTTAACAAAATTCTACTGTTTAGTGATTTCTGTATACTGTAAAATTATTTTGAATATTCCGTTTGTATATTTGATCGTTTTGAGTAATTTGCTCCGTGTCAGGAAAATAATAATTTTCGGGCCAGAAAAATTTTACGTAATTTAATTATTACTGAAGAGCCTTAATTATTTTACGTAATCTGATGTGATATTTGTGAGTTTTCTAATTTTTGTGATTTTATGTGTGATTATAAATTTTTTTTACTGTTTATGGGTCCCAGGGAGTGTATGTGGGCCCAGGTGGATCCCGCAAAATGAAAATTTTTCTACGCATAGAAAAATTTGTACTGTTTAGATGGAGACAGAGGATCTTACTAAACCTAAATCCGGAAACAGTTTTAGAAATTTTTTTTTACTGTATTTTGTACTGTATTTAATTATTAAACGATAAAAATACAGTAAATATATTTTTTTGTAAGGTTATAACAGATAAAAAAATAAAATTTTATACTGTTAAGTCAACATTAGGGGTTTGGATATCCACTATCGATTTAATCACCGTTGGAAATTTAATCTTGATTTAATTAACGGTGGAGATTTGATCTTAAAAGTGAATAGGATCAATTTTAACCGTTGGATGAAAATTAAATCAAGGGTATAGATTTAGTCTTATAAATGACTATGACCATTATGAACCCTTGGATGTAAAATTAATCAATGGTGGAGATGGATCATTAATGACCATTGGATTTGGATTTAGATCAATGGTGGAGAATTGGTCATAAAAATGACTACAACCATTTTGGACCCTTGGATGTAAAGTTTGAAGGTGTAATCTTGACCCTTCATTTTGGAGACACATTCAATGGTTAGGATTGCAAGCCAAAAATGATCCAATGCCTCAAATGAAGTCTTCTCTATCTATAACCTAAACCTAAGTAGTTTATTTTTAATCCAAACCATTCTTTTAATCAATGGTTAGGATGACTTATAGTGATGGTTATGAAATTTGTCACATTTGGAATGCATGAAGAGGAGGGGGACGGTTTGGAGAAGCAAGGAAGAGGGAGACAACTTTGTGTAGGCTTTTTAGGCCAAAGAAAAATATAAAAACAATAGCCAAGTGTCAAGACCATTTATTATTTTTCCTATTGATCATTAATGATCATGTTTTTCAAACTTCATTTTCCACTTCTCTCCAATGCATGGTACGGCCATGCATAGTCCTAAAGGCCAAATAATTCATTTTTTTACACTTCACATTATCACACCTTCACTTTTTCACTAAGTTTCAAGAAACCAACCAAAGAAAACTCCATTTCCTTTACCAAAGAAGACCATTCGGCCAAGCACCCTGACTCTCTCCTCCATCACTCTTTAATTTCATACAACCTAGTTTCTTGAATCCTTACCTTATTCTAAACAACTTTCATGTTGAAGACTTTCTCTAAATCTTCCATCTTGAAGGACTTTTTACTAAGATCAAGTTCTAGAGTTTTTGTTAGTGAAGTGTAAGGAAACTTCATTTATTCTTTTCTTTTTGATCTAAACCATGTTTGATCCATGGTTCTTCTTATTCAAGCTTGATATACTAATTTTCTTGTATTTGTTTCATGTTTAAGAACTTGTGTTGGTGGAGATCTTGTTCAAAATACAAAGCAACAAGCTTTTTGGTGGTTCTTCAAGAGGTAAGAGGGAGATTCATCTCACCAACCAAGCATGGTGGTGAGAGATGGTTTTATATTTGATGGGTGGTGAATCCATGTGAGGATTCCTATCCACGGTCATGTAATAATTTATGTGTGTTATGTGCTTTGATTATTTTTTTGCCTATGCTTGATATGCTTTGCATGATTTACTTGTATATGCATGCTTAGTATGATTTTTATTTGTTTATATGGTATGCTTATAATATGCAGGATGATATATGTTGAATATATTATGATGGATGTATGTTGAAATAAGCAAAATTTTGGCTCCAAAGGCCATGAAGGAGGTCACGGTTTTGAACTTCCAAGACTTAAGTTATTATTGAAATGTTTTAAGAACTATGAAGTTAATTTTTAGTCCTTGAACTAAAGTAAATTTCGATTAAGACATCAACCAATTTGGTGTTCACAAAATTATATTTTTATGAATGATAAAAATTGAATGATTAGATAAGTAAAGAAAATAAACAAAAAAAGTTTGTTTTGTAAAAAGAATGCACACAGTTTTAGGAGTCGTGTTTTCATGAATTTATTTTGTGTAGAAACAAGAATGAAATTTATTTAAGTTAGAAGAAAAATATTTCATGGTTCCAATGACCATCTATAAGGTTTTGATAATTTTAGAAAAATGTTTTGATATTATAAAATATAAGAATTTTCAAATAAGGATATTGGAAAGGGAACTAAAGTGTTATCAAGTGAAATTTTCATAAATAAAATAAAAGGGAGATTGAAAGTGTTGAACTTGAAATTATTTTAAAGAGAATTAATTTTTAGAAGTGATTTAGAAATATAAAAGAAAACGTTTGTAACTTAAATTTACTAACGTAGAATTTATTTAATTGGGTTTTTGGAAAAACGTTAGGAAATTTAAAATTAGAAACAATAATTAAATCAACTAAATGTGATTTTGTAAAATTAAATCAATAAAAAGTGATTTTGAGAAAATATATTACGGAAAAGAATTTTTGACTAAGAATAGGAAGAAAATAAAGTAATAAAATATATTATTGTAAGAAAAGTCCAAAATAATATTTTTAAAGTTAAGAAATATTTTACGAAGGGTAAAAACGGTGAAAAATGATTTACGTAACTCAAAAACGTAATTTTTAAGTTACGTGATTTAAAAAACGTTAAGATATTTCTACGCGATTTTCAAAGCGTTTAAATATTTTACACGATCGAAATGTTGTAGAAAAATCACTGTGCAATTTAAAAACAAAAGAATATTTTTACGCAATTTATAATACAGTAGAAAATGATTACGCAATTTTTTTTAAACGTAACAGAAAATGTTATAAATCATTGTTTACGTAATAAAATATTACGTGACTGTAAAAACATGACAAAAATGTTTTACGAATGAGAAAAACATGGTAATGTGATTTTGCTGTTAATTATACAGTAAACTTTACAGTTAAAAATCAATATATGAATACTGTACAAGAAATTGAGAAGTTTGCCTGTAATTAGCGTTAATATACGAACGTAAAACAGTACTTGAACCTGGTATGAGAAATTATGTGATTTACCTTTGGTTGATAATTGGTGTATTACATATGCATTGAAAATGGTCCGATGGATTGTATACGGCTAAATGCCTAGGAGAAACGTATACCGCTTGAGTGGGTGCGATACGCGTAGTGTAGGTCACTCGTTGACCTTGGGGGCATCAGGGTGCGGGTTGTTCACAATGGGCAGTTGGTAGCTCTTTTGTACTGTGGGTTAGACCGATGCAACACACCGATGATCCGGACCGAGACATTATTCTTAATCGAGATCTGATAAAGACTGTCGTGTATGTGCTAGATGTGCAAGATATAATTATAGCACTTAGTCTGAGGCACGTGGTACCGGCAGATCTTTTTGATCAATTTCTCCGACCTGAGTTTAGCTCCATGGAGTAGGAAATCGAGTCTATGTGTTCATGCATTAACATAAATGCTCACATCTGTGAAATATAATAGTTGTGAAATATTGATTATGACAATTATACTTTTTAAAATATCTGCTTAGTGTAGATGACATTTTCTTGTAATTATTAAATGTTAATTTTGATTGATAATATATTGATGCCATATTTGTAATATGATATGTTTATATGGTATGCTGTTATGTTATCTCTATGTTACCATGTTGGTATTGACGTAGGTGATCTCACCTCTTTGTATGTATATTTGTATATTGTATTTATAATTGGCTGAAGACGTTCAGAAAGAAATAGTACAAGAAGGAGAAGAAGAACTACTTCTCACGTCTGAGAACGCAGAATTTTGATAAGATGGAGATGCCTAGCTTTCTGGGATACGTGACATTACAGTTTCGTGGAGGTTCGGAGGCGTGGCATGTCCACTTGGATCGACAATATATATTTTATATAGGGGACCTGAACATTACTTACAGTAGGCTTTATCAAGGGAACCCTTACTTTAGTGTCAATATTTATGTACAGTTAGAGTTTCCACTATCCATTAGGTAGTACTGGGGAGCTTACTACCGTACTCCTAGTGCGATAAGTATCGTGTCATCTGCGCGGACACCTGTCCGTAGAGCTTCACGTAATAACGGATTCCTATCTGCTGAGGAATCTGAGGAGGACCCATCTGAGGGTTCTGCTGTTTAGTCAGACTTGGGTAATATATGAGTCTTTATGTTTAATTACTTTGAGAACTTGGTCTGTATATAAATAATCCTGACAGAACTTCCGTTATGTATAATGATGTAAATTATGTGTGATGATGTATTACATTTTTATTTTTCGCTAAGTTTATTTTATTGTCATCAAAGAAAAAAATTTTACAATTCGTATTTTTATTATAACATCACTTTTCATGATCTTGAGGGTATTTGGGTAATTAAGTAACATAAATGTGGCACCCTACGGCGGGTGTTACAGCTTCTAGCAGTCCGACGACTCGTTGGAGTTGGCTTTGCGGTGCGGGGCTCTGTGGGTTTCGGTTGAGTGTTTTGGATGAAGGTAATGGTTTGGGTTTTTGGATGAAGGTGATGGTGAGTTGAAACTTTAGTGGTGGTTTTAATGGAAGATGGTTTACAGTGTGGAGGGAATGGTGAAGGTTAAGAATGGTGGTAATGGAGGTTTAGAGGAAAGAGGTAAGAGATGAAGAGATGTGTTGGTAGGTGATGGGTGGTTGAAGAAGATGAATAGTGATTAATGGAGGAGGTGAAGAAGATGAATAGTAATTGAAGAAAGTGAGGGATGCTGTTAGGGGGAGCTACGTGAGTAAAAAAAATGGTTTGAGTATTATTTGTGCTAAAGTGAAAGTGTATTTTGTCAAGGTGGTTTTGTGTATGGGGGTTATGGGTTAATATAGGAAGGGTTTAGGTAAAAGTGTTTGAGTTGTAGTATGATTAGGAGTTGTTAATGATAAGTGATGGAGTTTGTTTCGGATGAGTGTTAGGGTTGGTATATGATTAGTATTGGGATTTGTTTAAGATGAGTTTGTTTATGGTGAGTTTGAGTTAGTTTAGGATAGGGGTTGTAGGTTGGATAATGTGTCATGAGTTGGATATTGGGTCAATGGGTAAGTTAATGGATTGAGCTGGATATTGGGTCAATGAGTAAGTTAATGGATTGGGCTGAATATTTTTATTTTTTTGATTTTATTTTTTTTGATTTTTTTTTATTTTTTTTTTATTTACAAAATATCCCGAACAAAATTCAGTATTTACAAAAAGAACAAAATAATTTTTTTGCCTAATAGCCTTGTTGTATTATAAGGCAGCCTAAATTGACATATAACAAGAAGCACAAGCCAGAAGGGTGTTTTCAAATGAACTTAAATCCAAGTAAAAAAAAGTCCAAAACAGAGAAGCTATAAGCATAATTTCAAATATCATTGAATTCAAAATGACAATCACCAAGTCATAACCCAGGTGTCAATACACAATTGTCCAATAATTTTAAAATGACAGGGACTTAACCTGTACACTATTATCTCCAACGTATATAAAAGAGATTTATTATATCAAATTAAGTTCAAAATGATACTATTATTTCTAACATATACCAAACTTTTTGTATTACACAAGATATTTAAACAGATTAAATCAATACTTTTGTTGTTTCATGTAGGTGTGTTTAGTTTGGATCAATGCAATTCAAAATCAATTTAGACAATGCAAAATTGATCCATACAATAAATGAAGTTTGGTATTTTTATTGGGTTGAGAAAAATCAATTGTGATGTAAGCCTCTAGAATTTATTCATTTTGAAGTGTCCTAAAATTAATTAACATTATTTTTTATTGAATAAACTAATATTTTGATATCTGAAAATATAATTCATTTCCAATTTAACCTAAGTTAAACAATTTAAAGATTGAATTATATGAGGTACATTTTCAGAATTAAAATATTATTTTACACTTTTTATACTTAAAGTTAATTTTTATTAACATAAAATATGAATTTACCATATCACTCTTATTTAATAAGACACGATATTATAATAATCTACTATGTTCTGTTGCAGGTTTCTTATGTTTCTGACTTTCTGCTTTTGCGATTCTGTTCAGTGTTCATGTTGGTGCTTGCAAAATAAATAAAGCAGGTCTGGGGAAGAGCTGACTGGGACACCACCTAAGCTTTTGTTTTAGAATTTCTGTTGTTCATAGGACTGATGACTTTGGTTAAAGTGTTTTTCTTAGTATCACGCCTTTACAAGATTATTGGTGCTTTGGAGTTAGTGCTTTTGGTAGTTTACCGAAAGTATGCTGTTAGAAAATCTTATTTATTTAGTTTGTGTTTGAATTAAAGTTGATAAATTTAAGTTTAGTTAAAAATGTGTTTATAAATTTAAGTTTGATTGAAAGTGAGTTTACAGTAACGTAATTTATGTTTAGAAATTTTTATCATAAAAATAAATTTAATAAAATAAATGTTAAAAAAAATACTCTTAATTGAGTTTGTTGTATTACAAAAACAAAAAATTTTTGCTTTACCACTAACATACGTTAGTGGCAAAATTGCGTTGAAACAATACCAACTAAAAAACATTCAAATAATCATGGTACAAGTTCCAATTCTCCCTAACGGACGTTCAACGTCCTAAATGGAAAAACAAACACACACTTAGTTCCAGTTAGTATTTCATGGGAGGCATTAATACAAGAGAATATTGCTAGCAGCTTCTTAGAGGAGATGACTAACCCCATGTTGACTGTTTGTCTCCCACCACCCCATCCTTTACATTTTTCATGAGTTCAACACATACTAGTAATAGTCTAAGAAACAAAATTGATGAAAAAGTAACGACTGGTTTTACGGAGAGATGAGGTCCACCTTTCAGGAGGCGGTAAGATACTCAATGGAAGCAAAGCAACCTCTCAAATATAAGTAGTACATAGACCATGCAGATCCGAGCAAAGTGTCAGACACACTGCGTACCTAATCTACAGTAAACTTGATTCCGTACGATATTTTATGTGTATAGATGTAGTAAGCCTGTAAGTGTCTAACATGCTCTGTGGTCATCAAAGAACATGGATGTTCTTTGTATATGAGCCATTGAATATGCTAAAAAAATGAATCAATAACTAGGTAAAAGTGTAGAAGTTATTAAATCTGTTTTGCCACATAGGAAAATGAGTAGTCCAAAAGCGGTGTCCATTAGATTGCAAATCTTAAGATCTAACATATACAAATGAAAGCACTCTTTTAGCACATTGACATTTAATTATCAGTAAATGATATTTGTGTTGGTATGAATCCTAAACTGAAACCCATTATCGACTCTCCTAGCATTCGAAAATCCAGCGAAGTGGCAATCATCTGAAGGTTCGTCGTGTTGTTGCATAGGCATAGCTGTAGGGAAGGCACAAGACTGAAGCTTGGTTGTGTTATTGCGACATCAAACGGATCGTCTGAACTACGTTGTGGGTGCGGAAGAGATTGAAGTTTATCCAAATTGACTCTTGGTTTGGATTTGGTATGCTGCGAAGATGAGAACATGAATGAAATTGTTATTCGTTATCCAGTTTGAGTTAATCTGGTCATGGTTATGAGTTTGGTTGTGGGCTTGATAGAGAAAAAGTAAAAAATATTCAAAAAAAGAAAGCGGATTTACCCTTTGGAAAAATTATTAATGATAGGTGGTTTTGACAAAAAAAAAATTGAGAGAAAATTGGTAATTAAGTTCCTCTGGATTATGTATTCCCCTTTGATATGGAGTTGTGTTCTATTAATCATATCTTGTTTAGAAAAATGTATTTCCCTGTGTTAAAGGTGTTCCATTCGAATTTGTTGCAGAAATGATGCAGTTGTATTATTTGAATGAGTGGGCAGGGTTTGATTTGGAGATGCTGAATGATTTGGAGATGCTGAAAAACACGTTAGGATTTCCCCTCTTAAAAGAAATAAGGTGTTTGTGTAAATATTTTGTGGTTGAGTTTCATTTGAAAATGCTTGCCCCTTTGATATTGAGTTCTTGATGATGAAGTTGCATTCTCTTAATGATTGGGTAGACTTTGATTTTGAGATGTAAAAATTAACTTGTTAGGAATCCCTGTTGAAGGAAAATTATGATGGTGGAAAAAAAATTTGTAGTTGATTTCCATTGGAAAATGTATTCCCCTGTTTTATTGAGTTCAATATGATGATGGTGTATTATGTTAATAACTGGGTAGAGTTTGATTGTGAGATGTAAAATGCCACATGCTAATGTTAGGATTTAACCTCGGAGAACCATGTGTTTAAAACCTTTAGTTGTGAACAACGATATTGATTTAAGTATGTTGAGATAAATATGTTGTTAAGTTTTTGCGTCCTCATACAGGCCTTTTTTTTTTTGTCATTTGCATGATTTCGGTGGTTATTAGATTAGCAGTATGGCCTTTGCTAAATGCCCCCCTCGAGATGGACCATTAGCAAAGTTTGAAATTGAAATAGATCGGATGCAGGTAGTCAATGTCATGGGTTAATGATTTTTGCATATGTGGTTGTAGGTTATTACTTAACTATGTCGTTGAGAATGTTTTAGGAGGATGCTAAACTACCAAAAAAAGTTCTATGAGAGATACCGTGGAGAAATTGGTGGTATAGTTGATTTGACAGACCCTAAAGGACATTATTTTAGGATAAGACCTTTTGGGTGACAAAATGACGCATACTTGTGGGCTGGTCTTGGGCATTTCAAGTCCTTCTATGCATTGACATCCATACATTATATGACAATGGTGTATTTGAGTGGAGGTAAATTCAATATTATACTTAAGAACATGCTCAAGGATGAGATTGAGTAGCTTGATATTGCTAGCACTGAGGATTATTTGTCAATATCAGATTTTTTTCGAATAATTTTTACTTTTTCTCTATCAAGCCCACAACCAAACTCATAACCATGACCAAATTAACTCAAATTGGATAGCGAATAACAATTTCATTCATGTTCTCATCTCCGCAGCATACCAAATCCAAACCAAGAGTCAATTTGGATATACCTCAATCTCTTTCGCACCCACAACGTAGTTCAATCGCTACGTTTAATGTCACAACAACACAACCAAGCTTCAGTCCTGCACCCTGTTGCTACGCCTACGCAACAACATGACAAACCTTCAGACTATTGTCGCTTCGCTGGATTTTCAAAAGCTGGGAGAGTCGATAATGGGTTTCAGCTTAGGGTTCATACCAACACAAATCTCATTTACTGATAATTAAATGTCAATGTGCTAAACAGTCTTTCATTTGTAACCGTTAGATCTTAAGATTTGCAATCTAATGGACAGTGTTTTTGGACTCTACTCATTTTCCTATGTGGCAAAACAGATTTAATAACTTCTACACTTTTACAAGTAACTTCAGCCATTGATTCATTTTTTAACATATCCAACGACTCATTCATATACAAAGAGCATCCATGCTCCCTAATCCAACGAGGGGCGAAATTAGGATATAAACTTTTGGGAAGCCAAAAAAATAAATAAAAATCAAAAGGCTAAAAATTATATCTTAAAAGGGTCATACCATACTAGTAATAGAGGGAAAAAAAAAAAAGCAAAGGGTCTTGATTGGCCAAAAATTATATTTTAAAGGGTCATGCCACACAAGCAGCTGGAACCTTTCTTCCATCTTCTATAAAGAAAATTGCAGTTTCTGGGACCTGCAGGAGGAAGATAGATTTTCTATCATTTAAAAGTTTCAAATTCTTGGGGTAAAGGAAGTAATGAATTTATAAAGAATAAGTGATATGACTAGCATAGACAAAACACACAGATTGGCCACAGCCTGCACAATGACAACTCGCTTAGATCAATTAGACAAATAACATGCCTCTTTTAGTTATACATGCATATTTTCCAACATTCTAGCAATTCATACTGTAGCTAGAGGTGTCAGAATACACCCAGCCCATTGGGCCAGATGCTTAGTTTTTTGGGATGAGCTTTTCACAGGCCTGACAAAAGTTGGGCTGTCCAGCCCCAAAAATATGACTAGCCCAAATTAATCGACCTGATGCTGGTAGGGCCAGGCTGGGCTCAATTTCTTTGGAAGTATCTTTTACAAATGAATAAGCAAATTTAAGCACAGAAATGATATTACCGAAATATAACACTCTTTAATTTTTTTTAATTGTTTCTTTTGTTGGAAACTGCAAATACATCTTCAAATCATTAGTCCATTTGATCTTCTACAACTTAAATATACGTGAAAATGTTCTATTCTTCTATATGAAAAATTAAGCACTACAAATTATTAAAATTAATTCAACAAATATCAACAAGGCTAAACTGTAACAATCTGTGCATCGCATGGGAGCAAGGACAAGTTATAATATTAATATCAAACATCTGACAATCAAAATGACTTACATCAGACCATGTCAGTTAAGAACTCCACAATATCATAAGCTATATTCCCTTGAACACCAATTTGCTCATTCTCAGTTGTTCCCTGACACCAATCAACCCAAAACAGTTTAAGACATCAGATAGATCTGTTAAAAACTAATTAATGTCCACCACTTAAGAGGTAATAAACCTTGACAACAGAGGCTCCTGTGGCAAACTTTTTCTTTCTTTGAAGCTTCACTAAGCTTGACACCTGAAATGCAATAAAAGAGACTCAGTTATCATTATCAATGACACCAATGAAATAATAACCTAAAGGCAATGAAAATTTTTATAAGTTACGTATAACTCACCAAAAAGGTCCAGGCCTTTCACAGTGGTGATACATTTTCGTTTGTTGCATATAACCTTTTCAATAACAACCTCTTGCTTCTCCTGAAAAAAAAAATGCTACTTCTGATCATATTGAAATACTGGAATTATCATATTAAGTATCAAATTACAAGTATGTTTAATTTGATAGCCTGGAAGAATTCCAAGACATGCCTTTTTCTTTATCTTCCCAACAGGAAGACATTTGACCTCTTCTTGCTTAGGTGCTAAAACATCAAAAGATAGCATGAGGGGGACTTCAAAGTGTTTTTGTACTAATCAATTGGAAAGGAGTTAGCAACTTAGCATTAGAAGCAGAAAAGCAACATTCAGTGTGTAATCAAATCACTACATAACATGTAACATTAAAATTCATATGATGGATGGCTGCCAAATAAAAATAAAAAATATCCAAATTCATGGTGAGACACTGATAGGTCAGATCCGAAATTTGTGGAATCTTCAACTTCATCAATGTCATAAAAGAAAAACTATATACAAAAAAAAAAGGAACTAAGATCACTCAGCATATACTCAAATCCATACAAATATACAAATAACAATCTTCTGATTTAGAAGAGATTCAACCCTCGCAAGCTATAGAATCATCAAAAGTATCACTTGGTAAGCACGAAATGGGAGTTTTGTCCTATTAAGTAGTACTTTGTCAAAGTTAAAAAAACAAGGGAGTGACGTCTTACAACACTAATTGCCAACTTTATTCACCATTGCTTTTGGTTGCTGAACTGCGAAACATTTAATTCTCCACTATATTAAGTCTTTTCTTAAAAAAAAAAAAATAATTCTCATGTAAAATCATGGATAGTAAACTTAAGGTATTATTTTCCTTCTTTGTTGTCCTCAGAAATTTTTTTATGGCAGGATCAGAAGATTTGATGAATCATTAATCCCGTGGTGATACTAAATACTAATAAGCAATTCTATTCCTCAAAGCAAAAGCAGAATTTCTGTCAAAGCATACTTAACCCAATCATGAACATGATCATCTCTTTCAAATCATTCCCTGGGTTAAAAGTTAGTCCATGCTTGGAAGGTATGAGATCTTCCTTGAGAAGAGAAACTATGCAGATTATGAGGCACACATTCCATACTTGGTGGATACATTTAATAATTGGAATGTTGAGCTGAATTGCATCTTCCGGCCAAGAAAGCGCCTTAGTATAGGTCACTTACACTAATCACACTATTTAATCATAATTCACCAATGCAGTATACTGCATAGCAGTATAGACACTGATGAGCCCAACACAACCTAATTAAAATATCACAACTGATAAGATAAAAGGAGATATCCAAGGACAATAATTTAACCAGACTAACCAAATACACTCAGAATTGTAGTCGTCTCAAGCCAGGTGCCAACCTTCATTTTCTTTGTATTGTTCAATGCCTTAAACACTTTATGCAGATTGTGTTACAAAATAAAAAAATTGTGAATTTACTAATCTTTCAAGGAAACAATTGACGAAGATAAGTGCATTCTAAAGTCTAAAAGACTAATTCTACATATTCAATGACTGAAGAAATATCTAACAATATGCCAAAAATAATTGCTTATTCCACTGACCCAGTAAGGGAGAAAAAAAACTTGAACCGAAAAAAAGGGTGCATGAAATTGACAACAAAGAGCTTAGTATCAGTAAAACCCTTCATTTTTCTCATAAAAATAAAGTTGATTGCAATGCCCTCGACCTCGAGTTTAGGAAATAGATAAAAGTTTTAGGCAAAGCACATAGAAAAGGGACCTGAGGTAGCAGCACCATCACTGGGCCCTGAAGATATTAACGGCACTTTGTAACTTGTCAGCTACTTTATCAGCTTCATTTTCATTTGCTTCTACCCCATTGGAAATCAAAATCAAAAACAAAAGAATTGAAATTAAAATGAAACGCTATCAGCACGCTAGCGATTAGGAATTAGAATTGTTACCTTTGACAAGATCGGAATATAGGTGGGGGGCGTTTTGGATCAACCAGTGTTTCCATTTATCGAAATCAGGTCCGAATTAGCAGTACTCGGCGGGCAAGGTGCAGACGCGGCAGTAGAGTACCCGAACCGGTTCAGGTTTCTCCGCCGTTACTATTACTATGACAGTTACAGACACAGTAACGAAGGTGGTCAAGGAAACGTTGCGTTTTCACCACGCAGCTCTTGCCTCTTGGAAAAAAAAACACGATGCTCTATTGCTAATTTGTGTCTGATTGATCTGAGTGAGTGACAAAGTGAGCATTGAATTGAGAAATCTTGGTGCTAGCAGCTAGGGGTAGAGCTGTCAAAAAGGTTCAGCTCTCATCAAGCCCGTCCTAACCCCTTCGACTAGGGTCAAAAAGTTCATAAGGCTAAAATGTCCATAAAACAAAAAAGTCTATAGGACCAAAAGTTCATAGGGTTAAGTGGAGCTAAGATTAATTCACAGGCTGACTTATTAATTAAAAAAAAAATTGATCCTCCTATTTAATAGGTTAGCCCTAACTTATTTAATGGGTTAACTCTATGAAAAAATAAAAATTATCAATGTGATAAATTAAATTAGAAAGATAAATAAAATCATATTAGTGATATTAGCTATAATCCTAAAACAGTTAATTTGAATTAATTTAATAGCACAAAATAACAGAGGCAAGTTTCAGTAATCACTTTATTGTTGTGCTCAACTCAGATTTAGACCACATACCCTTGATCTGCAAGTTTGCTAAGTCTTATTCATCTATCTCCAAAATACTATCGGCCGGTTAGATATTAAAAATAGATTAAACACTAAAAGAAGAATAACCAGGCAAGGATGTTATGGGAGCATAATCTGTGAGTTCTGTCATCAATTTGTAGAGAAAATAGATAATTTGTTTATCACTCATGCCATCTTGCAGGTTAAAGGATCAAATCTTGAAGTTTTTGCACAACTAAAAAGGCTTGATGACTAGCAGCATCAGAAGCAACAGTCATGCTTTAATCAACATGACTTGGGCATGCTATGATCTACCACATTCAAGTATAGTTAGTTCAAATCAGAGAAGGCTCTGCTAGTCTGCTTCAAACTACTTAAGAAAACATTGATGTAACAATATCCTTGCTTTAAAAGTTTTCACTGGTAGCAAAGGACTACAAAGTATAAACCTCCAATTCTAAACTGTTAAATTTGGACCACATTCATATGACACTGAATAAAATGCACAAGTTTAGCTATATATCTGACTAAAGGAATTTGGTCAATGAATCATTTGAAATGTACATGTAGAACTAACATGTTTCATAGTGAAGCACTCACCTAAATTTCAATAAACAAAGTAACATGACCAACATGCTCAATTAAGAATTTTATCAATGTGATTAGAGGAGAATGCATGCAAGTCATAATTAACTCACTCAATTCCTCGTTAATCTTCAATTTCATCTTCTTGATGCATATTCGACTTGGCTGCTAATGTCTCGTAACCAAAAGCTTTATAATCATCTTCATCTAAAACAATTGAGAAACAATTAAACAATCAATCTAAACATAATAAACCAATATTGCATATGATTATAAAAAAATAATACACATTAACACAGAGCATTATCATCAGGGTTTTGAACAAAACCATGCAACCAATTTCTAGTGCAAATAAGCATTTGGACATGTTTGGGAAGAGTTGAACTTCTATATTTGGTAAGAACATGTCCACCAATACTAAAATCAAATTCTGATGCACTGTAGTAATCAAAATGCTTAGCACATCGCGTGCCATGATAGAAAGTGTGGGAAATCTTTTTTCATTCATCTTCCAATAGTTAAGCACATCAAAATCATCATTATCATCATAATCACCTTGTGGTTCATCTGAATAAAGATCTAATTCACTTTTGCCAGGGTTAGATTTAGTTTCATTCTTAAACATTTTAAATGCCTGCAAGATATAATTTATTAATCATCTTTGACAAAACAAGAATGAAAGTAAAACAACAATGACTAAGTTAGCATTAAAAAACATACGCTGGATAATTTTGATCTCTTGGGCTTACTTCCTTCTCCACTTGACTTATGCAACATATTGGGTTCATTGGATGACTGAGATTGAGAAACACTTGGTGTGTTGAAATTACTTTCATATTCTCCATAAAGCTTCTCAAACTTTGCCCTCACATGATTAACCTTATCTTAAGAGGTTGAAGGATCTAACTCTTTGTAACAAAAGTTTAAGAAATCAAACTTCAAGCACGGGTCAAGAATAGCTCCAAAAGCCAATACTACACTATACTCCTTCCAATATTTGTCAAATTTTCCTTTCATCCTCATAGACATGTCCCTTATTACCTGATCATCATTAAACAAGTTTTCTTCCAACATGCACTCAATCTTCCAAACTTGCATAAAATACAAGTTCGAGGTCGGGTAAGATGAACCAGAGATCATGTTTGTAGTCTCATAAAATGGTTCTAAGAATTCATACATTTTCTCTCCTCTCCTCCATTCTTCATCTAATGGACAATATTTGTAATTGGTATTTACCACTTGGAGAATATCAAATGCTTTTTCATATTTGATTGCACTTTCAAGCATCAAATATGTTGAATTCCACCTAGTTGACACATCTAATCTTAAATAAATGCTTGTGTCAATGCCTGCTTCTTGCACACAAACCTTGAATTTAATCATCCTTCCATCTGATCCTCTCATATACTTAACACTTTCTCTGATTTTAAAGAATGCATCACTAGCCACCTTCAAACTGTCTTGAACAATCAAATTAAGTATATGAGCATAACAACAGATATGAAAGAACTCACCATCACACAACAAATGATTTTGCAAACGAAGATGATTTTTCAAAATATGTTGCATGTTATTATTTGCAGAAGCATTGTCTAAGGTAAGAGGAAACACTTTCTTATCGATTCCCCACTACTTCAAGCAATCAAATAAAGTGGCTTCCAATTCAACTCCAGTGTGTGGAGGCTTCATTTGACAGAAGTTAAGAATCTTACTAATTAATTTCCAGTTCTCATTAACAGAGTGAACAGTTACACAAATGTAAGCCTCAGTGGTAGATTTCTAACATCAGGTTAAACACATTAGAACAGAATCTTATAAATTTTTTGAACATCAGACACAATAGTATTCCTAGAGTGCATCACAACATTAGGGTTCAAATAATTTACCCATTCTCTGATCTTCTCATACTCAAAAAAATTAAAAGAAAGATCATGTTTAATTATGGCTTGTGCAAGCAAGTCGCGATGAGTCTTTTGATTAATCTTTGTCATGCTAGACTTTCTCTCTTGGTTAGGAAGAATGCCACCCACATCCACACTTAAGTTTGTAATACATTTACAAACAGAAATATGACGACTTAAATGTGAAGTCCCATAACTATTTTTGGTCTTAGGATTGTTCCCGATTGCATACTCACGACCACAATAATTGCACACAGCCTTTTCAATGCCAACCTTGTCTTTACCACTTTTTGTAAAGAATTTCCAAACATTAGAGGTTTCTTTCTTAGTTGACTCAATACTTGCAAACACTACAGGAGGAGTTTCAAAAACAACTTCATCATACATATTGAGAGTCTTATTCACAGACTCCATAATACAATTTTTAACTCCTAGACATTGAAACAAACAAAAATATAAAGAAAAAATCAGAATAAGCAAATCAAGTAAAGATGGGTAATTATAAAACACATAACATAATAAATAAGGGATTAAAATAACACATTCTCATTATAAACTATCAACGACCAATATTTACAAATCCTTATATAGCACTAAATATTTACATTGCTGCGAGGACAAACACTCTCCCCACTGAGGATTAATACAATATACGCATACACATAATGTGCAAAGGAAGAAGCATCTCTTAAAAAATGAGAAACTAAAAACTATGAAGAACAAAAGGGACTGATTGAAATTACTTGACAAGCACACATGAAAGAAGTTGAAGACAAAGCATTAAAGAGGTAAAGGGAGCAGCTGCCCAAAAGCTACTATGTAATACACCTCCTGCAGTTCCAATACAACTCTTAACAAAGTCATGCAAAATCAAAGCTATGATAAAAGAGAAAAGAGAGAGCTAAAGGGACTAAACACCAAAAATGAAAGCTGCAGCATGAGAAAAGGAAAGGAGAAGGATTGAAAACCAAAAATGGTGTGAGAAAAAAACAATACAGTTAGGAAATCCAACCTTGAAATTGTGACTTTGGAAACAAGGGAAGGATATACACAGTAGTCTTCATTGATGAGAGAGAGAGAGAGAGAAAAGAAAGCAATCATTTTTAGTTTTTAACATTGAAGAATCAGTTTATTTTGATGCTTAAAGAAGTTCATCTCCTCCACATTTAAAGAAAAGAATCATTACCATGAGCATGACTTAAAACACAACATTCAGTCATGGAGAAATTCAGAAAGCAAAAACAGAGCAGATGAAGCCAACCCAAACACTGTATCCTTAGCCAAATTTATTTGTGTTGAGCATATGTTGACTATAGTTACAACTTACAATCATTTTCGGTATCAGAGTATAATGCCACCAGCAAGTTCTATTTTCTATAACAAATATTGAAAAGTCATTAGGGGCTATACAAATTAGAAAAACATGTTCAACAAAAGACCATGGGAACCATGTAAATATAACTATCCTGCAGCCAATGAGTCATTAAGCATTTCAAAATGAAAAAGGTATTCAACAATAATTAATAATTATAGACAAAATAGACCATATTCAGTATTTCAGGTATTTATGAAGTAGCAACTTTATCCAAGATACAAAACCAATCATGAACAACTTAGCCTAGGGGAAAGCCCTGCACTGCAATGCACTTGCTTATTATGACGTCGTTTTTGGTTTTTGCTAATTCCAGATTAATGCGATCAAGTGAATTATAATTTGTTATCTCATACACTAGAATACCATCCGAGGAATTCGCGGGATTATTAAAAATAAGATAAAATACAATATTTAAAAGTAATATTATAATCATCTATTATTATAAAAAATATATATTTATACTATTTAGATATGCATAATTAATTTATTTAGATAAAATTTTAAAAATATATATTAAAATAAAATATATTAAAATTATTAAAAAATATAACTAATAAAAAAGATAATTTGAATTTAAAAATTAAAAAAATATATTTAAAAATAACATGTGTCATCTTTAAAAGGAGAATAGAGTAAAATGTTACGTCACTCTTAAGAAATTATATTTTAATTTATTGTATAGAGATGAATTTTTTAAAAAAAATCAAAGATTAATGAAAACATATTTTGAATTGAAAAAATACTAAGATTGTGAATAATATTTTAATTTGTTAAAATTATTTTAAAAATATCTTTTTATATATTATATTAATTGATGATGAATATTGTTTTTTTAATACAAGATAATAATTAAATATAAATTAAAATTTAAATTACATTTGTGGCACAATCTCAAGATGACATATGTTAATATTTCACGAATTCATAATTTATATTTTTTTATTTTTATTTAATAACATAATAATTCAAATTCAACTTACATTAGTGGCATAATATAGAGATGACACATGTCATAATTTCACAAATTCATAATTTATATTTTCTTTAATTTTTTTATAATAATAATAAAATTCAAATTCAAATTATATTTGTGGCACACTCAAGAGATGACATATCTCAAAATTTCACATATCTCAAAAAATTCACAGAATCAATCTTATTCTCTTTTTATATATTAAATACCTGGTTCTCTTTTTAAATATTAAATAAATATCGATGGTTATTAGTCTAATTGTATCTTTTCTAATTTATACTATTGAATATACTTTTCTTAATTTAATATATGATTTTTATTTTAATGTTTCCTTCTCTTTCCAATTAGAGTTTTTTCTGCACTTTTAAAGTAAATTACATAACAAGTAATTTAAAAATTTATTTTTATTTTACATAATTAGATGTTTAAGCCATTTTCTTTCTTTCTTTCATTCTTTTCTTTTTTTTGGTTCTTTTTATGTTAAGAAAGTTGATTAACTTTCATTACCTAACAATGTCAACGAGCTCGCCAAACTTGTGCTCATTATGAGTACCTATTTATGATTTTTATGGGAAGATAAATATTTATGAGTATTGGCAAATATCTATAATTTAAAATAAAATTTTAAAAATTAAAAAAATTGATTAAAATAAATTTTGATATCACATATGTCGTATGTCGCGTCGATCGGGATTGCGGAGTAGGGATAGAAAACTTTTCTTGAAAAATAGTCTTTGAAAACTAGATGATTTTAAATGAAAATATGGAGTCGCCACTAATTTTATTTAAATTAAGAAAAATTAGAAAACTTTTCTTGAAAAATAGTCTTTGAAAACTAGATCAATTCGGGAGTCAGTTATGGATAAGGAAAGATAGAAACTTAATTCCACATAAACCCCTTATGATTCCAACGACATTAAAAATAACATCCACTATTCAATCTTTATCACACCGACTCTGTCTTGAGAAAAACGATACCTTAAAACTCATTATGCAAAAATTTGATAATCTCAAATTTATTTATTTTACTCCTTTTAAAAACATTGAACTATTTTTATTTTTTATTTTTTTTAGGAAAAGAATGAAAAAGAAAACCTAATTATGAAAATTTAATTTTTGGCTTGACATAATAAAAAGATAACACAAACAACATATCATCCATAATCTTAATCGCACTAATCATTTATTAGTTTAATTATCATAAACAACAATTATCAATAGGAACTCAAAGTCACATAGTTCTTTAAAAAATATTTGTGAGTTAGTTGATTTTAATTTTTAAAAAAAATTGGAAAAGGATTTGTTTGTAAACAAAACCATCTATGCATATGGTTTAAGTTAGCATCGGTGTGTTGCACGGTCTAACCTACTTACGATAAACCCTCTATGATCCATCCAACGATATTGAAGATAACATCTACTATTCAATCATCATCAACCACAAGGGCTATTCTTTTCAAATTGTCATTCATGTTTTCATAGTTATAAAACACATTAATTAATTTTTTTACATATATTTTTGTTATTATTATTATTATTATTTTACCAAGCTAAATAAAACACTTTAAAATTATTTAACTGAACAGTTTAACCCAAACAAACTCTAGCCCAAGAAAAAAAAATAAAAAAAAAACTCAAACATCCAAAATAACTATAGCCCAAAGAAAAAACACTACAAAGACCAAAGAAACCAAAAAATGTTCAGTAACAAACACAAAGAAAAAAAAAAAATTCCTTTTTAACTAAAAAATATTTTTTTTATTAGAAAAGAAAAAAAAAGGCACATTCGACTTAAAAATCCAAAAGAAACAATATTTTTATGATTCTACAAATAATTCTTTACTCAAGAAATTCTTTTCAAATATTTAAAATCATTTTATCAACGCTTTCAAAACTTAACATTTTCTAACGTATTTCAAAACTTGAAAGTTACGGAGAAAGAAACGAAATGGGGAAAAGGGGAGATCACCCACCAGGAACGGATGACGGCTAGTGCTTTGGTTCATTCCGTCGAGTGGAGCGGCGTGCGGCTCGGTGGGGGTGACGATGACTCGCGACTGGAGAGCGACAGGCTTGGTTCGTCGTGCGCGACGGAATGCTTGCGGGGTGTGGATCCGGAGCGCCGTGGTGCGGGGCATGGTCTGACGAGTGGCGGAGCGTTGGCTGGCTTGCGACTCGCAGTTCTTGCTCGGATCTGGGTTCGACACGACTTCTGGTTCGACGGCGGACTGAGAGGGTTGTGCGGTGTTGGTCCACGGTTGGGCACATGCAGCTGAGGTCTGGTTGACGAGTTCGCGCGAGGGTCATGGTGCGACTGAGTCTGGGCATGGATGGCGGAGGCGAAGCTGGGGTCGCGAGTTCTTGCGGGTGAGTCTTTGGTGGTGGGTTTGGAGGTAATGGGTGGCTTTGGGAGCTTGGAGGAAGATAAAGGTTGGAGGTGAGTGAAGATGGAAGAGGTTGAAGATGATGAATAGTAAAAATTTCAGATGAAGGTGGCAGCAAGGTGTTTTTTAGCGCAAATGAAATCCTCCTCAACCAAAAGTCCCTCTGTTTTTCTCCTCTGTCAAAATCATCCCCCCCAAATGCTCTTTGCTTGGTCACTTTTCGAGAACAAAAAAATCCCCTTCTCTGTAAAAATGATCCCCCCCTAAAATCTCAGCTTCTTCCCCCTGTTGTAAGCAGATGACTTCTGCCACCCCCATCCCCAGAAATTAGCTTAGGTAGAGTCTGCTCCCCTTATAGGTGCTTTCCATTTTCATGTATATTCCTTAAACTTGTGACCTTTTCCAAACTTCAAATTTCTGCCAATTTACCATTTTTGGGTTGCCTTGAGCCATGAGATCCACCTTCAAGTCTTCAATATTAGTTGCTTCCTATGAGGCCGTTGGATTGGATGGTGGGATTATATTTCTTGTATTTTTATATCGTCAATTTAAATACGATCCTGAAAACACAAGATAATAAAATTTTAAAAAGCGTTTAGATTCGAGTTTAGTAAGGTTTGTCTGAAAGATCTAAGCATACAAATTTTTCTATAGCGTGATTTTTTGCTTTCTTGAGGACCCACCTAGGCACGTATGGCGTAAGCCAAACCACCAACGTAAGAAAACACAAGAACATTTTTTTTGTTTTGTTTTCTTTTTTTTTCAACAAAAATCATCATAATTTTATTTCTATTTTTTAATAAAATGAAAATCAGTATATTTTTTATATTTTATATTTTTTTCTTATTTTATATTTTTTATTATTTTTTTTTTCGGACAAAATTGAGTGTTCACACCATTAACCTCTTTACTTGTTTCTTACTAGATAATAAGAATAACTGTGATTTTTCAAATTATCGTCGTAGGAAATGAGTAAAGACATGAACTTCAATTTTATCCAGCAAGCAGAAGATGATAAATGCAAAATAAAGCAAGAACAAATAAAATGCGAAAAGCCGACATGCTCAAAGAATTGATAGGAACTTAAAATGCAAAGAGCTGACGCGCTCAAAGAATTAGCAGAACTTAACATGCAAGGAGCCGACGTGCTCAAAAGAATTAACAGAAAATTAAAATGGATGGAGTTGATGCGCTCAAAACATATCACCCACGGAACGGATGACGGCTAGTGCTCTAGTTCCTTCCGGCGAGTTGCGGCGCTCGAGGCGGGGGTGGCGAATGACTCGGCTGGCTGAACCCGGAGGCGCACTGAGAGTGTAGATCGATGCCATGGGTTAACGGGCGTGGTGGAGCGTTGGGCGCTTGCGAGGTGCTCGGATCTGGTTCGCTGCGAGTAGAGGAGGTTGTGCGGTGGGCACACATGGAGAATTGACGAAATTAAAATGCATGAAGCCGATGCGCTCCCCCCCAAATGCTCTCTGCTTGGTCACTTTTCGAGAACAAAAAAATCCCATTCTCTGTAAAAATCAATGTAAATTTAAAATGCATGGAGTCGATAGAGTCGCTCAACAAAAATTTAAAATGCAAAGAAATTTATGCCGATGCGCTTTTTGACGAAAAATAAAATGCATGGAGCCGATCGCATCAACAAAAATTAAAATGCAAGGAGCCGGATAAAATTGAGCGCTTTGTCAACTTTACTTGTTTTAACTTACTAAATTTAAAATGCATGGAGCCGATGCGCTCAATAGAAAATAAAATGCAATGAGCCGATGCGCTTAGCAGAATTTTAAAATGTATGGAGCCGATGCGCTTAACAGAATTTTAAAATGCAAAAAAATAAAATGCATGGAGTTGATCGCTCAACAAAAATTTAAAATGCAAAGAGCCGATGATGAGCCGATGCAGCAACAAAAATTAAAATGCAAAAAAAATAAAATGCAAAGAGTCGATCACGCTTAAAAAATTAAAATGCAAAGAGCGATCGCTCAACGAAAAATAAAATACATAGAGCCGATGCGCTTAATGAGAAAATAAAATGCATGGAAACGCGGTAAGATGCGTCTGATGCGCTCAATGAATTAAAATGAAAATTAAAATGCATGGAGCCGATGCGCTCAACGTAAATTAAAATGCAAGGAGCCGATGGAGCCGATGCAAGCTCGATTAAAATGCTGGGAGCCGATCATTCGATAGAAATTAAAATGTATGGAGCCGATGCGCTTGATAGAAATTAAAATGCATGGAGCCGATGCGATCAAAATAAATATGGAATTTAAAAACTTTTTCTTTTCTCTCTTTTTTTCTTTTTATTTTTTTCATTTATTTATTCAAAGTCATCTTAACTAACGACGATCTTGGAAAGTTTTGACCAATCAAACCCTTTGTCCACGTGCTTTTCTTCATCAGACCATTCGGTTGGCTTGGAATCCTCTTGACTTTCTTTTTTCCTTTGTTCATTTCTTTTTCTTTTATTTTTATTTTTTTCTTATTATTTTTTTTTTCATGTCATCAGGCCATGCACCCAGAATCTAGTGAAAGCCATCAAACTAAGGACTTAGAATTCTTTTTAACACATCATCAGATCATGGACCTGAAATTATGTAAAACCATCAAGCAAATGACTTGCAATTCCTTTTAACAGAATCATCAGGCCATGGACCTGGAATCTTGTGAGCGCCGTCAAGCCAAAGACTTAGAATTCTTTTTGACACAACCAACAAGCCATGGGCCTTTGAAAAAGTCTCTTAACAAAGTTGAGACTTCCTTAAACCATGCGCTTCCTCGAAAAAACTTACGAAACTAACCTGCTTTTATGCTCACTTTTTGACTTTTAATTTGGATGACCTCTGTGACATACTTTCTTCCAAATTCTCACTTCCATCTCTTTTCTTTGAGTACCTCTTGTATTTGAAATACCTCTTGGGATATCATTTTTCCTTTCAATCGAAACTTCTAAGCTCTTTTTTATCAATTTGTTCACTAGGAGATTACCATTAGATGGTCAAATCATAGTGTTGTACTCATGCCCACCTTACCTGAAGCATTATGTAACAAACATGTATGGATTCAAAAGCACAACAAGAAAGAAATTGACTAAGTGAACAACTTCCGAAATGGTCTTGGAAGTTTGACTACACAAAATGATATTTATAAATGATGAATACATGAAAAAAAGACACAAACAAATGTATGAGATTCAAAGAAGTATTGCCCCAACATGGATTGGTTTGACTTTCATGAAAATGATCTTTAGTTGCCTTCTGGGCATGTACATCAAGTCAAATTGAACTGAAGAGAAATTTGCCCCAGTCTATGATTGAATTGAATAAGGCAGACGTCCTAATGACCAAAAGATTTGCCCTAACGTAGGTCAAATTGAATCAAGAAAACGAAAAATTGTCCCAGTTTGGAGTCAACTTGAACAGGATAGAAAAGACACAAATGATGAATACATAAAAAAGACTCAAACAAAGATATTGGATTCAAAGATGTGTTGTCCCAGTATAGATTAGTTCAACCTTCATGAAAATGATCTTTATCTACCTACTAGACATTATGGCCAATGATTTCCTTCTGCTAAGCATGCACATCAAGGCAAATTGAACCAAAGAGAAATTTGTCCCAGTCTAGAATAGAAAAGAATAGGGCAGACGTCCTAATGACCAAAAGATTTGCCCTAACGTAGCTCAAATTAAATTAGGGAAACAAAAAATTGCCCCAGTTTGGAGTCAACTTGAACATGATAGAAACTTGTCTTAGTGCAAGGCTAAATTGAACCAAAGAGAAATTTGTGCCAGTGTAGGTCAAATTGAACCAAAGATAAATTTGCCTAAGTTTAGGATCAGTAAGTACCTCATCTTTCCCTTTTCTTCCTTTATTTTTCTTTGTTTTCTTTTTTTTTTCTTTTTGTTTTATATGAGTAAGGAATTGAAAACTCGAAAGAGCACGAACTTTTTGTCTCAAAACTAAAGTTAACGAAAATAAAAGCAAACTTTCATTGATCAGAATGGACTTTTTAAGACTTGTAACGTGGGTAGGGTTAGTGGCTATGAAATGAATGATATAAGGTTCAAACAAGTGTTTAAGGGTTGAATGGGACCAAGGATCCTTGTTCAAAATTAAACATTGTCAACTAACTTTGTGTTTTCAAGCACACTTTTCTTTTATTGTTCTTGATTTCTTCCCCCTTTCTTTTCACTTCAATAATTCACTTTTGTAGTGACCTCTTTCATTTCATTTTCTTTCTCTTTTTTTTTTGAAATCACATTTTCCACTTTGTGTTAACCCCTAGTGTAGGGGTGATCCTTGTCTCGGGGTTAAATTGAAAAAAAACTTTCAAGCTCAAAAAGGACAATAAGAGATAATGAAAATATGAATTCCTGTGAAAGGTAAAGAAAGATTGTCAATCTTCATTTCAAATCTTGACTGCTCATTTTCAAAAAAATTAATTTCAAGATAAAAGACAGTGCATGCCGAGTGATGACTTCGCTGCTCCCTTTTATTTTTCTTTTTTTTTGGTTATTTTTTTTGCTCTTTTTTTTCGCAAATAACACCTACACACATGGGCTTCATGACCACTAAAATTTTCCAGAACGATAATCCCATGGGATCCAAACCCAAAGAAAGCAAGAAAAGAAAAAAAAAGAACGACAAGAAAGACATGACAAGAATCTAAGTGTGAAGAATATAGGAAAAAGAAGCAAGGTATGTTGTGATCCATGCAAATCCAATACATTAATGCTTTAAGAAAGTTTACATGAGTTCATTATCATAAAAGTCTAGGATGGTAATCTCATCAATTAACGCCTCAGATCATTAGTTGCTCAGAGGTTCCAAATCGCTAGAGGGCGATTATAATAGACAGAGTGAGACGGTGAAAAACGGTGTTGTGAAGGTTGCTGATTTTGCAGGTAGCTCACTCCCTACTCTCTTTTCCTAGGGGAAAAATCCTTCTTCAAAACCAACTTCATTGTTGTCGATTGCCAATTTGTCAGCTTTTACTAGAACTTCAATCCTCTCACCAGCAGCTATTAATTCAGCAAAGTCTTGATACACAATACTCGTCATTATCTCAACATATGGATCTCCCAAAGTCCCCAAGAAGTATGAACACATTTCTGTCAGAGTCAATGGTGATTGCACTTGTGCTGCAAGAGCCCTCCACCTCTGGGCATGCTGCTTGAAGGTTTCCTTACTTCCTTTCTGCATCGAGCTCAATTGTTCTCTGGTAGAAGCTGTATCTAGATTAAACTTGTATTGATCCATGAATAAATTAGCCAATTCTGTCCAATGAGAAATCTTACAGCGGTCTAATTGAAGATACCACTCTAAAGCAGGGCTTGTAAGACTCTCGTGGAAAAAGCTAATGAGGAACTTATCATCCTTGGACCAAACAACCATCGTGATTCCATAACTGATCAAATGAAATCAAGGGTTACCACTCCCATCATACTTGGCAAAATCAGGAATCTTGAAACCTTTAGGTATTATGACATCAATGGTAGGACACAAATCTTCTATTCTAAGACATCCATAAGCGTCGAGGTCCTTGATTTCCTTGATCTGTTCATTTATTTTCTCCATCTACTCTTCTTTCATCTTGTCTTTCTCAGTTATGACACGGCCATTTCCAGAGCAAGGCATTGTTGCCTGCTCCGGAACAGATACATGAGGTTGTTCCTAGGTAGGGCCAACATAACCAGGAATTTCACCACGAGCGCCTTCCAAGGCGCGATACCCCTCCCCAATAGGCATGATTATCGGTATTGTTTGAGGTGCTTGCTCACAGATTCCTACAGTGATGCCTGAGGTTATAGTTGCAACTATCGGGGAAGTTAGCAATGACACCTTTACATATACTTCAACCCCATTTGTACTTCTATTTTCACTGATTGAGCGGAGAGACTCCCTCACATCTTGTAAAATATTGCTTCCATCCTTGTTTGGCTCTCAGACATCTCATTCATCCTCCCTATCATTTCATCGATTTCTCTGCTCAAGTTTCTCCCAGTCTCAAGATTATTAGTAGTCATTCTGGTCCGAGATCTGGTACCGTGAACTCAGGTTTGATTAGTCTTTTCTTTTCTAGACCGCGCAATGGTTCCTGAACCAGTTTGATTTATTAAAACAAATACTGAGATAAAATAAATGAGATGCATGATAAGCATAAGATGAAATGAATGAGATGCATGAGAAGCATAAGATGAAATGAATGAGATGCATAAGGTGAAATGAATGAACTTTGAAAATATTTTTTTCTTTTTTTTTCTCTTTTTTTTAAAAAAATGCTATGAATGCCTTGAAAATACAAAATGATATATATGTTTTTTTTCTTTTCTTTTTTCAAAAAAGTTATGAATGACATGAAAATGCATGTTTTTTTTAATACTAAGAATGCTATGAAAATGTAATGTATATTTTTTTTTATTTTTTTTAAATACAAGGAAATGACAAGAAAATGCAAGATGAGATTTTTTTTTAAAGGAATGCAAGAATGAATGACATGAGAAATAGATAGATCAAGAAGAAAGCATGCTCCCTTTGTGCCCTAATCAAGTGAAACTTAAAGGTCAGATTTCCTTAAAGTCACGACTCTAATTTTGACAGCCACTATGTTCAATCTATCAGTGCAATGTTTTTAGGGCAGATCTAGACATCTAAAAGTCATGATTCCCAAATTGCCCCTATCTCGAAAGACAGATACCCAATTCATGAATTAATCATAAGTAGGGATAAACTCTCTCAATATGACTAATCCATGATTTTGGTAACAATCTGAGTGGTGTTTCAACCAATGTCAAGTGAGCATGAAACCCCTAAATAACAAAAGTCGAGACCCCTCCTATTCCTAGGGTTTGCACAGACTCGAGTATAGAGCCCAAAAAGTGTGTAAGGTAAGTGATAGTAACGTGTGTGAGGGAGCATACAAACTCATACAAAATCTTAAAAAGATAAAACTACTACCTAACCTACAAAAGTATATATACAACAACCAGCCAGTAATCATCTATCCTAGGGTTTCAACAATTATGTACAAAAATATATACAAGTCAAAATATACACAAGATAATGCTACTAAATATTTACACCAAAGTATTAAACAAAAACTATTTACAAACAAATAAGAAAAAAAAGAGAAATAAATAAATAGAAATTATTAATAATTTGTACAACTAACAACAACAGGCTTGACTCTCCAAGTCTCCCCAGTGGAGTCGCCATCTGTCGCGACTGGGATCGCAGCGGATAGTAGCTCGCGTGATTTTTAAATGAAAATATAGAGTCGCCACCAATTTTATTTAAATTAGGAAAAATTAGAAAACCTTTCCTGGAAAATAGTCTTTGAAAACCAGATCGGATTCAGGAGTCGGTTATGGATAGGGAAGGGTGGAAACTTAATCTCATAGCACCCTTATCACACCCGTCTTGAGACAGTATCTTAAGTCAGTTGTACAAAAACTTGATAATCTCAAATTTATTTATTTTACTCCTCTTAAAAACATTGTAACTATTTTTATTTTTTATTTTTTTAGGAAAAGAATGAAAAAGAAAACCTAATTATGAAAATTTAATTTTTGGCTTGACATAATAAAAATTCTGCTCCTACGTACCCTCAGGTACAATGAGGAACTCAAAGTTACGTAGTTCTTTAGAAAATATTTGCGAATTAGTTGATTTTAATTTTAAAAAAATTGGAAAAGGATTTTTTTGTAAACAAAACCATCGATGCACAGGGTTTAAGTTAACACTGAGCTACTCAATAAATCCCTTATGATTCCAACGACATTGAAGATAGCATCCGCTATTCAATCATCATCATTGGTCATTGCATTAATTAATTTATTTTTACATATATTTTGGTTTTTATTATTACTATTATTATTATTATTATTATTATTATTATTATTATTATTATTATTATTATTATTTTACCAAGCTAAATAAAACACTTTAAAATTATCTAACCAAACAGTTTAACCCAAACAAACTCTAGCCCGAGAAAAAAAATAAAAAAAACTCAAACATCCAAAATAACTATACCCCAAAGAAAAAAAACTACAAAGACCAAAGAAACCAAAAACGTTCAGTAACAAGCACAAAGAAAAAAAAAGTAAAAAGAATATTTTTTTGGTTAGAAAAAAAGGGGCACATTCTGACTTAAAAATCCAAAAGGGAAAAGTTCTGGAGAAAGAAATGAAATGGGGAAAAGGGGAGATCACCCACCAGGAACGAACAAAGCACTGTGCAGGGTGTGGATCTAGAGCGCCGTGGTGCGGGGCGTGGTTTGACGGATGGCGGAGCATTGGCTGACTTACGGCTCGTGATTCCTGCTCGGATCTGGGTTCGACACGGCTTCTGGTTCGATGGCGGACTGAGGGGGTTGTGTTGTGTTCGTCCACGGTTGGGCACATGTGGCTGAGGTCTGGTCGACGAGTTCGCGCGAAGGTGATGGTGCGGCTGAGTCTGGGCACGGACGGCGGAGGCGAAGCTGGGGTCGCGGGTTCTTGCGGGTGAGTCTTTGGTGGTGGGTTTGGAGGCAATGGGTGGCTTTGGGAGCTTGGAGGAAGATGAAGGTTGGAGGTGAGTGAAGATGGAAGAGGTTGAAGATGATGAATAGTAAAAATTTCAGATCAAGGTGACAACAAGGTGTTTTTTAGCGCAAATGAAATCCTCCTCAATCGAAAGTCCCTCTGTTTTTCTCCTCTGTCAAAATCATCCCCCCCAAATGCTCTCTGCTTGGTCACTTTTCGAGAACAAAAAAATCCCATTCTCTGTAAAAATGATCCCCCCTAAAATCTCAGCTTCTTCCCCCTGTTGTAAGCAGATGCCTTCTGCCACCCCCATCCCCAGAAATCAGCTTAGGTAGAGTCTGCTCCCTTTGTAGGTACTTTCCATTTTCATGTATATTCCTTAGACTTGTGACCTTTTCCAAGCTTCAAATTTCTGCTAATTTGCCATTTTTGGGCTGCCTTAAGCCATGAGATCTACTTGGTCAAGAAGATTGGATTGGTGGTGGCGAAGCCAAACCACCAACGTAAGTAGCAACATTTTTTTTGTTTTCTATTCTTTTTTTTTTCAACAAAAATCATCATATTTTTTTTTCTATTATTTTTAATAAAACGAAAACCAATATATTTTTTATATTTTTTTTTTTTTTTTTTTCTTATTTTTATTTTTTTATATATTTTTTTTGCCCAAACAAAATTGAGTGTTCACAAATATTATAATTTTTTTTAATTCTTTTAATATTCTCTCACTCAAAAGGTAAGAGACTAATCTCTCAATATACGATTAGGTGCCTAAGTGGATACCACAACTTTGTTTAATATTTCATACACAATTAAAAGAATATAAAAAATGTCAAACCATGTTCAATTATATTTTGTAATAACCAATATACATAAATAATTATTAGATGAAAGGTTTGAACACCCAATTTTGTCCAGGTCCTTAAAACTTTTAATTTAAAAGAAAATAAAAATAAAAAATAATAAAATTTTTATTTATTTATTTATATATTTATTTTTACACTTCTTTAATTTCTGATACGTTCAGGTCCATTTAACTATTTTGTCCCATTGGTCTTGAGTTTCTTGAAAAAAATGGAGAAACTAACATTACAGGAAGGTAGCAGCCAAATGAACAAAGCCAAGAGGAAAAAGGACAAAAAAACATGCAAGCAGAAACGATGCAAGCAAGGCTAAGAACAAGAAGACAAAAGAAGCTTTCTTGGTGATAGCAGAAGAAAGAAAAATAGGGATGCTAGAAATTTTCAAAAATGAGACACCAAAGGGGAATAGAGCCGCTGCCAACATATTGAGATTCAAGAAAATGTGAGCCAAAGATCTAAACACAGAAAGGGAAGGTTGCATCCATGTAGAAGAAAGGAAAAGTGAAGCAAGCAAAAAATGGAGTTGGAAAAGGACTGGACAATCTGCTCTCATGGAGGCCAAACCAGAAATTTGTGTGCCTATATAAAGGGCAGCAACGTAGAAAAAAAGGGTTGGATTTTTTTTGGGGAGGAAGTGGGTTGTTCTGTACGTTTTCTTTCTTCTTGGTTAAAAACTGTGAATTCACTTGCAATTATAATTTGCTACTGGTGAGAAAAGTGAGAAGTGATATTAAAAAGAAAAAAATTGAATAGAAAAGAACTTTTAGTGTTTTTTTCCTTCTGAAACCCTCAGAGGTATATTGATTCATTCTCTCCCTATGCATTTTGACTTTTGCCATTGTTGTATACATCTGAGTTGCTACATTTTTTTTACATGTTCCGTCTCTCTCACTATCACAGTCACACACCTCACTTCAACACAATCTCCATGAAATCACAATCCAAATCTGAAAAATAGAATCCCATGAACCCCCATGCCCTTGTGAACTTAAACAGAACCCCCTTAACCAACAGATTTGCCATCCTCTGTTGTACACCCTTGCAATCATCATGAACCAAAACACCCATAACCACCACCCATTCCACCTCTCGCCACCTTCAATATCACACCATACCATACCACCACGCACCTTTTCACCCTCACCGTCTCCCCATCAAACCGCCACCAGCCACCCTTACACCCCCTGCAAGACCTTCAACCAAATCCAATCCCAAAAAATGCAAACCCAAACTCCCCTTTGTCTGTGCCGTTATCCATGCTCCCTCTCACTCTCACCGTCCTCCACCACGAAGCCGATGAAGCCACCATGCTGCAACTGCGGTCATCGTGCATCCTCCCCCCGAGAAACCCAGATCTGGGCTAGCGTCCCTCAGTGCGCCGCGAACGGCCGTGTATCGCCACCCAGAACTCCTCCTCTTGGCTGCACCAAGCCCATGCCAGCACCGCCGCTCCCGTTTCGTCCTCAGTCATGGACCACCGTAGCACCGCCCTAAGCGGCCAGATCCGTGCCAAACGAGCCACCACATCGCCAGAGCTCTTCCTCCTCCGCTGTGATCTCTGATCTATCCCCCACCCCCAATAACTCCCTCTCACACCCTCCCTCACGCTCTCTCTCATTGTATTGTTCTATTGGCTAGAAAACCTTTCTCTTTTCTGTTTCTTGTTTCAAATTCCAGAGGCTTCTAGCCTCTGTTGCTAGCTTGTTTGTTTTAAAAAAATTGTCAAAAAAAATTTGGAAAGTTTTTTTTTTAAGAGACAGTAACCTGTTGCTATTTTCTTTTGTTTGGGCCTGCATTTTTGTTGTCTTAGGGTGTTGCGTTGGACTAAATTTTTGAGCTTTGGTATTTTTTTTGGGTTAAAAAAATAATAAACGACCTTATACGGTTTTATTTTGGTGTTTACAAAATAGGGGTGTGTGCCTTTTTATACATTCTATTTTTTTTTTTTATATAAAATAAATCACCATTATAATAAAGTCTTTTTTTTTAAAAAAATATACATTTAATTTATAAAGTTTCATTTAATTACAATAAGGTTGATAACTAATGGGTGACGTCTCTGGCGTGATGCCAAGCTTCACTTATCTAACTTTAATGGGATTAATTGAGTCGCGACGACTTGTTAATTCAAATTTTTGAAATTTTTTTTTTCTTTTCTCAGTTTTTTTAATGAAAGGGGTAAAATAAATATTTTTAAGAGTTATAAAAATCTTGCATGATTAACTGAGGGTAACCGTCTAAGGATGAATGTATCAGGGGTGCTGTGGGGTTAAGTCTCCACCATTCTCTCTGCATAATTAGACTCATGAACTTGAGTTTTTGAGCGTAGATCATTTTTTAGGTTTTCCAAATTTTCCTAATAAAAATAAAATTGGTGGCGACTTAATTTTTTTTTAATTTAAGTCGTTATTCTGATGTGATCCCAATCGCGACAGTTGGTGACTCTACTGGGGATTTCTTAAGAGTCAAGCCTTTATAAGTTAGTTGTGCAAATTTTGTGACATTTAAATATTTGTTTTACCCTTTTTGTTTTTATTTTGTTTTTATATTTTGTTTAAATTGTTTATTGTTTAATTTAACTGTGTTTTTATTTTGTTATACAAACCTTAGGATAGAGGATTCTTTGGAATTTGTTTTGTATTTATTTTGTTTTGCAGGATGTGGGTAATTTTTAGGATTGTGAAGGTTTGTATGCTCCCTACACCCACTGCACATACACGTTTTTCACACACATTCGAGTGAGACCCTATACCCGGGTCTGAGTGAAGCTTAAGTTAGGTAGAAGTTGTGTAGTGGTAGCCATTTTGAATGTACATCTTGTTTGGTTATCGTGAAAACCTCATCTAGAGTGTGCCTTTTTCACGAATGTCTCACACTTAGTGGTTTACCCACTATTTGTGGTTAACATTTTGAAATAGTACTTAGCTCTAGATGCCTTTAGAATAATAGAGGTACCCAATGAGAGTTCTCACGAATCCGAAAAACTCAGATCTTTAGAGTAGAACTCCTCAAATTTAAGGCAATCCCTTAGGGCATAAAGGGAGTATACCTTCTTCTTATCTTCAAATTTATTCATGTCATAATTACTTTTGTACATATACATAATAAGTAGTGTTGTCCATTAATGTGATAAACCTAATCGCACCCTGCTCAAAGACAAGTTTTATTTGGAAATAAAATGAGAGAGAATTTTTTTAAAAAATAGGGTGCAAGTCATTATTAATAGATCAACTATTTATCATTGCATTCATTCTAAAGAAAATAAAAAAATAATACTTTGTATCCTTGCATCATGTTTCTTACTACACTCTAATATCTTTATCATTCATCAGGAAAATTTGTTAGAGAATCGTTAAATTCAATCGAGATTTGAAGCAAGTATCTTTGATGGACAGAAATATGGGATCAGATCATAAGGATATGACCTTGAAGAAGACTATACGACTCAAGGCCAAGAAAGTTAACACTGAGAGCCTGGTGATCATGGGCCGGATGCGGAAGAAGACCCAACGTTTGACACTCGCAGCTAAGCATGGGAAGATTCTGGATCTATTAGAGGTGAATGTGCAAGTGGAAGCAATTACTGCAGTGGCCCAATATTACGACTCGCTTCTTCGATGTCTTACCTTTTAGGATTTCCAGCTAGCCCTCGCTTTGGAAGAATTTGAGTAGATTCTGAGTTTGCCGTTGGAGGGTAAGAAGCCATACTGTTATATAGGACACTACGCATCTATCCAGACCGTGGCAAATGTTCTGAAAGTGCACGCTAGAGATCTACAAGGTGCGCAACAGAATAGGAATGGAACCAAAGGGTTTTCAAGAGAATACCTCGAGGGACATATGCATCACTTAGCCAAAAGTGGAGATTGGGATGCTTTCATAGATGTGCTGGCCCTCACCATTTACGGCCTAGTCCTGTTCCTTAATATTGCTGACTATGTGGATTATGCGGCGATTGATGTGTTCCTAGCATGTAAGTTTAATACCGAAAACCCAGTTCCAGCCATTCTCGCATATGTTTATTGCACCCTGAACTTTTGCCATGAAAAGAACGGTAAGATAATCCTCTGTTGCTTGCCGATGTTGTATGTTTGGCTCACAACTTATGTTTTCAACAGGTCATACAAAACAGAGTGCCCCATCGCTGACTTTAATATGTACCAATTAAAGACCAAGAGTAGTCGTGAATGGGCAGACCATTTGGCAAAATTGGATGAAAAATAGATTAGATGGTATCCTCGGTGGAAAGATGTAGGAACTATCATCTATCAGTGTGGAAGGTTTCCAAACGTACTCCTCATGGGTACACGAGGGTGTATCAACTACAATCCATTCTTGGTACAATGACAACTTGATTACCTTATGATGGGACTATCTCCAGAAGTCCAAATAACCCTTTTTGTTCTTTACTATATGGATACGAAAAACACTGAATCACTTTAGAAGGTCCGAAATGCTTGGGATAAAGTCATCTGAAAAAGGAAAAGAACTAGGAGTCAGAAGTTATGCAGCCAAGGAAAATTACTGCCAGTGGGTTAAAGACAGAGCTCGGGAGATCAAGTTACCATTCAAGACCCCAGCAATCCCTATGGCTAGTGAGTCTTCAACTTCGGTCTTGATTAAAAATGAAGAGACAAAAGAAATGAACGCAAGGTTCACAATGATGGAAAAGGAAAAGAAGAAAATGGAACTGAGATTCAAATTGCTTTCAAGGCATCCACGAACGCATTCTCCTGGTCATTTGTACACGAGGGTGTTTATAAAAGACAATCCATTCTATCAAGGTACAACGATTGAAAGAGACCCGACAGGCATATGCGGTCTTAAAACGAGAAAATGCTGAGAAGGACCACACTCTCGAAGAAGTCAATAAGAAGATGAAGATGAAATATGATTATATGTTGAAGACTAAGCATTGTTTGGGGGCAGCAAACAAGGAATTAGGGCTTCGAAGACAAGAAAGAGACAAAGCTATGGCTGAAAACCAACAACTTAGGGAACAACTGGAGAATGCCAAGTTAACTTAGAGGAATGCGATGCAACTGGTGGAAGAAATGAGACAACGATTGGAAATGACGTCTAAGAGATATGAAGATATGGTCAAAAATAAGAAGCTCCATATGAAAGAGATGGTTACAAAATATGAGGCAATATTACAACAGGAGCAGGAAAAAAATAAAGGAACTGATGGATCAGGTGGAACAACAAAAAAAGGACATCGGTGGATGGAAGGAGGAAGCCCATTTTTGGATGAGCCACTTTGCAAAGTTAGCATGTTTAGCTAACTCGGTAATTGAGGATGCTCCATGTCATTTGAGGAAGGCCGATAAGATGGTTAATCCTCTTGAGACACTGGTAGAAATCAGTGACTTCATCAAGTACTATAAGAGTCTCATAGGGCAAATGAAACAGATAGCCAAGGCATATTCAGATAGGGAATAGTCTTATTCGGCTAGGTCATGATGTATTCAACTAAGAAGCAATGTATTTTGATTGTCATATCTTGTCAGTTGAATGAATGAACTATGATGGTTTCGACACTCATTTTCTGATCCCATAATTCACTTGAGACTTAATACTTTGAACGAGATATTCTGGGTAATAGTAATAACAAAATAAGGATCAAAGATACTCATTTCAAATTCACTTGGCTTAAAATCACTAATGACCCTCTAACAAATAATGAGTTTAATTACCATTTTTTTCTTAAAATCATAATTTGAATTTTACAACTTTCAGGTAAAAAGTTTTGAACCATTGCTCGTCCTCGAAAAACGCAGATCACACAAATCCGAACCTACGAGACTAAGTTACAAACTAGGTTGCAAGAGATGCCAAATTCAGGAAGAAATTTGGATCAAGAGATGGATGAAATAAGGGGAAGAATGGATGCGATGGCAGAAGGACAATCAATGGTCGAAGATTTACTGAGATAGTTAACTACGACCCTCGGAGCAATAAATGGAACCTGTGTCGACACTGGGGTAAATGCAATTGCAAACAATAATGTGAATGAAGAGGATAATTCTATGAATGAAAATCCTAAAGGGGGAAATAACAATGCAGAAGTCACTCATGAGAAACCAGTAAAAATATTCCTGAGCAACAGTTCCGAAAAAGAAAAATTAAGAGATGAATTGATTGGAAAGATGCAAGAGCAAATTAAAGCCATGTAAGGTACTAATTTATATGGCTCGATGGGAATCAATGAACTATGTCCTAAGGTTGAAGTTAATATCCTTAAGGACTTCAAAATCCTAGATTTCTCAAAGTACGATTGAAGCACCAATCCAAAGTTTCATCTAAAGACCTACATCACAAAGATGGCCATTTGGTCACGGGATCAAAAATTTTTGATCCATTTTTTTCATGAAAGCTTGACCAAGCTAGTTTTGGAATAGTATACGCAACTTGACCATTCAAGGATTTTCTGCTGGGATGATTTGACTAGTCTATTCTTGGGGTAATATCGATTTAATATCGACACCGCACCTACCTGAGAACAACTAGAGGCAATGCTAAAGAAGCATAGTGAAACTTTCAAGCAATATGCCCAAAGGTGGAGAATGTTGGTAGCCCAAGTTCAACCACTATTGACTTCGTAAAAAATGAGCTCGTACTTTATGGGGACCTTAGGAGCACCTTTTATTAGATTGATGGCAGGGGCAACCTATATGGATTTTTTTGACTTGATTGTGACTGGAGAGAGGATTGAGAATCTTGCAAAAGTTGGAAAATTACCTACTAAAAATATGGAGAGCAATTTTCCTAAGAAGATGACGCTGATAAAGAAGAAAGAACCAGAAGTCAGCTATGTGCAATAACAAAACTCATGCTTTCTACGTAATCCACAACCATGCTCTTCTTATCAAGCCCCTTCACCCGCTTTTCCAGCTTACTAAACTTCATACCAAGTGAACCATGTTCCCTCACCACGTACATATGTCCCCACCCGTCCTGTTTATGCTAATCGTCCTCCTGCACCTCGAAATCTAGGAAACCAAGGGTATGCTCGACCCCTGTCGAATCTACCCCATTTTCCAAAATTGCCAATCTCTAATGCTGACTTGTTTCAACAGTTGTTTGATGCGCACTTGGTCGCGTGTGTCCCTGCTTGCCCCATGGTACCCTCATTTCTAGCTTGGTACAATCCTAATGCAAATTGCAAGTTCCATATGGATAACCTAGGACACTCAATCAAGGATTACGAGGTATTTAAAACAACAGTGAGGAAGTTGATTACCTGCGGAAAGCTAGATTTTGAAGAGGAGAAAGGGCCTAACATTACCAGCAACTCAATTTCGAATCATGGGAAAGGAACTGTAAATGCATTAGAAAAGGACAAGGAAGGAGTTCAAAAGGTAGCAAATGTCAAACTCCCATGAAGTTAATATTCCAAGGTCTGATCCAAGCAAGCTATTGTTCTTCAGTAACCTTGGAAGATGTAGGGTTTTAATATAATACTGAAACTTATTGTCAATACCATATGGAGAAGGGACATGATATTGAGAGTTGTCAAGAGTTCAAAACTCTGTTATAGAAATTCATGGCTCTAGGTATAGTGGATGTTACTCGAGCAAGAGAATCCACAAAAGAAATAGATAATGTGGAGCATTTAGTTCTCAAACTTCTGCGTGCTGGTGAAGTCCCAAATTCTGGGAAGATTGTCATTGAAATAAAGAAGCCTACATCTTTTTCCTATAGTGATACTCATATTGTACCTTGAAAGTATGATGTCAAGGTAGAGACACAAGATAATGTAGGACAAACCTCTTTAGCCCCTATCGCTCAAATAGAAGAACTCGCACAAGCAGTGCCGAGTATTAGGGACATAGGAGGGATCACAAGAAGTGGCAGATGCTATGGGCAAGAAGATAAGACTGGGAAAGGAAAAGCAATCAACATAGAAACAAACGAAGAAGAGGAAGAAGAATTCCTAAAAATTATAAAGCAAAGCGAGTATGATATTATAGACCAACTCAGGAAAACTCTAGCTTGGATCTCTCTTCTGTCACTCATAATGAACTCTGAACCTCATCGCAAAGCACTGCCGAGAGTGCTAAATGAAGCCTATGTGAAGCCAGATGTTACCCCAGAAAGCTTAGTGAACATGGTAGACCTAGTGAGGCATGTCAACGTGATCCTTTTCTCTGAGGAAGAAGTAGTACGTTTGACAGGAAATAACCTGCGTGCTTTGCACATCACTTTGAAATGTCAGGGGTATGTAGTGGCAAAAGTTTTAATTGATGGAGGTTCTGCAGTGAACGTCCTCCCGAGGAATACTTTGTCCTAACTGGCTATGAGTGTAGAAGACCTAAAGCCTCAAGAAATGACAGTGCGAGCCTTCGATGGAAGGAAAAGAGGAATTCTGGGAGAAGTGACCCTTGTTATCAAGTGGCTTCAATACTCAAGAGGGGGGTAAATTGAGTTTAAAAACAAGTTTTAATTCTTTCGCAAAAGACTTGACTATCGAATTTTGTTGAAGCTATTGACTATTTGAAATGAATGAATTGATAAGAACAATAGATATTGCTTAATAATCAACCAAGAGAGAAGTAATCAAGTAAGAATACAAGCAATACAAAACTATAAAGAGAAGGGTTTAGAGAATCAAACATAGTAATTTATCTTGGTTCGACCACCAATCCACTTGTGACCTACGTCCAGTCCTCAAGCAACCACTCGAGATTTTTCACTATATCTTCAAGCTTCAATAGGTGCTTGACTACCTTTACAAACTTGAGCACTCAACTCCTTGGGATGCCTCACCCTTGAGCTTGAGTCTCTTCAAACAAAAGGGATGCCTCACCCTTTACAATATGAAGGGATACCTCACCCTCTCTTTACAAAGCAATCAAGGTTGATATAAAGAAGCTCTCAAAAGAGTAAATGATACAAATTAAAGCTCTATGAATGCTCACAAATGATATCTCAAAGATTAGTCAAAAACAGAGCAAAGAGTGATTTCAGAGATTGATTCTCGTTTTGATGAATTGCTAAGATGTTTTTGGTTCAAGAGCAACCATCAATGATACCCCAACAATTGTATTTAAAGCCCATTCATTAAAAGAGCCGTTGGAGGGTGGTTGAAGCCAAGCATTTAATGCATTCAATATAGCCGTTGGGCATGTCAGAACCTTGGTAATCGATTACAGGGTTTTGGTAATCGATTACATGGAAGATAGAACGTGTTCTTGGTTTTCTGGGCTTGTGGTAATCGATTACATGACTTGTGTAATCGATTACGCGCCCTCTGACTTCATGGTAATCGATTACAATATTGAAGTAATGGATTACATGGCCCTTTGAACGTGTTCTTGGCTTTCTGGGAACATGGTAATCGATTACCAGCTTGGGTGTAATCGATTACACGTCCTCTGACGTTCTGGTAATCGATTACATGGATGGTGTAATCGATTACAAGGCTTCTGTTTAGCTTGTAATCGATTACTAAACTTTGATAATCGATTACAATATACTTTGAACTCATTTTTCAAGCCTTAAAAAGGATTCATGTCATTCCTAACTTTAGAAAACATGGATTTAAACAATATTGAACATTGTTTGGCATGATCCAAGAAAAAGAAGTTCTCTTTTTAGGAATTGATCTTTGAAAACCATATTGATTCAAATCATTTTTGAAAAACCATTTGAGATATCTTGGGAGCATTTAACATTATGTACTAATACCTATATCTAAACCTCTTGATTTCTTCCTTTGATCTTGGTTTTCTCTTTTGCTCTTTGATCTTCATCTTTGTCTTTATTATCATAAAAAACTAATTGACATGCTTCAAGACACATACATTCACATTCTCCCCTTTTTTGATGATGACAAACTGAACATTGAATAGGAAGAGAAACAATTGCATACATATATATATATATATATATATATATATTAGAGATTTGAGCGCAACTCTCCCCCGTAATGTATGCACAATATAGGGTTAGTGATATATTCATGTGAAAGCTCTAAATCTAACTCCCTCGTACTTATGCAAGACACTAATCTCTCCCCCGTTGGCATTATCAAAAACCTATTAGTATTTAGATGAAATTTCGGCAGTATTTCTGCTGATTTTCATGATTTCCCAAAGTTTTAAACAACAGATACCAATCAGTCCAAACCAGTCAATATATAATCAATCCAACAGATCAAAATGGAACCAGTCAAATCAATATTCAATAATCATATCAATAATCATATAGGAAACATCAAAAGAACCAACTGATTTTATACAAATATTGTTTCAATCATATACAGCCAAAATATCAGAAAACCAAAGAAACTATCATAGCAAAGGGCCATGATCACTATCAGTGGCCTCACTGTCACTCTCTACATCCGCAGCAACGTCTCCGAGGTCCACATCATCTTCTCCGGTGTCAAGATCGTCCTCGAAACCAAGGAACTCCTCGTCATCAGCAGGAACTCCAGTGGGAGTGGCAGAGGGGCCAGCAAAGGATAAAGGAGCAGCAGGAGGAGCAGAGGAGGTAGTAGGTGCAGCAACATCTCTCGGTGCAGTATATCTGGGGCCCTCCAGGAGTGAACAGATAGCAGCAAGCTCCTGATCGGAGTAGTCTATCTGCAGCTCAAGGTGATCCACCTTTTACTCAATGTGGTCCATCCTGGTATCCACCGTGGTAGCCAAACTATGCATTTCTTGCAGTAGAAGCTCCAATGTGGCTGAAGCTGGTGGAGCTGGTGCAGGTTGCTCGTCCTCATCCTCCTCATCACTCTCTGGACCATGAGGAATGTGCCCATAGTTACCATGGGCCAAATAGTACCATCGTCGTCCATCGACCTTGCTCACCGAAGCGTCTTCAAGGTATGCGCACTAATGGATTGGGGTCCCTGGAGCTGGTATCCTTGGATTCTTCAACCAAGGAGATGCGACAGTGCTTCAGGATGACAGTCACCAACATGGCATAGGGAAAGGCAGAGTTTTGCTTATTCTTCACATCCAGCATATGCTGAATGATGTAATTGGCCCAGTTGATTGGCCTACCAGTGGTCATGGCCCACAAGACCACAACGTCATCTCGCAAAACCTGAGAATAATTCCTGCCTCTGGGAATCAAGCCTCAAACCACCAAATAATGGAGTACCCTATTCTCCATTGTTAGGCCAGTCGCCATAACTTTTTTGTTGTTCCTGGGAAGTACGTAGCCGGAGCGAATCAGAGATGTCAATGCGCTCTTATACTCAAACTCAGCTCCCCAAGCATTTTCATTTCCATAGAAGCTGGTCCCAACATAGGTTAGCTTGGTCAACCTACATCATTCTTCCCGAGAAATTTTAATCTGTGTTTTCTTCACTTCAGAGGTCAAGCAGTGATCTTCATACCTTAGGTTGGCATAGAACACACGAACTAGGTTGGGATAAATGACTTTCTGAATGCTGAAGAACCCAAGCAAGTCCAGCCTTTTAATTAATTGGAAACTCTCCAGGGGTTCACAGGTACAGAAGGATTGTGTGAGATACCTTGGCTAGATTAACTTCCTTAGTTGGAAGTTCTTTCTGAAGAGTTCAGCCTTCTTGGTGATGGAGAAGTGCCTCGTGAGGTCCAAGCCAGAAATGTTTCGTGGAGGAGCACTGGAGGACTTTCCAACAGTGGTCCCTGTCCTTGCACGTTTGGCACGTTGGGATGGATCAGCCATTGATGAGTAGAGGTGAGATTTGGTGAGTGTTTGGGGGTATTTGGAGGTGTGTAGCTCGTGGGGGATGAAGTGGAGAAGAACAAAGGTAGTGGGTAAGAGAATGGAGTGGATTGTGATGCGATTTGATGATTGGGTTGTGTGAAGAGAGGGATTTCGAGTGAGTGGAAGGTGAAATAGAAGGATTTGGTGGAGAATAGAGTGAGAATGGGAACCTTTGGAGGAGAGGGCTTCGTGGGAGAAGAGGAGAGGAAATGAAAAGTTTCAGAATGAGTGACCTTTTGCGTGTAAGAAAACCTTTTAAAACCCCTCTGTAATCAATTATATGGGTTGTGTAATCGATTACCAGCCTTCTGTTTGCCCCTGTAATCAATTACAATATTAGTGTAATCGATTACCAGCCTTCTGGGAACCTTGTAATCGATTACATTATGTGTGTAATCGATTACCTGAGTTCTGGGTTCATTGTAATTAATTACCAGTTTGGTGTAATCGATTACTTGCTTGATAGAGAGGCACGTCAACGTAATCCATTTCTCTGAGGAAGAAGTGGTACGTTTGACAAGAAGTAACCCGCGTGCCTTGCATATCACTTTGAAATGTCAAGGGTACGTAGTTGCAAAAGTTTTAATTGATGGAGGTTCCACATTGTACGTCCTCCCGAAGAATACCTTGTCCCAACTGGCTATGAGTGTAGAAGACCTGAAACCTCAAGAAATGACAGTACGAGCCTTCGATAGAAGGAAAAGAGGAATTCTGGGAGAAGTGACCCTTCCACTCAAGATAGGCCTAAGTTGTTTCCAAGTACTATTTCAAGTAATAGAGATTGAGCCTACATATACTATGCTCTTGGGAAGACCATGGATCCACGCTACTGGTGTTGTTCCCTCAACCTTGCACCAATGCTTGAAATACATTGAAAATGAATGCCTGGTTACCATTCGAGGAGAGGAAGAAATCCTACTAATGAAGCCTACTTCAGTGCCTTATGTTGAAAACACTGAACTGGAGGTGGACAACTTCTTGCACAGCTTCCAGTTGGTAGAAGCAAAAACAAAGAAGGACGAATCGTCTTCCAAAGATGTTCACCAAGTTGTGACTCGTATCATGACCAGTAATGGTTATCAAGCTGGGAAAGGTTTAGGAGTTCAGCTGTAAGGAATCAAGTCTATGATCACCCTGCCAGAGAATAAGAACAGATTTGGTCTAGGGTATGAGGCATCTTTGGAAAGAATAATGAAGTATGGCTTAGCTCTCAATGGGGGAAAAAGGGAGAATAAAGTGACAAAGACAATTCCTCATCTGAATGAGACATTCCCCGTCCCTGCCGAAGTTATCAATGGAACTTCCAGTCATCAGGTCCACCTAATCATTAACAATGTGGAGGAAGACTCAGGAGAAGACCACGCTATCCAGCCCTCCATCAATTCGAAACCTCTAAATAATTGAAGATCTGAGGTGTTATTTGATGTGGTTGCCATAAAGTAATTGTTTAGTCGTGAAGTTATCTTAGACTTTTATCATGTTGAATATATGCTAACTCTTATCGAAGCTTTAATGTAATGAACTTGTGTGTTTCTTAGTATGATTCTCTGCTCATGTTATCTTTCATCAAAATTTCAATGCAATGAACTTGTGTGCTTCTCAGTTGATCCACTGCTTTGTTTCTTTTCTATCTTTGACTTACGTTTTTTTTAGCCTTGTCTAATTATCATATATTTTTTTGTCAATAATTTCCAATCTAGCATAAATAAATCTTCCAGGGATTTAGGTCTTATAGAGGTATTGTCCCATGAAAGGATTCCTGAAAACTCAAAGATGGATTCTTATTCGATGATGGATATAGATAACTATGACTCAGATGAAGATAGGAATGCCACTGAGGAGTTTGCCAAATTAGTAGAAAGGTCAGAAAGAGAATTCAGCCTGGATGAAGAGGAAGTGGAGGTGATCAATATAGGAACTGATGAAGACAAGAAAGAGTTAAGGTTAGTGGATAACCCAGAGCGAGAAAACATGATCAAGTTATTCAGAGACTATATGGATGTTTTTGCATGGTCTTATCGAGATATGTCATGGTTGGATCCGAGCATAGCTTCCCACAAAATTTCACTATACCCCAATGTTGAGGTGAAAAAGCAGAAGTTGAGGAGAATGCACCCTGAAATGTCTTTAAAGATCAAGGAGGAAGTTACCAAGCAATTGGAAATAGGATTTTTAGAAGTATCTAGACACCCAGAATGGGTAGCGAATATCGTCCCCATTTCGAAGAAAGATGGAAAAGTCAGGATGTGTGTGGATTATAGGGATTTGAACAAGGCTAGCCCTAAAGATGATTTCACATTGCCTCATATTGATGTCCTTGTCGATAATGCAACAAAAGGCCGTAGATTCTCTTTCATGGATAGGTATTCTGGTTACAATCTGATTCCCATGGACACAAATGATAAAGAGAAGACCACATTCATCATGACATGGGGAACTTTTTGTTACACTGTTATGTCGTTCGGGTTGAAGAATGCTGGGGCCACCTATCAGCGTGTTATGGTTGCTTTGTTCCACGATATGATGCACAAAGAAATTGAGGTATATGTGGATAATATAGTGGCCAAGTTCAAAGAAGGAGAAAGTTATGTGGCAGTGTTGCAAAAGTTATTTGAAAGACTCAGAAAGTACAAGTTGAGACTAAACCCAGCAAAATGTGTTTTTGGTGCATAGACTGGAAAGTTGCTTGGTTTTGTTGTTAGCAAGGAAGGGATCAATGTGGACTCAGACAAAGTCAAAGCAAGACAAGAGATGTCTGCTCCTAAGACCGAAAAGGAAGTAAGAAGTTTTCTCGGGAGGTTAAACTATATCGCTAGGTTCATAGCCAATTTGACTAGCACCTACGAGCCGATCTTCAAGTTACGAAACAACAACCAGGAGAATGGGATGAACATTGTCAGGAAGCTTTTGAGAAAATAAAAGCCTACTTGCAAAGTCCTCCTATTTTGGTGCCACCTGTACCTGGGCAGCCATTGATATTGTACCTCATAGTATTGCAGACATCTATGGGAGCAATGTTAGGGCAACATGATGAAACAAGAAAGAAAGAACATGCTATCTACTACTTGAGTAAGAAGTTCAATGATTGCGAGTCCTACTACATGGCAATCGAGAAGACTTGTTGTGCACTAGCATGGGCGTCAAAAAGGTTGAGGCAGTACATGTTGTACTATACAACTTGGCTGATCTCAAGAATGGACCAGATAAAGTACATATTTGAAAGTCTTCATGTTTACACACGAGTCTCCAAGTGGCAAGTGGTTCTTTCTGAGTTCGATATAAAGTACATGACTCAAAAATCTATCAAATGGAGTGTAATTACAGATCATTTAGCTAAGAACCAACTCAATTACAAGCAATCTATAATGTCTAAATTCCCAGATGGAGATACTTTAGTAGTTGAAGAAGAAAAGTCTGAGGAAGAAGACATAAGGAAGATGTTCTTTGATGGAGCAGTCAACATGTATGGGAGTGACATAGGAGCAATGATCACCTCACCAAGTGGGAAGCAATACCTTGTTGCCATCAAGTTAGAATTCGATTGCACCAATAATATCGCAGAATATGAAGCGTACACTCAAGGGTTGAAAGTTGCGATAGAATTGGGAATGAAGGAATTACAAATATATGGAGATACAACATTGATAATCTATCAAGTGAACGGGGAATGGCAGACTAAGGATCCAAAGTTGATTCCATACCAGAAATATTTGATACAGTTGGTCGAGAGGTTTGAAGGGATCACCTTTTCACACTTGACCCGAGATAAGAATCAATTCACAAATGCTCTGGCTACTTTAGCTGTAATGACCAATCTGAATATTCATTCTAATGTGCAACCCATCCAAGTAAGGGCACAGAGCGAACCGATTTATTGTTCTAATGTCGAGGAAGAAGAAGATGGTCAACCCTAGTTCTATGACATCAAGCAGTATATTAAGTTCATAGAATACCCACTAAGGGCAACTGAGACAACCAAGAAGACCATCTGCAGACTCTCTATGGCTTTCTTCTTGAATGGGGAAATACTGTACAAGAGGAACCATGATGGTACACTTCTTAGATGTATAGAAGCTAAGGAAGCTCTCACCATCTTAACTGGGGTTCATGAAGGGATTTGCGGAACACATGCCAATGGTATCATGATGGCTCGTCAGATCCTACGATATGGCTATTATTGGTCCACTATGGAGTCTGATTATATAGAACATGTTCAAAAGTATCATAAATGCCAAGCATACTTTGACCGCATTAATGCACCTCCTGTCCTATTGCATAATATGGTGGCACCCTGGCCTTTTTCAATGTGGGGAATTGATGTAATTAGGCCAATAAATCCAAAGGCTTCCAATGGCCATAAGTTTATCCTGGTAGCAATTGATTACTTCACCAAGTGGGTAGAGGTTGCCTCTTATGCCAAGGTCACTCAAAAGGTTGTTCTCAAGTTCTTGAGGGCAAACATCATCTGTCGATATGAAATCTCGAAAAGGATTATTACAGATAATGCCCCTAATCTCAATAGCACCGAAATTAAGAGTCTGTGCGAGAGGTTTAAGACCAAGCATCACAATTTTGCTCCTTATAGACCTCAGATGAATGGTGCGGTAGAAGCAGCAAACAAGAATATCAAGAAGATAGTAGCCAAAATGGTGGTTAACTACAAAGAATGGCATGAGATGCTCCCCTATGCTCTACACGCTTATCGTACTAATATCTGATCTAGCACTAGGGCAACACCATTTTTCTTGGTATATGGAATAGAAGCAGTTTCCCCCATATAGGTTGAAATCCCATCCTTGAGAGTGTTGATAGAAGTCGAGTTAGAAGAGGCAGAGTGGGTAAAGACTCGACAAGAGTAGTTAAACATGATTGAAGAAAAATGATTAAAAGCTAATTGTCATGGGCAACTGTATCAAAGAAGAATGGCAAGAGCTCTCAACAAGAAAGTTTGCCCTAGTGAGTTCCAAGCAGGTGACTTGGTTCTAAAGAAGAAACTCCTAAACCAAGAGGACGCTCGAGGTAAATGGGCACCGAGTTATGAAGGACCTTATATTGTTAGGCAGACATTCTCTGGAGGAGCCTTAATTTTGACAAATATGGATGGAAATGAATTGCTAAGACCAACAAATGCCAATGCAGTAAAAAAACTCTATGCCTAAAAAAAAGAAAAAAAAGGAAAAAATATATAGCCTGTCAGGTCGAAAACCCGCACGGGCGACCTAAGCAAAAGTTAAGGCGTTTAAACTGGGCAAAAGTTTAAAGTCGGCAAAGGCTTTCCTAGGAGGTGCCACCTGAAGGGCTCACTGGGACAACATAAAGGAAACAAGAAAAACTGGGGCAATTTTTTTTAGTGATGATGAATTTGTGTTACAAGCAAAACTGGGGCAAATTTAAGTAGTGAACAGTGGAAGAGAATTCGTGTCACTAGCAGTCAATGGTTGTAATATCCATCTCAGAATCAGGACCCATCTAATGAGAACGAAGGAATCCAAATTGGGGCGATTACCTTTCGCTTTGTCTTTGTGTCATCCTTTGTGCTCTTTGTCGTTTTCAATGCCTTTATGCCTTTGTGAACATTCAAATGAATGAAAACACCTTTCTATTTATTTTCTTCTCTCTTATTCTTCTTCTTTCTTTATCTTGTTTCTTTCTTTTATGCTTGTGAAATCACACAGTTTATTACAAAATGCTTCGATAAAAAGGGATATGAATTCAGTATCATTGATTTGACAATTTATTGGCAATCCTCCAATTAACAAGTTAGGTCAAGGATGAGTTAGAAGTTCAAATGAGAGAAGAAAACTGAACCTACTCCCTATGCAATATGAGAGATTGTGTGCCTGATGAGCAAATTCAGAAGTAAAGCTACCCCAATGTTTGAAGATCCCAAGGAGTTTAAAACAAGTTGACGAGCCCTAGTTTGCAAGAGCTTACGCTCGAGTTTGATGGATCAAAGTTTTTTGAGGAAGCAATCAGTATCGAGTATGTAAGTGAAAAGTTTTTGATATGTTATTTTCAATCTATTGACATGATCTTTAGATTTTTGAGTTGTAGGAACGAACACTGTAATAGCTTTGAAAGTGACGTCTTTGGCCTTCACGCCAAGCTTCACTATGGAAGAACAAGCAAAGTAAAAAAACAAAAACAAAAAGAAAAAGAAAAGAAAATAAGAAAAAAAAGAAAAAAAAAATCTTTTGGGCCAAGCCCATTGCTTTTTAATTTTCGGGACGCCAGATACCCACTGTTTTTTAATTTTTAGGACACCAGATCCCCATTGCTTTTTAATTTTTGGGACGCCAGATGCCCACTGCTTTTTAATTTTTGGGACGTCAGATACCCACTGCTTTTTAATTTTCGGGACGCCAGATACCCATTGTTTTTTAATTTTTGGGACACCAAATACCCACTGTTTTTTAATTTTTGGGACACCAGATGCCCACTATTTTTAATTTTCGGGACGCCAAATACCCATTATTTTTTAATTTTTGGGACACCAGATACCTATTACTTTTTAATTTTTAGGACACCAGATGCCCATTATTTTTTAATTTTTGAGATGCCAAATACCGACTGCTTTTTATTTTCGGGACGCTAGATATCCACTGCTTTTTATTTTTCTGGACGTTAGATACCCATTACTTTTTATTTTTCGAGACGCCGGATACCCACTGCTTTTTATTTTTGGAACGCCAGATACCCAATGCTTTTTAATTTTTAGGCCAAGCCTACTATCTTTTAAATTTCGAGACATCAGATACCCATTGCCCTTTAAATTCCGGGCCAAACCCATTGCCTTTGATAATTCCAGGTCACGAGGTCACCCAGCCTCATTTCCAAACAAAAAAAAAACAAAAAAAAAACTCTTTTGATCAATAAACGTCAATTGAGTTGCGACAACTTATTGACAATATGGTGACGTCTCTGGCTTTACGCTGAGCTTCACCCTGGTAGGATTAATGATGCTATGACAACTTGTAAATGCGCGTTTGAACTCACTAGTTTTCAATTGGCATCTTTGCCTTGACCATTCACATTATCTCATGCATTGCTGGACAAAATTTAAGTTCACGTCTTTACTCGTTTCTTACGACGATCATATGAAAACTATGATTATTCATAATCTCTATTAAAAAATAAGTAAAGAGGGGCAACTGTGAACACCTAATTTTGTTTGGGTCCTTAAAACTTTTAATTTAGAAGAAAATAAAAAAAATAATAAAATATTTTATTTATTTATTTATATATTTTACTTTTACCCTTACTTCTTTAATTTCTGATATGTTTAGGTCCATTTAACTATTTTGTCCCATTGGTCTTGAGTTTCTTAAAAAAAAATGGAGAAACTAACATTACAGGAAGGTAGCAGCCAAATGAACAAAGCCAAGAGGAAAAAGGACACAAAAACATGCAAGTAGAAATGATGCAAGCAAGGCTAAGAACAAGAAGACAAAAGAAGCTTTCTTGGTGATAGCAGAAGAAAGAAAAATAGGGATGCTAGAAATTTTCAAAAATGAGACACCAAAGAGGAATAGAGCCGCTGCCAACATGCTGAGATTCAAGAAAATGTGAGCCAAAGATCTAAACACAGAAAGGGAAGGTTGCAGCCATGCAGAAGAAAGGAAAAGTGAAGCAAGCAAAAAATAGAGTTGGAAAAGGCCTGGACAATCTGCTCTCATAGAGGCCAAACCAGAAATTTGTGTGCCTATATAAAGGGCAACAACATAGAAAAAAATGTTGGATTTTTTTTGGGGAGGAAGTGGGTTGTTCTGTACGTTTTCTTTCTTCCTGGTTGAAAACTGTGAACTCACTTGCAATTGTAATTTGCTACTGGTGAGAAAAGTGAGAAGTGATATTGAAAAGAAAAAAATTTAATAGAAAAGAACTTTTAGTGTTTTTTTCCTTCTGAAACCGTCGAAGGCATATTGATTCATTCTCTTCCTATGCATTTTGACTTTTGTCATTGTTGTATACATCTGAGTTGCTACATTTTTTTTTTCATGTTCCGTCTCTCACACTATCACAGTCACACACTTCACTTTAACACAATCTCCATGAAATTACAATCCAAATCTGAAAAATAGAATCCCATGAACCCCCATGCCCCTGTGAACTCAAACAGAACCCCTTAACCAACAGATTTGCCATCCTCTCGTTGTACACCCTTGCAATCATCATGAACCAAAACACCCACAACCACCACCTATTCCACCTCCGCCACCTTCAATATCACACCATACCATACCACCACGCACCTTTTCACCCTCATTGTCTCCCCATCAAACCCCCACTAGCCACCCTTACACCCCCGCAAGACCTTCAACCAAATCCAATCCCAAAAATTCAAAACCCAAACTCCCTTCTATCTGTGCCATCATCCATGCTCCCTCTCACTCTCACTGTCCTCCACCACGAAGCCGACGAAGCCACCATGCTGCAACCGCGGTCACCGCACGTCCTCCCCCCAAGAAACCCAGATCTGGGCCAGCGTCCCTCAGTGCGCCGCGAACGGCCGTGTACCGCCACCTAGAACTCCTCCTCTCGGCCGCACCAAGCACCATGCCAGCACCGCCGCTCCCATTTCGTCCTCAGTCATAGAGCACCGTAGCACCACCCCAAGCTACCAAATCTGCCCCAAACGAGCCAACACGTCGCCGGAGCTCTTCCTCCTCCACTGTGATCTTAGATCTGTCCCCCACCCCCGATAACTCCCTCTCACGCCCTCTCTTACGCTCTCTCTCGTTGTCTTGTTCTACAGGCTAGAAAGTCTTTCTTTTTTTCGTTTCTTATTTCAAATTCCAGAGGCTTCTAGCCTCTGTTGCCAGCTTGTTTGTTTTAAAAAATTTGTCAAAAAAAATTTGGAAAGTTTTTTTTTAAGAGACAGTAACCTGTTGCTATTTTCTTTTATTTGGGCCTGCATTTTTGTTGTCTTAGGGTGTCGAGTTGGGCTAAATTTTTGAGCTTTGGTATTTTTTTTGTTAAAAAAATAATAAACAACCTTATACGATTTTATTTTGGTGTTCACAGAACAAGGGTGTGTACTTTTTTATATATTCTATTTTTTTTTTATTTTTTTGAAATAAAATAAATCACCGTTATAATAAAGTCTTTTTTTAAAAAAAAAATATACATTTAATTTATAAAGTTTCATTTAATTATAATAAGGTTGATAACTAATGGGTGACGTCTCTGGCGTGACGCTGAACTTCACTTATCCAACTTTAATGGGATTAATTGAGTCGCGATGACTTGTTAATTCAAATTTTCAAAACAAAATCTTTTTTTCTTCTTTTCTCAGTTTTTTTAATGAAATGGATAAAACAAATATTTTTAAGAGTTATAAAAATCTTGCATGATTGACTGAGGGTAACCGTCTAAGGACAGATGTATTAGAGGTGCTGTGGAGTTAAGTCTCCACCCTTCTCTATGCATAATTAGACTCCCAAACCTGAGTTTTTGAGCGTGGATCATTTTTTTTGTTTTCTAATTTTTTCTAATAAAAATAAAATTGATAGCGACTTCCTTAATTTTTTTTAATTTAAGTCGTTATTCCGCTGCGATCCCGGTCGCAACAAAAGATACACTTTTTTAATAATTTTAATCATTATGAGTTTATTCATTAAAATATTTCATTGTAAAATAATAATAAAATATAAATTTTAATCTCATATTAAAGTAAAAGAGAGAAAAAATATTAATATATATAGTATATTAAATAAATAAAAATATATTTTACAAATTTGCAGGTACATGCGAGGCAAGTATTATGACATTCATTTTGTTCTCATTTATTAAATCGATATTCATTTCTGCGAATCCCCATATGTTCAATATTTTTGTCATCCCTATTATTACCCATGAGAAGTAAGATCTTTAAAATGCAAGAATCACAATTATAAACCCATACAACATTTCAATTGAGCTCAACAAGTTAATGAATGGTTAAATTTTTTTTCTCTATTAAGAGCCCAATTTGCATATCAATGTCTACAACTTGTTATGGGTAATTATCTTTTCATTAAAACTCTATTTTAATCCTTAAAAGATATAGTATTTATTAATTTAGTTCCTTAAATTTTTTTTTTATCAATATAGCCCTTGAAACTTAAAATTTTTATTTTTTTGGTCTCATATCCATTTTAAGTTAACAATGTTAACTTTGTTACTGATGTGTACTATCAAAAATTGATGTGGAAAGTCTAACTTAGCCAACACATTAAACCTTATTTTCCTCTTATCTAGTGTTTTTAAAATTGGTTGAACCGTTGAACTAGTGAAGTGAGTGGTTCATAATTCAATCAATTTAATTGGTTAAACCATTGATATTATAATTACATTTGTTCTTTTTTCTTTTTCTTTTTTAAAAAATTATTTAAAAATTTTAAGTTAAAAATCAACTGGTTCAACCAGTTGATTTTCTAGCTTTCAATGATTTTCTTGGTTTTTACTTGTTTTTGGTGGTTCAACCATTCACTTGATTTTTTTAGTAAATTAGAATCGGTGGATTGACCAGTTCACGATTCAACCGATCCAACTAGTCCGATTGAACCAGTTTTAAAACACTACTCTTACCTCTTTTTTTTCTTTCCCTTGCAGCCTTCGATTCCTCCCCTAACCTATTCCAGCCGCTCCTTTCCTATTCTAATAAAAAAAAATCCTGTGTGCCTAGTTTCTTTTTTCTATCAATATTAATTAGCATTAAATAGAGAGGTACATATTGAACTTCCTAAAGGACCAAATTTAAAGATAAAGTGATTTTTTATATCAATGTTTTAAAAACTAAATCAGATATTGAACTGAAAAAACCTCTGAGTCATGGTTCAATTGATTCAATGGGCTAAGTTTGTGATTGAACCAGATATTATTCGAACTGGAGACATAGTCAGTTCCTAGTCCAATCGGTTCAACTGTACGGTTCAGTCTAGTTTTTAAAACACTAATTTATATTTAATTCCTTTACTAAACTCTTATTAGTAGAGTCATATTAGACATTACGAGGATAACAAATGAGTAAACCTTCACTTTAGTCCCTGGATTTGCATACACCGGTCATATTAGTCTTTGACTTTAAAGAATTGACAACTTAATTCTTAAAACCTCAAAATATTTGTCACATTAGTCCCCAGGTCTTTTGCTGTTAGTTAAACTTGATAGATATACACGCATGACATGTTAATTACTAACTTGGATACTGATGTGGCTTCTTATTTTTTCTAAAACGACATAGTTTTGATTGTGTATGAAGAAACAAAGTTCTTAACCCTAAAACGACGTCATTTTGGACCAAAATTCCTTAAGACCAACTTTCTCCCAACCCCATAACGATGTCGTATTAGAGGTGGAGGGAAAATTGCCAATTTCAATGGCATAAAAGCCCAAAACCCTAAATTCTTAATTCATTTTCTAATCTCAAATTCCATTTGCTGATTCTCTCTACGAACAACCTTGTTTTGCTATTAAGACTCCCCACCAAAATTGAATTCATCATTTTCCTGGTGGGATTCTAGCTTCAGAAAGGTATATGACCTAAACTTCAAACATTCCCTGTGTTGAGTGGTCATTGTGGTCCTTGTCTTTCATTTTTTGTGTTGTGGTCCTGCTTGTCTTCCCTTTTTTGTGTGTGTGGTCCCCTTGTTGTTTCCTTTACTCATGTGATATATGTTAAGTTTGTCCCCATTACTTTACATTGTCATAGCACACGTGCACTCAGTTTTTTGTTTGATTGTTTTTATAGTTTTTTTTACATGTATAAGTATTATTTAATAAGGCTGTGTGGTGTGTATCTGTGTATCAAATGCATTGTTTGTTTTTTTATATGTATCAGATGTATCTATATATCACAATACATGTGATGTTTGTTTCTTATCATTTTTTTGTTTGTTTTTTTTATATGTATAAGTATTTAATAAGTTGTGTTGTGTGTAATGAGTGTATCTGTGTAGATGATTAGACTTGTGTTCCATCATGGTAGTAGTTTTGTTCAAAAAATTGGATGCAAACTTTCTTATCGAGGGGGTAGAGAAGAGTGATGGCTTGAAGTTGATGAGGATATGTTGAATATGTTTAGTTTAATCAATTTTGCTTAATAGATTGGCTATCATAAGGTGGAAAACTGTTATTGGCTGATGCCTGGTAAACAACTGAAAAATGGCTTAATGAACGTGAAGACAAATACAACTAATGTGGAAGTCCAAAAATTGTCATAGAATTATGTCATGGTTTTTGGATATTTTAGTGTAAATAATACCCATAATTTCTCTAGTTTTATGAATGCAAGTATCAACATCTGCAGCTCCAAGTGTAACCCTAATAACTCAAGCTCCAATTTGTCAAAGTCCTTTTCAATCTCCCTATCTTAAGTGTTATTATTCCTTTGATTCATTTGCTTGTACTATTGATTCACTTGTACTTTGTTTGACTTATGTACTTGTATTTTCCTTCAGGGAATCAACGGACACATTGCTACACCAAAAATCTTACTAATAGGCCTAGTCTTTCCATGTGCTCTGAGTCCCATCCCTAGAATAAGGTATAAATTGCTTAGCAGACCATCTAGTTTGAGGCCACTACCTTCACCTGTCACTACATCAGTAGCAACTATTCCACCACCTGTTCCAACACACACTGCCATTGTAAGTGCTGCAACAAGACCTAGTCTACCACCTATTAGAGTAGAAACACTAGCAATAGCAAGTAAGGGAACATAAACAAGGTTCATACCAACCCTTGGTTTACTAAAGAAGATGAACTGAAGACTTGTCCCTCTTGGATGATGTATATGACTTATAATGTAAATAATAATGAGATTTGGTCCTTCCTTTCGAAACATGCTTATAAAGTATTGTTCTTGGAAATGTTGATGGTCATTTTTGATGTGTTTATGGTACATTTGTAAATGTTTACGGTTCTTTGTAAAGGCTGATGATCCTTTTGGGAATTACCTTGGACAAGGAAATGGTTTTTTTTTTTTGTAAATGGTCAATATAGAAGTTTTACACACTTATGAAAGAAGTTTGTATTGGCTTATGTCAAAAGTTGTAAGACCTACTAAAATATTAATGTAATATGTTATGTTTTGCAATTCTAAGTGTGTTTCTCTTAAATTTAGTATCAGTTTGCAATCCTAATTCAGATTCAGTATTTGTTATTTATGCATTTGCTTACAATTGAATTACACTAAACATCCAAAAATCAATGCACATCCACAATGAGCTTTAACAACTCAATTTTCTTTCATTTCATTATATCACAAAGGCCAAATGACCAATTACACATCATCATAATTACCTAATTCGCCAAACTAATAACATAACATCACCATTACACATTCCAAATCCAATTACATACTTTCCTAAATAAATTAAACCTCACATTATGATAAAAACCAGCACCATAATACATTGGCCAATTACACAACATCTTAAGACCCTAACTTCAGCTTCTAAGCTTCCAATCTTCCAAGCAACATTCAATCTCCATTCTTGATTCTCATTTGTAGCAGCCCTACTAGCAGGTTCAGTTACAGCTTAAGTGACAACTTCAATAGCAGGTTCAGTGGCAACCCCAAATCCACTATCTTCTGTCCCATTATCAACCCAGCAAAAATAGTCACAATGGTCACCATTCTGCAAACCATCATATACACAATATAGTTCACATTGCAAATCAAATACAAAAATAATAGTGCTCATCGCAACAACTTTAGTTCACTCAAACTTTTACCTTTGCCATGTACTTAGGCATCCATAGAATGGTCTACCAGGATTGGCAGTGATTTTGGATCTTCTTACCATCATTCTCTAACCATAAAGTCAATCCCTACCACTACCACTTCCTCCCTTGTAACGAGACAAATTGGTTATAGAACATGCACTCCCACTCCAGCTTCCTTTAGTGTATGATGAGGTGAATTGGGGTGGGTTTCCACCACCCATCATCTCCCAGCCTTGTTGTCAATTACGAATTTGGGGTTTTGCTTTCTAGGATTTTGCATAGGGGAATTGGGGCTAGGTAACGGTAATGGAACTCAAATAAGGGAGAATATGGTTTTGGTAAAAAAAAAAACAGCATCGTTTTGTGGGTTGGGTTTTTGTTTCTTTGGGTAGTAACTAAAGTTGCATTGTTCTATGGTTGTGGAGAGGCCATGTAAGCGTCTAAGTTGACATTTAACATGTCACACATGTACATCCGTCAAGTTTAATTGACGGTAAAAGACGCAAGGACTAACATGACAGATGCTTTGAGGTTTCAAGGATTAAGTTATCAATTTTTTAAAGTCATGGACTAATGCGACTGATGCATGTAATTTCAGGAACTAAAGTGAAAGTTTACTCGATAACAAAGTCTCTATCTCTCTCTTGTTTTGAGCCTATTTTTCGTAAGAGTGTTGGAGTGGGAAACTGCCATGTGGCAGTCCCATTGTCTTTTTTTCTTTTATTTTTGTGTGTTTTTCTAATAATTTGCTCAAATCTAATAGATCTTGAGCTTAGTTGTCAATATCTGCTTCTCTCAATGGCATAGCTTGTGACTTTGTTATCCCTTTTATGAATGTTTTTGTTGTCCTTTTTATGAGTGTTTTAGTTTTCAATTATAAGGGTGTCTTTTGTTAGCTCTCTTGTAGTTGGTCGTATCCTAATAGTTTTGTAGGTATAAGAGAGTTTCAGATATACTTTGGAAGAAGGCATAATACATTTTTCAAGCAACAACACTTTTCGTGTTGGTCTCTATTATAAAAAATGTTTAGACATCAATAGTCTTTGGGTAAGGAGCAAATCTACGGGTTGTTGGTTGATAAACTGTATTTGTTTCTTTTTTAAAAAAAAAATTGATGTTTTTTTTTAATTTGTAAATGCTGTTGAACTTCAATTGTAATGAATTTTTTTTTCGTTAAAAAACCTCTTACTAGTAGAAGTGGCAAGATTGAACTCATAAACATTAACTCTTTCTGGGTCAAATGGTAGAGCTACATATTCTTAATCGGAGTTTTAACGCCATAAATACATAGAGACATACATTGTCTCAATTGTAATGAACTCAAATCTCAAACCAAAATTCAATTCCAGGCCCTACTTTGAAATCGCTTTTACAGAATTCCACATATATTACTTAATTAGTCGAATAATACAAACATAACATTTGAGTATGAAATTAACCCAACCAAACCTATTGAGCATCAAAGGTTTTATATACCGAGCCAATCTCACTATGCTAATCACAAAATCGACATGCGAGAGACATACAGGCCACCGCTATGCTTGGTTATATTATCTACAATTCTTATATTTTTATATTAAATAGTATATTTTTTTATATTTCATATAATATTATTTATTATATTTTTTTATTATTTTTCTCATTCAATTACATATCTTAAAAAATATATAAATAATACATATACACACTAAAAATAATGTATAACTATCTCTTTCAATGTGGGATTTGTTAAGTTAGCATGTCATGTCAATTTTTTTACATTACACATCCGAATTAAAATTAATACTGTTGACTTAAAATAGATGGAGGGATAAAAAATTAAAAATTTTAAAGATTGAAGTGATAAAATTTATTTCTAAAGGACTAAATTGATAAAGGATGTATATTTAAAAAATTAAAATAGTGTTTTACTCTTATCTTTTAAATAAAAAATTGCACAATTTTTTTTTGGTCTAGGTTATATGATTGTGGAGTAAATATTCATTCTAATTCATGTACCAAAAAAATACATTTTAGTCCTTCTAATTGATCCATCATTTAAAACATCAAATTCGTCAGCTAAAAATATATGCACGATTAAATTAGTTTTTTCATGTTAGATTTTTGTCATTAAATTGATCTTTAAAATGACGTCAAATTAATTTTTGAAAGACAAAATGTTGTAACTTTTTTAAAAGCCTAAAAATATTTGTAAGTACATGAGCTGTATCGAAATATAATTAAACAAGTACGAGGTCAATCTCATAGAAACTTATAGTTATTTTAAAGTATTGAAAAATTCTTTCTAATCTAATCACACAAATTGATAAACTAAATATGCAAAAATTAAATTAAATAAATAATTGAAATAAAAAGTAAATTTAAAGAAAATAAGTAAATAAATTTGATTTCAACTAGATATAAAAGGATTAAGGGTCAGAATCCACCAAGATTAATTTTAATATTAACTATGTTAAATTATAATACTTAAATAATATATCTCATGAACATTTAACGATAAAACATGTGCTCATGAAAAATATATTAATGAAACACTAAAAATAATAATAAATTGTATAATAAAATTCTCTAATTAATAATAATTATCAAATGTATTCCTAACAAAAAATCACAATTAATATTCAACAATTACTACCGATACTCAGATAACACAAATAAATTATAAAGCATAAAAAAACGTGATTAAACTTATCTAAAAATTCATTCATATAATTTAATAAAAAATATAATTAATGAGCATTAAATCTTGAAATTACATAAAAATAATTCAACATAGTAATATTAAAACAATCAAGATTTTATCATTCTCTTAATATGAATAATTTAACAAGACATAGAGATATTATAATACAATAAAATTATTTCACTAAAATTCTCTATTGGTACTGAAATTCCAAATTCTTCTCTTGAGCGGCGCTGTGCTTTCAGCCTTTTATAGGTTAGGTTACTTTGCTGTTTGCTATTTTTTCACGTTTCCAAGCTCACAATTTTGTTTCTCCAAATTGTCTCGTGGCCCATATGCTTTAAAGAACAAATTCAAGAAGCTACAGCTTGCATTTCACGAGCTCCAACTTCCAATTGCATAAGCATATTCCATGTAATTGGGCCATGCAAACAGGACTTTTTTTAATTTCTCTTGCAAGTGATCACCTATGAGGCTTTCTTATGGGCTTTGTTAGCTTCTAAATGTCATGGTTAAACTTACTGTATGATTCTTTCACATCATTAGAAGTTATCACTTTTTTTAAATCTTGTAATTATAATGACAATCAAATAAATTAATTTTTTTAATAATTAAATAATGATACCATAAAACTATTAAAATTAATTATATTAAGTTATAGGCTATTATCACAAAACAAATGACAATTATTATTGAAGAAACAATTTAATGTATGATAAATATATAGAGGATTAATAAATGTGATGTCGTGTATTTTGGAGGACAATAGTTACAGCTTTTTGATTAATATATTTTTAGTGATAAAATATTTATTAAATTATCATTATTTTCAAATTATTTATTAAAATATTTTTATTTTAACCACGCTGAAATTTTTTATTATTTTTCGTTTCACGTAAGATGCGTCAACACATGTAACGCATCTCACGTGGATACGTTAACACCTATGATGTTTTTCACGTGGTAATGCCACACGTGATGACGTATCCACATAGGATGAATTTTTCTTTTACCGGTTCTTTAGTTTATTGTTAATTATGCTGGTATGGTATATCAGTCGTATGACCATAACCTTGTTTATAAGCATAATTTGCCACCCCATGCATGACATCGCATGTGTTGTGTATTTGTTCCAATTATTGGCCAGCTTTCGTATATAAGTGATATTTGAGTGCTATATGACTGCATAATACAATTCTCGAGCACGAACTTTAAAGTTCAAATGGGAAAGTTTTGTTGTTCATATAACCAGAGCGAGAATAGCTATATGGCCTGCACCAGAGAGGGTAAGTAAAGCTTGCAATTTTACAGGGTTCTTACAAGTTACAACTACCAACAATCAGTACAGTGACTTGGAGAACACACACACTCACATAACGCATGCACATTCACAAAAATGCTTTGTCGAAGTATATAGTAAAATCATGAATTGCTTGCAGGTTAAGTGGTGCTTTTGCTTTACGATGTCGTACAACATGAATTGCTTGCCGAGGTTAAGGGCTTCAGCTTCAGATTTATGGACATATATGCCTGGTCTTTCCAAAATCAATTGACATATATATAGATATTCACATAACTTGTACTTGATTAAAAAATGTTTTTGGCTCTACTTCAGTGAAAGATTCGCACTATCGTGAGGGCTTTAGTCATGCATAGAGTTAGAAATGGAGACCGAGAGAGAAAAAAATTGAGAAATATATCTGTATATTTTTTGAATGTATTGTATACATAAGAACAAATTTCTATTTATACAAGAAAGTTGTTATACACAAAAGAAAAACAATAAAACACAATTAAACTTAATTATGTACAGAATCAAATCAATCCCTAAAATCAATTCTTACTATTATGCTAACATCTCTTTTCAAACTCAAGTGGGTATAGAGGGACCAACTTGAATTTGGAAACTAAAGATTGAAATTGACCAGGATGATAAGCTTTAGTAAACAGATTAGCTGGCTGATTAAGAGTTTCAATAGAAATGAGATGAAGAGTATCATGAAGAATATGTTGATAAATGAAGTGACAATCAATTTCAATGTGCTTGGTGCGCTCGTGAAAGATATCATTGTAAGCAATCTGAATAGCACTTCGATTATCACAATAGCAAGGAGTGAAAGAGGATTGAGAGAAACCAAATTCATCAAGGAGCCAATGTGTAACCAGAGTATCTCAGAAGTGGTGTTAGCAAGAGTCTGATATTCTGCTTCTGTATTGGAACGAGCAGTTAAAATTTGTTTCTTGTTTTGCCACGAAATAAGAGCATCACTAAGAAAGATACAGTAACAAGTGGTGAATCAGCGATCAGTGGGATCTTCATCCCAATTGGCATCAAAATAAGCTCGGAGGATTAAGGAAAAGTCAGTTGAAAAATGAAGCCCATAAAACATAGTCCTCTTTACGTAGCTAATAATATGGAGAACAGCATCATAGTAAGTGGTACGCGGAACTGACATGAATTGACTGGCTAAATGAACAACATGTAAATATCTAGACAAGTAATAGTAAGATAAATAAAACTGTCAACTAACTGCTGATAGAGAGTAAGGTTATTAAGCACAGTACAATCTAGAGGCGTAAATCTCACATTAGGCTCTAGAGGATTGGATTTGGTTCGACTATCGGTGAGACCGACTCGAGAGATAAGATCCAAGACATATTTAGCTTGAGATAAGAAAATACTATCAATAGAGGAAATGACTTCAAGACTCAAAAAATAACTGAGGGGACCAAGATCATTCATCTTAAATTAAGACTAAAGGATGCTTTAAGATCAGAAATTTTAAAAGTATCATCATCTATAATGATCATGTCATTAACATAAAGAAGTAATATTAGTGTCCATATCAGTTTCTGATACCAAGTTAGAAATGGAAACGGAAAGAAAAAAATTAAGAAATATGTATGTATATTTTCTGAATGTGTTGTATACAAGAGAGATAACTTTTATTTATACAAAAGAGCTGCTATACAAAAAAAAAAAACACAATTAAACCTAATTATGTACACAATCAAATCAATCCCTAAAATTAATTCATAATATTACGCTAACGCATGCAATATGTATACATGAGTGAAAGCTCGTTAGATAACATTTTTCTTTTCATTTTGTTCATCAAAATTTAATTTACACAATATAAAAATTATTCTATTCCTCACACAAATTCTATCCGATTCATGAGTCCAAGTGTATTTAACTTATATGAAGTTTCAAATTAAGTTCCTACTAACATTCAACTTCATTAGTAGTCCAGTTGAGACTTTAATTAGCTCCACAACGGATGTGATTGTACTTGAAACATTTTGGGAAATCTTATATAGGTCACCAATAGCCCTCACAAATAGTTGGCCAATCATACGTAAACGAACATGAGATAGTTGGCCAATCATCTATGAGAAATTCCCTCTAGTTTGTCTACATATATATGAGATAGCAGATAACCACAAAGACTGCTTAAAAGTTAAACTTCTTTCATCTACCAAATCTTTCTAATTAATTTGTGCCATATATCCCAACGTACCGGCTGCTGTCGGCAACAGCTGATAGCTCCAAAGGATGAAAGATTTAAAATTAAGCTTGGTATGTACCCAAATCATGGCTCAACTTTTCAATAAACAAGTAAACGAACATGAAAATTACCATCTGGTTCCCCTGCAGGCTTTGTCTTTTCTCATGGGAAACTCCTTTTTGTTCCCATAGTTGGAAGACAATCCGCAGTTGCCAAGGAGCTAGTGGCATACGTTTCAGTACAAGACACTTTTTATCGTATCTTTTCGTTCATTCTGGTTCAGCACGTGCAAGATCATTTGTTAATTCTATTCTTCAAAAACACAACTCTACTACATTTAATTATATTACGTTTACCCACATATATACGTGATGAAGTGTAAAGGCTAGGTCTTAGACTGGACTGGTTGTATAGAATATTCCTGAATGTAATATATTACTTCACGTTGCAGGACAAAGAAAAAGAAGCAAAACAAAAAAGACTCAACTTCAAAATAAATAACATTTAGTGTAAGGAAGATTAATATAACACAAGAATTTAATCGGGAATATTCGAAAAAAAATAATTTAATTGGAAACCAAAAGATTATTTTAAAAAAGTCAAGGAACCCCATATATTTATATATACACGTAGAGCTACACTCACAACATTCGTGGGTATCTAATAAATTTCACATAAATGCTATATATGATTGAGCATGTGTGTACTGTGAACATTTTTCTATACACGAATTTTTCTTCGTCTGACTTCATAATGATTTCTACGTCAGAAATATTTTCCGGTACAGGAATGTTGTCCGAAACTGATTTATATATAGAAACCTCCTTGAGAATCATATAGAATGCATAGTATGTCAACTGTTTAACAAATTATCTATCGACTTTGACAAATTGTCACACGTAACACCGTCCATTAAATTAATATGAAGTCTCTCCAATATAAAAAATAAAAGAAAAATTAATGTGCAATCTTCAAACATTTGACTATAATTTTTTAAACTTCGTCCAAGGACTAATTAATGTTATGATCGGCGAGAAAGATAAGGCAACTAAACAAGTAAAATAAAATTCAAGTTTCTGCCCAAAGCGTGCAAATGAAAATGGAAATTTACAGACCCAAGGTTACAACTTACAAGGCGTACAAATCAAAGAAGCATACACAATAGTAGACCACGACGTCGTTACATTCGGCAAATTCTCAACCTCTTCCTCAAGTCTCCTATATATATATATGTAACTAGCCATTGAGAGTTGAGACATAAACACGAAAAACCTCATTACCAATTCAAAGCAATAGTGCATTGCCAAATTACTCAGCTTCTCTCCCAAAAATGGCAAGGTATCTACTTTCAAAAGCTTTGGTTCTGCTATGGCTAACCAGCATAGTGCTCACACAGGCACGATCAGAGCCATGGTCAGCACTCCAAGCCCCCAAAGAACTAACCCAGAGGCTTAGTCGTGACCCTGTGACCCTTTCACTAGCCTCAACCGATTTTGGCCACATATTTCACGAAAACCCGTTGGCAATTTTTGCGCCATCGTCTATCAGTGACATCTCAAACTTGATAAAATTCTCAAACTCTCTTCCCATCCCTTTCACTATAGCTGCCCGAGGGCAAGCCCACTCGGTTCATGGACAAGCCATGACACGTGATGGGGTGGTGGTGAATATGACTGAGTTGAACAGTTTTAGAAATGGGGCTGGGATTGTAGTGTCTGATGAGAAGACACCATTGGGTTATTATGCAGATGTTGGTGGGGAGCAGATTTGGATTGATGTGCTGCATGCAACCCTTGAACGTGGACTTACACCCCTCTCTTGGACTGACTACTTGTTTTTATCGGTTGGTGGAACTCTCTCCAATGCTGGGATTAGTGGCCAAGCATTCCGATTTGGTCCTCAAATCTCCAATGTTCATGAATTGGATGTTGTTACAGGTATCAATTATTCTTTTCTCTAACAACTTTTCCAAATGTAAAATTCTTTAAAATTTTATATTAAATTCATGATAATTGAATTTTTTTACGATGAAGACAAATAACTTATATAAAAAAAATATTCTGAAAGCCAAATATATATAGAATATGTTTTTTATCGATCTAACTGTTAAATTATAATTGTCTAATACTTTAATCATTTGTATTAAATTTTAAAAAAATTAAATATTAATAAGAATGTAATCAAATAATTCTTATTTTCATATATTTCAAAAATATATATTACGTTGATCTTAACGTATATCAACGTAAGACTTAAATAATTTTAAATTAATGTAAAATTTTATAAATTTGATTTATATAATAGAAACTTTTAGTCTAATGGTAAATTTAATAAGAAAATTATTTAATAAAAAATTATTTAATAGTGTAAGAATGACTTTGATTTATACCGATATAACATAATCATTCTCATATATATATATATATATATATATATATATATATATATGGAAGGATCCACTTACATTTAATATAAGTAAAAATATTTACATTTAATGTAAGTAAAAAAGACTTACACCTAATCTTACATCCTTTATTTTATTGTGATCATGTAGTTACGATAGAAGATAAATGATAGTCACAAGATTACAATAAAATGAATAGTATAAAATTAAATGTAAGTCTTTTTTATTTATATTAAGTGTATGTAGATCCCTTTTCATATATATATATATATATATATGTGTGTGTGAACTAAGAAATTTGGGAAAGGGATCAAACGGCAGCTACTAGCATCACATACGCCAATACAAAACGAAACATTCATGGAATAAATAGTTATTATTAGGTTTTAAACTTGAGGTATTCTATGATTATCCAACCTTTAAAATTTCGTAAATACATCCCCTTGAATATTTTGAGCATATATTATTAAAAAAAAAATCAGAAAAATGGTTTTATTGAATCAAATCAATTCAAAGTAACGGGTTGATTAAGCTAACTTGATAAGTCACATCATATCTTTATAGAAGATTTTAAACTTGTCTTTTTATGGAATGAAAATTGACCATGTCGTTAAAATATCATGTAAGATGCAGGGTTATGTACCTGCTTATAAGATTGGTAGTTTCTTTGGAACTTTGCTAGGTTCAAAATCAGATATCGTCCGCCACCTAATTGAGGTTTATCTCTTAATTTACAACTTAATATGTCTATATTGTCACAGTGGATTAAAATATATGTAATGTAATATATTTTATCTCTAACAAAAAAAATAAATAAATAAAATCAGTTCAGTCTATTTTCTAAGTAATCTTTTGCTTAGCACTTTGGCTTTGGGCGGGCGGGCTGCGGTTTTGACTGTAACCATAATAACAAAATAATGTCCTTTGGTTTTGATTCTTCGCTAGTATTATTTATTTCGGTGTGGTACTTAGTTTATGGTCGGTTCTTTAACAATCTTATAAACATCGAATCTACACACAGACAAGAAAAATCTAAAATTAAAATGAATGTAACTGTCAAATGACTTCATCGTATATTTATCAAGATTCCATATTAATGATTAAATCAAAGATAGACTACGACATGAAATACTACACCGTTTATTATCCTATCCTATTCGACCGGCTTGGATTGTATACCCTAATATAATTTATGTCGACCAATCTCTCGGTCTTAACAATAAGTCAGCCACTTGTCAAATAAAAATTCATGCCTCTCTTTACAGATAAATTCTTATCTAAATATGATGTATTATAGTTAGGTACACTAAATTAATTAAGACTTAATATTTTTATAAATTTTTGTATCTTATAATTAATTTTATGATATTTTATGAAAATATTAAATCTTTATTGGTTTAGTGTATTCAAATAGGTGCACTATATTTAGATAATAATTTTTTCTCTTTCTATAGCATCTTAATATCTTTTTCATTTAAAATTATCTCTTTAAAAGAAGTTTATTATTCCCTGCTTAATTTTAAGAAAATCTACAAAAAAATAAATAGCAGAAGTCAACTCTTTTTAGGTCTAAGGAAAGATATACTCCTGCATTCGAATTTTGCCATTTGGTGGTCTTGCAGGTTTGCTGAATATGCTATTCAACGTATTACATATTTAGTGGCTGTGGTAAGACAATTGAGAAATGATTTTCTAGTGGTGTGGACAAATAGTGATATAAAAAAAAAATTAAATGAGTACAATTGAAGTTTAAGCTAGTTTGGTGTGCATTTTACGTTAAACTGGGATGTTGGAATAAATACAAATACGGGAGTAGTATGCCTATTTGGATAAGCAATTAAACAGTACTGAAAAAAAAATTATTTTAATCAAATTTCATCAAGAAACACTCCATTTATTGCAGGTTCTATAGTGCATTTAAATGTGTTTGATTGGAAAGAAGGGATTTTGGTATTTATGCGTCAGTGTTAAATATAAATTTTAATTCTTAGGAGTTGCGCAAGGTTTATAATTTAATTTTTTTTAATCTCAGTACATCTATGTACATTTTTTTTTTGGGCTGTGATACACAAATCTTCTTTGGGCACATACTATACATACATCTTTACACTTGGCTTCTACAGGGAAAGGAGACCTACTGACTTGTTCTGCGGAGAAGAACTCAGATTTATTTTACGCCGTTCTTGGAGGTTTAGGTCAATTTGGGATTATAACCAGAGCTAGAATAGCTCTAGGGCCTGCACCCAGGAGGGCAAGTATTATTTTATTTTATTTATTTAGTACAGATCTTATTTTATTATCAAAACCACCAATGATCTGTTAAAAAAAAAAATCCATCCATACATCATTCTTGTTAGTAAGTCACAATCACAATTAGTTGCTTGCTAGTAATTCCTTTATACATAAGTCAAACTTACAAAAATGTTTGATAGAGATAATTAATCTTCATTATTATCCTTAATTAATAAAAAAATGTTTTTTTAATTGCTTGCAGGTGAAGTGGCTCCGTTTGCTTTACAATGACTTCTCTGCATTTTCTGGAGACCAAGAACATTTAATCTCATTCAATGGAAGCAATGAAACTAATGCAGCCGATTATGTAGAAGGTTTGCTTTTGCTAAATCAGCCGCCATTGGACCTATCCTTTTATCCGGCACCTGATCAGCCTCGCATAACTTCCCTGGTAACCCAATACGACGTCATCTACATCCTTGAGCTTGTCAAATATTACGACAATAATACTCAAGAGCACATCGACGAGGTAATTAACTAAATCATGTTGTTTTCCTTTTCTTTTGTTAGGAACCAATTTTTTATGATTAATTTATCTATGAAATATTTAATTAACTTAATTATATATCTTGTTGTTACTTGAATAGGATGTTGAACTTTTGGTCCAAGGGCTAAAGTTTGTTCCTACGTTTATGTTTGAGAAAGATGTGTCGTACGAGGAGTTTCTGAACAGAGTTCATTTTGACGAGCTTGTTCTTAGGTCACATGGACTTTGGAATGTCCCTCATCCTTGGTTGAACCTCTTTGTTCCAAGATCTCAAATCTTGGACTTCGATGAAGGTGTGTTCAAGGGCATTATCCTTAAGCAAAATATTAATGCAGGAGTACTTGTTCTAATCTACCCCATGAACCGAACGAAGTAAGTTTCATATATGAGATTAATTAAAGATATTCATTACAATCACAACAAATAAGTATATTTGGTAGTTTGGTATTTGTGCGGGGTTAATGGAATTAAAATACATTAATTCTCACAGGTGGGATGATAAGATGTCAGCTGTTACACCTGATGAAGATGTTTTCTACCTCGTGGCTCTTTTGCCCACATCTGGGTTTGATCAGTTGGAGGCATTTCAGGCTCAAAACCAACAGATATTACAATTTTGTGTGGATGCTGGCATTGGGATTAAGCAATATCTCCCCCAAAACAAAACACAGGAAGAATGGGCTGACCAGTTTGGCCCCAAATGGAAAGTTTTCGAAGAAAGAAAAGATCAATTTGATCCCAAAAGAATATTGTCACCTGGACAAGGGATTTTCAATTAAACAATAAGCTAGGTTTCAATTTCCTGTCTTTTATTTAATCTCTTTTATATGAGTAAATAGTAAAATTAGTTCTTGAAAGATATATCGTTAGCTATATTAGTTACTTAATGATAAAAATTACTTTTGAGGTCTATGAATATCATTTTGTCATTCAAATAAGTCTTTGAATATCTACACATTAACTAATTTCAGAGATTAATTTGAACGATGAAATGTACATTTAAAGATTTTTAAAATAATTTTTATCATTTAAAAACTAATATGACCAACACTATATCCTTTAAGATTAATTTTACCTTTTACTCTTTTTATATTAATTTATTGTACAGTTATTAATTAAGTATAGTTTACTATTATATTTCTTTGTCATCAATATTTAAATGTCTGTATACTCTGTAACGCATGTCACTATATATTTTCTGTTCTGATAATAAAATTGATTTGGCTCGTATAAGATGGCTCTTCCTGAATTTCCAATAGAATTGAAAACCCAATAGAAACCATATATATTTTTGTACAAGTGGTAACTCGACCTATATATCCTACTTTAGAAATAAAATTGAATGATATGAACAAAAATTATATATTAAAAAATACCAAAAAAATAGTTCATGTAGTATTATTATGATCCATATAATTATGATCGATTAACCTTTTGACTTTTGCATATTAATCAATACCTGTATTTATATAAATTTTGTATATGAATTTAAACATAATATCTTGTGCTACGTAATTATAATAAAAAATTGATAAGTAAAATTACTCTACTCAACACGCACAAATTTTCGTACGTAAATTTAATTAGATATGTGTTTGCAGGTTCAAAAGTCTTATATATGATATGCTTAATAAATAGGAAAATAAAAAAAGTAAAAGTGGCCATAAATAACCCTCATGTGACTGGGTGAGAGGAAAATTCATGTGAAATAAAATGAATGGACATCATTAGTCATAGTAATACATCCAAGTTGCCAAGCATGCAACCAAATTATAACAGTCTAAAATTACTTTCTAGCCCTCGTTCAAAAAAACGAAAAACATTCTAGCCATTCCAGCACTTAAATTCCTCATTTTCCTCTATGGAACTGAGAATTCAAATTAAATTTCGGGTTGTGCAATATATATAGCTCGAAATAATGCGCATTGCAAACTACCAATTTAACGTACAAATTAAATAGAGTTACATCGATGATTTTATATTTAGTTAACACATCTCCTTAAATAAGAACACTTGAATTTGAAACGTGGTTAATAACTCGCTATATTTTGTACTAAAATTTTAATTAATTATAAGGAATAGAATTTTAAGAAACCATCTAACTCTTGAACACTTGATTATAAAATTTTAATATTATGTAAAAAAATTAATAAAAATTTTAATATTATGTAAAAAAAATTAAAAGTCAAAATGATTTTATATCTCAACATATATAAGCTGCTTGACATGGCGCGTATGCTCAAGATAAAACAACTGAAAGAAACATAAATGTAATTAATCTTCATTCATAACTGCACAGTCGAAGCTAGTGTGTATGGCGGTAAGTAACTAAACAATTAGACACATGACATTTGCCTTTGGTGGCAGAGAAGTCTGCTGGTAAGTGTAAGATATTTTTAAGTAGATACAAATTTAAAATGTTAAATTTATTTATATTTATAAAAAAATAAAGAAAAAATAATTTTTTATAACGAATAAATTTAATAAAATTTGTTTTTTTTTCTAATTTTTTGTAAATATATATAAATATAAATTTAATATATTAAATTTATGTCCATATAAAAATATCTCGATAATTGCTGCCAAATAACATGCTGTTGTGCCATCAGCAATACAGCTCGCCTGCTCTGCTGGTTCATGCTGCCAAATTGACATGCACACGCTATTTGCCTACAGCAGGCCTACCATGGTTCAGCGAGTAGGTCACTGGGGCTTGAGCCTTGGAATGCTCCATATATATAGCCTTCCTAGTTTGATTGTTGCTTGCTACTAATCATCACCACTCAAAATGTCTTCTCCGGTTAACCCACACGGCAAATCTGCTCTGCATATTGCTCAACCTGTAATTTTGCATTTTCTCTGCATATTATCAATCTAAGCACAATAAAGTGTAATGTTAATGTAAACATTGAGAGTGTGAGATTGAAACTTGTTTATACCATGAACAACTATCTCAAAAATTTAAGTTATCATGTAAAAGTTCATTAATGAATTTATTATTTTTAATAGAATCGTAATTTATTTCTACGGCAACTAATTACTAGTTAGAAATATAAATAAAAAGATAAATATTGATAAATTTGTGTATATTTTTAAATAAATGAATACGAAAGAGTTAGTCTCTATTTATATACGAAGACTCAGTATAGGAAAGAAAAATAATAAAATATAATTATATACTAAATCAATTACAATTATCCCTAAAATTAATCGTGATAAATCATAATCTCAATCATAATTAATCACACTAACATCTCCCCTCAAACTCAAGTGGGTATAGAACAAACGAACTTAAGTTTAGAAATTAGAATGCGAAATCAGTCAAGATGATGAGCTTTGATGAACAGATCGACTAACTAATCAAGAGTGTCAATAGAAATGAGATAAAGAACACCACGAAGAATGTATTGATGGATAAAGTGGCAGTCAATCTCTATATGCTTGGTGTGTTAATGAAAAACATCATTGTAAGCAATCTGAATAGCACTCATATTATCACAGTGAAGAGCAGTGGGAGAGGACTGAGAAAATCTCAAGTATTCAAGAAGCCAACGTAACCAAAGTATCTCATATATGATGTTAGCTAATGCCCGATATTCTGTTTCAGTACTGGAATGTGCAATTAAAGTCTATTTCTTGTTTTACCATGAAATAAGTGCATTATCAAGATAGATACAATAGCTAGTGGTGGATCGTCGGTCAGTGAGATCTTCACCCCAATCAGTATCAGAATAAGCTTGGAGAACCAAGGATGAGTTGGCTGAAAAATGAAGTTCATGAAACAAAGTTCTTTTTATATACCGAATAATACGTAGAACACCAACATAATGAGTAGTGTGTGGAACTGACATAAACTGACTGATTAGATAAACAACATATGAAATATTTGGACGATTTACAGAAAAATAATCAAGCTATTAACCAACTGCTGATAAAGAGTTTGATTATCAAGTATAGTACCATCTAGATAAGTAAATATAACATTAGGTTCTAGAGGGGTGGACTCGATGCGTCTGTCGGAGAGACCGACTAGAGAGATAAGATCTGAGGCATATTTAGCTTGAGGCTGAGAAATGCCATCAGTAGAAGAAAGGATTTCAAGTCCCAGAAAGTAATTGAGAGGTCCAAGATCTTTTATCTTAAAATGCTAACTCAAGAACTGTTTAAGCTTATTAATATCAGTAGTATCATCACTAGTAATAATCATATCATCAACATAGAGAAACAACACAACATTACCTCTATCAGTTTTGCGAGTAAATAGGACAGAATCATGGGCACTGCAGGAAAAGTCAAACTGACTGATAATACTGTGAAACTTGGCAAACCAAGCTCGAGGTACTTGTTTGAGACCATATAAAGTCTTTCGAAGAAAACAAACCTTATTTGGTGGGTAAGTGTAACTAGGAGATGAGCGCATATAAACTTCTTCTTCTAAATCACCATTAAGAAAGACATTCTTCACATCCATATGATTTCAAATCCATTTCTGAGTGGCTGCAATAGCAAGGAAAGTACAAACTAAAGTGATGCGAGCAACAAGTGCAAAGGTCTCCTCATAATCAATGCTATATTATTGAGTGAAACCTTTGACAGCCAAACGAGCCTTATATTGCTCAATAGAGCCATTAGAACAAGTCTTGATCTTGAACACTCATTTATATCCCACAAGTGTCTTACCAGAAGGGGAATCAATAAGGTCCCAAGTATTACTGTTCTTCAAAGCTTATAACTATTCTTGCATAGCATGCCGCCAATGAGGATCTGTGGAGGCTTCTTGATAGGACTGATGTTCATGTAAGTGAAGCATGGTAGAAAAACAATGATAATCACGAAAATAGGTGGGCTGAGTTCTTACCCTAGTTGGATGCTCAGAAGGAAGATGTGGTGCAATAATAGGTGCATGATCTACGTCTAGAACAACATCATCGGGAGTGACTGAAAGCTCACTAAAGGAACTTGCATCAGAATCACTAGGAAAAAGATCAACAAAGGGGTTAGTAAAAAAGAGAGTTGAAGTGGAAGTGAAGGACTTGAGCTTTGACAGTGAGGAGAACATGGTGTCTTCCCAAAAGACGACATGACGGGAGATACAAATGCATTGATAGATTAGATCCCAACAACGATAACCCTTATGTTTAGTGTCATAACCAAAAAAAGCAATAGAGACGTGCTCGAGGCTTAAGTTTAGTGCACTCATGAGGTTGAAGGAGAATAAAATAAGCGCAACAAAAAATTTTAAGAGAGTTATAGGTGGAGACGTACAACGGGAGATACATTACCCAGAATAGAGGAAGGAAGACGGTTAATGACATAGACAACGTTGAGAGCAGTTTCACCCCAAGCACGTTCAGGACAAGAGGAGGAGATAAGCATAGTTCAGATAGAGTAAATGATATGACAATGTTTTTTTTCAGCACGACCATTTTGCTGAGAGGTACCAGGATAAGAAAACTCAGAGAGAGTACCCTGTTCAGCATGAAATGTGAGAAGTTTTGAATTACTATATTCAAAAGCATTATCCTGATGAAAAACTTTAATTAATTTTGAGGAATGAGTTTTGATTATAGTAGCAAAATTAATGTAAACTTGAGGAAGTTCTGAATGATTTTTTTTATTAAATATATCCAAGTAAAACAAGAAAAATCATTAATAAATATTACAAATATCGATTACCTCCCATAATTAGTGTGAGGGTAGGCCCCTAGACATTAGAATGCACAAGGTCAAAAGGAGATTTAGAAATAGAGGTACTTTTACTAAAGAAAAGTGCAAGTTGTTTAGTAGTTTGACAAGAAATGCAGTGAAAAGACTCATTATTGATCGAATCTGGAGCCCCTTGAGATAATAGGGGACATAACTTCCTTAGAGAACTATGAGCAAGACGTTGCTGCCATAGTTGGATGGAGGTGAATGTTGCATAAAGATTTGAGGCAGAAGGAACATGAAAGTTGGTGAGCTCAAATAACCTTCTGACTTTACATACAGTCCCTATGACTTGTCCTATCTGTGGTTCCTGCATATGACAACCGGAAGAATAAAATATGACTTCACAACCAAAATCACATAGTTGACCAAAAGAAATGAGATTAAAGTTTAATTTGAGAATGATATATGCATCAAGTAAGTTAAGAGTGGGCAAAGAGACAGAACTCTTATGACTAACATTCATAAGAGATTTGTCGACTGTATGTATAGAATGTACAATGTCATTAACAGACAGGGATGAAAAAGATTGAAATGTGGATGTCATATGGTTACAACAAGCAGAGTACCATTTAGTATTACCTAATGTGGTTGATAAAGCAGAAGAAGTATTACCAGAATTGGATAGTAGATGCTTAAAGAGGGATATAAGATCATATGACTTAGAAGTAAAGGCAACTTGAGGTGTGGCTGAAGAACTTGAGGATCCTTTAGCAGCAGTAAGTAGTAACAAATACAAACTTTGAAGAACTGAGACGAAGTTAAAACCTGTTCTGATTAGACCTTGGATAATATGTGGGATAATTCTCAATCAAGTATCCTAGGTCTTTACAATATCTGCAACATCTGGGGACAATGAGTACAACTGAATGAGACTAAGCAATATCTACTTTCTCCATTATACCAAGGAGGAATGCAAAAAATTAAACTTTCTGAGTTTGAAATCTAGATAAAAGTCTAGAGTTTGGGCTCTGAAATCTAGATCAAAGTCTGGAGTGTAGAATCTATGATTAGATCGAGAACTTAGACGCTTTAATAACAAGGTAAAAATAAAAATAGGAAGATAAATATTAATAAATTTGTGTATATTTCTGAATAAATAAATACAAAAAGACTAATCTCTATTTATACTATAAAATTGCTATACAGGAAAGGAAAATAATAAAATAAAATTATATACTAAATCAATTATAACCATTCCTAAAACCAATGTATTCAATCATAATCAATCACGTTAACATTACTATTTGGGTATATCTCTAACAATTCAAGACATTTTTTTTAGAAGAAAATTAAGTCATTAGGCTGCACCATTGACAGATTTAACGATGATTAACTTTTATCATCTATTTTCTGTCTTGTGCCTTGATTCTGAAAGATTCTTAGCTATCTCTTAGTAGTCTAAATTAATCACAACTTAGTAGACACTAGACGTGGCACGTGGGGTTCGATCTATCACAAATTCATCTCAATCTGCTTATTTTGGTAATTGTAGAGAAACACAATCCCCAGCTACAATCCTCACGATTTAGCCTTTAAGGATATGCAAGTTATATCATTTCATTAACTTCAAAGATGTAGGGGAGAAAAAAGAAAAAGATGGTGATGGTTTTTATTAAGTTTGGCAGTACATATAGGTAGCATAATCATCACGTGAAAAATGGACCAATTTGACATATGAAGCCTCAGTCTAGAAGAAACCAGCAGTGAGTCTTGGTGCTGTCATCCACCAACACCATAATTTTCATGAGGAATACTAGCTAGTAACACGTACCACGTATGTAGCGTGGTCCATGCTCAGTCCATCTAGATCCACTATTTTCTTTCTGAAAATCTTGTTTTATGATATATGTCGTAAATGTGAATGCACCCCAGCATTCTCATTCGCTTTTTGATTTAAAATGTTTGAAGCATGTAGTTCAGGTCCACACGGGAAAGAGGTTCCTCACAAAAGCCAGACATTGCTAAAGCATAAAATGAAACTCAAGCAAACAAAATAGCAAGCAAGCTACCAATTGCTTTCTGTGGTACTCCATGTCGTTCCTCTTTTCCTTGTTAATTATGATAGCATCAAGTTTGTATATCTTCACCCGTGCATGCGGATCATCTTTAGAATCTTTCGAGATCATTACCATTAAGATTCTCATGCCATTTTTTCTACAACACAACCCAATATTGTATATGACCCGCGACAAAATAATTACTACACTTTGGAAAATTAGGAACGATTCTCTGAAATGTGATGTGATCTCTCCAACTTTTAACAACCTTATGTTTCAAAAGAAAAAGATGCACCGATATATGAAGTGAACAGAAAAGCTCATTTTACGAATACCTTGAAGAGATATGCCTCTCATGCACGGGGGAACTAGGATAGAAGGGCAAAATTATAATTTTCAGTGGCTAGCTGAAGTTTATATTTTATAAAAACACTAACAAAAACTTAAGGTTGTGTTTGGATGGAGTATTTTGAAATTTCAAAGTATTTGAAATTTAAAAAATTTCAATTGCATTAATTTAATTCCCTTCATTTGTAAAATATTTTGTTTGGATAAAGCAATTAAATTCTCTTAAATTTTAAATTCTTTGTTTGGATAAAACAATTCAATTGTCTTCATTTGAAAAATCTCTTTTTAAAATATTTTTGTAAAATTGGAATTTTAATACAAAATTTTACAAAACAAAATAAACATCATATAATATATTTTTTATTAATGGTAAAAATAAATAAAATAAAATAAAATAAATTTTAAAAAATAAAAAATCTGCATAAAATGAAAAAATTAATATACCATTTTTATAAAATGAAAAGATTAATATACCATTTTTATAAATTATCATTAAGATAAAATTCCTTGACAACCATTTACAATACTAAGCAAAAAATTGGACTAGGCAAAAAAAAATATAGTAACAAATATTGAAAAAACACCTCAAAACTAAGCCTAGTAGAATCAATATAATTGTGATATAAATTAAACACAATGTAAGAAACAAAATAGAGACTGAATCTGCAATTTAATATCTCAACTAACGGTATTTTAAAATTTGTAATTCCATATATATAACTAGTAACAAATATTTAAATCACACTAATAAATTTCGCACATGTTTCCAACTCCACATCTAATAACTAGAAACAAAGATTGAAATAACACAAAGTAATATCAACTCTCAAGCATGTTTTCAACTTGACATTAAGACATAAAAGCCAAGATGTAATCCTTCGTCTTCTCTAATGGAAGAGCTTTCACAACCACTGGTTGACTTGGATTTTCTGTCAACCAATTAATTGCTTTCAGCCAATGTGCGTTATCAAGATCAGGTATTTTCTCCAGCTCATTCATCACTTCTTTAACATTTTTCTCCTCCGTCTTCTTTGTAGTTGCTTGCACGAATTTTTTCAACGACTCAGCCATTTCTCTCATTGAAGCAACTATCCCATCTTTTTCTCCACTTTTTCTTCGGGATTGCGTGGAAGTAGACGATGCAGATTGTCCTCTTTTCTTCGTTGCTCTCAGGGGAGGCCATCCAACTACCTGACTGTGTAAGAAATTCAATCACAACAGAAATGACAATCACATCAGTAAAGAAATAAGAATAAAATTGATAAATATTTTATTCATTTTGTTTCTAGAAAGGGCAAGACACCAAGGACATCATTGAGAAAAATTAGAACCAGAACCATCAGAAAAGGAAACAAAGTGTCTTGCACATGGAAAACTTCTTGTTGAGAAATGTAAATAGTAAACCAATTATTTTGGATAGAAGTAAAAACACTAAATTTAAAAGCAAGAATTTTATTTATTTATTTTTTGGTACAATAAAAGCAAGAAAATTACTGATGCCAAATGATAACTCTGCATACTACATATTCTAAGTTGGTAATTTCTACAGCATAGGTTGAGTTTCTGCTTTACTTATTTAAGAGCAAGAGTACAAGAGTTATGCGATCTTTTCACCAAAGTTGTTTTAGAATTCAAACTTGCGTCCTCAACAAGACTACAGTACAGAACTCATAAATATCTATAATCCCCACTATAATAAAAGATTATTATATGTAATGTAACCTATTCAAAGTTGAAACCAATGACAACCAAACCAGGAAGATATGGAGATACTGAACTAAAAATAGTAGCTAAACTTAATGATCTATCAAGTAAACCAAGATCATAAGGAGAAGACATAAGTAGGATGACTAAATTGGAAAGCATGTGCTATAAACATTAAATAGCATAACAACGCAAGTCATTTCTTATATCATATCAACAGAATCAGCAGCTCTCTTGGTCCCAGATGTGACATTAAAAAGAAAAAAACAAAATCAATTTCACATAAACCAAGTGAAATATGATGTTATAAACCAGACCAAAACTTTGAGACATGCAATGAAATAAGAAGAACAATAAAAGCAACAACAACCAGTAATATACCTTAGATGCTTTGAAACCAGAGAATCCAAGGAGAACAGAAAAAGAAAAAGAAAAAAAAAAAGATGAAGCTGGGATGTCCAGAATGATCAGAAAATAACCCTCCAACCATTTATTTGGAGCGATCATTTGGCAAAAAGCCACCATCATTTATCAAGTTAAATTACACACCTCTAACAAATTTAATAGTCATTAGTCAACTGCATAACAAATTGAATCAAACAAAATGAAAATATATAAAGTAACTATAAAATTAAACCAATTCCATATTGCGCCTTGTTAGAGAACTATGATCACAATAGTGTTATCATATAGCAATAGTCAACAGAAGTACATGTATTGTAGTGATTTGCTCTTGGTAACTAAAGATCTATATGGAAATAAAAATTTTGATGTACATGTACTTAGTATAATTTTGCTATTGCCAATTTTAAGTTTAATTTTTTCCACGACTTAATTCCAAAGTTCATTTACAAACTTGACAATAAGTAGATACTATTTTCTTTGTAAAATTGGTAAAAGCAAAAGCACATCGTCGGTGCCTAGTAATCTGAACTTGTTTGGGCTATCACAATCATATATTAAAATGAAAGCTATGAACTAACCTTCTAAAAATGGCAGTGGATCCAGATGAATTTGGCAACAATTCCTACTGAAAAACAAAAATTGTTGAATTTAGCATCCAGATGACTTGACTTCAATTCCAATATATAAAAAACATTCAGCATGCTTAGGAAAAAGGATGACAAGATTTGAAGCAAGTGGTCTCAAAACAAAACATATAATAGGGACTTAGATCATGCAGAAGAATTAGGAAAAGGAAAAATCATTGCTCCACAAGTATAAAAATATCACATCTGCAGTAGTCCCCAATTTATTCTCACCAATAGCCACAACCTCAAAAGACAAATGCCAAATTAAAAAAACAAAACAAGAGAAAAAGGACATAACAATGGAAGACACACAACATCAAGCATCCCATAAGGACCCTCTTAGTAAGCTGAATTACATTATTTTTATTTGAATATCAGTTGAAAGTTCAATGATTTAAATAGCTTAAAACACACTACAATCCTTGGCCTAACACTTGATGAAGCCAAACTTAGACAACCAAGTAGCAGGGCCAACAAACACGTAACAGTTAAGTCTTTGTGTTCAACAACTTTTGAGCATGCCAAAATAGATTGAAGATACCCCGTAATCCAACAAACATTAGATGCCAGAAAGTGAAAATTTGTGCATTAACAAAATATTTTATAATCCAAACCAAGATTATGTAGAAGACAACACATTTTCTGGTGCTCTCATTTGCTGCAGGTGCAAAAATTTAATACAACAAACGAATTAAAAAGCAATTTACAATCCACCAGGAGATGCATGGGTTGATCATTACACATAAAATTTGGTCCTTAATAAGGGTCTTTTTAGAAACATTTTCTCAGCACAGCAAACTTCACGTTAATGGGGTCCAAATGCTCTGAATCCCAAAAAGCAAAATGAGTAAATAAAAACATGCAATGTAGAACTGATTGACAAAGATGTAAATGCTGATGACAAGTGACAACATTAATATATCATAATTCTAGTGAGACACAAAAATCAGAAGTTGACCATCTTTAGCTAATTCATGCTCGTTTGGGATGTGGCCAACGTGAATGTAGAAAAAATACATATGGAACATCATATAGGTATCTAATTGGATACATGGTATCATCAGAAAAATTGAACAAAAATTCTCCAAAGATGAATATCACAGTGTGAGCTGAGAAAACAAAGAAAAAAATAAAAAGGTGGGGATTACCCCTGACTTGGGTCGCAGCTGAGTAATTGAGAAGCATCTTGTGCCTCAATTCTTCCCCAATTTCAGTGTCTGAAACCCTAGCGCTCTTTCTCTCTTCAGATTCGTTCTCCTCTCTCTGTCGCCGTGGGTGCCACCACCAGTGCAGGGATGATGGCAACATGGAGGCTAAGACGCAGCTGCAAGTCGCGATGTGGAGGCGCCGGCGAGGTGGATGCGCCGTTGGAGGGCTAAGAAGACAGATCGAGAACGGTGAGATGGGAGAGGAGAGAAAACGCGTACGAGTAGAAAGGTAGAAAGGTAGAAAGGAGAAAGGTGGACGGATTTTGAAAATTCCACCTACGTAGGTGGAAATTAAAATTCTTTAATTTTGATAAACAAAATTCTTTATTAAAATGCTTTAGAATTTTTAAAATTCTTTACTTAATTATCCAAACAAAGTATTTTACAATGAAAAATTTTAAATCCCTTAAAAAAATACATTACCTCATTTAAATACTTCATCCAAACACACCCTAAGGGTTTTTTTTTTAAAAAAAAAAATTAGAAGAAGGTTGAGGGGGTCGCCCCCTGGGGCTGAAAGTAGCTAGCAGATGATTAAGCGTGAGTTATGCTTGTTAGCTAGCGGATGATAAGTTTGGGACTTGAAAGTTCAAACTTCCCACCCTGCAATGTCCCTAATTAAAATTCACCTTACTTTACCAGTTAATGACTGAAATCAAGTTACAAAAAATGTTTATTTCCAACTCGAGTCGAATTTTGAGTTGAATAATTTTTTATTGACTTGAACTGAATTAGATACAATTCAGTTCGACTCGTTTTCAGTCTTACCAGTTCTTGAACTAGGGGTACCTCACGTAAATACTGAATTGATCAAGGACGCTTAATCACAAGGAAACTGCTACAGCTACAAGTTACCAGTTACTGTCAGAGATTTAAAGCCTCTCATGCACCCTAAGTGTTTTTTGGCCTGGATGGCTTGAAGCATACACAATTTACAGCTCATTTTATAGTGAATGTTGTCATGTGTATAAATGAAGGAGTGTAATGTCATTAATTATACATATACTAGTTTATGCCACCCTTAAATTTTACGGGATATTTTTAATTATTATTTATTTTATATTTTTAATAATATAATTTAATTTAGTCTTTTATGCATATTTATTATATGAGCAAAAATATGCTCTAAAATAATAATAATAATAATAATAATAATATCAGCTCAAAAATAATAATAATAATAATAATATAAAATTTAATTATATACATATTAATATCCATTAAATTAACCAAATGAATGATATCAGCTATAACTTAAATAAAACAAAAAAGTCAAATATGTAAAAAAAGAAAATATATAAAGAAAGCATATATCTAAAGCTCTTTAAGTAAAAACTTAAAAATTAGAAGAAAAAAACTCAAAAAGAAGAAACAATTGGTGATTTTTATTTTTAATATTTTTAAATGTGCAATGCACAGAATATTAAAGAGAGTAATAAGAATAATGATTTACTAATGATAGAACCATAGAATATTAATGTCCAAATATCAATAATAAGAATACTAAAGAACCATAGATATTAATGATAGGAAGCAATTATTTGAAAAACGATTTATATTTTAGTTGTAGCAATGTAAATTAATTCCTTCATATCTAGAAAAAAAAATTTTGGTGAATTCATATACTCAAAATTTTACTAACAAAAAACAGCAATTACAAGTTGTTACATTGCATATATGAGTAATCCTATTTAAGTTGCTATTTTTAGTATCATTTTGAAGCTTTAAATACACTTATGAAAAAGTACTTATTTTGAAGTTTTTTTAAAAGGAAAATATTTTTAAAGAAAAAATTATTTTACATTTAGAGATAATATTTAGAAAGTGCTTATATTAATAAAACTAACATTAAAATCACTTATTCTTTTATTTATTTTAAAAGTTAAGAATTGTTAACTTCTAAAATAAGTAATTAAAACACTTTTTTTAACTTCTGTTTTTTTTAAACAACATCTAAACACACTTAAAAATATTTTTAATTTTTTTAAAATATAAATACTTATTTTAAAATTTAAGTGTATTCAAACGGTTTCGATAACTGTGCTGCTAGCGCTAATTGCACCTTCCCTGTGAAAAATATTACTATTCCAATTGAAGAATTTATGTGAAACAGTGCCAAAAAGTGAGAGAGATTGACAATTCTAATATAATGCTGAGCGAATTGAACAAAAAGACAGATAAAGGAAGGAGTGAGAAGAAAAACGGATCAACAAAGAAAAAAGTAAGGCGCGATGGGGTGAGAAAAAACGTGAAAACAAATGCTCAAAAGAGAAAAGACTGCGCCAGATTATGGAACTGTGCAACAACACCTTGAGGAGGATAAACGAAATTGAAGCGGGATTGAGAAAAAATGAGCGGGAAAAATTATTAATTAACTTTAATTAAAAATTATCATGTGACAAATAGAGATAGTTTAATTAATATTAAATAATGTTTTTTTACATAATTAAACATATTTAAATATACAAATAGCGTTCCTGTAAAAAAAAAAAACAAATAGTGTTAACTCTTATATACGTTTAATCAATGGCGAAGTCTCGTTACGTTGAGAGGGAACACAGGTTCCCCGAAGATTTATTAAAAAAATTAATATGTATAAAAAATTAAAAGAATTTAATGCATCCTAAACAAAATATTACTTACTATGCCTTATGTTTAAAGTTTAAACCTAACAAATTGAAGAATATTTTTTCAAATTCCAAATCTTCTTAGACACTTTAGGTAGTATATTTCTTTTTTTTTTTTAATTATCTTCTTTTCATTCCATGATCATTTTTGTGGGTTTGATATTTAGAATAACTAGTTGTTTTGTTAATATGTCTTCAGTGCTTCTAGTTTTTATTTTTCTAGTTTGAGTCTATTAATATTTAGAATGTTGACTCGTATAATGTAGTTTTATAAAGAAATTAAAGTTTTATAATTATAATTATTTAGATAAATTAATAGAGCAATATAATACTAATTGTAGTTTCTTAATAACGTATGCCAATATAAATAAATTCCTTAAAAAAAATAATTTTTTAGGACGGACACCAAAGTTCATCTCAATTAAAGCAATAACTATAGAAGTTATTTTTGTAAATTCAAATGTAACAATAATTCATTATTATTTATCTTTTGTATCTATCATGACTAGTACTCCCTCAAGCCTCTGGGCTTAGCTTTGCCACTGTGATCAATAATGTTTTTTTTTTTTACACCCCAATTAGACACCTCCCATACATTTATGTGAATAAAGCTAGATATTATCATATATCATATATAAAATTGAAATAAATGTATTATATATAGATATAAGTAAGGTGTAATCTGAATGTTATATTCTAAGTGTTCCAATAACTGAACTCATATGCCTTATATCACTTACTCTATCTAAGACTTACATCAATAAAAGGTTGCAATTTTGTTTTACCACCATAAATGTACCTTGGTAACCATGATAGCTCAAGAGCTTTTGTCTCTTCATGTTTGAATTCATCAAATTATGAAATATCATCCCTATAAACAGTAATACTAAGAATAATACTATATATATTTATTTATATACATATTATTTTATATCAATATAATTTTTACAGTTTAATTATAATTAAATTTACTTTATTTTTTGAATACTTATACTCAAATTCTATTATTTTATTATGATACTACAAAATTTTTTTTGTTAATAGTAACAATTGTGAAACCTCCGCCGATACTGGTGTCCTTAAACATTTTTACGGCAGTTTCAAACAACTGTTGTTATTATTTTTTTAGTGGTGGTATTTTAGTGGCACTTTTGTTACTTTTAGCAGCGGTTTGTAACCACTGCTAAAATGGATAAAATACCTTACATCTTTTTTGCAGCGGTACCACTATTATTTTTATTTTCTCAACTTTGTTGGCATGCCAATTTTAATCCATTTCAACATGTTTTATATTACAACTAACTAGCAGATTCAAATGAAGTTATAAAACATTTAAACTTTTAACAAATGTATTAATTTGTCAACACAATCTTAAATTAATATATGAAGCGATAATTCACTACACAAGCAAACTAAAATCTAGTTCAAATAAAATAACATCTGAAGAATACAACAGTAATAAATTATTTTTCTATCATAAAACATTCACTTTCCACTCCAATTAAAATTATGTTAAATTTGAGCATCATGACTTGCTGAAGAAGACAGTCTGACAACTAGTGAAATTAGTCCACTGCCTTCATCTGAAACTTAAAAATATAAACAAATTATAAGTTGTATGTATTCGATAAATGATTTCCTCAATATACTAAGTGTTGTACAACATATAAAACTTATATCAATCCAAATAATATGCAAAACATATATTTTGATTCAAAAATAGAAAGCAAGAGGATATTTATGATGAGAAAGAGGACTTAGTAAGATGTCAGTAAGTCAGTACAAGATACATGTATATTTCCCGGCCTTAATATTGTAATCGAGTAAAGAAACTTGACTTGCACAACACTAAGTGTCATGAGCAAGAATTTTATTAGAAAATGAGAAAGATATGTGTCAGGGTTTAGAAACTTGCTATAAAAGGGAGATAGATTTTGTGTCCATCCACATTATAATATAGTCCCTACAAACTCAGCCCATCAAAAGTGACTAATTATAATATGTTTAGAAACTTGCCACTAAATGACAAATTGTGGGTGTTGATTGCAACCATCACGAATTAACTGCCACTAATTGCTTATTTTTTTGTACAATTCACATAATCCTACCCAATATGCAAATGCACGTATTATAGATTATGATAGAACAAATTGGAAATTTGCCAAATAGAATTAATGTCAATTGATAACCAATAACACAAAACCATTAATATTTTCCAAAACAGCACCACATATGGCACTTAAGACTCTAGTCAAACCACTCAATCATCCCAAAAACTAGTATAATTCAAAAACAGGTAACCGAGAAGCAGACTTTAAAACATGTCATGGAACGCTCTGCATTTATGATCAATTGAATTCATTTTCTCTTTGATTCATCTATATCACATACCATTCAAACAACAAACATTATGACTGGGACATGACCCTTTAAAATTCACCATAAACCCCCAAATATGTCACTCAGTAAAGCAAACCAGATTGCCATTACTCTCAAACCTCACTACCATGTTAGAATGAGAATTCCCTCTATCACTCGAAATATCCTTCTCAGAAATGCAAATAGTTATCTAAACCGCAAAACAAAAAAATTATATCTCATCTTCCAAGTGTATTGTCTATGGTGCCAAAAAAAAAAATGCATGTCGGGATGGAAAATTCATTGTCACTGATAATAACTTGAAAATGCTAGACAGATACATGCATTCAAATACATTTAAAAAATATGTACAACAACGTTATCGTCAATGTCAAGAAACCTAGCATTTATAAAGAACAAAGTATTAGACCAAGAAACTCTTTTATGGTTGCACTTGAAATATAAGAAGAATTATGTGATACAATATTTAAGTAAAATTATGTCACTATAAACAACGATTGCCTCCAATAAAATTGAATATAAGAAATTCAGGGGATTTTGCAATCCCTAAAAATTCTAGTGACTATGAGGGTCAATGAGAAGAACTAATCTTCTGTTATCTCCAGATAAACTAGTTAAATAATCTCCAGTATCACAACCTTATGCAATGTATGTAGTACTTACTATATAAATAAATTGTTAAAAACAATACTCTAAAAATTTCAATAGTACAATAAATAAGTATTTTGGGTTTTTTTTATTAAACTAACAGAACAAAGAGATTGATTTGGTAATGTTTCCCCAATACAAAATTTCTCTTAAATAGTTTGATAAATCAAATTAATGATGCTACGATTCAAATTTGAAAAAATGGACAAAAGGGAAACTGTAAAAGAATTATCTACTCACTAAACCAACCAAAAGTTAAAAGAAAAAAAAAAGGCGTATTGGATATTGCACTATCATAATCATAATAAACCCCATACATTAACAAGACTTCGAATAATTTTTCTTTGTAAGGATCAATTTTTGTTTGTTAAAAAAGTAATCCATATTTATAATTACAGTTTAGTCTACAACGACAACAACTAAACCTTATCTCACTAGGTAAAGATGATCAGATATATGATCAAATGACATCTTTGGCCTTTATAAAAAAAACCAGGTTATTAATATATCAATTTGTAGCATGGTCTTTTTAAAGAACATTTTTAAAGAACATAATGAACATTGCTTTTTAGTTTATAGAAGTAAAATTTGGATTATTACAAAAGCAGTTATTAGCAAAGCAATCATATTAAATTGGGGGAAACAATTCACACTATATCAATAATCATATTTAACTGCACTAAAATGTTCACTGTCAATTATCCCACACCCTATTTCAATAATAGATGACATAAAGAGACAAAGACAAGACGGGGCCTATCACATGTACACACAATTATATTATATACACTTAAAAAAACAAGTAAATTACAACAATTTTAATATGGTAGTTATCAAAAACTGTTGTAATGTATAATATATTACATCAATTATGTACTTATCATAATTTACAAGTAAAAAACGATAATTATATGTAGAAAAATGGCAATTTCAACTACCATTATTTTATTTAAAATTTTAATTAAAATATTTTAATAAATCTTAAATTTTCACATTTTCATATTCCTTCTCAAACGTAATCCAAAATCCCTCTCCCTCTCACTCTCTCTTTCTCGCTCTCTCACCCTCTCACTCTCTCGCCCTCTCACTACAATGTAGCTTTCTCCCCTGCCGTCCATTTAATCCTTCTAACGACCACTGTAGTCGGAGCTACCTCCGCTTGCTGAGATCACTTCTCGCTCTCCAACACCTAACAACTTTTTCCTTATCTCCTTGTCAAGGTATTCATTTCACTTTATCATTTTCACCATCTTCAAAATCTAACGACACAACTTGTCCTTGGGTTTGGGATTTTCAATTTGCAACTCTATCAGTTTTCAATTTCTATCCTTCCTACCAAAGACTACAATTTCCAATTTCCCTCTCAAATTCATTAGCACCCTGCCTCCTCCAAATCCAACAATCCCAGTCCAACACCTCATTCTCTCTGTCTCTCTGCATGCAATGGTGAAAAACAAGATGGTTAACGGTGGTTTGAAGAGCATTCTGGGTACGACTATCACTCAAGGAGTTGTCGAGGCATAAGCCAGGATATTCGGCCATCAGCTGAACCCCACAGGTCAGAAATCAGCGCACAAGATTCTTCGCAAGAAACTGATCGGTGAGAAAGCCACCCAGTGGTACCCATACGACATCAAGAAAAATGACCCCTTTGTCATGGCCTGTCAAGAACAAGAGTACTCTCTCTCTCTCTTTCTCTCTCTCTCTCTCTCTCTCTCTCTCTCTCTTTGCCCCCTTCGTACAACCCGTCTTCACACACATACAGGAAATGCCCACTACGTGTTTATTCTTATGTCTCTGTGATAGTATTCATTTTTTCCAGAGTTTCCTGTGATTGTCAGCATGTGCAAGTTTGTGGGGTTTCCTTATTTTCATTAACAAATGGAATGATATCATTAAGTTTGGTTTTTTTTTTGTTTGGGCTGGGGTTTGATAATTGAGTGCTTCATTTAATATTGAAAATCTGTGTAATCTGAACCCCATTTGGCCCAATTTAGTCATGGTAAATGAGCTCTATCAATTTGGAAGTTGAGTGGTGTGGACAATATTGGTTGTTATTTTATGCAATATGTTAACCTTTGATGGTACTTCAACTACTCAGCATTAGAAATGAACTCCTCAATATATTGACATTATATAATAACATGAGGGGGGGATCGACTTACACCAGTGTAAGTTTTTTTTGACTTACACTCATTTTCAATCGTTAGATCCACTTTTATTTAATGGTTGAGATTATTTCATTAAAAGTAACCATTAGATGAAAGTGGATCTAACAGCTGAAAATGAGTGTAAGTCAAAAAAAATTTACACTGGTGTAAGTTGATCCTCCCTCTAATAATATTATGAATATATGAATATTACTATATTATTGTCTTGATGGGATTATTTTAATCTGAGCGTAAAATGTTATCACAGCAGAAGGAAACTGTTAATGAAAAAGTTTACAGATTGTCTAAAGTTGATACTTTCATGTATGTTCCTCTCCTCTCTCCTTTGCCCTTTGATTTTCCCTTACCTGACACTTTCCCTTCCTCTGCTCAAGGTTTGCCATCATTTTTTACCATCAATTTTTGTCATTTTTTTATTTCATTATTTTCTTTAATGGAGTGGTTGTTTATGTTCACTTCTCAGTGGTGGAACTGAAAAAACCCAAAAAAGAGAGCCAGTTGTTTTTAGAGCAAGTTGGGGAGTATCTGAAATATGATGTATATATGTATGCTCCCCTGGTTGATCCTCCTCATTCACCCCGAGGTACATTTGTTATAAAAACTTCTTTGTCGTTCTCAAGTTTAATTCAATTGTTACCTATTATAGAATATCTATAATATCTGAGACTTATAAAATCTTCCATAAGGAGACTGTTGAAACCTCAAAAAATAATGAGTGATGGCTTTTTATCTAACATTTTTCTAACCTACTATTTCAGAACGCCATGGAATCTGGGAAAACGAGAAAAGCTAAGTTTGAAATTGCTGAATTAGCCAGCATATAAGCATGGTGAACAATTGCAGATTGGTAGTTGAATTGAATAAACTCGATAACATTAGGAAGGCATATTGTATTTGGTGATTCAACATTAAATGAGGTTGTCAGCTTTGATGATTTGGAAGTAGAAAAGTATGTATTTGTACAAAAGCTTCAAAAGACAAATTTTAGGATGTGAAAATGGACATGTGGAAAATTGAAATGTATCTAGAGTTTAGGCTTTTTATTGTGTTCAAATGCATTACCATTTCTAACTTGGATTCTCATGATCTTTAGAGACAATTAGGAAGAAAAGGGGGGAAATCAAGAAGAAAAACTTGAGATTTCAATGTTGATGGCTTTCGGTGCCTGATCATAGTGTCTTGCTAGTTTCTTGATCTCATCAACATTGTATTGATTATGTTTAGTAGCTTATTCATCCACATTTTATTAAGAGCATATGTTGGAGACTGGAACCTAAACAAAGATACCAACAACAACCAAGCATTTTCGCACTAGGTGAGGTCGGCTACAAGGATTAAACGACGTCATTGTGTCCTATCATAAACCAAGTCTTCAGAAAAGTCATTCAAATCTAGATCTTTTTTAACCGTTTCACCTATAGTCTTTCTTGGTCTTCCTCTACCTCTAACTATTGGGCTATTCTCCATCTGATATACTCTTCTTACAAAGGCTTCTAAGAGTCTTCTCCTTACATGTCCAAACCACCTAAGACGAGATTCTCCCATCTTTTCCACAATAGGTGCTACCCCTACTTTCTCTCTAATACATTCATTCCTAATCCTATCTTGTCTAGTATGGCCACACATCCAACGCAACATCCTCATCTCTGTGACACTGATCTTGTGCTCTTGTTGGCATTTTACCGCTAAACATTTAGTACCATACAACATTGCGGGCCTTATAGCTGTGCAGTAAAATTTATCCTTAAGCTTGAGAGGCACTTTTCTATCACAAATAACTCCTGAAGCAATTTTCTATTTTATCCATCCAGCTTGAATCATATGGTTTACATCTCCTTCTATCTCTCCATCATTTTGTATGATGGATCTAAGATACCTAAACTGTGTGACTTGTGGTATGGTATGATCTCCAATTTTTACCGCTAAGCTAGCATTAACATGTTTCTTACTAAACTTACATTCCATATACTCCGTCTTACTCCTTCTTAGATGAAAGCCATGTTCTTCCAAAGCCTATTTCCATAACTCTAGCTTCCCATTTATTTCTTCTCTCGACTCTTCAACTAAGACTATATCATATGCAAAAAGCATGCATTGTGGCACTGGCTCTTGGATATGCGCAGTAAGCACATCCAAGACCAAGGTAAAAAGATAAGGACTGAAAGCTGACCCTTGGTGCAGTCCCATAGTTATAGGGAACTCTTCTAAACAAAGATACCAATTATAAATTATTTTAGTTGAAATGGAAGAATGGAAAGGGGAATCATTGAGTAAGTTAAGTCCTAAAAAATAAAGTATGTAGTATTGATTAAACAGACCTGCATAAAGGAGCATAAAACTCAAGGCAAGCTTATTTTCTTGCTCTTGCCCGTAAAAAAATATTGTTATCTTATCTCACTTCTTTGTGTGAAGTCATACTATTACTATGTGTTGGAAGCGTATACAATGTGACCCTTTCAGTAATATTCAAAGATGTCATCCTTGCTTGAGACAATTCATATTTGAGCACTGACATGCTAAAAGAAGAAAATGAAATGTGAGGATATGCTAATGTTGCATTCACCTGATTTTACTTGTTTAACACTACAGCTTAAATCAGGTGAATTTTGTTTCTGGTTTCTCCTGTGAATTTTGGATATGTTAACTTGCACTAAGTGCATTCTAGTAATGCTATGTCCATGTAGAAATTAAGCAGCCAAAATTTGTGAAGGATGTCCTTTTTGTTACAATCAGAATCTTTGCTATGGTTTTTATATGGTGACCTTGGCGGTGAGGTTTTTATATGGGATCTTGAAGCTGCACTTGCTCCGGTTTCTAAGTACAATGATGCTATGGTTGATGATTCTTCAAATGTTATCAATGGTTCTGGCAACTCACTACCATTGACAAACTTGCGTACCATCAGCTCAAGCAACAATATATCTATACACACTACTTAAATTCAGGTACATTCCAAATACTGCCTAAGGCCATAAGGATTCTGTTTATGCATTGGCAATGAATGAAAGTGGATCAATTCTAGGAGTTGACAATGGTGAGGCAGAAGTTTTGTTTGCTATTTATATGAAATTAGAATTTTAGAACATGAATTATGAATTATGGATTATGCTATTGAGTTGGGTTGTCTGCCATTTTTTTGTTGGTGTTATGTAAGTTACGGCCGTTTTAACCGTTGTAATTTATATTTTTTTTGTTGGTGTTACGTAAATTATGGCAGTTTTAATAGCTGTAAGTTACATTTTTTTTGTTGGTATTATGTAAATTACGGTAGTTATAACCGCCATAATTTACATTTTTTTTGTTGGTGTTGTAAATTATGGCAGTTCTAACTGTCGTTTTATGCAAAAACTAAACCACCATTTTATACATGATAAATTGTGGCAGTTATCGTGGTAGCTAATAGGAAACCATCATATTATACCGAACGGTGAAGATAATTATGTTAATTTTGGAAACTACCATTGATGCAAAAAATGACAATTAAAACTATCGTAATATGCAAAAAAAAATTACTGTAAATTACCTATTTTTTTTGTAGTGATATGAATAAGCATGATAAAATGCATGGCATATATATGAATAAACATGAATTACAAGCATAAATATATAGCCATGTACATGCATCATATTCATGGCGTATAGAGAATGACAGATAAGTTTGTATCATCTAATGCAAAAGCATATACAAGCATAAACATGGTGTCATACAAAATTATTCACAGAATTACAAGTATAAGAAAATGCATGCACATTTAATAGAGAGTGGTTAAGATAGTTTGGAGATAATTAATATGAAAGCAAGTGCAATTTTGAAGCTTACAAAGCCAAAATTTGGAGGACTATAGTCTCTTGCCCCAGTCTTCTATACGGAATAGTCTGTCAGGTAAGCCCAACAAATAAAAAAAAGTTAAGAACGCAACACATTTTATTGTACAGAAGGGAATTAATACCCACCCTTTCCAAAAGTAGTCTATGACCACAAAGAACCACAAATAGTACATTCACCAAAGTCAGATTAAACAGAGTTTTAGATAACACAGCCAAAAGACTTAAAATTACCTTTTTCTAACCATAATTCTGAGCTTTCAATCAAGTCAAGAACTTATTATAGATCATACAAGTATGAGGATTGCAAAAATATCTGAAGTCTTTCCCTTGCAATCTAAAAGATTGAGTTCCTCAAAGTAGCCAAACTTTTAGTCTCAATACTTCCACTATCAAGATTTTCAGAGATATTTTTAGACTCAAAGGCTTCAATGACTGATTTGGCAAGTGAGACACCCAAACTCAGACACCCAACACATGATATCGACCACCACACTGGCATCCACGAATTGCACCTAAAACAACCCCAGAACAACCTTCATCCACTTCAGAACATCCACCACCCATTGTTGCGCCTCATAGCCATACCCCTTCATCATCAAACACTTCCACCGGTAAAACCCACCACTAAATACAAAATCGCCACGAGTTCCACCAAACCCATACACCTCCGTGACCTGAATCAGAAATTGAGCCCTAACCTTAGAACCGCTACCATGACACCAACACCCATTATCGCAACTCACAACCATATCCTTTCATCATCAAACACCTTTACCAGGTAAACCAACCACCAAATTTGACACCACCGCGAGTTCCACCAAACTCATACACCACCATGACCCGAATTAGAAACTGAGCCCCAATCTCCATAACTATCATCCATCACTACCACCAAAACAACCAAATACCTTGAACTCATCTTTTTCTCAACCACCAACAAAATTTACACGATCCTATCACTCTCAACCACAGCAAACCCAACCATCGCTCTCTGCCTCTACCCATCGCTAGCAACGCAACGAACCAACCCTTGCCTAATCACAAATTGCAAATCAGTCATGGTCGAACCCCTAGCCACCTGTTCAAACGCCAAAACCCAATCCACCGCTACCTTCAGATAAGAGTTAGGGTAGAGACTCAGAGGCAACAACGAGATCAGAGTTAGGATAAAGAATGAGAGGGAATGAAAAAAGAAGAAAGGAATGAAATTTGAGAAGAAAAACGATGCGTAATTTTTTTTTGGTATAAACTGTCACTAAATGATACTAAATCGTCACGAAATTTTAAATTTTGTGGCAGTTAACAAAAGTGTTGATTAAACTGTCGATAATTATGCCAGTTTAAGAAATCGCTACAAATAAGTTATCGTTATTTGCTAATTTTTTTGTAGTGTATGAAGTGATGTAAACCTTATGCTGTTGAGAAGGAAAAGTCAATGATATTTGGCCATTCATTGACAAATATATTGTATTAGTTGTACATTTATTTAGTTGCTTTTATACTTAGACTACGTAGAATATATTAGCATGATTGTAGGAAATCTCTTGTATAAAGCTAAATCTCCTAATTCAATAAAATTATTCAAAGGTAAATATCATTTTCTTTTTTTACATAGTACCAAAGCAGGGAACGATACCCTAACTCTCATCTCTCTTTCTTTTTCCCTTTCTTTTTTGTTGTTTCTCATTATCATGATAGAACAACAACCTTCGAGTGGAGGGAAGCTTGATGTTGTTAATCCATATTTTCTTCACCATTATGATCATCTAGGAATAGTGCTTGTTTCCAAGCTCTTCAATGGGGATAATTATTCAACATGGTGTAGAGCCATGACGATTTCTTTGAATGCCAAATCCATGTTAGGTTTCATAGACGTGACCACCACAATGTCGTTTGCCACAGTCAAACCAGACGACTATGCTTCATGGAAAAAATGCAACAATATGATCCTCTCTTGGATTCTCAATTCACTAACATAGGACCTTGCAGATAGTGTCATTTTTTCAACCACTGCCCAGGAAGTATGGGAAGACCTTCGGGATCATTTTTCTCAAAGCAATACACCTTGTATTTTTCAAATTGAGAGGGACATTGCTTCTCTTGCTCAAGATTAGATGACTGTTGCAGGTTATTACACAAGGCTAAACAAATTATGGGATGAACTAAGATCCTATAATGACACCGTTTATTGTTGTGGGGCAAACCATAAGAAATTCAAATTGATACAATTTCTCATGGGACTCAGTGAGTCTTACAGTGCAATTCGAGGGCAAATTCTGTTGGTGAATCCGCTACCTGCTGTTGCTAAGGTTTACTTTTCCGTTGTATAAGAGGAGAAGTAGCGAAGCCTGAGGGCTACACATGAGACGACAGAGAACTCAACCATGGTTGTTTAAAAGGCTGAACTGGTGGCTCTGGCTATTTGACATGGACAAGGTTCTTCTTCTCGTTCCAATCCATTTAATCGAAAACCTTTGCATTGCTCTTATTGTGACCATGACCATCATGTATGAGAAACATGCTGGAAGATGAATGGGTACCCACCAAAACACCCTAAACATGCATCAAACAGGTCTAATCAAGGAAACACTCATTTTAAGCGTAATAATAGCCATCAATCTTCAGTCAATAATGCAGGATGTAACATCCTCTTTTTAGCATTTTAGACTTGTTATAGTTATAAAGGTAGCATAATACTTGCTTGACATATCTGTGTAATTTTGTGATAAACTGAGTTAGTTTAGGCACTTTATTGCATCACAGAATGTGAAGAGTAACTTAATATGACTCAAATAAGGGCGTAAGTTGCTTATTTAAGGGAAACATATATGAAGTTTATAGGTCACAAATATGTAGAAGAGGATGTAGTTAAAATATGAGGATAATCAGAATTTGTTTAATATTTTTAAGCATACTGATTATGTGTTTTAATGCTGGATTGAGTAGCAACAGATATAGAAAAAAATAGGGAAATGATAAAACTAGGATTTAGATTAATCCTAAGATTTATTTTGGTACCTATGGAAGTTAGGAAACTGAATTTGGTAAAATCTAAGTGTTCTTAACAGATATAAAGTTTCTAGTTAAATATCTAAGTTTCCACCTTATCTCTCCACTGCCTTTATTTCTCCTGTTACTTTGAATTTTTTTCTCTCATCTCACCCACTCACTTTTCACGTCTAGCAGCAAAAAACTAAGGGGAGAAAAAAACAAAGGAGAAAAAGGGTGTTAATGACAATGGACTTGGTTTTGATGATTAACAAACAAACAAGAATTGATAACGCGAAGATCAAGTTCCAAGTTTCGTCACTGTCGCAACTGGGATCGCAGCGGATAACAACTTAAATTAAAAAGAAAATTAGAGTCGCCATTAATTACTTTGTTTTATTTTATTATTATTTTTATTCCTTTTTTTAATTCAAACCCGAATATAAATATTTAAGCAATAACTAAAAATACCAATTTTATTTTTATTAGGAAAAATTAGAAAACCTAAAAAAGATGGTTTGCATTCAAAGATTCAGATTCGGGAGTCGAATTATGCACAGGGAAGGGTAGAGACTTAACCCCATAGCACCCCTAATACATCAGCCCTAAGACGGTTATCTTAAATTAATTGTGCAAATTTTTCTAACTCTTAAAAATATTATTTTACCCATTTATTAAAAGATAAACTAAACAAATAAATAAATTATTAAAATTTAATTTTGGATCGACAGAATAAAAATCTTGCTCCTACGAATCCTCAAATGCAATGAGAAATTCAAAGCCACGTCGTTCTTTAGAAAACGATTGTGGGTTGGTTATTTTTAATTTTGAAAAGATTCTTTTTTTATTTTGAAAATTTATTTGATTTTTATTTTTGTTTTTGTTTTTTTAAAAAAAGAAGAATCATCAAGCTGTTACAACTTAGATGATTTCAAAGTTTATAAAATTAACAAGTTGTCACAGCTTAGCTAATCCTATTTTATTATTTTTTAACAAAGTTCAATTATTTAATTTTTATTTTTATTTTTAAACAAATCATCAAGTTGTCACAACTTTGATGATTTTTAAAACTACAAGATTAATAAGCTATCGTAGCTCAGCTAATCCCTTTTTATTCTTTCTCTACAAAATTTAATTACTTTGTTTTATTTTATTATTATTTTTATTCTTTTTTTAAAATTCAAACCCGAATATAAATATTTAAGCAATAACTAAAAATAAAACTAAGACAAACTCATTTCTTTACCAGGCCTTAAACTACTTAACCTATATCAGGCCCAAATAACTCATATTTTTGCAAAATGAGCCCAAACCACCAAAGATTGACTCATGGAGGCATTAGTTTTTGCTAAAATGAAAATTTTAACAATTAAATTTAGATAAAAAAAATAATAATAAATTGCTGGGTATTTTAGAATTTCTACGTAGTTTTTGTCGGTGTGATACAAATTGCGTTTAGCAATTTGAATGGACTTGGAGTTGTGCTAGTGTGCGATCATTATTCCATTTGATTTAATTGTTTAGTGTATTTCTGCAGAATCGTTGTAGCATTAAGGTAACACAAATATACTTAATCGTAAAGAACAAACAGAGACACGATTCTGGTTTTTTTTTTCTCAAACAAGGGCCCAAATAATCAAATATGTATCAACATGAAAAGTACCTAAACAGACAAGGGCCCAAGTCTACAAAGACATATAATCAAAGAAATAAAAAATATAAAAATAAAAAAAATAAAAGTAAAAAGAAAACAGAAAGCCAAGCAAAAAAAAAATGAAGAAAAGACTTCTAGTCTCTGTAAAATGAATAAGAAACAGAGAAAATGGGGCTTGAGGGTGGCTCATCATGGCAGGACGGGAGACACGTGGGAGCTGGGTTCGGGTTCGCAATGGCTAGGCTGCGTCGGGTCTGAGATGAGCTTTCCGGGTTCGACGCGGAGGAGCTTGAGCCTGGGCATGTGTGGCGATGCCGGGCCAGGCAGCGCGGGGTTGCGGTGAGATGCGACTGTTCACAGGTTGTGGATCCGGTTTGGTGGACGATGCACAAAGAGACGTCACAAGCAACGCCATCGCTGGGTTACCGATGGCAGTGGCTAGTGCGGATCTAGGCTTGGTGACGTCGACTGGTGGTGGATCTGTCATCGCATGGTGGGTGCTGACTTGGCGTGGCTCGTCTGGATGTGGTGGCTGCCACAATGAGGGGTGATGAAGAGAGGTGGTTTTGGTTTAGTATAGTGGGATGTTGAAGATGATGAATCTTGTTGGTGAAAGATGAGTGGTTGTGGGTTGTTAATAGGTTGAGGCAATTAGTGGAAGATGAAGGTTAAAGGTGGAGAGTGTGATTATGAGGGAAATGATGACTTATTGGAGGTAGTTGAAGATGATAAGATCTTTATGTTGTTGTTGGTGATGTAGGAGATGGGTTATGGAAGATAGAAGAAGGTTGATGAAAGGTGGTTTATGGGTAAGGATGAGTGTGGTGTTTGTGGGTTGTTTTTGATGGAGGTGGAGGCTTGGTTGTGGGTGGTGGAAGATGGAGTTGATGGTAGTGAAGGGTGGATGGAGGTGAGGTGTGAAGCTACTGTTTGTGTGCATGGGAAGAGAAAAATAGAGAAAGAAAATGTTGTGGCTGTCCCTCCCTTTTTCTCGCTTTTGCTTGGGAATTTATAGGGGGAAATTAAGGTTAGAGAGATATGAATTTAGGCTCAAGTTTAGTGGGTCTTGGGCTAGAATGAATCTTGGTTGACCCCTATTTGATAGGTTACAAATTAATTTGGGTTCAATGTAGGTAGCTTAAGAGAAATTGAGTCATCATATTTTTTATTTATTTTTTGTTTATTTATTTATTATTATTATTTTACCTGGACAAAATTGGGTGTTCACAGTCAATATTAGCTTATAGGACTTAGATCTTACATGTAAAGGTAAATAGGAAATATACAAAGCTCAAACAAAGTTTTAAATCCTTATTTGTGTTTCTGGATTGATAAAATGCCCAAACAAATAGTTTTTAAATAACTGATCTTGGTGGTAGCTCATTTGGATGAAAATTTGTCAAGTTTATGCTTTAAAAACCTAACCCTAAGTCACTCATTTGTTCTTTTCTTTGAAACATTTTTAAGTCTTAAACTGAAACTTATTTCATTGTAAAGTAGACTCAATAACCTTTCAAATGAGTGGTCTTTTGTTTTAAACAAATAAGTATCGAAGAAGTTATGGTTTTTTAAACCTGTCTTATTAAAAAACAGGGTGCCATAACCGGTTATGAGATTTCCATAACCAGTTATTCAGCAAAGTTAGAAGCTTTAACTTTTGTTTTTAAAAGGCCATAACCGGATATGGCTTTTTCATAACCAGTTATGTAGAAAGTCATAAGCTCAGGTTTCTATTTATAAAAGACCATAACCAGTTATGCCTTTTACATAATCGATTATTGGCTTGTTTTATAAAGCCACTGGTTAGGCCATAATTGATTATGAAATAGTCAAAACCGATTATCTGGTAATCAGAAACAGATTTATTTTGCATTTAATGCTTCCCAACCACCACCAACGGCTCTTAAATGCTTGGACTATAAATGAAAGTGTTTGTACATTAATTACAAGTTGGAAAATATTTTGAAAATTATTCTTAAGCATTAAATATGAGTTTTCTCATTTTTTCAATCTATACTCTATTTTGAGCTTCTAAAAGTGTGAATCCTTAATACTATTGTTCTTCAATTTGTATTATCAACTTTTGAGAGAGTTTCTTATCTCCTATACTTTGTATAATCTATAAAAGAGAGGGTGAGGTATCCCTCAAAACTGTAAGGGTGAGGTATCCCTTGAAAGTAGAGACTCAAGCATAAGGGTGATGTATCCCAAGGTGTGTTGAGTGCTCTACCTTGTAAAGGTTGTCAAGCACATATTTGAAGCTTGGAGATATAGTGGAAATCTCAGGTATTTACTTCATGACTGGACGTATGCCACAAGTGGATTAGTGGCTAAACCAGGATAAAGCTTTGTATTTGTCTTCCTAAACTCATCTCTTTTACTTTGACACTATTTTATTGAATATCTTGTATACTATCTTACTTGATTGATTTACTTATATGTGAAAGTCTTTTATCTTCTCTATCCAATCAACTGTGATAAACAATAGCTTCAACGAAAATTGATAATCAAGTGTTTTACAAAAGAATTGCAAAATTATTTTACAAACTCAATTCACCTCCCTCCCTCTTGAGTATTAAGGTCACTTGGTAACCAAGGGAAAGGTAATAGGAGAAGGAAAAGAAAGGAAAGGGTGTAGTAACTTCAAGAACTTGAGGTAGAGGCATTTAGGCTTATTTTTCTTTATTCTATACTCTTGTAATCCCAATTCCTTGTATGAATTTGCATGGTAGAGTTTTGCGAAAAATGGGTATTGTTGTGAATGAGTTGAATGATGTCAAAATCTTGTGAATCGAGGATTATAATTGTGAGTTGATGTTGTTTTCCTTATTGTTGAACTTCCCTTGTTGATGGTTAAGATTATAAGACCCCTTTGGTTATTGTAGCTTTTGATTAAAGTGAGTTTGGAAATGGGTTTGGTGCATGAGAAACCTGGTTTTTTATGGTTTTCTGTATGTGGTAATCAATTACTAAGAAGTGGTAATTGATTACCAAGCTCCCGAAAATGAGAGATGAAGGTGGTAATCGATTACCATAGCAAGGTAATTGATTACTAAGCTTTTGGAATGCAGAAATCTACGTGGTAATTGATTACCATAACATGGTAATTGATTACCAAGCTTCTGTTTTGAGGTTTTTAGTTATGGTAATCGATTACCACAAGATAGTAATCGATTACTAGTCCCCTATTTGAAGAAAATAAAGTTTTAAGTCAAAAGGGACCAAATGTAAACCATATTTATGCTAGATACAAGTGTGATAAATATGTTTTACTTAGTTAGAAGCAAGTATTAGTCTCTTGTGGTTATAGTTGAGTTGAGTATGCAAGTTTTAGATAAATGCTCTATTACTTCATTAAGTTGTGTCAAAATGGAGTGCTAGCAAAGAAAGGTTCTTTTACTAGTTAAAAATAGACCATAGTACAATTGTCCTAACTAAGGGAGTAAGTTAAACCCCTTGACCTTGTAGAGGAGTGAGAAAAATACTTTGCCAATCATGGAGTTGTGAGACAAGGGAGTGAGAAAAATACCTTGTAGGATAAAGATGTGAGTAAAACACTTTGCCATAGATGGTAGAGGAGTAATATAAATACTCTACCTAAGACAAAGTAGTGAGTAAACTCTTTGTCAAGGACATGAGTAGTGAGAAAAGCACTCATGTCAAGGGTAGGAAAGTGAAATAAGCTTACTATTAAGAGCATTAAGATAAGTTAAGTCCTAAGTTAGGCAAAGAAGTGAGATAAGCATTTTGTCAAGTACAATTGATATTATACAGCTGTATAGACGATTGTGTAATATTGAGAATAGTTTAACTATGAATGCAGTTTACATAGTTATAGTGCCATGAGATATATGTTTATTACTGAGAATTTTCATGTTCTCACCCCATTCTATGTTTTCATGGTAAAAGTAGGTCAAGACCCTTCCAAAGGGGAAAAGAAAAAGAAGAAAAAGCAACAAGATTAGATGATTTTAGTTTATGTATTTATGAATAACTCTTGTATAATTTTACTTTGAGTTATACTGAGTTGTATGTATATTACTTTGCCTATGAGGCTTGATGTAAATATATGTATAATCTTCTTTTATTGTGGCTCTCTATACTTATTTGCATAATGAATATGAGATTAGCCTGTTAATATAGTTAGAAGTAACATAGCTAATACTGTTTATCTTCATATATAGCATATATATCCAGATAATTGTATTAAGGTGTTACACAAGAAGTACTGTCAATGACAAATGGGCTCTCTAATTTACAAATCCAACAAATCTTATCTATCATGCATAGTAAAGGGACAACACAATCCACCAATCCTAAAGCTAATGTTGCTTCCTTAAGTTTGTTACAAACATTGTTGCGCCTCCATCAATTAATTATCGACAGTGGTGCAACAGACCACATTACTTCATCTTCAACTTTGCTTATCAACGGTTGTAAGAACACTTTTTTGCTACCAGTTGCTATGCCAAGTGGAGAACAGGCTCCAATTACATCCATTGGGAATTTACCTTTGGATTCTGCTATTACTTTAAAAAATATGCTTGGTGTGCCATCTTTTAAGATGGATTTAATGTCTGTGAGTCGAGTTACCAGAGATCTTAATTGTTCAGTAACTTTTCCCCCTCATTTGTGCATTTTGCAGGACTTGATGACAAGGATGATGATTGGTTTGGGTGAACAACGAGATAAACTTTATTACTTGGTTGTGTTAGCATTAGAGAAGTCAAAAACTCAAACTTCATCTACAACTGCCACTTATTGTCGTTTACCCAGTTCTCAGGTCACATCTTCCACCGCTTTGTGGCATCGCTGTTTGGGGCATTTGTCTTCCTCTATATTAGATTTTATGCAAAACATCTATTAAATTTCCCTTTCCAGTCTAATAATGCTTGTGATGTTTGTGCACTTGCAAAACAAAGTTGACTTCCATTTTTTGTTAGTTCAATTTCGTTTGTTAGACCTTTTGAATTAATTCATTGTGATATTTTGGGCCCCTATAAAATTGCCTATCTTTCTAGTACAAAATATTTTTGACTATTGTGGATGGTTATTCCAGATTCACATGGATTTTTTTATGCATCACAAAAGTGAAACACAACATTTACTTGTCAATTTCTTCTCATTTATCTAAACACATTTCCATATTTCTAGCTAACATTCGAGTTGATAATGGTGGAGAATTCTTCTTTATGCGGGAATTTTTTAAACAAAAAAAGACCATTTACCAACATTTTTGTGTCTATACCCCTCAACAAAATAAGGTCGTAGAGCGCAAGCATTGCCATATTCTTGAGTCTGCTAGAGCTTTTCGTTTTCAAGCTTGCATTCCTTCACATATTTAGGCAGAATGTGTTTATACTATTGTTCATATAATTAATCGTTTGCTTACACCACTCTTTTCTCGCCAAACTCCTTTTGAACGACTTTATGGTAAGCTTCCTTCTTATTCCCATATCCGAATTTTTGGGTGTCTTGCCTATGCTACTAATGTGCACATCCCCCATAAATTCGCTCCTTGAGCTAAACAATGTATTTTTCTTAGCTATCCAGTTGGTCAGAAAGCTTACAAGCTTTATAACCTTGCCACCCACCAAATGTTCACTAGTCGTGATGTTGATTTTCATGAAACTATTTTTCCTTATGAATCCATTTCATCAATTTCCTTAAATTCAATCTTTGTGATTCCTCTTTATGTATCTAATCCTTCTTTACCAGTACAACAACCATGACTACCGGAACCAATTTCTCCCGTCCAACAACCTTCACCACTGCATCCAGTTTCTACTCAGCCATCACCTGCTAGTCCTCCTCCCAAACTCATTTTACATCATTATCAAAGACCTTATCACCCTCCCACGGCTTTACGTGATTATGTCTGCAACCAAGTTACTCCTAACCATTTTCCACCTTTGTCATCAAGTCCACAAAAAAGGAACACGATATCCTCTTTGCAATTTTTTCTCTTATCATTGTTACTCACCACATCATCGCTCTTTTACTACTGTTGTCAGTCAAGATATTGAACCTACATCTTATACCAAAGTAGCTTCCCATTCCCATTGGCAAGCAGCAATGCAATCTGAATTGGTTACTTTAGAAGCCAACCACACTTGGTCCCTCACTTCTCTTCCTCCTAGTAAGAAGCCTATTGGTTATCGGTGGGTTTATAAAATCAAACGGCACTCGGATGGTACTATTGAGAGTTTCAAAGCTCGTTTGGTTGCAAAAGGTTACACACAGCTGGAAGGTATAGATTACCATGACATTTTTTCTCTCACTGCTAAAATGATTACTATTTATTATTTATTGGCTTTAGTAGCTGCCCAGAATTGGTCTTTCCACTAACTTGATGTCAACAATGCTTTTCTTCATGGCGATCTCCATGAAGAAATTTATATGTCTCCACCTCCTAGTCTTCGACGACAGGGAGAGAATCTAGTGTGTTGTCTTCACAATTTGTTATATGGCTTAAAGCAAGCTTCTTGACAATGGTTTGCCAAGTTCTCTACAGCTATCCAAGTTGCTGGCTTTGTTCAATCCAAAGCTGATTACTCGTTATTCACATATCGGAAAGGCAAATCTTTTACAACTTTGTTGATATATGTCGATGACATTCTTATTATGGGCAATGATGTCAATGCCATATTAGGTCTCAAGCAATTTCTACATAGCCATTTTTATAACACCCCAATTTTTGATAAATTACAGTAACTAAATTGTACTATTTTGTGATTTCTGTGTGCTGTAAATTTATTTTAACTGTTCTATGAATGTTTTTGATCTTTGTGTATGAATTATTCTGAGTTAGGAAAATAACAATTTTCTCAGGCCAAATGAATTTTTGAACTGTTCACGTGAGGCCGGGGGATCTTACTAAACCTAGACCTAGAAACAGTATTCGAAAATCTTCGTTGTTTGAAAATTTATCTAGTTAAGTACTATTATTGGATCACAGTAAAAATTTAATCTTTATAGCAGTAAATTTTAGATAGTAAAAATTAGTTTTTATCGCAGTAATTTTTGTCAATTCGAAATTAACTACCGATTAAAACTTACGTAGATAAATAGACGTAGGTAAAATCATAAATCTATTCACCTTAGGTTAAAGTTATAAACCTATTTACATTAGGTTAAAGTTATAAATTTATTTACCGTCAGTCAAAGTTATAAAATTTAGTTACCCTAGGTTAAAGTTATAAATCTATTTACCTTAAGTTAATGTTATAAATCTACTTACCATAGGTGAAATCATAAACCTAATTACCTAACCCTAGTAATTAAGTTTTCTATTTACCTAGATTCTATAATCATGTTAGTGGATCTAGTATGTTTAATGTAGAAACCAAAGAGGTAAAACACTTTGACCCACGTACAACTCATGCACTTCATTATAACATGGAATAGGATTCTTTTGTTGGTGAATTCCACCAAGGCCACATGGCCATGTCCATCAAGAAGGTAAATGATTCTTCAAATAATGCATAATAATGCATTCTATCATTTATGATTACTTGGAGTTTAGTCATTCTCCAACTACCTTGTCTCCCACTCAAATATTCAATGAATTTCCATCCATTCACTCTATGTAACTCCAAGACAATGCACATGATTTTTAGGCTATCATTTTGATTCCATCACACTTAATCATACACTTTAGTGAGCTAGCATGCACCACCTTGTCTCCTTGTGTGCTCCACCAAGCAATTATCACAAATCATTCCATCCACTCCTCCAATGCACCACATGGCTATATATAGTGTAGGAGACCTCTCTACTTCATTTTTCATCACTCCTATCTATTCTCTCCATTCTCTTTCTTCAAGAACACAAGAACACAAAGAAGAACTTCATCTTTTCTCCATTTCTTGAGCTATTCGGCCACCACTCCCAAATCACACTTCCACTCTTCAATAATTTTATCCAACCTCATTTTCTAAAGCTAAACACCATTCCAAACATCTTTCATGTTGTAAGTTTCTTCGAAATCAACCATCTTGAGCTTGGAAATGAAGGTTGAAATTTCTACCCTATTAGGTAAAATTCTTGTTTCCTATTTCTAAATTTGTTTTTAAATTTCTAAGCCATGTTTGATCCATGGTTATTCTTTCTTAAGCTTAGTTTTGTATTTTGTAAATTGTTTAAGCTTGATAGGTATTTTCTTGAAGCCACACAAAATTCTCTAAGGAAGCTTTCAAGAAGGATAGTCTTCAAGAGGTAAGAGGGAGATTTAATCTCATCAACTATTTTGGTAGTATGAAAATGGATTGTGAAGAATCCTTGAGGATTCATTTACTTGATTGTTTATGGTTTTACTTTATTATATGATTGATTTTGATGGATGTGTTTTCAAATGCTTGATTTGTTGAAGACATAGTAAATTTCGGTCACATGTCATTCAATATACTTTTAATCTAAAATTATTTTTCAAGTATAGATCTTAGAGGATTAAGTAACAAATAATTGGATTAAATGTTCTTACAAAGGAAAATGAGATAGGAAATGATTATATATTTAATTATGGAAAATAAATTAATTTTGGGCCAACAAGTCAAGAATTGGTGTTTAGATGAAAACATATGAGCGGAGTTTAAGTTGCTTCTATCTTATTGAACTGGATATTAACATTATTATGTTATAATGCTTTGATCTTTATCTGATCTGTTTATTTCTTTGTTAAATCATTTTATAACCTGTTAAAACTGGAACTTAATTCTAGATTTGGAAAGTACACAGTTTTATGTTACCCTATCTTGGACTGGACGGTACATAATACCCGTGTTGGATCTGTCTTGTGGGGCTGTAGCAGTAAGACCCAGTGGAGAAGGGCAGTAAGTCTAATTCGACGATGCTTCCATAAGAAGTGAAAGTATGGGTACGGTGGTGACCTTGGACCAAGATCTGGTAAATGCTTGTGGTGGCTATAGATCTGGACTTAACTAAGGACTTAAGAGGTTAAAATATGATTTAATAATTGATAATCATCTCAGATTTAAATCAAAGTAATAAATAATCTGGTAATCTTAAAATCTAGTTCAGAAGATAAATTTAACTTAAATTTCCTTATTTCTGCTTCTATGGAACTATATGATGGCAATGATATCGGGGGTTTTATACATCTGCTTATTCAACTGCTTTTCCTGTGTTATTTCCTGTGTTTTATTTCTTGTTCTTTTATTTGTTTTACTTTTGCTATGTTTCGTTCTTTGTCTTCTGCCTTATCTAAACTTACGGTTAGGTCATCCCAACCATCATCTTCTTCTCTTTCTGAGGAAAGCCTTAGCCAAACTAAATCAAACATCTTTAATGAAGAAATTCATTTTGAAGACATTAACCAAAACTTTGACAATTGGGAAATCCCAAAGATTTCTTCAAACGATCTCTACAAGCCTGAAGAAAGTTCTTTTAGGAGTTCTGATTATATAATTAGGACAGTAGAGAAAACAATCATAATAGAATCCGATGATGAAGAATTATTCTTATTGTCTGAAGAATCTATTAAAATACATAAATCAAAATACCACTTTCTGCATATTGGTTGTGTGCAGGTTGCTATCAAGCCTTTAATTCGCGAAGGATTAAACGCCTCTATTCTCCTCTGTCTTAGAGATACCCGACACAACGAGTTCCATGACTCTCTCCTTGGAACGATCGAAACTAGCCTTGGCCATGGACCAATCTATTTCAACTGCTATCCGGATAAAACGGTTAGTCTTCAAGATAAAAACTGTTACCAAGTGGCTTCCAGTACTCAAGAGGGGGGGTGAATTGAGTAACAAAAACTTTTGCAAACGCTTTTAAACAAATAAATTTTGCTCAATATAATTATTAAAGAATATGGAAGAGATGAGAAAAAGAAAGAGCAAGTAATAAATAAATTGCAGGAATCAATAAATAAAGTGCTTAAAATAAAGAGAATAAGGGAAGAAAAACAGTACAAGTGATTTATCCCGGTTCGACCACCAACCACTTGTGGCCTACGTCCAGATCCCCAAAACACCGTTCGAGATTTTTCACTATTCAAGACAAGCTTAAACAACAAAGGTGCTTGCAACCTTTACAATGCGGAGCACTTTTCACACACAGGGAAACTCTACCCTTGTGCTCAAGCCTCAAATAAACAAAAGGGATACCTCACCCTTATACAATCCTTGGGGATACCTCACCCTCAATATACGAAATAGATATAGAGATGAAGTGAAACTCTCGCTAAGAGTAGATAAATACAAATTGAAGCACTAAGGAGCTTTGTTTCTCAAATATCACAAGAGTTAAGCAATTATAAATTCAGAAAATAAAGAGAGAATAAGGTAGAGCACGTTTTCAAGCAAGCAAAAATTATCACAATGTCAAGGGAGTTTTCGGAGAAGTCCCAGGCCTCTATTTATAGAGCTCGTGGAAGAATATGGCCGTTGGGAGCAATTAATAACATTAAAAACTTTCTGATTCTTCGTATCTTTGTTTAAAACGTAGCTCTGTTTCTCGTGGGGTATTCGAATGCACGAAGGAGGTATTCGAATACCTCTGTCAAAAACTCTTTTAGAAAATCATGTTTAAGTTGGAGTTATTCGAATACTCAAGGGTATTCAATACCTCATTAAAATAAGGCATATTTCGAAAGCGGGGTATTCGAATACCATATGGGGTATTCGAATGCCTCATTTAAAAAAAGGTTCATTCTGAATCGGGTATTCGAATACCATATGGGGTATTCGAATGCCTCTGTTTGACAAAGAAGAAATATCGGTTCACGAATCAGTTATTCGAATACCAAATTGAGGTATTCGAATACCTCGGTTAAAAACAGATTCAAAATCCTTTCCAAAAAGCTTGAAATGCTTGTTTTTAACTTTTAAAACATTTGATCTTTTAAAAACCTTTAGTTTAGGTAATCTTTGATCATTTGAGATATTTAATTAACGACTCCATACATGATAGATCCTAAGTCCTAAAGCTAATCTTTAAATACTTGGACTTGGTCTTCTCATCATCCTCATGTTTGTTATCATCAAAATACATCTTCATTGTTGCGTAGCAAACACATTCTCCCCTTTTTGATGATGACAAACTATCATGAAAAAGCATCGATCAGAAATAATTGGAATTCACAAAGTAAGAGGCTTACATTCATATCTAATATGTGCTTGGCGTAGCTCCCCTTAATGTTGGAATCCAATAATAGTTATTTTAAACTGTCTTTTCTCATAGTTATATTTTTCTCCCCCTTTGGCATAATCAAAAAGATACAACAAAATATAATGCATAAAGGAGGCAATAAGCATAAAGAGAAACTGATTTTATTAATAATTTTGCCAATATACATAATGTAATGAAAGAGTAAACAACTAATACATAAAAAAACATCCAAACAAGAACAAAGCCTAGAAAGAGGCATCTGGCGGAGGAGGAGGGGAATCGAACCCGTGAAGATAGCAAAGCACGCAAGGCGGCTTGCTCACGCTCAACACCATCAAGTCTCGTCAAACGGGCGAGAAGGTGTGTTCCAAATAAGCTCTGTTATCCTCCATGTAAGCACGGTTGGCTGCCAAAAGTGGCCATGACTTGATCCAGAGTGATGAACCAAAGCGGCGAGAAGCGGGGGCGGCGGGGCCGGCGGTGGCGAGAGACAAGGCAGGGCTACGGAGCGGCAGAGGGGCACGGCGGGATCACCGGGTCGTCCTCATCATCGTCAACTTCAACCGGGAATACCCGGCCTTCATCGGTCTTTATCATCTTCATTCGGTTCAGCGTATAAGAGCCAAACACATTATGGTGGGTCGGTGAGTTTTTCGCTCGGTCTCCACAATCTGCCGCGGATACTTGCCTAGGAAGGCGGTGATGATCACCCCATAAGGTAGCTCGAGCGTTCTTTTCCCTTAGCTCTCATCATATGCTTCATAATGAAGACGGGCCGCTTTATCCGGTATCCTTTCTTCGGGATCCACAAAGATAAACACATCATCTTCACTCGGGTAGGCGTAGTTCCCACCTCTAGGAGCTAAGATGTGGGCATAAGCATAATGCAAGAGCACATCCCGGCTCTTCATCATGCCCCTTTTGACTCCCTTTTGAGTCGGAGGTAACGCCAACCCAGGTCTAAGGACATCTTCAATGGCTCGAATCTTGTCGAACCGCTGGACAAACTCTTCACGGTCTTCATTGTTACGGCCGGCTGATTCTAATCCGAAGAAGCGAACCCGGTCCCCGAGGAGTGATCACAATGTGCGATCACGAGACGTCGAAATGAAGCTCCGGTCCTTCAATCCTCAAGTTGCGGTAGAACATTTTGACCAAATCGGGATAGAGGACCTCCTTGTAGGAGCAAAAACGTAGCACGCCCGGATGTCCAAATGGTGTAGGAAATCAAAGCCACCTTCTTTTTCAAAGAAGGCCAAATCCAGTACTTGGGCTGCACAAGGTTTCGTTCTCTCGAAATGAGAGATGAACCGTCCAAGAGTTTCTGGTTGAGATGAGAGCCTTCGCAGATCCAATGGGTTGTTGCAAGGCGCGGTCTTTGTGCGAGCACGTTTGGAGGAGGAAGCCATGGATGAAGGTAGAAGATGAGAGGAATGGGTTTGAAAAGAGAGGGAGTGACGGTTGGGTGATACGAAGGAGATGGTATTCGAATAGGAGATGAAAAAACGAGAGAGAAGAAATGGGAAATGAGATGAGTGAACGGGTGAACGAAGGGGCTTATATAAAGCTCAGACCTGAGGTATTCGAATACCTCGGTTGGTATTCGAATACTGCTGTTAGGAAACGCAAAGGTCAGGGCAATTTAGAAAGATGGTATTCGAATACTGCTTAGGGTATTCGAATACTCTGTCCATATAAGATTGGCTCAGATAAGCAGGTATTCGAATACTTAGGGTATTCGAATATACCAGAGACAGGAACAAAAGCCTGATAGCAAGAGAGCTTGGGGTATTCGAATAACCACTAAGGTATTCGAATACTCCCGGTTACTAAATCATGAAAGCATGCGAGGAAAATGATGGTATTCGAATACCGGATGAAGGTATTCGAATAACTTAAAAAAACACCAAATATTACGTCCGAATGCAATTTTGAAGATTAAAGCTTACCCGATTAAATGAGTACTGCAAAACAAAATGGAGGGTATCTCCGACGCTCAAGTCAGTAACAATTAAAGATTAATAAATCAATGAGTAAGCAGTAAATTTAACAGATTAAACACACGATTGATCCAAAATGCCAAGTTCTCTTCTTAAATGAAAGAATGAATCTTTAGGTAAAGGTTTTGTGAAAATATCAGCAAGTTGATTATTGATTTCAACAAATTCTAATACACAATCACCTTTTTGAACATGATCTCGTATAAAATGGTGCCTTATCTCAATGTGCTTAGTTCTAGAGTGCATAATGGGATTCTTTGTCAGATTAATTGCACTAGTATTATCACATCTTATAGGGATGTGATTAAGCTGAAGACCAAAGTCTAAAAGTTGTTGCTTCATCCATAGAATTTGAGCACAACAACTTCCTATTTGCCACATATTCACCTCGGCGGATAAAGCCACGCTTTATTTTGTTTCTTGCTATGCCAAGAAACTAAGGAATTGCCAAGCAAGTGACATGTTCCACTAGTGCTTTTCCGATCCAATTTGCATCCAAAGAAAAATCGAGTCGAGAATAACCAATAAGACTACAAGTGGCACCTTTGGGGTACCACAAGCCCACTTGTGTAGTGCCACCTAGATATTTCATAATACGTTTTACAAAGACTTAAATGCGACTCTTTAGGATTAGCTTGATATCGAGCACACATGCATACGCTAAACATTATATCAAGCCTACTAGCAGTGAGATAGAGAAGAGATCCGATCATACCTCGATATTTAGTAATTTCTACAGAATTACCTGCTTCGTCTTTATCCAAGTAACACGAAGTACTCATTGGTGTAGCCATATGCTTTGAGTTGTCCATCCCAAACCTCTTGAGAAGTTCTTTGCAATACTTTGTTTGGCTAATGAACGTTCCACTCCTTGTTTGTTTGATTTGAAGTCCAAGGAAGAAATTGAGTTCTCCCATCATGGACATTTCGAATTCGCTTTGCATGATTTTGGCAAATTCCTTGCACAGAATTTCGTTAGTAGCACCAAATATGATATCATCTACATATACTTGTACAAGGAGTATATCATGGTTTTTATTTTTAATAAAAAGAGTCGTGTCAACCTTACCTCTTGTAAAATCGTGTTCTAAAAGGAACTTACTTAACCTTTCATACCAAGCTCGTGGAGCTTGTTTTAAGCCATACAAAGCCTTTTTCAATTTGAAGACATGGTTAGGTAAATCATAATTTTCAAAACCTGGAGGTTGGTCAACATATACTTCTTCTTGAAAAAAGCCATTTAAAAAGCACTTTTAACATCCATTTGATATAACTTAAAATCCATGATGCAAGCAAAAGCAAGTAACATCCTAATAGCTTCTAATCTAGCTACAGGTGCATAGGTTTCTTCATAGTCTATACCTTCTTCTTGATTATAACCTTTTTGCTACAAGTCTAGCTTTATTTCTTGTTATTATGCCAGCTTCATCAAGTTTGTTTCTAAAAACCCATTTAGTGCCGATAATAGGATGATTATTAGGCCTAGGAACTAGTTCCCAAACTTGGTTTCGTTCAAATTGATTTAATTCTTCTTGCATAGCTAGAAACCAATGTTCATCATTAAAGGCTTCATTAATGTCTTTAGGTTCGATTTGAGAAACAAAGGCTAAGTGGTTACATGTATTTCTAATGGAGTTTCGAGTACTTACACCTTTGGATACATCACCTATTACTTGATCAAGCGGATGATATTTTGAGGTACGCCATTCTTTGGGAAGCTCCAAAGCTTGTGAATCCTCTTGTCTTTGTTTATCTTCTTGCTCCTTTATTTCTTTTTCCTTACTATCCAAATGTGTTTCCGCTAAGGCTTCTGCAACATCATCAATAACAAGATCCTTTCTCGATCCATTTGGGTCAGTTTCATCAAATGCAACATGTATAGATTCTTCAATAGTCATAGTTCTTTTATTATATATACGAAAAGCCTTACTATGATTTGAATAACCAAGAAATATACCTTCATCGACTTAGCATCAAACTTGCCTAGGTTATCTTTTCCATTATTTAAAACAAAACATTTGCAACCAAAAACGTGAAAATGTGCGACATTTGGCTTTCTTCCTTGTATAATTCATATGGGGTTTTCTTTAAAATAGGCCTTATAAGGGCCCTGTTCATAACATAACAAGTTGTATTTACAAAGATCCTAAAAAATACTTAGGAAGAAGCAGCCTCATTAAGCATAGTTCTCGCCATTTCTTCTAAAGAACGGTTTTTCCTTTCTACAACTCCATTTTGTTGTGGAGTTCTAGGGGCAGAGAAATTATGATTAATGCCATGTTCATCACAATAATTTTCAAAAACATTGTTTTCAAATTCGCCACCATGATCACTTCTTATAGAAGAAATTTGAAAACCTTTTTCGTTTTGAATAACTTTGGCAAGTCTTTTAAATGCTAGAAATGCATCATTTTTATTTGCAAGAAATAAAGTCCATGTAAACCTAGAAAAATCATCCACAATCACTAAAGCATAGTAATTCCCACCAAAGCTCATAGTTCTAGAGGGTCCAAATAAATCCATGTGCAAAAGTTGTAAAGGTCTAGTAGTTGAAACTATATTTTTTGATTTAAAAGAGACCTTTATTTGTTTACCCTTTTGACATGCATCACATAATTTATCTTTAACAAAATTAAGCTTTGGTAGTCCAATTACTAGCTCTTTAGAGACCAACTTCCTTAGGTGATCCATGTGAATGTGTGCAATTCTCCTATGCCATAACCATGAATCATCATTCTTACTTAAAAGGCATTTCGCATCATTTGAAGATATATCATCAAGGCTAATCATATAAATGTTATTTATTCTATGACCAATGAATTTAACATGTTTATCATTTTTATCTTCAATTATGCAACAATTTGAATCAAAAATTACCTTGTTACCTTTGTCACATAATTGGCTAATACTAAGAAGGTTATGTTTTAAGCCTTCAACAAGCAACACATTTTCAATAGAGGAATTTGGATTCTTGCCAACTTTTCCGACTCCAAGAATTTTTCCCTTGTTGTTGTCTCCATAAGTAACATGTCCATGATTCTTGGGAATAAACATGGTGAATTTTGAGTCGTCTCCAGTCATGTGCTTGGAAATGCATATTGTCGAGATACCAATTTGAGCTCCTGGCTTTCAAGCACACCTACAACACAATTTTAATTTTTAACTTTTGGTACCCAAATTTTCTTGGGTCCTTGAGTGTCAGTTTTAGGCAAAGTACCCTTTGGAACCCAAACCATTTTTGTCCCAATTTTTGTGTTAATATTCTTTCTAGCATTGCATGTTGAAGCGCTATGACCTTTCTTTCCACAAGTAAAAACATTTAATAAATGGATCACTTGGAAGTACTTGAATAAACGAAAAATTTTTTATAAGATTTATGTTGATTTTTCGGGTTATAACCAATTCCAGCTTTTTCAAAAACAACCCTTTGTTTCCCTAATATAATATTTAGATTATCTTTCCCAGAAGTGAATTTGGCAAGGGTATTTTTTAAGTCTTCAATTTCTTTCTCAAGTGTGTGACATGAAGAACAAGAATAAGAAGTAGAAGCATGTGAGGGATGAGATGAGCATGCATCAATAATTCCCAAAGTTTCATTTTCAATTTTTAGTTCTTCAATCTCTTTATTTAAAATAAGAATTTTATTTTCTAAAGAAGAGATTTTTTTCTTAGAAGAAGAAATTTGTTTTGAGAGTTTTATTGATTCGTCATGCAATTCTTCAAAGGCATCTTGTAACTCATCATAAGAGGCAAAGTAAAGTAGAGTTAGAACTTACCTCATTTTCGCTTTCTTCTTCTTCTCCTTTGGCATGAGACGTAGTTGAGCTTCTTCGCTATCCGAGTATCGCCATTGAATCCATGTCGTTTTCATCCCATGCTATATAGGCTTTTCTTGCTTTTCTTTCTTTGAAGGGCTTCTTCTCAAGTCTCTCTTTCTTCTTTTGGTAAACGGGCATTCCATTTTCATGTGACCAGGCTTGCCACATTCATAGCAAGTAGGAGTTGATGAAGCTCCTTCGCCTTTGTAATGAGTCTTCTTCGGAGGAAGGGAGGTCTTCTTTGCATTCCCTTTTTCTTGAGAAATTTACCAAATTTTTTAACTAACAGACCGAGATTTTCTTCGTTTACCTCAATGTTTTCTGAGCTTTCTTCATCTTCTTCATCATCATTGTCAATTGTTGAGGAAGTGGCTTTAAGCGCTATCCCCTTTTTCTTTTTATCATTTTCTTCGCTTTGACTTAATCTGCTTAGTTCTAGTTCGTGCTCATGAAGTTTTCCAAAAAGGGTGGCTAATGACATGGTTGTCAAGTCCCTTGATTCTGAAATTGCTGTCACCTTGGGCTGCCAAATCCTGCTTAAACATCTCAACACTTTATTGATCAAATCTTCGTTAGTAAAACTTTTTCCTAAAGATGCAAGATGATTAACAATGTGGGTGAACCTCTTTTGCATTTCTTGAATGCTTTCTCCTTGGTTCATTCTAAACAGTTCATATTCGCGAGTTAGAGAATTTATTCTCGACCTCTTAACTTCACTAGTACCCTCATGGGTAACTTGTAAAGTGTCCCACATTTCTTTAGCGGTTTTGCAATTAGAAATTCTAAAAAACTCATCATACCCCAAAGCAAAGGGTAATGATGTTTTTAGCTTTTAAATTATATTGGACTTTTCTTTTATCCTCATCGACTAATCACTTCTAGGTGTCTCGGTTTTTACACCATCGACAACGCGTGTAGGTATAAATGCGCCGTTTTCGACAAAGATCCCACACATCTAGATCAATAGCTTCGATGAAGATTTTCATTCTTTCCTTCCAATATGCATAACCATCCCCATTGAAAAAGGGTGGTCGGTTTATGGAAGATCCCTCGAAAAAACCATTTAAGGAAGCCATGTTCTCTTGAAGCGGCTAAGCTCTTTATACAAGAGTCTAGCTCGATACCACTTGTTACCAAGTGGCTTCCAAGACTCAAGAGGGGGTGAATTGAGTAACAAAAACTTTTGCAAACGCTTTTAAACAAATAAATTTTGCTCAATATAATTATTAAAGAATATGGAAGAGATGAGAAAAAGAAAGAGCAAGTAATAAATAAATTGCGGAATCAATAAATAAAGTGCTTAAAATAAAGAGAATAAGGGAAGAAAAACAGCCGATATTTATCCCGGTTCGACCACCAACCACTTGTGGCCTACGTCCGAAATCCCCCGAAACACCGTTCGAGATTTTTCACTATTCAAGACAAGCTTAAACAACAGTGCTTGCAACCTTTACAATGCGGAGCACTTTTCACACACAGGGAAACTCTACCCTTGTGCTCAAGCCTCAAATAAACAAAAGGGATACCTCACCCTTATACAATCCTTGGGGATACCTCACCCTCAATATACAGAAATAGATATAGAGATGAAGTGAAACTCTCGCTAAGAGTAGATAAATACAAATTGAAGCACTAAGGAGCTTGTTTCTCAAATATCACAAGAGTTAAGCAATTATAAATTCAGAAAATAAAGAGAGAATAAGGTAGAGCACGTTTTCAAGCAAGCAAAAATTATCACAATGTCAAGGGAGTTTTCAGAGAAGTCCCAGGCCTCTATTTATAGAGCTCGTGGAAGAATATGGCCGTTGGGAGCAATTAATAACATTAAAAACTTTCTGATTCTTCGTATGCTGTTTAAAACGTAGCTCTGTTTCTCGTGGGGTATTCGAATGCCTGAAGGAGGTATTCGAATACCTCTGTCAAAAACTCTTTTAGAAAACTGTTTAAGTTGGAGTTATTCGAATACCAGTCAAGGGTATTCGAATACCTCATTAAAATAAGGCATATTTCGAAAGCAGGGTATTCGAATACCATATGGGGTATTCGAATGCCTCATTTAAAAAAAGGTTCATTCTGAAACTGGGTATTCGAATACCATATGGGGTATTCGAATGCCTCTGTTTTGACAAAGAAAGCAAATATCAGTTTACGAATCAGGTTATTCGAATACCAAATTGAGGTATTCGAATACCTCTGCTTAAAAACAGTTCAAAATCCTTTCCAAAAAGCTTCAAATGCTTGTTTTTAACTTTTAAAACATTTGATCTTTTAAAAACCTTTAGTTTAGGTAATCTTTGATCATTTGAGATATTTAATTAACAAATCCATACATGATAGATCCTAAGTCCTAAAGCTAATCTTTAAATACTTGGACTTGGTCTTCTCATCATCCTCATGTTTGTTATCATCAAAATACATCTTCATTGTTGCGTAGCAAACACAAAAACATCCTTGACAGCCTTTTCTTAAATGTAAAGGTCAGTGGCTTAAACATGAAGCCCGGATCTATTCCTCTGTCTTTAATCTATAGGATTCAGTATAAAGTAATGAATTCTTCCATCTCTAAAGTCTTACAATCTAAAGAAAAGGGTGTTACAACCTTGTTCTTAACTGACATTTCTAAGGCCAACGTAGTTGTCCCTAAACTCATCCGGTGGGAGGATGTAGTTCCCCCTCAAAAATGGACTATGGATGAAGCTGTACCAGCTTTGCCCAGAGAATCTCCAGAGATTCAAGAAATTATCCAACACCAATCTGGAAAAGTTGAACTAAAGTTTGACCGAAGAAACTCTTTTAGCTCATCTAGATCCTTTAGATCTAATTCATCACAATCTGATAATTTTGGGTCTGCTTTATCTAGAAAATCCTTCTCAAATTTAGGATCTTCTTCAACCATTAATCTGTAGGGTTTGGACACATCGTCAACCCTACATAAACCTATCTACCATCAGGAAGATAACCTCGATCAGAGAACAATTCTCTCTCCAACTCACTCAGATATGAATGATGTCCATGATTAGTACACCATTCGTAATTGACAAACTAACCCTTAGGAAAGACTTCTTCTCCGAGGCTTGGACGCCTCAACGAGAATGGTTTTTTGCCAATTATAAGGGTGATAAAAAGACTGAAATCCAGAATAAATGGTATACATTTATGGAAAACGTTCAAACAAATGTTCCTTTCTTTGACTGGTTTCATGCCTATCTTACTAGGAACGCAATCCCCTATCCTTGGAGTATCGGCCTCATGGAGGATCTGTCTGTTAACGTCTTAACAGTTTGGCATCGGAAGGACGAAATTCTTGTTAAGTTTGTTCTTCCTCCTCAAAGTTCTTTCTTTCTAGATAAGAAAGACAAAAACAATAAATCTGTTATTGCTTCTCCATTCAAATCTAAAGCTGACGACGAACCCATAAGATCTCATGACATTAAAAGTCTTATGGAGCAAAATAATTATACAAACAAGTATCTTCAAGTCTTAGGTGAAAGGATCTTAAACAAAGAACCTAAGAATAAAGAAAAATAGTCTGAAGATAGACCTTCAGTTTCTGGGACTAAGACTGATAAAGCAGCAGTCGAAAAACCCATCTTCAAACCCTTCAAGGTTTCTAAACAAGTCAAAGAGTTCAATAAGCTCTTAAAAAATAGAAATTTAGGCAATCCTAACTCTAATCCCAACACTAAGCTAGTCAGTGAAATTATCTCTAAATTAAATCGTATTTCGCCTGCTGATGCAGTCATCCTAGATACACCTCAATCTGAAACTTCTAGAGTTTCCAAAACTGTCAATACACTCAAACAATCTGATTCCCAGTTTGAATCAGAATGTCGGTCTGAACAAAATTCAGAAATCAAAATCAATCCAGTTGTTTCTAAAGTTCTTTACTAGAAAAATCCTTCTAAACTTTACTATCAACGAGCAACTCCTCCTGATCTGTTGCTTGAAGAACGCGATCCAACGTTCAAGTCGTTTAGTGCCAACAACGTCTATGTTTGGGACATAGATGGTAAAAACGAATATCAAATCCTTCAAACTCTCCAAGAAATGATGATGGTTTCTACAGCCTATCAAACCTCATACGACTATAGTGATCAAATCATCTGTGAAGTTCTGGTCGCAGGTTTCACTGGTCAACTCAAAGGTTGGTGGGATCACTATCTCACTGATACTCAACGCAACGACATCCAGAATGCCGTTAAAGCCGATTCTGACGGCTATCCTATTCTTAGTGATGGCAAACCAATTCTTGATTCTGTAAATGCTTTAATCTTCGCTATCGTTCAACATTTCATTGGCGACACTTCCATCTGGCGTGATAGATCTGCGGAGCTTCTATCTAACCTAAAGTGTAAATCTTTATCTGACTTTAGATGGTACCGTGATACCTTCTTAACCAGAGTCTACAATCGTGAAGACTGTCAGCAACCCTTCTGGAAGGAGAAATTCCTTGCAGGTCTACCCAAATCTCTTGGCAACAAAGTCAGAGATAAAATCCGTAGTCAATCTCTTAACGGTGAAATCCCTTATGAGCAGTTGAGTTACGGTCAACTCATTGCTTTTGTTCAGAAAGTCGCTTTGAAAATCTGTCAAGATGATAAGATCCAATCTCAACTTGCTAAAGAAAAGACGCAAACTAAGCGGGAGCTTGGAAACTTCTGCGAACAATTTGGTCTTCCTTGTGCTAGGAAGAAAAAATCTAAACCTAAACAGATTCATCCTCAGAATCAAAGATCTAAATACTTTAAGCATAAAGCTTCTGCCAAACCTAGGAGACTAAAGCAAGAATTTAAGTCAATACCTCCAATCGACAATGTCAAGGTTCCAGCGAAACCTGTAATCTGTTACAATTGTGGCAAACCCGGTCATCGTAGTATATACTGTAGGCTTAAGAAAAAGATTAAAGCCTTAAACCTTGATGAAGATGTCGAAGAACAACTCAATAATCTTCTCATTGAATCATCTGAAGAAGATTCCGAAAGAGAATTTTCTGAAGACTTAAACCAAATCTATGATGATGACATCTCATCATCTGATGAAAACTCTGACTCCCCAACGATTAATGTGTTAACCAAAGAACAAGATCTTCTGTTTGAAGTTCTCAATTCTGTCGAAAACTCAGAAGAACGAAGTGTCTTCTTACAAAAATTTAAAACAATTATCGAAGAATCTTCCTCTAAAACTCTTAAGAATCCAATTCTTAGGAACAAATATGATCTTAAAGAAACGATTAAGAAGATTGAAAAATCCTCTAAAAAACCCATCACTCTTCAAGATCTTCAGTCTGAAATTAACCAACTTAAGATTGAAGTTAAAAAACTTAAAGAGGAACAACAAATTCATTCGCTTATTATCTCCCAGTTAGGTGATATGCAATCTGACAATGAATCTGAGAAATCCGACAAGATTTCTGAAACTTTAGTCTTAGCTAATCCTAAGATTCAACAAGATAATGCTGCATTCTGTGACATTATCAATAAATTAAGAATTCAAAAATTCTTTATTAACATAAGTATCAAAATCGACGATTTTGTCTTAAACACTGTTGCACTGTTTGATACCGGTGCAGATTCAAACTGTATTTTGGAGGGTATGGTCCCGACAAAGTATTTTGAGAAAACTACTGAGGGGCTTAGTACTGCTAGTGGTTCAAAACTGAAAATACAGTACAAACTTTCATCAGCCATCGTCGAAAATCAGGGTTTCCAAGTTGAAACCTCTTTCCTCCTTATCAAGAATCTCAAAGGTGAAGTTATCCTTGGAACTCCATTCATTAGGACTCTCTTCCCTTTGCAAATTACCGAAGAAGGAATTCTTACCCAGCATCTTGGCAAAACTATCTGTTTCCCTTTCCTTAGGAAACTGATTCTCAAGACTCCAAATCCTATTGTTAATCTAATTAACAATAAACAAAGACAAATTAAATATCTTAAAGAAGAAATTTCTTATAAAACAATCGATAATCAGCTTTCTCAACCTCAGGTTAAGAAGCACATTGAAGCTCTTCATCTTCAAATCCAAAACTCAATCTGTTCCGATCTGCCAATGCATTTTGGGAAAGAAAGAAGCATATGGTCGATCTTCCATATGAAAAGGACTTCAACGATCGTATGATCCCAACCAAAGCTCGTCCTATCCAGATGAGTCATGAACTTCTCGATTTCTACAAAACCGAGATCAATGATCTTTTATCAAAAGGTCTCATTCGCAAGAGCAAGTCTCCTTGGTCTTGCTCTGCCTTCTATGTCAACAAAGCTGCTGAGATCGAAAGAGGTGTTTCGCGCCTTGTCATAAATTACAAACTGCTTAATCAAGCTCTCCAATGGATTAGGTATCCTATTCCAAATAAAAAGGATCTTCTTAAGCGCCTTCATTCTGCGAAAATCTTTTCGAAATTCGACATGAAGTCAGGTTTCTGGCAAATCCAACTTAAGGAATGTGATCGCTACAAGACGGCTTTCACAGTCCCTTTCGGGCAGTACGAATGGAATGTAATGCCCTTTCGACTTAAAAACGCTCCCTCTGAATTTCAGAGAATCATGAATGAAATCTTCAATCCTTACTCAAACTTTACTATAGTATACATTGATGATGTTCTTGTATACTCTCAGTCTATCGATCAACATTTTAAACATATTAACATTTTTGTTAACATAATAAAGAAAAATGGTTTAGCTGTATCTAAATCAAAGATTAATCTTTTCCAAAAACAAATCAGATTTCTTGGTCAGACATCCATCAAGGAACTATAAATCCGATTAATCGAGTAATTGAATTTGCTGACAAATTCCCTAATCAGATAATTGACAAAACCCAACTCCAAAGGTTTCTTGGCTGTTTAAATTATGTCGCTGACTTCTTTCCTCAGCTAAGTAATCTGATCAAGCCTCTGCATGATCGCCTGAAAGCCAATCCACCTCCATGGTCTGATGTCCATATAGGTATTGTCAAACAGATCAAATCCCAGGTAAAGTCTCTTCCATGCCTTTACCTTCCCAATCCTGACGCCTTTAAAATTGTCGAAACCGATGCCTCTGACATAGGTTATGGTGGCATTCTCAAACAAAGAGTCGCAGACAAAGAGCATGTCATTGCATATGCATCTAAACATTGGAATTCTACCCAACAGAATTATTCGACTGTAAAAAAGGAAATCTTGGCAATTGTTTTGTGTATTACAAAATTTCAATCCGACTTGTTAAATCAAAAGTTTTTGGTCCGTGTCGATTGTAAATCCGCTAAAGACATTTTGATGAAAGATGTTAAAAATTTAGCTTCAAAGCAAATTTTTTCAAGATGGCAAGCCATCCTTTCTGTCTTTGACTTCGATATTGAATATATCAAAGGAACCTCAAACACTTTGCCTGACTACCTTCAGGGAAAGTAGCAGAATGCCCCGAGGAGGCTCATCATCCTCAAACTTCCCTTCCCGAGGAAGGGGTAAAGGTAAATTAATTCTGTCTGGATTAACTAAAAAATCTTCTTCTGTCTCAGGGTCTTCAACCCCTTCTGAGTCATCCACTCAGGTCCAAGCTACGCAAACTGGGTCTTCCACCCAGAAGCCAACCCAGAAACAACCAAACAAATAGACTAGCGCTGACTATGCGGTAGCCATACCTGCCTACCCAATTCATGTCTTACAGGCCTTTCAACAGCAAGGTCTCACCAAGCTGCCAAAAGAATCTTGGGCCGATATTGCTGCTCAAGAGGACCTTGAATCCCAAATTCAAGCCCAGAAAAACAAGGAAATTGTCATCCAATCTCCAAGCAGACAAATTGCCATGTCCAAACCAACTCAATCCCAAACTCCTTCTCAAAATGAATATTTTGAAAAAGAAACTACTATGCATGTCTTCCAAATAGAACCCAGCGTCTTCCATGTTAACCCAAACATTGCAGCCCAAAAGATTTTTCCAAAAGGTCTTTTGTTCAAACCTGACGCACCATATAAAACCCGAGAGTTTTATGAATACATCCTGGTTGACACTGGTTCTGTCTCCATCAGACATTACAAAGACGAGAAAATTACTGACCGAGATGTCATTGATTATTCAACCTGTCAGATCCTAAAGTTCATCTCTCCCGGTGAATGGGGAAACAACCTGTATAAGCCCAAAGCTTTTTCAGAACCTTATCCCATTGACTATAATTATTGGATTATTCTGACGCATGGCTTTATACCTTCTGGTTTAAAAATATCAACGGTAAACATTCTTGGATGCTTTACTTCAAACATAATGTCCATTATGACTTCCCTCACTGGTTTCATGAATGATGGGGATTTTTCGGACCTATCAAAGAAATTCTTCCGGCTCCAGCTCTGGAGGGACTAAACTACTTTGAATCAAGGATCGACCTCACCAATGACCCTTGGCCGATCGAACTACACTTCTGGTCCAAACTATCTCTAACATGGATCTTTTCTTGGCAATTCAAATACAAGAAGAGTTTTTATCATCATAAATGTCTTCCTACATTGGACAGATATGCTTATGTCAAATGGTGGAAGAAGTTTGACGCCTCACATGCCACTCCTGACAGCCTCAAAGCTTGGTTTTCCCAAAATCCCAAGTTGTTCAAAGCGGCAGACCATGAGACAAGCGTCTTTCTCAACAAGAAAGCTCAAGCAACTGCAGCCCTTGCTGCCTCATCCTCGAAGGAAGAATTCGAGAAGAATCTAAAAATCATTCTTCATCATCTTAAGGAAGAATCCCAAGAACAATCTGGAACGAGTTCTAACCCGTACTACCAAATGAAGACGATTGCTTCGGCAAAGACCTCGACAGTCAATGCGTCAACCTAAGTGATGATGAATAGTCGTCCTTGCGGCTGGTTACTGTTATGGCGAACTGTACACTGTTCACTGTAGCGGAAGCGGCAGATTACTATTCGCTACTGTTCACTGTAGCGAAATTTTTATTTTACTGTTGTAATAGTAAAATTTGTATCTATTTATTTGTTCTTTTCAGACATTGTAAGCATTCGAAAATTTAGATTTCTTCTAAGTTCTCTTAGCTTACAGAGCGACTAGAGAGAGTGAGTCTCCCCTCCCTCTTCTTTATCTTCTCCCAAACTTGTAATCTTTATTTATTAATAAAGTCTGAATCTTTTCTTTTTATGTAAATAACTCTTCTTTTCTCATCTCTTCGCCTGATCCCGACGTCTTTGACGCGCTTCGGGTTTTTACTTTAATGTTTTAAATTTTTAATTTTCTGCATTTCATTTACATGTAAGCAGTCCGTCTGCCTCCTACTTCTCTTTATCCTGCTCTCTTTTCTTCCTCCGTTTTCCCGTGATCTTCACCCTATAACTCTGGTATCAGAGCCTGATGGGGAAGTAGGAAAGTAAATGAGCGGAGTTTAAGTTGCTTCTATCTAAAAAAAAATTATTAACAAGAACTCAATTTAGTAATTTTATTATGATAATGGAGAATACGTTTTAAAATTGATTTAGAGCTCTAAGTATTTTATTAAAAAGAATTCTTAATTTTGGAAAGTTTCAAAAATTAATTTAGAACGTCAAGAAATATTTTATATGGTGAAAAATAGTAGAAATAATTTACGCGTATTTAAAATGGTGGTATTTAAATTACGCGATTGATAAAATGATTTTAAAAAAAACATTACGTGATTGAGAAAATGTGGGAAAATACCTACGCAATTTGAAAACGTTGGAAAATAATCATGAGATTGTAAAAATACGATAAAATATTTACGCGATCGAAAATAAACAATGGTATGTTGTCAGGTTGGACCCGGTTATATTGAAAAGTGGTACTGCCGAGTTATGGCACTTGACCATGTGATTTGATAATATTATGATATTTATAAATTTTTGAGTCTTGCACCATGCATTGAGGTATATGTTGTTTTCGGTGTCATTGACGAGTTATACGTAAGAGGATGAATTACACCCCTGTTTGGGTGCGATAGGCGTAGTGTTGTTCATTTATTGAACTTGGAGGCATTAGTGTGCGAAAATTCCACATGTGGACAATTGGTAGCTCCTCTGGGCCGTGGTACCGGGCATGACACACTAGTGATCTTGACAAAGCACTATTCTTAATCACGATCTTGTTGGGGACGGTCTTGTAGAATGCCTGTAGTACACGATGAATTTAATAGTGTACTGTGCGAGCCACGACGAATTTGACTGTGTAGCACGTGGCCCGCGGCAACCGAGTTGACAGGCAGGTTCTTCTTGGATCATTTCCTCTGATTGGTTATGTTTAGCTCCATGAAGTAGGTTTGTGTCGTGTACATGTGCATTATGAGTCTGCATATTATATTATTCTCATATATTCTATGAAATGTTATATATGTTGTAATAACATGATTTGATGACATATTTGTTTGTATTTCTCGTTTTTTATACTGCCTGATGGTAATGATGACAGATTGTCTCACCTCTTTGTGTGTAATTCTGTGTTATTATTATTATGTACGGTAAAGACAGTGAAGAGGATCAACCTCTTAATTTTTCGTGAGAGAAGCAACAATCCGAGGACCAGCATGAAGCAGGCGAGCCGTTGGATCATCCTTATTGGTTGGCATGATTGTTTTGTTTTGGTTATGTTTGTACTGTATTTTTTTTTTTGGTTTTCTTAGTCTGTTGGACTTGGGCAAGTCTGTTATCTACTCTTTTGTGTCAAACGGTTTATGATTAAATTTTTATTTTTTTTTATTTTGGATATTATGGTGTGTATGTAATAATGTATTTTATTTCATGTTCTGTTTTTATTTTATTTAGTAATATTTTCCACAAGAAGAAATGGCCATAGGACGAAGGTTGAAACAATAATGGAAGATGATTGGATTTGTATGGGATGATTATTGATCTTCTTAGAATACATAACTAAAATTCTACAACTCGTGTTGTATTTATTATCAAACGATTTATAACTTGGGAAGGTTTTTATTTTAATTTGTCGTAAATGTGACGCCCTACATCGGGGTGTTACAATTTTCAAATTAAATATTTGGGTGATTTGAAGTATTTTTTGGGCATCGAAGTTTCTCGGTTAAAGAAAGGTATTTCTATCTCGCAACGAAAATATACTTTGAAAATTTTAAAAGATGGTGGATTTTTGGGTACTAAACCTATGAACTTTCCTGTGGAACAAAACATAAACCTCTCAGATTTAGGTGAATTGCTTAAAGATCTGTCTCAGTATAGGCTACTTGTTGGACGCCTAATTTATTTGACTATTACCCGGCCGGATATCACTTATTCGGTCCATTTGTTAAGCAGATTCATGCATGCACCACGCAGACCACACATGGAAGCTGCCTTGCTTGTATTGTGTTATTTGAAAAGTAGTCCAAGGCAAGGCTTGTTTTTCCCTTCTCAGAATGATTTACCTTTGTGAGCTTTTTTTGATTCAGATTGGGCTGATTGTCCAATATCTCATAGATCCACTACGGGTTATTGTGTTTTTTTGGGGATCTACTCTTATTTCCTGGCATACCAAGAGGCAGAAAACTCCATCTCTTTTCTCAGCAGAAGTCAAATATAGAGCTATAACAAGTACATGCTGTGAATTATCCTGGCTACGCTCATTATTGAAAGATTTGAGAATATTACATCCAAAGTCAACATTGTTATATTGTGATAACACAATCGCCTTATATATAGTTGTCAATCTCGTTTTCCACAAAAGAACCAGACATATAGAGATGAATTGTCATTTTATTTATGACAAAATACAAGATGGTTCAGTTGTAACCAAACATATTGCCTCAACAAATCAACTTGCGGATGTGTTCAACAAGCCATTGGAAAAGGAAGCTTTCTTAACTATGATGAGCAAGTTTAAAGTTCTTGATATTCACTCACTAATTAAAAGGAGAGTGGTGAAAAAGAAAAGTCAATGATATCTGACTAATCATTAACAAATCGATCGCGTTATTTGTCCACCTAAAAGACTCCAACTTTTGTCCACCGTATATCACGTGTCACCATTTGAAATTTGAAATATGACATTGTTCACGTTAGAAATAAGTGGTTAATACGTTAGGAATAAGTGGTTAATCAGTATAAGTTTTTGATTAATATATTCGAAATAAGTAGTTAATCTATATCAGTTTCTGGTAAATCTGAAAAAGAGTTTCTAATAATGAATAAGTGGTTAGTACGTTAGGAATAAGTGGTTAATCAGTATAGGTTTCTGTTGAATCTCATTAATTGGTGAATCCAAATTAACTTATTAATATATTCGAAATAAGTGGTTAATCTATATCAGTTTCTGGTGAATCTAAGAAAGAGTTCCCAATAATGAATAAGTGGTTAATACGTTAGGAATAAGTGATTAATCAGTATAAGTTTCTGGTAAATCCAAGAAAGAGTTCTCAATAATGAGTAAGTGGTTAATACGTTAGGAATAAGTGGTTACTCAGTATCAGTTTCTGGTTAATACATTCGAAATAAGTAGTTAATCTATATCAATTTCTGGTGAATCTGAGAAAGAGTTTCCAATAATGAATAAGTGGTTAATACGTTAGGAATAAGTGGTTAATCAGTATCAGTTTGTAGTGAATCCAAGAAGCGGAAAATGAGAAGCGGGAAATTAAATAATTAATACGTTAAGAATAAGTAGTTAATCAAGATGCAATTTCTAATCTAAAAAAAGAAAATGAGAAGTTTGAAATAAAAATATTGACATACGAAAAAGTCAATAAATATATATATAAAACATATATGGTAAAAGAAAATTAAAATATTTTAGTTGAACGAAAATTATTTTTCTTAACAAATATATTGTATTATATTTATTTAATTGACTTTTATTCTTAGACTACCTAGAATAGATTAGCATCTTGTATAAAGTTACGTCTCCTGATTCAATAAAATTATTCAAAGGTAAATATCGTTTTCCTTTTTTACATATACACTAATATCACATTTGATCCGTCTATAAATCTGTCATGTCACTTCGTAATCGTAAGAGATCTCATGCTCGATACTACAAGGAAGTCTCATCTGTCACCCTCTTGTCGTTCGTTAGAAGGAGAATTGCCGGGGGAATGGGAAGTCGAAACACTACGGCTCTTAGCTGATTGGCTTTACCTAGGAATTGACAATACTTGTGAAGATATGTGGTCATTTAACTAGGCTGAAGGATAGAGCGATATAGGTCAATTTTCGGTGGATAAAAATTTGGATGAAAAGGTAAATTTAAATTGAGATGAAAATTTTAAATTTCAATATAAAAATAAAAATTCGGTTTTTTCTATAATAATATTGACATTTCACCGGTCTTTTTAACCCTTTATTATATTAATTTTGATTTTTTATTATATTTTTATTTACATAATTTTTTATATTATTTTTTATATTATTAATTATATCACTTTTTTTATTAATTTTTTATTTAATCATAATTATTAAAAAATAATATATAATAAAAAATATAAAATAATTATTTTTCTTATTATATAACCTTCACGGCAGACTTTTGGACTTTGAGTAGGAAATTTTTTTTTTATACATATAATTTTAATATATCATATATATATATATATATTATTAAAAAATAATATATAATAAAAAATATAAAATAATTATTTTTCTTATTATATAACCTTCACGGCAGACTTTTGGACTTTGAGTAGGAAATTTTTTTTTATACATATAATTTTAATATATCATATATATTATATAATATATATATATATATATATATATATATAACCTTCACGGCAGACTTACTTATTTTTATATACATAAATAATAAATATATATATAATAAGACTTATTTTTATATATGTATATATATATATATATACATGTATGTAAGAATTGTTCCTTTGAGTATGGTGGGATACGAAAGTTCTCCAACGAAAGCTGTACGTTTCTGCCATAAAATTCCAAATGCTACTCACTGAATAACTTCTTTTTTCTCTCTGCTCTTTTTCCAAAATTTTACTGACTGTTTGACCAAGATTGATACACAGGACAATGCACCTCGGCTGAAGAGAAGGGAGGAGAAATTTTTGTATGGAATTAGTTTATATAATTTATGTAGTAAGTATTGTTTTTTTTAATCTGAATTTATATAGTAAGTTAATTATAAAAGATTGATATATTATTATTTAAAATATAAAAAGGTTATTTGTCACATAAGTTTATATAAAATTATTTATTTATTTATTATAAAATAATGATAAACATTTTATTAATATATTATTTTATATAAATTAAGAGTGTTCATAGTGGAGATGAAACTAAAAGAGATGTGTATGAGTCATGATCCTTCTAACTTTAAATAATTGAATATTTATATATATATATATATATATTTTTTTTTTTGTTAGTCTTTTTAGTAAAAAATTAAATGTTTATCCTTTAATTGATAGATTGTTTTGATTTGTTTTAACTCTTCGTATATCAATAACAACTATTAAACATGTCTTTTTAGTTATGAAAATTATTAAACAAGGTTGTGAAATAATATAGAAGATGATTTTCTTACAGATTATGTATTGTTTACTTGAAAAAGAGATTAAAAAATTCACTACAAATGTAATAATAAATTATTTTTATTTTATAAAACAAATCGAACATAGTTTAAATTGAAGATTATGTATTTAAGATTGTGTAAATGTCTCTAATTTAAAACATGTTAATTATGAATTGAATTGAATTTAATATTTATATTATATGATAATTATATTTTTTTAACTTAAATATTTAAAAACATATATTTAGTCTTTAATCTTAACCCCTTATGATTAAAATCTTGTATTGTCCTTGGTTTATAGGAAGAATTTAGCTTAACTCGAAATTGAATAAGTATAATTCAATTCGGTCATTTAAATATTATATTTATTTAATTTATAAATATTATAAAATTTAAGTAAAAAATAAAAATTAATACAAAGATATATGTTATAATATATATTTTAAAATGAATAATATTAATATAAATATATTATAATATCAGATAAATAATATATATATTATAATGTTATTAAAATTATTAATTAAAATTTAAAAATTTTATTATTTATAATTAATTTTTAAAAATATATATTTTTAAAAATGTATGATATTAGATCAAATTGAGACAACACAAAATATAATCTAAATCTGACAAAAAAAACACTAAATTTAATTTTTAAAACCTAAACATGTCCTAATTAGTTATGAATCAAAACAGATTAGTAAAACGGCATGATCTTGAACATGTTAAATAAAAAAACAAGGAAAGTAAGGGGTGGTTAAAGAACAGAAATCAAGGTACAAATTACACGCTGCCTTGATCTGTTTCAGTGACCAATAAATCTTCAGTGACAGCGAAGTTGCATGCTGTGTTCGGCAAAATGGCTCGTCCCCTACGTGAGGCCGAGAGAGACGATGTGAATTCAGACAGAAATCATAATATCCAATTAAGTACTTGCTATCTTCTCCCAATAAACTTGTGTCGTAGGATGGGACCACTTCGACTCTGTAGAAAGGGAAAAAAATTCAGTTATTTACACACACATCTCATTATATACGTGAGAGAGTGAAAAGATTGAATTTTGATCATATAATTATATATAAATAATTAAAATTAAAAATTATTTAAAAATTATGTGATTATTTAAAAAATTATATGTATTTATATTATAATCTTGACTATTCATATAAGATCTAATAGTTAAGATTCATTCTTCTTATCTTTTATAATAAATATTCTTTTCAAATATATTTCTTTTATATATATATATATTTATTTATTTATTTATTCTCTTTTTTCTTTATTTTTTCCTCCATCATCTAGTCTGTATTAACCTTTTTTTTTATGTAAAGACCATTTTCCAAAATTTTCACGTAAATATTTTTTATCATAAATATTTAAATTCATATTTGATATATTTAAGTTGTGTGGACTACATAAAAAAATACTTATTTAAAAATATATTATCACACATATAAAATGTTGATTAATTTGGATGATTATATAATAAAAAATATACATCTAAAAATTTCTTCCGCATAAGCATATTACAATTGCATATCTCACCCGTACATATGTACATATATCAAAGAACATCAACACCCACATTGTATGTTATAGAATAATGCTTGATGTATATATGTAAAGTGCATGTTACTTTACATTATAAAATTAAAATATAAATGTGTAAAAAATAAAATTATATAAATATAAAATAATATATATATAAATTTATATAAATAACATTATTTATATATAGAGAGAGAAAAATAATTTTCTCAATACTTAATTCCAGCCGTATATATTGAAAATTATCGCCTCATCAGTTTGCTGCCATATCTTTATAATATCCGATGTCAAACAGTAAGTTGAAAGTAGGGATGGCAACCAGTCGGGCAAGAGGCGGGTAATAACTCACCGTCTTTGTTTTAGTGGATAACATTTGTTTTTTTTTATTTTTATATTTGTGTGAGTATTTATTTATTATTTTTTGTGAATAAATAAATATTTACAGATATTTATAAGTATTCAATAAATTATAAAAAAATTAATAAAATTTAAAAATAAAATAAAAATTAAAAAACTAAAAAATATTATACCATAAAATAAATGAGATTTTTTAATAATTTTATATAAAATATTTTTTTATTTTTTTTGAATACCTGCAGATACTGAAAAAAATCACCTCGTCCCCGCTTCTATTTATTAAATAATATAAGACAAACGAATATTTATACTCACGAAAAAAATTAAACGAATATTATCTGCTTCATCATGAAGTATTATTCGCAGATGGTACTCACGGAGACGAGTAAAATTACCTTTCTTAATTGAAAGCATATTAATTGTCAGTATAAAGTCGAAATGATATTATTAGCATTTTTAATTATTTATTCATTCCTTTTATTAATTAATTATAATTATAATTATAATTTTTATAAATTTATAATAATTAATAAAAAAATAATTAAAATACCAATAATTTCGTCAATAAAAATATAAAATCGATGTTTGCTTATTGACACCGAACTGGTCCGTGATAATCATAGTGTTAAAAAACATTAGATAATGGAATTGAGCATTAATGATTGCATTAGGTGTTGCAGCTAGCTTATGCATGAATGAACCCAGAAGAAAAATTAATGTACCCCTACTTCGTTGTGTACGAGTGATAAAACTTTTTTTTTAAGACCTGATATCCTACAAATTGGTATAGAACGTAGCTCTTTCTCTTCAATATCTGACAATTAGCAATTAATAATTAGCAATTTAAGATATATTTTAATTAATACTATCCGATTGCAAAAAGTAAGTTGGAAGCACATCAATTGCCTTTGGAAAGCATTTATTTTACTACAAAATAAAATATTGACTATTTTAATTAGCAAATAATAATTAGCTTAAATCCTTCAAACCAACCGAAGAATCGATGTGGAATGTGCTTGAAGAAAATTGTATGGGTCTACTTCTGTGTAGAAACTCTCATTTTGTCAGTAATATAACCTCTCTCTCTTTCCCAACTCCCCTTCTCTCTTTTCTTAACACACTTCTTTAATTTTTTAATCCAAGTTTTGTCCACATTACAGACAGCCTAAAAGTATGATTATGGTAACAGTATATATATAATTAATGAGCAAGTTGTTAGGGGCTCATTTTGTCAACAATGTTATACCTAAACTCAAACCCATACATCTACCTTTTATACCTCTTTAGTTTTGGAAACAATTTTAAATTTTTCTCATTTTCATCATTTTCTCTCTCAATTTTTTCTGAAAAATAATAGGCGTTTGGGTTTGGGGTATAGAAACAATATTAAAGAAATGAAAGAAGACCTGCAGCTGTTCCATGTTGCGCCTCGTTGGGCAGGTGGGAACCAACCTTCCCAGCAAATTACTTAACATTTAAGTGCCTGTTAAATCAAACTCCACGTGAGACTTATCTATGCATTGCCCAAGTACAAATAGGCATGTGCTGATATGATGTCTGATTTTTTTACCCCTCTCGACAATCAAAATCACAGATTATTTTATTGAATTGTGTAGTTTTTTTTTTTTTTTTTTTATGCTTTGTTTGGGTGAAGAGAAAAATGAAAAAAAAAAATAGAAAAAAAATAAAAAAAATATTTTTTATTGTTTAGAATAATAAAAAAATAAAAATTATAATTTTTTTTTTTTTGATTATACAGAAAAGGAAAAAAATGTAAATATTTAAAAAATTTATATATTTTTATTATAATATAATAAATATAAATATTTTTAGATAAATTTATAATTTAAAAAAAATCTTTTTCTCTCTTATTTTCTACTCATAAGAGAGAAGAAAACTTTTAATGGACTCTACCATTATTTTTTTTTTTTCTTATTTTCTTTCTTTATCCAAACAAAAAAAAATATTAAAATTTTCACATTTTCTCTTTTTATTATTTTTTTTACTCATTTTCTCTTAAAACAAACAATGCATTAATGATATGGACACTCTTAATTATATATTTATATTTTTTATTTATTAATTAAATTAATTTTTTAAAAATATTAAACGATTAATGTAGAGTGTGTATAAATATTCAGAGGCATCAATAGCCACATTTTTTTTCTTAAGTAAATGTATTATTAGATTGATTTTTGTGTTAATTAAGCAAAGTTAAATCTTCTAGAGAATTTTAAGAGCACTTTTAATGCATTTAAAAAAATTAATTTTCTTAAATGTTAGTTTAAAATTCAAGCTTTCTTTGGGTTTTTTTTTTTTTTTACATAAATTCAAGCCTTTTTAATACATCAAGATCGAACCTACAGCTATCTACCTAACCTACTCCAAGTCTCAACCACCTGAGCTGATCTCAAGTGGCCCAAAAATTTAAATATGGATAATCAAGATATAAAATACGCCTCCTGAATCACATATTATTGATCACCATCAGTTAATAGAATATTGTTTTAGTTTAATTATGGATCTTAGATTCAAACTTTGAGTATATAATTGCGTTAAAAAATTTGATTAAAAGAACTTTGTCATTCTATAAAATTTTACTTAATTTGAGAGATTAATCACTTATCTTTAAATAAAAGAACACTCTAAAAAATGAAAAAAAAAAATCACATACTATTACAGACGGCTATAGTAAAAAGAATAATACTATTTGGAACTATCTTAAAAGAGGACTCTTTGTCGTTGATTTAATGAACAGTTACACCGTTTTTTCCAATTTAATTATATAAATAAAATATCAATCAAGTAAATTATATAATTCGTTATTCGTCTAATTAAATATATTTAATTTTATCTTATTTATTTATAAAATTATTTTGTATGTTATAAAAATATTATAAATATATATAATATAATTTAATATTTTTTATATTAATATATGATATAAATATAACATATATATTTTTATGTATATAAAATATTTTCTTTAATTATAATAGAGATCAAGAAATTTAATAAGTAATCAATATATAAAAGGACAAGAGTGAGCCGATCGAGAATGAGACGTAGTGGTACAAGATTACACTGTATAGTGCATACTAGCTATTTATTTTTCCGTTTTGATGATCTTCAAAGTCAAAATTGAAAGAACGTCATAAAAGATTAAACTAAGCAAGTAGTGCATATGGATTAAGATGTAGGAGTTCATTTCTGCATTAGGGGCTCTCTCACATAGTACTTCCTCAAATTCCAGCACGGACATACCGCATTTATATTATTCCACCAATAATGTTAATTTTATATTAATTATTATAATAAATTTATATCTTTTATATATATATATATATATATTAAGTAGTTTATATTTTTTTACTATAGTTTATTATTTTATACTAATAATTTGTTTTTGAATTTTAGTAATTTAACTTTTAAAATAAAAACTATAGTAATAAAAAATTATAAAAATATAAATTACAAAAATTATACGAAAGTATAAAATTAACGTCAAAAAAGGATGTACAAGTAAGTATCCATAATGATTAATATTGCATCATACACCATATAACAAAAATAATTTATCTATTTTTTTTTCTCATATCATTTTTTATATTTTTTTAATATTATTTATTACATATATATATTTATTTTTTTTTATTAAATTATATATTCTTAAAAAATCAACTATGTATACACATTTAAAAAGAATGTATAATTAACTTTTTCCAAACAAAAATCGAAGTGATGGACATGGATACGAACGAAGGTGTGTTAGCACTGTGGAATTTAATTGAAAATTTGAGATCTCGTTGTTTTTATTGTTTCGTTGGACCACGTGATCTGATTGCTTTTGGGGGCTGGCTGGCTTGGATCCCCGTAAAGATCTCCAATATCTAAGAAACAGTACACCCCCCCCCCCCCCCTTTTCCTTTTCCCCCTACTTACCACTGCAATGCAGGGCACTGCGTTTCTTTGTTTCATTCCTTCTATAGCATTAACTAGCATGCGGAAAATAAGAAAAATAATTATTTTACATTTTTTTAAAAATGTAAATATTATTTATATTATTTTTAATAAATATAATTACATAAGAAAAAATAATAAAAAGTATATATATAATAAATAATATTAAATAAGATATAAAAAAAAGTGTATGTATTATTTTATATAAAAATATAAAAAGTTAAAAATTTAATGTGTTGCCACTGAACCCGGAAAACAAACTGTTAAAATTGACCTAAAGTTTCACTTTGGACAAACAAAAAAAAAACCCCTTGTATATGTCTATACGTCTTTGTATATTGATGAAGATATAAATGTGCGTGTGATTATGGCTTTAAGAATTGATCCGAAATATATTGGCCTGCAAGTGTAAGTTATGTTGTATTGTCATGATAATACGCTGGAAAAAGTGTGCCAATGATATAATTTTTATATATATTTTTATATTAAATAATACATATAATTTTTTTATATTTTATTTAATATTATTTATTATATATATTTTTTTATTATTTTTTTTTATTCAATCATATCTATTAAATATAATATAAATAATATTTATCTTTAAAAAGAGTATAAAATAATTATTTTTTCTCAAAAATATGATTTCAGTCGCTAATGGTGACAACATATTGTATCTCTCTTCTATTCTTAAGTTGAATTTGAATTCTGCCAAACATTTCCAAGATAATTAATTTGCTGTTAGGGGAGCTTTTTAATTACTGTGTATTCTAAAGTTAATCTCATAGTATTATATATGAAAATACTTGATTAAAGACAAAAAAAAATATTTCCAAGATACTAATGATAGTCCTACATATCATGATATTACATTTTGGTACGGCATATAAGTTAAGAAGAAGATGATTTATTATACCAAGACCAACCCTTTTCCTCTTTCTTTCTTTTTTGTGCCCCGTTCTTTTGAAGAAATAAGTACAGGAGATGTTCGTTTCATTAGGTAGAAGACCGAACTATCACTGTTTGAACATGAGGATAGGTACACATTCCATTGTGCCCATTAAGTCCTAGATTTGAATATCTTCAACCTGAGTTAGATGACATAACATATATCATTCAATTTCCATTGGCTCTACCGATTCGGTAAATAATGAACCCTTAGCCTTGTGAGTCTTTTTTTTTTTTTTTGCATTTATTAGTCATGCATGCAGCACATGCATGGTTGTTAAAATCACGTTTCAAAACTTAAAATCTTACAATTTTATGATTTAAAAACTGAAAAACTTGTTATATGTTGTGGAAAAATTAGTAAAATTAGTCTAGAATTCATTTTAGATCATTAAAATCACTAAAAACCCAATTTTAACTAAGGATGTTATGATTTTAAGTTTAAAAGGTTTTAACTAATTATGTTATGATTTTAAGTTTAATTTTAACTAGAATTCATTTTAGATATTTAAAATCACTAAAAAAATTATGATTTGTTTTTCTAGGTTATGAATCTTAAACTGAATTTGGGTAAGGCTTAACCTGGTTTAACATTTGTTTGGGGTAATATTAACATCCACAACACAAGTTCAAATCTTTTCCTAGTTTCTTACCCATGGTATTTGTGAGTACATCTGACTTTGATATTTTGAGATTGGTCTTTTTATGATTGAGTTCTTCGATGGTTTAAGGTCATGGTTCTACATTGGTTTTATGCTTAATGGGCAATTATTAGTAGAGTTGACTTCAAGTCAATCAAGAATTCCAGAGCTTGTTAGTTTTATAGTCCTTTCATTTTTCAGTTTTCATTCTTTAGTTCTTATATGATTTAACCTATTTAATTCGTATATGATTTAATTTAGTCTATGTTTTATGAAATTTTAGTTATGAATTTATGAATATTTTGTACATAAGTTTTTATTTGTACATATATTATTTTAAAAAAAATATTTTATATAATATGTAACATCTAAGTTTTTACAATTCGCTTTTACATTTTGTTTTTACCTGACCCTCTATCATTTTTTGGTGAAAACTCGCTTTTGACAACCTTGAGCACATGTATCGTCAAAGATTGCAATCTTCAATAGGAAGCATTAGTAGAATATGGTTCCACAGAGCCATGCATGGTGGAGGGTCTTGTTATCTGATAGCTCCTCCTACCTGCGAGATCTATAGGTCAAAGATTGTTCTTTGAACGCCCTTAATTTGTTGTTAGTCAAATTTGTATATATGCACTTCCAATCAAAGTCTTTGCTTAGGACCTGAGATCACATATTTGTCTTTGGCTAATTTGTTAATATAGCTAGTAATCCACAGAAGGACAATTTGACACATAATTTTATATAGTCCTAAGTAACCAGACATTCTGTATACACGATATATTTTTGTGCCTTTGCTCTAGCACATATATAAATTCAATCACCAACTAGAAGACCGCTGGAAGCTAGCCAGAGCCAAATTAAATTGCAATAATAAATAAAAAGTTCACAGTTTTTTTTTAAAAAAAGAAATAAATAAAAGTTCAGTGGATCCTCTTGCGTGTGCATGGCATGCCGTTGTTTTCTTCCCATATTTTTATAGAATGCATGCCAGGTTCTTATGATATTTATGTACTCACATAGCATGTAAGGCTAGGCAAGAACAATTGGTCAATTAGGTATTGTTCAACCAGTAGCCAACTAATTAATGATAATGAACCTTCTCCTTATTTACCAATCTAATAATGGCACGGATTCTAATATCTTTATTTTGTTTGGCTTTGAACAAGATAAATCTGGAAGAAAATCATATCATGGAAACGTGTTAAGTGACTTATCTGTAGCGAGACAAACACATTGGTGGGTATAATTATAGTTCCATTTCCCTACTTGACTTTTCATTGATTACATGTTGCTTTAGATGCTCACAGACAAAATCTTGGCCGGAAGAAAATCCGGTCTCATGTCTCCTTCAGTTCCCATTGATATTTACCCTTCCATGAACCAGAAAAGTTGAATGCAATATTGTTTGATCAATGAGAAGTCCTCTGATCCCATAAACAAGATCTTGAGAGATTTGATAATTACCTAATTTTGACTCTCATTTATCCCTAAAATAGGAAATACCAATACCCAAGTGGAAATATAAAATGGATGTGGGGTAATCTATATGAATTGACGAAACTTGACCAATGTTGACCCTGAGATGACAATCCAACGGCCTGAGTTCAATCCCAATTTTGGTCCCTGAAAGGCCCACAACATGTTAGAAAACTAAAACATCTGTGGGTAATGTTCACTTGCTGGGAATCTTCCTGATCATGATGATGCATACACAATCACAAGAAACACGTACGCAAATATTAATTAAATAATTACTTTCTTTTTAATAGTTCCTTCACATGAAACTGCATGACGTTTTGGAAGGGAAGCCAAATACAATCTACAAATCTATCGTCTGGTTCCATCGTATCTTTGAATTTGACATTTAGCCACCCCACTTATATCCCCATCGTACGATGTCGTTTTACCTTTAGTCTAAAGAGAAAATTTTACTTAAATTTAAAGTATTTAATTAAGTACATCAAACTAATTAAAATTTAATATTTTTATAAATATATATATTATACAATTAATTTCACAAAAATTTATAAAAATATTAAATCTTAATTAATATAATACATCCAATTATAATATTTAAAATTTAGGTAGAATTTCTCCGACGCAAAAGACAAGGATTTCCCTCTTTGTGCATCCCAAGATTTCCAACCCTCTCTTTCTCATGCAAGGTCCTCCATTCTATTTATAGTCAATGCCTCCTCCTCCACCTTCCTTCACCCAGCACCTCACCATAACACCAAACTTTTCCTCCTATTCTCTTCCTCTTCTTCTTCTTCCTTTTCTTTTTCTTCAATACAACTACCAGCTCTCTCTCTCTCTCTCGCTCTCTCCAAAATGGCTGAGAATTACCCCTTTCCTACATACTTCATGCTACTATTAATAACCACAACCCGTTTGATATCCACAGTGGGCAAAACTGAACGATGGAAAACTCTGCTACCACCAGAGCTTGCCATTGTTGACGAAATATCCCACAAGCTCCATGATGACCCTGAAACCATCCAATTGGCTTCCAAAGACTATGGCAACATCGTGCAGGAATTCCCAGCGGCTGTGTTTCATCCATCTTCTATACATGACATAGCCAGCTTGATAAAATTCTCATACAATAGTTCTGTCCCTTTCAGTATAGCTGCGAGGGGCCATGGTCACTCCACTCATGGACAAGCCATGGCTGGTGATGGGGTTGTGGTTGACATGGCCAACTTCAGAAAACAAATAAATGGGGTTGGAATTAGTGTCTCTCAATCTGAAGACCCTTTGATCGGCTACTATGCTGATGTTGGAGGGGAACAACTGTGGATTGATGTGCTGCATGCCACGCTTGAACATGGAGTTGCACCGGTTTCTTGGACCGATTATCTGTACTTGACGGTGGGTGGAACGCTTTCCAACGCTGGGATTAGCGGCACTGCATTCCGCTATGGACCTCAAATTACCAATGTTCACGAAATGGATGTGGTCACTGGTATGAAGTTTCTTCTCGGTTTCGTATGGATTTCTGACCTGTTCTTTCATTTTCATTGAGAATGTGTCCATGTTGAAAGAGAAAGATAAAAAATTTCTTAAACGAAGAATTTTCCAAGTGCCAACAGAGAATTTCTTAGTCAGATACAATTTATCACATCATTCTTTTAAGTCATAATTTTAATATTTATAATAGATAATGTTTTACTAAGAATTACCAGTCTCACCACATATGCACAAAAAGCATAATTTTTGTTTTTCTCTCATGACGTGACATAGTATTGTCTCATATAGACATATCATACATGATCTGAAAATGTTTTTTTAACATTGTTGTCCGAATTCTCGTATAGACATCTTATATAAATATGAGTCTAAGTAAATGTCAAAATATATAGTATCTTGAAGTAGAATGAATATATCGTATATCTATATAAAAAAAGTATTAGCTGTCGTGTTTCAGGTGTTAAAATAATGGAATTGTACATGTTTTACTAAATATTATCATGATTTATTTTTTTTTTCATGTTTTATATACCCAGTTAAGGTGGTTGTTGAACTCTAGCCTTTGTCTACAATGTGGGTGAATGATGCAAATGTTTCCACGGGGTACCGTGTTTGAAAAATTCTTAATTAGAACCGGTTCACACGGTCAAAGTCTCCTATTTTTATTGACTTATATGTTTTTCTAAGTCTTATATGGTCAATTCTTTTATATTAAAAATCTGAAATACGAAGATGGAAAATTTTACAAGATGCATGCATGCAACGAAATTATTTATATTTAATTAATTAATAATTTTATGCTCTAATTGGTTCCGTTCAGGAAAAGGAGACTTCGTAACCTGCTCTTCGCAGAAGAATTCGGAGTTATTTTACGCGGTTCTTGGAGGTTTAGGACAATTTGGAGTTATAACAAGAGCAAGAATTTCTCTTGAGACAGCACCCAAAAGTGTACGTTTATAGAGAATTGACTAGAACTTTGTCTTGTAGCTTTTTCCACCAACAATTCATATTAACGCCAAATCTAGTTGTCATATTTTTCAGCCATCACGTTTTATGAGAGAAGCTACATGTCCTTGTCCGAAACCCACTGTGTTATCATTTTTCTAGGCAGTTGGCACCCATGTATCATATATTTCACATGATGTTGGTGCATTAGTCATCATAAAAGACAGATACATAAATGAAAATAAGACGAGTTATACGTACGTATGACTTTGAACCACTGAATGTGAATTTTTGAAATTAAAAGCACAATAGCAGTTTGAAAAAATATATGCAGAAGTAACTCTTGAAATTTATTATGACTCTTAGATCTTAAGCGATTGCGCCATTAGTAAGGCTCATATTGTTAATGATCATATCCTTTCTCGTCAACGACCTAGAATCTTATTGGTTTTATCAAACTCAAGAAACAACTTTATTTAAAAAGACCTCCAAATAAGTCCATGCATATACATTCTTACATACTAGAGGAGATTTGAAGTTTAGATAGACAAGGGAATGAGCATGAAGTATTCTAGTACCACGTTATCTTTAGCCTTTCAATTTTGATGGGACTCGTTGCATATATAGAATGCTTGCATTATTCCATTTCATTAGTACGTTAATTAGTACAAGGCACTAATAATTGTGATTTTTTGTTGGCATGCAGGTTAAGTGGGTCAGAATGCTCTATAGCGACTTTTCTGTTTTCACCGAAGACCAGGAACGATTAATCTCAATCAATGGAAGGAAACAAAATACTGCATTGGATTATTTGGAAGGGATGCTGCTAATGCACCAAGGCCCCATAAATAATTGGAGATCCTCTTTCTTCCCTCTATCTGACCATCCCAGAATAGCTTCTTTAATAACCAAACATAACATCCTTTACTGCCTTGAAGTGGCTAAGTATTATGATGACCAATCCGAAAAAAATGTGGACATGGTACCGTCTACTGATATCCATTGTAGTTTGATAATAATAATAATAATAATAATAATAATAATAATAATAATAATAATAAATAAATAAATAAATAAATAAATAAATAAATAAATAAATAAATAACCACTAACCCACTAGATGGTGTGGGTTTTCTTGGATCACACCTTAATAACCCTAGATGTTGACTTTTTACTGCTAGTTGTAAACAAAAGATATAAGATAGTAATTAGAAATTGTAATTAATAAATGACAATAATATTTTTATTTTTCTTTGTGTGTGTAGGAAATGCAAGTTTTGCTCCAAGGATTGGGCTATATCCCTGGATTTTATTATGAGAAAAATATCTCATTTGTTGAGTTCTTGAATAGAGTCCGAAGTGGAGAGTTGAAGCTTCAGTCACAAGGACTGTGGGATGTTCCTCATCCATGGCTTAATTTGTTTATACCGAAGTCTCAAATCTTGGATTTTAATTCAGGCGTATTCAAGGATATCATTCTTAAAAGAAACATCACCACTGGACCGGTCTTGGTGTACCCCATGAATAGAAGCAAGTAAGCCCTGAATGAACCAGACTTTCATTATGTGTATATGTGTGTTGTTATTTTTATTTTTTAACCATTAAACTGCATCATTTTATTTCTTCAATTAAAATTCAAAAAAGTATAATCATTAATTATATGAACATAAATTCCAGGTGGGACGATAGGATGTCAGCATCTATACCAGATGAGGATGTCTTCTACACAGTTGGATTTTTGCACTCAAGTGGATTTGATAATTGGAAGGCATTTGATGCTCAAAACAAAGAAATCTTGCAGTTTTGTAGTGATGCCGGCATTAAGGTTAAGCAATATCTTCCCCGCCACAGCACACAGGAAGGTTGGACCAACCATTTTGGCACTAAATGGAGGAGTTTCTTAGAAAGAAAATATCAGTTTGATCCAAGAATGATTCTATCACCTGGACAAAAAATCTTTGAAAACAATTTTAACCAGCGTTTCAAATATTTTCCTCAATGAAAAAAGGGGACGTTTAGGGTGGGTGGGGCTACCTCGATTTTCTGGCTAGCTGGGCACAGGTGTGCATATATGACTCGGACTTAAGATGATAGCTTTTGTATGTTTTACTTAGAGAAATTAAGGTAGAGAAATTAAGGTAGGGTTAAAGGCTGCATGACTGTGGCATCTACATAAATAAATCACGCTTCATATACCTTGGATACGTTAGGTTGAGAAAATCATACGTACAAGAGCACAGCTGTCTGTCTCTCCCCCTCTCTCTCTCTGTGTCCCTCATAGCGTACATGTCAATCACACAGATTAGTAGTTTTCGAACCTATTGTGGAGGAAACGATTATATTGAGGATTTTTAACGAGTTTTAATCCTCCATTCTTAATGCAATGAGTGTGTTTAATTTACGATTCTATCTTTCTTTTATAATTTTGTTTTGCATTCCTTTATGTACAGGAGCAACCTATCAATAATTGGGATCCTAGCTAGGTTAACAACGAGCATAATTGTGTCCAAGCTGTGTATGCCATAATCAATCATCGTAGGTTGCTAGATAGATATGATAACGTCAAATGCCATCAAATATTATAATATTCACTGCAAGATTTTTCTTCGTAATATATGTAGATAAGGTCATGCTCCTTTACAATAGAACACAATAAACCAGATAACCCCTCAATAAAGAGAATCGAGCATTAAACAAAACGGTAATGTAGTCCTTAGAGGGTATTTTATAGTTAAGTAATGGAACCTACGTCTCTCACTTTTTTGTGGGGACTTAAGTATCACTGAAGCGAAGCACAGTTGGCAGTAATGAGTATTTTAAATTTGAAGTTTTAGATTCTAAATGACAATTTATTCTCTTTCCAGCAAAGACAACTAGGTAACACAAAATACGAAAAAATGGACATTAGCCCAACATTGCACGCTCCAAATGGTGGAATAAAATTAACATCAATAGTTAACATCTTGACAAATGTGTGATAATCTCTGCACCTCTATCCATCACTTTGATGATCAGAGCATGATTTTAGAACTTCCGAATATCTAAAGCCTCTAGGAAGAGAAAAAATAAATAATGGAATTTGCACGATATATCCATGCCTGTAAATATTTCTACCGCATCAAAGAATATTAAATCTGGCAAGAAGAACATCTTAAAGCAGTCCAATCTACTGAAAATATACCCCGATATGGTCAAATCTGAATCAAACTACCGAAAGGAAAAAAAAAAAAGAAGATTCAAATATGGTCGTGAAAGAGACACGTACTCTAACTTTAAGGAAGAAAAATCAACACTAAGAAGGCGGTTGGTATTGGTATGAACAAACACGTTAGATATACTGTATAGAGTAAGATGTTCATGTTTGTTACATAAACATTAGACGAATATAAGATCCCATATGTCCTTTATTCAATTAAGATGCCAAGGTGTCTGGGCATTTATAATTCCCTTTTTAAACATATGAAAAATCTTAAATATAATCTTAAATATCCGGGCATGATACTGTATTATTTTCTATGAATTTCGAAATTTATTCGATAGTTAATTTCCTTTCATTTTCATAATGCTCTTCATCCATTATGATTTTATCCTCTCAAATTAATAAAAACAAAAACATATATAATAACAAGAAAACTGTTATTAATAAAAACTTTAGCTATTAATATGTGATGACTATTTGTTATAAAGAATAATATAATATTTAATGATTCAAAACTCATAAATCACATTGTATAATTAATTGGGATATAAAAATTATTAATTATTTATCATTATAAGTACAAACTTAAGAAAACATTTTAGAATTTTAAAAATACATGTCTAAGAGGCTGCTTGAAAATAAATTGAAGTATCACATATGCCTATATATCTAAGATGTGATACTAAATATTTTAATTTTTAAATATCCGTATATTCTAATTTAATTATTTTATAATAACGACTTTAAGATATTTCTATATCTTACCTCTTAAAAAAACGCTTACACATTAATTAGAGACACAACCAACTCCTAATTAAGAAAGCTTAGGAGTTGATAGCAAGAAAAAAAAAAGTTCATATGAAGGTGTAAACCAATTCAAATCGCAATTTTCATGGGGAGTTGGTATGGTGAAATTTTACGAATAACAAGGATATATGATCCATTTTTAGTTTACCCATATCGAATAAACCAACTAGGTAGCCTTATATTTGTCAAACCCGCATAAGAATATTTTTTAGCTTTTGGTTCAGATATAGATTGATATGAATATGACTACTTAAGTAATTAGTTAGTTAAATAATTAGTTACTTTATCATTGTGTAAAATATAATATTAGCTTGATCGTCTTGGCCTTATTGGCATTCGACCATAAGTTAGGCTCATTTTACAAATTTCAGCCGGCCTATATCGAATGTGTAACAGTTCGATAAACACGTATTTAATACGATCTATCAACAAACATAATGACATTGTGCTATAATGACTATATATAACGTCTTGCGCCATAATGATTAGACATAACGTTCAAAATCTTAAATGGCTGAACGAAAGGTATCTAGAGAGTCAGTCATCTGCGCCTCTATATAAACCGACCTGGCAGCCTCGATCAGACATGTTCAATTTTCTCTACCTATGTCTTCATTTCTGTCTTTACTCCAAGACTGATCGGTCGAAGTGTCTCTATTGTCATTTCACCCCGTCTTCCTCGGGTAACTTCCAGACAACCGATTTGGGATTCTCCAGCGACCTCTCCTCGAGTAGAGGATGGAGCATCTGGTGTCGTCTATGGGAAGAGGTAAAACTCTCCCACTCCACTGGAACATCACGTAATTTTCTCAGCATTCGCTATTATCATTTTGTGTCTGAATTGAAGGAGCAGGCCATCAAGGATCTTCCTGCTTATGGAGTTGGATAGACATTGTCTAATGTCAGTTTTTCTGCATCAAATAAAAGAAAAGAGGTTTATAAAAACAATGGTTACCTGATGGTGTCGTGCAATGGAGGACTGAACCAAATGACAGCAGCTACATGTGACATGGTGGCCAATGCAAGATATTTAAATGTCACGATTATAGTCCCTGAATTGGATAAAGCATCCTTCTGGACAGACCTAAGTGAATTCCAAGACATATTTGATGTAGATCATTTCATTACATCATTGAGAGAAGAGGTGCAGATCTTAAAACAATTACCTCCTAGACTCAAGCTGAAGGTGGAACATGGGTTACTTTACAGCATGCCACCAATTAGTTGGTCTGACATATCTTACTATAAGAACCAGGTCAGTTATTATCCTTGGGCCAATAATTTAAGGCTGTGTTTGATGCAATGTATAAGGAAGACCTGATAGTATAAACTTATACCATCAGGTCTTAGCATATGTTTGGTACTGATACATGATAGGATAGTCAAATTTGGTCAACCATTTTTATTCTATTCTTACAGGATAATTTTATCCTCTCCCCTACCTCATAATAAGACCCTATAAGATAATTATTACAACTCTATCCATCATCTTCATCTAAACAGAATCATGACCCCCTCACCACCATGTCCAAGCCTTTACCCTCACTAAACAACATCAACAACACCACGGCCTAACTCTATCACCCAACATCAACCACAACCACCACGACCTGGCCAACCATTCAAACAAGAACCACTGTGAGACCACCAAGTTCACCAGGCAGCAACCTTCATCATCAACCTCACCTTAAGTAAAACAGAAATGGCACACCAGAAATGGCATTAACCTCACACATGCACCACTAAGTACAACATCACCCCAAGCCCGATGTTGTCGTTTGTCCCACATAAGTTGGAGCTTACCATATCTGCTCAAACCATAGTCAGATTCGTGAGCCTTGCCACCCGTCGAAGCCAGACCCCATCGCCTGAACCGTCGCTCAAACTAGAGCCGAAACCTTGAGTCGCGCCACCCATCGCGAGCAGATCCGCAAGCCCAACTGCACACCGTCAACCACAGACCCCACCGTCTTCATTGTCTTGCGCCGATTATGGGTTGTGCATGCATCACTGCTTCATATGTTTCGGGTTCGGTTGACGGCGCGACTGTGTTTGGCGAGTTAGTGAGTGTGGTGCTGCGAGGGTCACGACTATGTGGGGTTCCTGGAGTGGTTCTGGTTTGTGTATAGAGGTTGATGGGTATGGTGGTTTGAAGATGGTGAAGTGGGTGGTTTTGATGGTGGAGTGGTGATGTGGGAGGTTTTGATGGTGAAGTTAGTGGTTTTGATAGAGGTTTATGGTGGGTTTATGGTTTTGATGGGTGGTTAATGGTCTTGAAGTCGTGAAATTCATTTGAACCAAACAACTTTGGAATGGAAGACAGAAATGACACACCACCCAAAAATTAAAATACAACCTAATAAAATAAATAAAAAAATGCAAGTAAAAAAAAAATCAAAATTCAAGTATCTTAAGGATTGAATTGGAGTAAAATGAAAAAGAAAATAGAGAAATGAGAATTAACTTATTTAGACCTGAGATAATGAAGAAGGTGAAGGATAAATGGTCATATTAGATAATTACATGTACTATCAAGTTGTTTATATTATGTGGATCAAATATTTGATAGTATAAGAACTTGTCAACTTGTTTATACTATCACACATTATCATATGATCTTATACTATCATACATTATATTATCAGTTGTATCAAACACAACCTAAAGAGTTTAAACATGTTATATGCTATCAACCCTTAGATTGGCCTGTGATTGTAACTTTCATATTATGTCCCTCAATTATGTTGTTTCCAGTTTCTGGTTTTCTAATAACAATCATTGATTAAAATTTATTGATGTTAATTAGTGTTAATACTAGCCTAACAGCCACTTAAGCCCATTCATTTTATACTTTTATTTCTTGCATATTAATAACATATTATAATTACCTTATTACTTGTTATATTCATGCCATAACATTGTTGTTCAATTGCTTGCTCATTGACTAAATTTTGTCTTTATTGCAAAGACATGAAATTGTTTAATTTGCTTACTTTTCATCATGTGCAAAAGGAGTTTTCCATGAAAAGGAGTCAAACAGAATAATTATCGTGACATTAAAATTTATTAATTCTTATAAATTATACCTATTTAATGACGCATAATTATTTGTTAGTTACGCATTTAAATATTACTTTCTAGAGCATGTTATAGATAAGATATTTAAGGTAATTTATTCTCCGTTAAATTTTATTGATGACAATTATTGTTGTCTTTTATTACTAATTATAGAACATATATGAAATGACAATAAATGATATTGATGTATATTATTGTCATTTCATAGAATTAATTGACTACTGATTAGTCATTATTTTATATAATTATTGTCATGATATCACAAAATTAATTAGCTATTAATTAATTGCTCGACATGGAACATTAATTCAATATTAATTGGTAGTTTAAATAATATTCATTGTAATTGGATTATTTAATTATGATATTGGTCGCACAATAGAATTATACAACCTATACTTATATTAACTTTTAGAAGAATTATGGAATCAAAATAATATACACAAAGTTGTAATTTTTATTAATATAGTGTTTTATTTCAAGGAAATAATATCTTATTTTATAGATTTAGTGTCTAAGTTTATGAGTTTAATTAGTAACTTGTTTTATAAACAAATAATATACTTAAAATTTAATAAATCAATTCCTAACAAGATAGAATCTGGTTTTTAGTTGTTCATCAAATTAAAAACTTAATGTTAATAAGTCACAAATTAACATTATTGAGAGTGATATGCAATATGATTAGTGCAACCGTTTACTGATTTAGTACATGTTTGATTTTATTTAATTAGATTTTCATATTGCAGCATTTTAAATATGATTGTTTTAGTATGTTATAATTTAAAATTATTTGAGAGATTTTTTTTTAAAAAATAATTATGGAACATTAATTCAATATTAATTGTAGTTTAAATAATATTCATTGTCATTGGATTCTTTAATTTCTACTTATTTTCATTAATTCATTAATTAGTAATTACATAACATTAAATTGATTGCTTTAATTCCTACTTATTGTCATTATTTTTTTAATAATTAAATAGCATTAAACTAGTCATAATATCATATTGATTTCGCGTGAGGATATTTCATTTTCATCATTAGGAATGACATTCATAGCTTGTTGCTTAATAGCATTTACATCCATAATTTTATATATTCATTTTTGAACTTTTTAAGCTATAAGTGTATGAATTTTATTTGTACGGGTTCAATACAACCAACTTTGCGGATGTGTGAAAATTTAGTTATGTTTATTTTAATTGCATATTATTATCAAAATTACCTACATGACAGGATCAAGATAAGATAGATTAAACTCCCAACAAATTCTTATAAAATTTCAGACAAAAACCATGAAAACTTGGGATGATAAAAATCTTGGGAAAGTCCAGGTGAAGGCCATGAAGATTCAAGATGATAAATGACCCAACTCGGTAGAATTCCAAGTTCATGATACCTATGAGTTAGGTAAACTCAATAGAATTATGAGGTTATGATACCAACGAGTTAGGTAAACTCGGTAGAATTTCAAGTTCATGATAGCTACGAGCTAGGTAAACTCAATAGAATTCTGAGGTCATGATAACTACGAGTTAGGTAAACTCAGTAGAATTTTGAAGTCCTGATACCTACGAGTTAAGTAAACACGGTAGAATTCTGAGGTCATGATACCTATGAGTTAGGTAGACTTAGTAAAATTCTGAGGTCATGATACCTACGAGTTAGGTAAACTCGGTAGAATTTTGAGGTCATGGCTACGCCATGATTCTTTTGAAGACAAGCTCAGTAAAATTCTGAGGTCATGGCTACGCCATTATTCCTTCAAAGATGACTAAAGCTCGGAAAATTCCAAGGTCATGGCTACGTCGTGATTCCTTTGAAGACGACTAAAGCTTAAGAAATCCCGAGGTTATTACGTCACGAAATTCAAAATCAGTATGCGAATAAAATTAAGTTTAAAATACAATTCAACATTCAAATAGAGTCAAAAAGTATATTGTGAAATACTCCAAATCAAAATTGCAAAGTTTGACTGGATTACACTTTGTTAAAATAAAGTCTTCATGCTCCGTCTTAATCATCGGCCATTGCATCAGCTTCATCATCCCCTTCAGGAGGATCAACAAATTGACCATCAACTATTTCTTTGCAAACTCTGAGCTCCCCCCAATAATCATCAAAACACAACGTCCAAATTCATAAGCTTGGATAAGAATAAACATAAATAATACAAGCTCGAGCATTCATCACTGATTGCCCAAGATAGAGGGTTATGGATCATCATGACCCAATTGATATCCGGTCACTCATAAGCTCAGCTCATATTCACAGATGACCAAGCAAGGGGTTGTGGACCATCCTTACCCTATTAGCATCCGGTCATAAGCTAGGTTCATTTCTACAAATTATAACCAACTTATATCTGAATGGGTAACGACTCGACAAGCACGTATTTAATATGACCTACTAACAGACATAACGTCCTTGCACCATAATGACTATACATAACATCTTGTGCCATAATGACTAGATATAACGTTCAAAATCTTAAATGGCTTGAATGAAAGGTAGCCAGAGAATCAGTCATGTGGGCCTCTATATAAACCGACCTGGCATGCTAGGTCAGATATGTTCACTTTTCTCTACCTATGTCTTCATAACTATCTTGACTCCAAGACTGATAGGTCAAAGTGTCTCCGTTGACATTCCACCTCGTCTTCCTCGGGTAACTGCCGGACGACCGACTTGGGGCTCTTCGGTGACCTCCCTTCGGATAAAGGATAGAACATTAACAATTTAATGTTATAATAGAATGTGAATAAAATTTAAGTAGTTTTTTTTTTCTAATTTTCGAATAGAGAATTATAAAGTTTTACTTTCTAACTCGAAGAGGAAGATTATAACACATGGTGCTTTTGTTGAGAGAAACTTTCATGGTAGAAGAAACTAAACAATTAGAAGAGTATGTATGTGAGAACAAAGAAGCAATAGCTCATTTGATGGGCTTCTTCTATTATGCACCAAGATTTTTATTGTGCAGTGCTGCACTAATGCGTAGATATAATAATATTAAAAGGAGATGATTGAGATTTAAAATTAAGCAGTAAGGTGAAAACGGGTAAGGAGATATTCAAACGACTAATGAGATTACAAAATTGCCTCAATGGCACGAAATTGTAGTAAGCGCTTGTCCCTTTATTTTGAGTGCTATAATTAGGGATGACAATTTTACCCGCGGGGGCGGGTACCTGCGGGTAATACCCGTGATGGAAATGGGTAATACCCGTCTAATTTCTTTCGTGGATATAAATACTCATCTATGTGATTCCCTGTTTAATAAACGGGGCGGGGCAGGGGTGGTTCCCCTTGTACCCGCGGATACCCACAAATAAAATTATCAAAATACCTCTATATAAAATTACTAAAAAAACCTTATTATTATTCAAATATTACAAAAATATTATTATTTTTTGAATTTTTTGAATTTTATTTTATTTTTTTCAAATTTATTGGGTACCCGCGGATATCCTCAGATATCCATTTACTCGCAGGAGAATAATAAATGAGTACCCGTGTAGATATAGAGGCGGGGGCGGGGGGTTGCTACCCTTCCCTGCCCCGCCCCGTTGCCATCCCTAGCCAAAACCTTTATATACAAATTGGAGTGCTTCATCGACATGAACGTCGTGCTCGCCACCAACCGATACTCTGGCACCAACCTCTCAGACTTGAACTGCACAACGCATGATGCTCTAGGGTTGCCAGGGAGCGGGTTTTCGGATTAAGAAACAGTGCATTTTGAGCAGTGTCATCCACAGGGAACGACACTAGTGTTTTAGAGGAAGAGGACGACTCTAGTGTCTATGGTTTGATGCCAATAGCAGCCATGAATCTTCCTTGTAGCCCTACAAAAAAAGGAGCCCCTACGAATCTCTATATTAGGACTACATGGTAACTTCACAAATGTAAGTCGCTAAAAACAAATTGAAGGTAATTGGTGACCAATTACAACAACTGCTACTAATTGGTTAAATTGTTGGTGCAATAATGCACAAAAACTAACATGGGTGCATATTAGAATCCTCTGATTTAAAGATATCACATCTACTCATGGACAAAAAAATGTCCAAGATTGAGAAATCAACAAAGAATTTAGAAAGAATGATGTGGCAGTTGACTGCGGGATTTAAAGATACAAACCCAAGTGCAAGTTGTCTGAAGTAATAAATTTCTCGGGAGTCCGAGGTTGATCCACAGGGAATTGATGAAGAAAAATTAATGGAGGTAAGAAAATGATTTGTCACAACACCAAAAGTAATAAAAGATGTTCACAAATAAATTTAAGAAATTGTTTAGGTTAGGAGATCCACTCTTGGTAATAAATTAAAGGTAAGACTATTTCTCTTTATAACTCAATTGAAATCCACACATAACGGAAGTTCCAATAAAAAAATATAATATTCAAAGTTTAATTATATATGCAATCATATTATGATTCCTTTAATTATCTACCAACATTTGTAAATGAGTTCAAGCATTCACTGTGTCAATCCTATTGTCTACAATAAATCAATATCTCCATTATACAAAGAAGATTTCTAAATTGATTGGAAACAAAATACAACACATATAATGTCTATTTGATAATATATCATTTAAGCACAAGAAATAGAATAATCTAACTTTATTTCATTACCAAGAGCTTCACTCTTTCACCCAAGTAAGATGAAAATTTAGTTACTCATAGATAAGAAGAAAGAAAGAGAGAAGAAGAGAAAGATAAACATAACTTCAATTTAGAACAAGAGAAAATTACAACAAAGGAAAACAATAAACAAGCATAACCATAACTTGTAAAAACTAAGCCTAACACCAAAAGCACCAAATGATCAGCCAATGGTGCCTTTTATAGAGGATTAGGGATACAAAATGATAATAGGACTGATTACGAGTAGGTGAATGAGTGGAAAATGCCAAATGGTTAGTTGGTGAGTGGAAAATTATTGAGATTCGTTGTCTCCAAAATCATTTAGTGTTGATCTCATGGATGCCATCAGAATGAAGCACTGCGGTCTTCATGAAAGTTGTAGCATTTTGTTTCAGCTTTCCAATGCCACTAAGATTATCCAAAAATTCGTCCTACAGCCCAAGATATGACCTAATTACTACAAATTGTTTAGGCCCAATTTCAGCACCTCTGTTTTGACTTCCAGACCTAATATCATCTCCAAGATGTCTGAATGAGCTCTTGTATTCTTCATGAAAGTTGTAGATATGGATCTTAACTTTCAAATGTCCAAATTTCAGCCTAAGATAATTCCTACAGCCCGAGTTATGCTCTGATTACTGTACACTGTTCAGGTTCCAGACACAAAACTCATGTTCTGACTTCTAAGCTCATTTAGCTCCTTTAGATGTCTGAATTTTACCTGGAGCTCTGCATCAAATTGTAGAGCTTTCTCTCAGCTTTCCTACAAGGTAAAATTCATAATTTCTAGACATCTAGAACTCAAGATATGACCAAAATACAGAAATAGTGTAAGACCCAAATAATGCTGAAAAAAATCAATTAAGTCCAATTTGGGTCCAAACTTACAAAATATAATCGTGCTTAATCAATTACGTACATGAATAGTGTAAATGACTAAAAATGAGAGTTTATTAATGTATAAAATATGTGATTATCAAAGATGTTTTTAAAAGCAGTACGGTAAGCCCAAAGTGCATCGTTTAGTCTTAAAGACCAATCTTTACGATTTGGGTTAACCGTTTTTTCCAAAATTTGTTTAATCTCCCTATTTGCCAATTCAACTTATCCACTTGTCTGAGGGTAATAAGGAGTGTCAATTTTATGTGTAATACCATATTTCTTTATTAAAGATTTAAATGGTTTATTGCAAAAATGTGTTCTCCCATCACTGACGAAGCTCGAGGGATTCCAAATCGACACAAGATATTTTCTTTTAAAAATTTGAGAATAGTTTTATGATCATTATGTCAGTATGAAATCGCCTCAATCCATTTTAAGACATAATCAACTGCAACCAAAATATACACAAATCCAAATGAAGATAGAAATGGACCCATGAAATGAATTCCCCAACAATCAAAAATTTCAATGACAAGGATGGGGTTCAGAGGCATCATGTTTCTTTTTGAAATTGAGCCCAACTTTTGACAATTTTCACAACTTTTACAAAAAATATAGTAGTCCTTAAATAAAGTAAGCCAATAAAATCCACACTGTAAGATTTTTACAGCTGTTTTCTTTGAAGAAAAACGACCTCCACATGCTTCTGAATGACAAAATTTAATGACACTACCTACCTCACTGTCGGGTACACATCTCCGAAAGATTTGGTCAGCATAATATTTGAACAAACATGGGTCATCCTAATAAAAAATTTTCACCTCTGTCAAAAATTTCTTTCTATCTTGGTGCGACAATTGAGGTGGCATCTTTCCTGTTACAAGAAAGTTGACTATGTTAGCAAACCAAGGCATAAAATTAACAGAAAATAAAAATTCATCAGGAAAAGAATCATTGATAGGTGTGCTATCAAAAGGTGAGCCTATTGTAAGTCTGGATAAATGATCATCGACAACATTTTCGGCTCCTTTCTTATCTTTTATTGTGATGTTGAATTCTTGAAGCAACAAGATCCACCTTATCAATCTTGGTTTGGCATCCTGCTTAGACATCAAATATCTAACAGCAGAATGATCAGTGAAAATCACAATAGAAGAACTAATTATGTAAGATCGAAATTTGTCTAGTGCAAAAATTACAGCAAGTAGTTCTTTTTCAGTAGTGGTGTAATTCATTTATGCATTGTTTAAAGTTCTACTTGCGTAACAAATCACATGAGGTTTACCTTCCTTTCTTTGGCCTAAAACAGCGCACACAGCAAAATCACTAGCATCACACATTAACTCAAAAGGAAAATACCAGTCAAGAGATTGCATGATAGGAGCATATGTTAGAAGTCTAATTAATTTTTTAAAAGATTTTTGACATTCTTGAGTCCAATCAAATAGTGCATCTTTCAACAGAAGATTACATAATGGTCTAGATATGGAACTAAAGTCCTTAATGAATCTTCTGTAAAATCCTGCATGTCCTAAAAAAGAACGAACTTCTCTGACTATTTTTGGAGAAGGCAAATGAGCAATTAATTCAACTTTGTCCTTATCAACTTCAATTCCTTTAGAAAATATCACATGACCTAACACTATTCCTGAGGTAACCATGTAATGGCATTTTTCCCAGTTTAGCACAAATCCTTTTTCTTCACATCTTTTAAGAACTTTTTCTAAATTATCAAGACAATTTTCAAAAGAATTTCTAAAAATTGTCAGATCATCCATGAAAACCTCTAAATAATGCTTAATCATGTCACTAAAAATGCTTAATATGCATCTTTAAAATGTTACCGGAGCATTACAAAGGCCAAAAGACATTCTTTTATATGTAAAAGTACCAAAAGGACATGTAAAAGTGGTCTTTTCTTGATCTTCCAATGCAATTGGTATTTGATTATAACTCGAAAAACCATCAAGAAAATAGTAGTATGGATGTCCTGCTACCCTTTCCAGAATTTGATCAAGAAATGATAAGGGAAAATGATCTTTCCTAGTAACAGCATTTAATTTTCTAAAATCAATACACATACGCCAACTAGATAAGACTCGCGTAGGTATTAATTCACCCTTATCATTTTCAACCACTGTTATTCCAGATTTCTTAGGCACAACTTGTGTAGGGCTTACCCATTGACTATCAGAGATAGGAAAGATAATTCCAACATCAAGCAATTTAAGGACTTCAGCTCTAACTACCTCTTTCATGTGTGGATTTAATCTTCTTCGAGGTTGTTAAGAAGTTTTAGCATTATCCTCTAAATTATTCTATTTGTACAAATTAATAGATTAATACCTTTTATGTCCTTTAATGTCCATCCAATTGCACTTTTATGCCTTTTAAGTACTTCTGTTAACATACCTTCTTGTTCTTTAGTAACAAACGAGGAAATTACCACTAGAAAGTTTTGCTTTTCTCCCAAAAATGTGTACTTCAACCCAGCAGGTAATGACTTTAGTTCCAGTGTGGGTACTTCTTTATGGGCATTATCATTCATGGGTTTTAGCTCTTCAAATCTTGGCTTCCATCCCTTGTACTCCATTGCCTATGTACAATCAAGCAAAGAGCATATTTCAGAGATATCATCTTCTAATTGCATGCCTGAATCAAATGAATTAACTAAACAAATTTCTAATGGGTCAGAAGAACTCTTTGTTTGAAGATGATCATCTATAATGACTTTAATTCCTTCAACTTCCTCTTTTTCATCAAGGACTTCCTGTGGTTGCTTGCACATGTTAAAAACATTGAGCTCCAGTGTCATGTTTCCAAATGTTAGCTTCACCACTCCATTTCTGCAATTTATCAAAGTATTTGATGTTGCTAAAAATGGACGGCCTAAAATAACAGGAATTGACTTGCAACTATCAACCATAGGTTCAGTATCCAAGATAATAAAATTCACAAGATATATGAATTTATCAACTTGAACTAACACATCTTTCGCTATTTCTCTTGGAATTTTAATTGATCTATCGGTAAGTAGAAGAGTTAAAGAAGTTAGTTTTAACTCACCCAAGTTAAGTTACTGATAAACTGAATATGGAAGCAAATTGACACTAGTACCAAGATCAAGTAAAGTTTTTCCAATTTTATGTTCTCCAATAATGCATGAAACTGTAGGACAATTGGGGTCTTTATATTTCAACGCATTATTATTCTGAAGAATGGAGTTTACCTGTTCAACCAAAAATGCTTTCTTTTTCACATTTAATTTCTTTTTAATAGTGTACAAGTCTTTCAAATATTTAGCATAACAAGGAATCTGTTTGATAGCATCTAACAGAGGAATATTGATCTTCACTTATTTCAAAATTTCAAAAATTTCAGTGTGGTGGTCCAATTTCTTTAGATTATTCAATGCTTGAGGAAATGGGGGTGAAGGCGAGAGTTTAGTCTCCTTTTGGTCAACATCTTCATTTTCTTGGAGAATTGGTTCATCTTCTTTCTCACAAGATTCGGGAATTTGTTTTTCAACAACCTTTCTACTCCTAAGAGTTATCACTGACTTGACTTAGTCCATTTGTTAGTTTTCTGAACTCCCCTCATTTAGACTGTACTGACCCTTGAGATTTGGTTGAGGTTGAGAAGCAAATTTTCCTTTCTCATGAATGGTGAGTGCAGAAGAAAGTTTAGCAAGAGTGTCTTTTATGTCATTCATGATTTGATTGTTTTGTTTATTAATGGCCTTTTGTTTTTCTATGAATGCATGCAATGTTTCTTCAAGATTTTTCCTATATGGTGGGATATAAGGTGCATATCCTTGAGAATTTTGAGAGTCCTATTGTGCTTGAGGAGGTGGTTGTTGCATGAATTGTGACTGATTATTATTCCTCCAGCTGAAGTTCGGGTGATTTCTCCATCCTGGATTGTATGTATCTAAAAAAGAAGAAGTAAATGACTTTTTAAAATTATTCATTACATTTACTTGCTTATGTACAACTTCTTTAAAAACATGAATGTTATGACATTCGTGTGTTGAGTGTCCTAAGTCATCACAAATGCCACAAATTTCTTCATTTTGCACAGATTTGATTTCTTTTACTTTTCTTAATTCCATGGCTTCAACCTTTCTAGCCAAACTGGCAAATCTAGCATTTAGATCTTCCTCTTGACTAAGGTGATATTTTTCTTTATTAGCACTTGCAAGATTAGATCTAATTAAATTTTCAGAAGTGTTAGTACTATGCCAAGATTGAGAATTTTCAGCCAACTCGTTTAAATAATCTAAAGCTTCATCAGGTTCTTTATCAAGAAACTCACCATTGCACATTGTTTCCACAAATTGTTTAGTTTCAGGTGTTAAACCTTCATAAAAGAAGCTTATAGGGCTCTATTTTTTAAAACCATGACGTAGGCAAGAATTTAACAAATCTTTAAATCGTTCCCAATATTGAAAATATGTTTCATTTGAATTTTGGAAAAAATTTTGGATTTGTCTTTTCGTAGCTTGGTTTTATGTGTTGAAAAAAATTTCTTTAAGAACTCACCTTGCATTTCTTGCCATGTGCCAATTGATCTTGGTTTCAAAGTGTTAAGCCAAGATTTTACTTTATCATTTAAAGAAAAAGGAAATAATTTAAGCTTAACAATCTCTTCAGTGCAATTTTGGTCATTGAAAGCAATACATACTTCCTCAAATTCTTTCAGAAGTAAATATGGACTTTCAGATTCTAAACTATGAAAATTAAGAAGTAAAGAAATCATACCTGGCTTAAATCTAAAATTGTTGGCATTGAGTGGAAAGATAAAACATGATGGACTAGAATTTCAAGATGGTTACAAATATTCACGCATGGTTCGCAACGGTTGATTTTCATGTTCATCATGTACATTTTCATTGTTAGCCATTATGTCAATTGTGTGTGATTGTGATTCAAACAAATCAATATATAAAGTACCAGGATTAATTTTAACTAAACGGCCAGAATTTAAATCACGATACCAATTAAGCATAAATACATAAATAACTTAAAATAAATAAACAAAAATAATGTACAAGCTGGCAGTATAACCTGCCATTAAATATTAACAAGGATGTGGTATAAACTAACCTCTCAATAAATATTAACAAGTAAAAAGTTAGATAACTGATAAAGTAAAAAGTTAGATAATTAGAGAGTTAATAATTAGTAAGTTAGAAAGAGCAGAAAATAAAGAGCAGAAAGTAAAGTGCAAAAATAAATTATAAAAAAAAATAAATTTAAAATATGAAAATCGGAGAGAGACAAAGCCTCACAGAGCCGGCGAAAGAGAAAAAAAAGAAAAGAAAGATTATTTCGTTATGTTAGAAAACAATAATAAATAACAAAAATTAAAAAGTTAAAGTGCAGAAAATAAATGACGTAAATTAAAAGTTAGAGTGCGAGAAAATAAAAGTTAGTAAGCAGAAAATAAATGACATAAATATAAAAGTTAGAAAGTTAGTATGTTAGCAAGTTAATAGGTTAGTAAGTTAGATAGTTAGAAAGTTAGAGAGTTAGTAAAGAAATCAAAGGATCGTGCAATGATCTTTTGCTCAGTGAGGAGAAGAGAGAATAGAAATAGATTTATTAAAAAAAAAAAGAACCTCAATAAATTAAAACTTCAAATCAAGTCTCCGACAACAGCGTCAAAAACTTGACTGCGGGATTTAAAGATGCAAACCCAAGTGCAGGTTGTCTCAAGTAATAAATTTCTCTGGAGTCTGAGGTCGATCCACAGGGAATTGATGAAGAAAAATTAATTGAGGTAAGAAAAGAATTTGTCACAACACCAAAAGTAATAGAAGATGTTTACAAATAAATTTAAGAACTTGCTTGGGTTAGGAGATTCACTCTTGGTAATAAATTAAAGATAAGATTATTTCTCTTTATAACTCAATTGAAATCCACACACAACGGAGGTTCCAATCGAAAAATATAATATTCAAGGTTCAATTATATATGCAATTATATTATGATTCCTTTTATTATCTACCAACATTTGTAAATGAGTTCAAGCATTCACTGTGTCAATCCTATTGTCTACAATAAATCAAGATCTCTATTATACAAAGAAGGTTTCTAAATTAATTGAAAACAAAATACAACATATATAATGTCCATTTGATAATATATCATTTAAGCACAAGAAATAGAATAATCTAACTTTATTTCATTACCAAGAGCATCACTCTTTCTCCCAAGTAAGATGAAGATTTAGTTACTCGTAGAAAAGAAGAAAGAAAGAGAGAAGAAGAGAAAGATGAACATATCTTCAATTTAGAACAAGAGAAAATTACAACAAAGGAAAACAATAAACACGCATAACCATAACTTGTAAAAACTAAGCCTAACACCAAAAGCACCAAATGATCAGCCAATGGTGCCTTTTATATAGGATTAGGGATACAAAATGACAATGGGGCTGATTAAGAGTAGGTGGATGAGTGGGTGAATGAGTGGAAAATGCCAAATGGTAAGTTGGTGAGTGAAAAATTATTGAGATTCTTTGTCTCCGAAATCATTTAGTGTTAATCTCATGGATGCCATCAGAATGAAGCAATGTGGTCTTCATGAAAGTTGTAGCATTTTGTCTCAGCTTTCCAATGTCACCCAGATCATCCAAAAATTCGTCATACAGCCCAAGATATGACCTAATTACTGCAGACTATTTAGGCTCAATTTCAGCACCTCTGTTTTGACTTCCAGACCCAATATCATCTCCAAGATGTCCGAATGAGCTCTTGTGTTCTTCATGAAAGTTGTAGATATGGGTCTTAACTTTCAAATATCTAGATTTCAGCCCAAGATAATTTCTACAGCCTGAGTTATGCTCTGATTACTGTACACTGTTCAGGTTCCAGACACAAAACTCATGTTCTGACTTCCAAGCTCATTTAGCTCCTCTAGATGTCCGAATTTTACCTAGAGCTCTCATCAAAATTGTAGAGCTTTCTCTCAGCTTTCCTATAAGGGAAATTTCATAATTTTTAGACATTTAGAACTCAAGATATGACCAAAATACAGAAACAGTGTAAGACCCAATTAATGCTGAAAAAAATCAATTAAGTCTAATTTGAGTCCAAATTTACAAAACATAACCAGGCTTAATCAACTAAGTACATAAAGAGTGTAAATAACTAAAAATAAGGGTTTATTAATGTATAAAATATGTGATTATCAGCAGTGTTGGGAAGATGTAACCAAATTTCTTTCACCATCAATTTTAGAGAACCAAGATGATTTTAAGGTTCAAGAAATGGCAAATTCCTCCCTTACACATTTGTTAGAACATCCCTCTTCAAATTCTACTATTACATTACATTGCTAGTATTTTACTATTTATACTAACAAGGGTTAAAGACACTCATATTTTGGGTTTATTTATTAGAATTTTTAATTTATTTTTATTTAATTTTTTAATTTATTTTTAAATAATTATCTCTTCACCTAGTCATATTTGAATTTTCAAGATAAATCATCAGATTTTGTGCAAAAATAGAAAATTCCTGAAGATAAATATTTAAAAATTCTTATTTTATTCTTATATGCTAATTAGAGTTCTAATTGAATGTAAAATCTTAAATAAGGATTAGATTGAAAATTGAATAAAGATTATCAAAGAGATAAATTTTGTTGCAAATTCAGATTCTCGCACTCTCCTGACCATGTTTCAGTAATTAAACCATATCTTTGGCTACAAATATCAGATTGATAATCACATATTTTATACATTAATAAACCCTCATTTTTAGTCATTTATACTCTTCATGTACTTAATTGATTAAGCCTGGTTATATTTTGTAAGATTGGACTCAAATTGACTTAATTAATTTTTTTAGCATTATTTGGGTCTTACTGCTTGTTTCTTCGTATTTTGGTCATATCTTGAGTTCTAGATGTCTAGAAATTATGAATTTTACCTTGTAGGAAAGCTGAGAGAAAGCTCTACAACTTTGATGAAAAGCTCAAAGTCTCAATCAGACATCTAGTAGAGCTAATTAGGCTTGGAAGACAGAACACGAGTTTTGTGTCTGGAACCTGAATAGTGTACAGTAATCTGAGCATAACTCGGGTTTTAAGAATTATCTTGGGCTGAAATTTGGATATTTGAAAGTTAAGACCCAGATCTACAACTTTTATGAAGAACACAAGAGCTCATTTCGGACAGCTTGGAGGTGATATTGGGTCTGGAAGTCAAAACAGAGGTACAGAAACTGGGTCTGAATAGTCTGTAGTAATTGGGCCATATCTCGGGCTGTAAGAATGATCTTGGGTTGAAATTTGGACATCTGAAAGTTAAGATCCAGATCTACAACTTTCATGAAGATGACTTTTCTATTTGATGACGGAATCCATGAGTTAAGCAATGAATGATTTTGGAGACAAGAAATCTCAATAATTTCTCACTCTTATCCTCACCATTTGGCATTTTTCACTCATTCATCCACTCATCCACCTACTCTTAATCAGCCTCCTTGTCATTTTGTATCCCTAATCCTCTATAAAAGGCACCATTGGCTGACCATTTGGAGCACTTGGTGTTAGGCTTAGTTTTTACAAGTTATGGTCAAGTTTGTTTCTTGTTTTACTTTGTTGTAATTTTCTCTGGTTCTAAAGTGAAACTATGTTCATCTTTATCTTCTTCTCTCTTTCTTTCTTCTTATCTATGAGTAACTAAATCTTCATCTTACTTGAGTGAAAGAGTGAAGCTCTTGGTAATGAAATAAGGTTAGATTATTCTATTTCTTGTGCTTAAATGATATATTATCAAATGGACATTATATGTGTTATATTTTGTTTCCAATTAATTTAAAAACATTCTTTGTATAATGGAGATCTTGATTTATTGTAGACAATAGGATTGACACAGTGAATGCTTGAACTCATTTACAAATGTTAGAAGATAATTAAAGGAATCATAATATGATTGCATATATAATTGAACTTTGAATGTTATATTTTTCGATTGGAACCTCTGTTGTGTGTGGATTTCAATTGAGTTATAAAGAGAAATAATCTTGCCTTTAATTTATTATCAAGAGTGGATCTTCTAACCCAAGCAAGTTCTTAAATTCACTTGTGAACATCTTTTATTACTTTTGGTGTTGTGACAAATCCTTTCCTACCTCAATTAATTTTTTCTTCATCAATTTCATGTGGATCGACCTCAGATTCCCGAGAAATTTATTACTTGAGACAACCTGTACTTGGGTTTGCATCCTTAAATCCCGCAGTCAAGTTTTTGGCGCCGTTTCCGGGGACTTGATTTGAAGTTTTAATTTATTGAGGTTCATTTTCTTTAATAAAATCTATTCTCTCTTCTCCCTCACTGGAGCAAAAGATCGGCTTGCCGATCCTTCGATTTCTTTACTAACTTTCTAACTTACTAACTTGCTAACATACTAACTTTCTAACTTTTATATTTATGTCAGTTATTTTTACTTTTTAATTTTTTTATTTATTTTTGTCATTTTTTTTTTTTTTCGTCATGGGGATAACTTTCCCTTTTATTTTACGCACTAATTTAGTGGAAACTTTCCTTTTACTTTTTTGTTATTTATTTTTTCGCAATCTAACTTAATGAAATAATATTTCTTCTTCTCTTCTCTTTCGCTTGACTCTGTGGGGCTCTGTCAATCTCTCTGGTTTTCATATTTAAATTATCTTTCTCGTACTTTATTTTCTCGTATTTAATTTTCGTATTTTAATTTTCGTATTTTATTTTTTGCACTTTATTTTTATTTTTATTTTTGGGTGGTTGGTTTATTACCCCACCTTTGTTATATATATATTTTTGGTGGTTGGTTTTTACCACACTATTTTTTCTTATTTGGTGGTTAGTTTATTCCACATCCTTGTTAATATTTAATGGTGGGTTACACCGCCATCTTGTATATTATTTTTGTTTATTTATTTTTAAGTTATTTATGTATTTATACTTAATTGGTATCGTGATTTAAATTCTGGTCGTTTAGTCAAAATTAATCCTGGTACTCTGTATATTGATTTGTTAGAATCACAATCACACACAATTGACACAATGACTGACAATGAAAGTGTACATGATGAACATAAAAATCAATCGTTGTGAACCATGCGTGAATATTTGCAACCACCTCAAAATTCTAGTCCATTATGTTTTATCTTTCCACTCAATGCCAACAATTTTATATTTAAGCCAGGTATGATTTCTTTACTTCCTAAATTTCATGGTTTAGAATCTGAAAGTCCATATTTACATCTGAAAGAATTTGAGAAAGTATGTATTGCATTCAATGATCGAAATTGCACTGAAGAGATTGTTAAGCTTAAATTGTTTCCTTTTTCTTTAAAAGATAAAACAAAATCTTGGCTTAACACTTTGAAACCAAGATCAATTGGCACATGGCAAGAAATGCAAGGTGAGTTCTTAAAGAAATTTTTTCCAACATATAAAACCAATGCTATGAAAATACAAATCCAAAATTTTTCTCAAAATTCAAATGAAGCATATTTTCAATGTTGGGAACGATTTAAAGATTTGTTAAATTCATGTCCACATCATGGTTTTGAAAAATGGCACACTATAAGCTTCTTTTATGAAGGTTTAATACCTGAAACTAAACAATTTGTGGAAACAATGTACAATGGTGAGTTTCTTGATAAAGAACCTAATGAAGCTTTAGACTATTTAAACCAACTGGCTGAAAATTCTCAATCTTGGCATAGTACTAACACTTCTGAAAATTCAATTAGATCTAATCTTATAAGTGCTAATAAAGGAAAATATCACCTTAGTCAAGAAGAAGATCTAAATGCTAGGTTTGCTAGTTTGGCTAGAAAGGTTGAAGCCATGGAATTAAGAAAAGCAAAAGAAATCAAATCTATGCAAAATGAAGAAATTTGTGGCATTTGTGATGACTTAGGACACTCAACATATGAATGTCCTAACATTCCTATTTTTAAAGAAGTTGTACATGAGCAAGTAAATGCAATGAATAATTTTAAAAAGCCATTTACTTCTTCTTTTTCAGATACATATAATCCGGGATAGAGAAATCACCCGAACTTCAGCTGGAGGAATAATAATCAGTCACCATTCGTGCAACCACCACCTCCTCAGGCACAACAGGACTCTCAAAATTCTCAAGGATATACACTTTATGTCCCACCATATAGGAAAAACCTTGAAGAAACACTGCATGCATTCATAGAAAAGCAAGAGGCCATTAATAAACAAAACAATCAAACCATGAATGACATAAAAGACGTTGTTGCTAAACTTTCTTATGCACTCACCATTCACGAGAAAGGAAAATTTCCTTCTCAACCTCAACCAAATCCCAAGGGTCAGTACAGTCTAAATGAGGAGAGTTCAGAAAATCAACAAATGGATCAAGTCAAGTCAGTGATAACTCTTAGGAGTGGAAAGATTGTTGAAAAACAAATCCCCGAATCTTGTGAGAAAGAAGTTGAGCCAATTCCCCAAGAAAATGAAGAAGTTGACCAAAAGGTGACCAAACTCTCGCCTTCACCCCCATTTCCTCAAGCATTGAATAATCCAAAGAAATTGGACCACCACACTGAAATTTTTGAAATTTTGAAACAAGTGAAGATCAATATTCCTCTGTTAGATGCTATCAAATAGATTCCTTCTTATGCCAAATATTTGAAGGACTTGTGCACTGTTAAAAGGAATTAAATGTGAAAAGGAAAGCATTTTTGGCTGAATAGGTAAGCTCCATTCTTCAAAATAATAATGCATTGAAATATAAAGACCTTGGTTGTCCTACAGTTTCATGCATTATTGGAGAACATAAAATTGAAAAAGCTTTACTTGATCTTGGTGCTAGTGTCAATTTGCTTCTATATTCAGTTTATGAGCAACTCAACTTGGGTGAGTTAAAACCAATTTCTGTAACTCTTCTACTTGCTGATAGATCAATTAAAATTCCAAGAGGAATAGTGGAAGATGTGTTGGCTCAAGTTGATAAATTCATATGTCCTGTGGATTTTATTATCTTGGATACTGAACCTATGGTTGATAGTTACAAGTCAATTCCTGTTATTTTAGGTCGTCCATTTTTAGCAACATCAAATGCTTTGATAAATTGTAGAAATGAAGTAGTGAAGCTAACATTTGGAAACATGACACTAGATCTCAATGTTTTAACATGTGCAAGCAACCACAGGAAGTCATTGATGAAAAAGAGAAAGTTGAAGGAATTGAAGCCATTATAGATGATCATCTTCAAAAAGGGAGTTCTACTGACCCATTATAAGTTTGTTTAATTAATTCATTTGATTTGCTTGATTGTACAGAGGAAATAGAGTACAAAGGATGGAAGCTGAGATTCAAAGAGCTAAAACCCATGAATGATAATGGTCATGAAGAAGTACCCACACTGGAACTAAAGTCATTACCTGTTGGGTTGAAGTACACATTTTTTGAAGAAGAACAAAGCTTTCCAGAAGTAATTTCCTCAACTCTTGCTGGAGAATAAGAAGAAAAGATGCCGCCTCAATGGACGCACCAAGATAGAAAGAAATTTTTGACAGAGGTGAAAAATTTTTATTGGGATAACCCATACTTGTTCAAATATTGTGCTGATCAAATCTTTCGAAGATGTGTGCCCGACAGTGAGGTAGGTAGTGTCATTAAATTTTGTCACTCAGAAGCATGTGGAGGTCACTTCTCTTCAAAGAAAACAGCTGCGAAAATCTTGCAGTGTGGATTTTATTGGCCCACTTTATTTAAGGACTGCTATACTTTTTGCAAAAGTTGTGAAAATTATCAAAAGTTGGGCTCAATTTCAAAAAGAAACATGATGCCTCTGAATCTCATCCTTGTCATTAAAATTTTTAATTGTTGGGGAATTAATTTCATAGGTCCATTTCCATCTTCATTTGGATTTTTTGTATATTTTAGTTGCAGTTGATTATGTCTCAAAATGGATTGAGGCGATTCCATGCCGATATAATGATTATAAAACTGTTCTCAAATTTTTAAAAGAAAATATCTTGTGTCGATTTGGAATCCCTTGAGCTATCATAAGTGATGGGGGAACACATTTTTGCAATAAACCATTTGAATCTTTAATGAAGAAATATGGTATTATATACAAAATTGTCACCCCTTATCACCCTCAGACAAGTGAACAAGTTGAATTGGCAAATAGGGAGATTAAACAAATTTTAGAAAAAACGGTTAACCCAAATCGTAAAGATTGGTCTTTAAGACTAAACGATGCACTTTGGGCTTACCGTACTGCTTTCAAAACATCTTTAGGCATGTTACCCTATCGGTTAGTCTATGGAAAACCTTGTCACTTGCCTGTAGAATTGGAACATAAAGCATTCTGGGCCATTAAAGCTTTCAATCTAAATCATGATGATGCTTGCAAGATACGTAAACTGCAATTAAATGAACTTTAGGAATTGAGAAATGATGCATATGAGAACTCAAAAATTTATAAAGCCAGAACAAAAGCTTTTCATGACAAGACAATTTTGAGAAAATCTTTTGAAATTGGTCAAAAAGTTCTGTTTTATGATTCTCGCCTGCACCTATTCCCTGAAAATTGAGATCTAGGTGGAGTGGTCCTTTTGTTATCAAACACGTGTATCCTCATGGAGCCGTAGATATTGAAAATCCTAGGAATGGTAATGTGTTTAAAGTCAATGGACAAAGGCTCAAACCATTTCTGGAAAACCAAGTTAATGAGGTAGAATTGATCTCTCTTTTTGATCCTTGTTATGAATAGAATTCACTCTAATTTTATTGCCTTGTTTTTGCAGTTCTTTGTGTTGCCAGTTAAGTGGCGGATACGGTACTCCGTGACTCTCAAGTCAGTTTGTTTTTCAGTTTCCCAAAATAATTGAATCCTTCTTCTCCTTTAAAATTGATGTCATTCTTTCAAACCTGAGAAAACATTTTCCTTCTCTTCCTCAAAATGCTCTGAAAAAAATCTACAAAGTTTGATGTGAAAGATTGAGATTGTTAATGCACAAAGGTATGCCAGAAGATGTGCGCTGGATAATTGAAGCAAAGGTCCGACTAGCAGGTGAGTCTTCAATTTCATTTGACTCATACATGCCAGGTCTTGGAAAAAGTTCGTATTCTAAAAAGAGAAGAGCAAAAAGGTTACAAGTCTATTACAAATGTGGACGATGGAATTGTAACAAGCGATGTCATACTTTGGGGATGGTTTCCGCAAACAGAGAAGATAAAATTTTCTTCATTAAGAATGGACTGAGTAAGGAGTCATTAGATGATATCTTATTGACTCTTGAGATGCATTCTTATGGATTGGTGCATCATGAAATTCTTAATTTGTGGAATCTCTTCAAGGATGAAGAAAAACGCTACAGTCTTGGGAATCTGACTCTAAAAGACCCTGTTTGCCAATTTATAAGAAAATTGGATGGGAAGCTTATCCTCAACTCATAGAAGGCGTTTAAGCCGTTACTGGACGTTAAACCAGAGGCAGATGTGAGCCATATCCACACCAATCTTTACATATCATCTTATTCTTCTTCATGTTATCTTTCAAAAAATAAAAAAAAGAAGAAAAAAAAATGCTTGAACAAGGACGATCTAGAAAGAGTACCATGGCTTTAATTAATTGTGAAACCCCAGCCTTTGGCTGACCCGTCATTGACTCGGGGGGACCTTTGCACGCTGGTCCTTAAAAAAGTTCGTGTACCATGCTTTGTAGAGAGCCGCACTCCATAACCCAATGTTTACCATCTAGACACTGTGGAGTTGATGAACAGGCAGAAGCGTCCCACTCTGGTTATTAGTGAGAAGTAACCTACGGCGGCCAAAGCGTATGAGGCATCTAAGCTTGATCCTCTCTTTTATTAGAAGGGGCTCTCAGCGCCCTGGGATGAGATGTTTTGGATCTTGGACATTACGGGTTTCAGATTTTAGCATCTTTGTTGATGTTACGAGCCCAAGTGTGAGCGCTCCAAGTTCCAGACCCAGGATGGAAACCCACGATGGTTTCTTCTTTCTCCTTTCTCTGAATAAACGGACGTGAGTGTCTACTGCACTGGTGACACGCAGTATAAAGATATGCCACTACTGCACTCATGACGTGTAGTATAAAGATACGCTATAAAAGCTGTACATACAGGTATGTCTTCATTTGCTATTATATTCTTTTATCTTTGTATGATTTTGCTGTATTTTGGTTTAGGACAGACGATCCTTTGAGCAGGGTTCTTTAGGGGTTTCTAGACTTCTTTACCCTGATAGTTTTCTTGAAGTAAAAAAAAAAATTCTTTTACCTTTGATCTTTGATCCTGACCCAGCAATAGCTCAGATAGCTTGGTCAACAGGAAGCAGTGAGGGAAGCAGGATGAAAAGAAAGTCAGATCTGACATTTCGTTTATAACTCTGCTTTACCTTTGATTTTATTTATTGTACTTTATTTTTATTTAAATTTGTGTCAGATTTCTCCAATAGGTAATATCTTCTATCCTTTACTCATCTATATTTTAACATTGAGGACAACGTTGTGATCTAGTTGGGGGGGAAGGATAGTTGACCAAAAAAAAAATTTTTTTTTGGAAGTATGATATGATTGTCATAGACTTACTAAACCAATGAATGATGACAGAGTAAGGAGTAATTTTACTTCTGAGACGCATCTAAATTGGGAAGTATGTTTAGTGATATGAATATCAGAAACCTATTCGTAATAAAACCAATTAGTGATGGCAGAGTAAGGAGTAAATTTTGGAAATAATTTATTACTCTTGAGACGCATCTTAGTTGAGGTAGTAATTATTTAGTGTTTATTTGTGGAAGTAACAAAGTTTTGCTGTTTGATTTCTTTTAAAAGATTCAAGTGAATGCACTCTCATATCCTTTGAAACAATTGAAATTCAGGAATCATAGCATGATTGAATAAATTATTTTCTTTCATAAAAATTACAAGCTTGGATATGAATGTTGATATGATGGATTGAGAATGATAGAAATATGCCTTGTGAGATTTTGAGCCTATTGATGAATGAATTGAATATCTGTACCATTTTCTTCTTTCTTGTGTGATTTTCACTCATTGAATTGTTACTCTAGAACTTACTTTGATTCTTTTTTAGGCTATATTTTCACATGCATACATTAATATGATTGAGGCAGTTTGAAATAGCTACTTTGACCAAATAGCCATCCTTGTATATTTTCCATTGTATAACCCCTTTGAACTTATTTGACCATTCCTTGTTTTTAGCTCATTTCATCCTTAAAAAAAAAATGAAAAGAAAAGAAAAACATATTTTTACCCAACCTTAGGGAATAAGAGAGCATTGACCTTGTTCTTGAACAAGTGTAGGGGTGTGTGTGCAAAATGATCAAAAAAAATGATCACCATTGCAATTAAAGGATTATCAGAGTCTAGAATAAAGGTGGATGCTTGGAAACAACATGAAGAAAATGAGAATATTCAAGTCTAACAATGAATTCAATTCACCAATTTGGGATTGATCTTCAACAAAACATTAGTCAAATATTGGTGATTGTCCTTTATGATAAATGTTCTCAAACATTTTCTCCACTCTAACTAATGCTCTTTTATTCTCTTTGGTATTTATCTTTTCATATCCATATTATGTCCTCTCCTTTACCATGACCCCATTACAACCTTGAATAAAATCCTCTTGATTTTTGTATGCATGTGTTTTGAGTAGCGGAGAAGTAGAAGATAAGCAAGCTTATGGTAGTGTAATTGTTCATGGGTTGAATAGAGTGAAATACTTACCTTTTAAACACTTGAGAGATTGAGAGTGAATTCTGTGAGGACCTATCATTCTTGATTCATTCTTTTCAACTGAAGTTTCCTTGTTTGTTAGTTTGAGATGTGAAGAAATATTACCTCATTAATGCTTTGATCCCTTAAATTTCTTGTTGCTCTTCTTGCTTCATCGAGTCTTTTAGAGTTTTTAGCTTTTTAATCTGTGTCATTTTTCTTTGTCTCCTAACTTTAGTCTTATGTGTTTTGCCCAGGAGTGCAAAAAGCTAAGTGTGGGAGAATTTGATAATCACATATTTTATACATTAATAAACCCTCATTTTTAGTCATTTACACTCTTCATGTACTTAATTGATTAAGTCTGGTTATGTTTTGTAAGATTGAACTCAAATTAGACTTAATTGATTTTTTCAGCATTATTTGGGTCTTACACTATGTTTGTATTTTGGTCATATCTTGAGTTCTAGATGTCTAGTAATTATGGATTTTACCTTGTAGGAAAGCTGAGAGAAAGCTCTACAACTTTCATGAAGAGCTCCAGGTAAAATATGGACATCTAGAAGAGCTAAATGAGCTTGGAAGACAGAACACGAGTTTTGTGTCTGTAGCCTGAATAATGTACAGTAATCAAAGCATAACTCGGGCTTTAAGAATTATCTTGGCTGAAATTTGGACATTTGAAAGTTAAGACCCAGATCTACAACTTTCATGAAGAACACAAGAGCTCATTCAGACAACTTGGAGGTGATATTGGGTCTGGAAATCAAAACAGAGGTGCTGAAACTGAGCCTGAATAGTCTGCAGTAATTGGGCCATATCTCGGGCTGTAAGAATGATCTTGGGTTGAAATTTGGACATCTGAAAGTTAATATCCAAATCTACAACTTTCATGAAGATGACTTTTCTATTTGATGACGAAATCCATGAGTTAAGCAATGAATGATTTCAAAGACAAGAAATCTCAATAATTTCTCACTCTTATCCTCACCATTTGGCATTTTTCACTCATTCATCCACTCATCCACCTACTCTTAATCAGTCTCCTTGTCATTTTGTATCCCTAATCCTCTATAAAAGGCACTATTAGTTGACCATTTGGAGCACTTGGTGTTAGGCTTAGTTTTTACAAGTTATGGTTATGTTTGTTTCTTGTTTTATTTTATTGTAATTTTCTCTTGTTCTAAAGTGAAGCTATGTTCATCTTTCTCTTCTTCTCTCTTTCTTTCTTTCTTCTTATCTATGAGTAACTAAATCTTCATCTTGCTTGGGTGAAAGAGTGAAACTCTTGGTAATGAAATAAGGTTAGATTATTCTATTTCTTGTGCTTAAATGATATATTATCAAATGGACATTATATGTGTTGTATTTTGTTTCCAATTAATTTAAAAACCTTCTTTGTATAATGGAGATCTTGATTTATTGTAGACAATAGGAGTGGCACAGTGAATGCTTGAACTCATTTACAAATGTTGGTAGATAATTAAAGGAATCATAATATGATTGCATATATAATTGAACTTTGAATGTTATATTTTTTGATTGGAACCTCCGTTGTGTGTGGATTTCAATTAAGTTATAAAGAGAAATAATCTTGCCTTTAATTTATTACCAAGAGTGGATCTTCTAACCCAAACAAGTTCTTAAATTCACTTGTGAATATCTTTTATTACTTTTGGTGTTGTGACAAATCCTTTCCTACCTCAATTAATTTTTTCTTCATCAATTCCCTGTGGATCGACCTCAAACTCATGAGAAATTTATTACTTGAGACAACCTGCACTTGGGTTTGCATCCTTAAATCCCGCAGTCACAGATCGAGGCTCTATTTGTGGCATTAAAAAGATAACATAAAATCTTAAAACTTTTCTGTTGAGATCGAGGGCAAACTCGCCCATCTAAAGAGTGAGAAAAATCGTGCAAGTCAGATACAAAATGTTGTTAACTTTTCTATAAAAAGGAGAAAATAAGTTTAGCAAAAGAGCCCTATTTAGTTCAGATCATCTAGCAGAAATTTAGAGAGAGAAGCAACAACAGACTTTTGAGAGACGGCTACGAAGAGAAGACATAATTCTTGAAGGCTTAAAGATCACAATATCTGTTAAAGGGGTTTTGATTTCTCTTCCCTCTAGTTTTTCTCATTTCTTCGAGTTTTTCTTTCCATGGATTTGTGTTATGATTTAAGATTATTTATATTGAACATGGGTAACTAATCTCATAGCTAGGGTTATGGGGATCTTTTTTTTTCTAATTAATTGGTTTTAAATTCAAATTTGATTAAGGCAATTTCAATTGAGTTTATTGTATTGTTTGAATTCTTGTTAATACTTGATCACTTTTGGCATGCTTTAATTCATTGTTTGATCGGTAACCATCCGTAACTAATGAGTAGACCTATAATAAACCTAGGATTAGATTAGTGAATGACAAAACATCAATTTATTCTACCAATTGAATTAACGATTATGTTACTTCATCTCTTGAATTGAGGCTTAATGCATTCCTAATTAATTCAACTAAATAATCAAATAGGTGATTAATTAGGAATATAATATTATTTATCCATGACTATTGGGATTCAATAACAATTATGAGAATTTGACAGGAGAATTACCTTACTTCATAAATGAATGAAAATCTGATTAATTGGTGATAATCTGCTAGATTATTTGTTTTTCCAAAGCCTTTTGAGGGGATTTCACCGCTTAAGCCCAACTTTTGATATTGTTTTGACCTTAAAATAGTTTCATTTTGTCTTTTTAGTTAATTTATGTTAGTTTGTTAGATTTAGTTCATTTTGATTAGAATTATTGGTGCTTTAACTCATTTATCGTTGTTTTGATTGCAGGCACCAAGAGAAATATGATGAAGCTCAATGTGGCGAAGAAAAGCACTCAAGAAGAGAGAACTTAAAGCCTCCTAGGAAGATCAAGAGCAAGTTTGAGCTCCCGCGCCCGGCGCTACGGAAGAGCGCCTAAGCGCCCTTAAGCTTCAAAGGAGACACGGCTTGTTGATAGGCGCTCAAAACGAAGTTGGCGCTCACGCTCATGACAAGAATGCGTTCGGACACATAGCGCCTGGCGCTAATGAATAGGCGCCCTTATCAGATTATAAGTGTGTTTTTTCTGACCTAATTTGAGGAGTACTGCGTGGAGAGAAGAGAGGGGAGCCGTTTTGGAGCAGAGAAACACCCTATCTTGGGTGCTCTACGGTGGATTTGAAGAGAAGAAGAGTGGGAGCTCAGATTTTCTTCAATCTTCTATGGAGTTTTGCATCTTCTTCCCTATTGTTCTAGTTTTTACATTTATTTTCATGTCTAGCTAAACTCTCCCTTGTTGGGATTAGGTGGATTTTGATGGATCTTGATTGTTATTGATGTTGGATTTAATTAATATAAGTTGCTATCTCTATTTTGAGTTTATGATCTCTTCTCTTAATGTTTTCTAAGGATTGATCCTCTTTGGAATGATTCTAGGGTTGTATGTTGAATGGAAATTTGATATATGATTTGTGTTATGAGATTATGAACCTTGCTTATCTCTAGGCTAGGAATAGTTATTGATTTGCTTGTTACCTCTTTGAATTCTAAACCATAAGGCTTGTTATCTCTTAGAATCACCTAAGGAATTAGGGTTTTTAATTGAAAACAAAGGGTTAACTACCTAAGGAATTAGGAGTTGATTATTTAAGAGAATTCGGTAACAAAATAGGAATAGTAGCTTGTTTTAATTTCAATTGATATGCAACAAGTGAAATCAAATGAAGCTTGATCCCAACTCTTTCATTAATTGATTATCTTTCATTTTGCCTACCAAGTGTTTGATAAATTGCTAACTAGAAAAACCCAAAAAAATATTGTCATTGCTTTTGGTTCTTTTGATTTTGTTATTGTTATTAGAAACCCATTTTAATTCAAATCTTGGTTTAAATAAGAATGACTTCATAAATTGGAGATTGTATCGATCCTGAAAATCGATATCCTGGTTTCACCGTTTTTATTACTGACAAATCCTAGACACTCGGTATGCCACATCAATTGGATTCAAGTGAACCTTACGCTCTAGTTTTTCTCTGAGTGATTTATCTCTATATTGTTTAATTATTCATCATTCTTCTTTATTTGTTTTTTGATTTTATTTTGAATTTCTCTTTACACATATGATTGTTTAAATAACCAAAAGTTTAATCAATTTAAAAATTACTTTTTATTCTTCATGTGATCAATAATTAAAACTCAAGCCTTATATTATTATACGATAAAATTTATTTATTTTTAATGTTTTTTACATGTATCATATACAATGACAAAACAACTAATTACTTAAGTAACTACTCTTGGTATCATAGACCCACGAGTGCTTTTGTTGTCACAAAAGTATAAAGTAACAAGTTTACCTACTAATCAAAATGATCATTTAAATTAAAGAAAACCCAATTTAGTTGTCATTATTGTCAATGTATATATTAACAATTCAGATAGTACAGTAGTGTGTTACTTTTTTGTTATCCTATATTCGCAGTTAACTAGGGAATATTTGACAATAAAGCCAGTCTGGTCCAATCCCACCGGCTTTTGTCCCATAAAGTGAGACTTTTCTCTTTTACTTTTAGATATGTGAACACAAACATTAAATGAGTAAATAAGTTGATTAATTAACTAGAGATTATGTGCTTTGCGGCCTCCATGGGGACCGAAGGCCAGCCTATTTAAGGAGTGCATAATTATGTTGCAACACCTAATTCCAGCTTGCAGGCAATCAGGAGACAGAAAAAGTTAGCATCCCACATCATTTTTTCCCCTTTTTTTGTTGGACTTTTTTGTTGCCTACATATTGTAGATGTGCTTTACGGATCGATGTCTAATTGCTGTCGAAAATCCAGGACAGGATCCCAACATTCACACACTCTGAATTATTCTAATGTTGACAATAGATAGAAAAAAGAATGACACAGTATCAAATTAAGATAGCATCTAATCATAATCAAACCCTAACTTCTTTCCTTCTTTTTCTACTAATTCTAAAATATGGCGTGATATCTCTCTTTGTTAACTCAATCTTTGTCCTTTTTCCCTTTTCAACCTAACTTTCTAATTCTAATCCATTTGGAAGTAAAACATTAAAAAGGAAATTACCTAATATTACAGTTTGAATGCTGTGTTCGTAGCCTAAAACTTATTGTTAGGATTCGATCAATTTATTTAAGAGGATTATGCTGACCTAAGGGATTTAATTTGCATTGGGATTAAAAAAAATATAGTTAAATATGTATTTCACACGCAACATATATATAAGAGTAAATATTGACCATATAATTATATATATAGATAAACAAGATTAAAATTTATTTAAATTTAAAAATATCACATACATTTATGTTTTAATTTTTATCATTTATGCAATATTCAATAATCAAAATTCACTCTTCTCATTTCTTATAATAAATATTTAAAGAGATGAGAAGAGTGAATCTTGACTATTGAATATTACATAAAAGATAAAAATTAGAACATAAATGTATGTGATATTTTTAAGTTTAAATAAATTTTAATCTTAATTATCTATATATATGATTATATGATCAATATTTACTCCTTTCACCCTTTCACAATATAAATTTATTTCATTAGATATATATGTATAAGTGAATATTTCTAAAGTATATAAAAGTGAATATTTCTAAAGGTCAATTATATTTACTTTTTTCATTTGTCGTTTTTTTGAAAAACCTATCTATCGTTTTTAAAAATTAATGAAGTAGTAATTATTTTTTAACTTTACCTTTACTATTGATAAGTGAGAAAATAGATTAATTAATAGAGTGACAACAATATTTTGAGTATTTCAATCAATGGTAATTTAAACAAGAATTTTATTTTGATACAATGTTAGTATTAAAAAGTTTTATATTGTTATCCAATGATGTGTTATCACATTATTAATTAATTTGACATCTTATATAAATTTTAACTCATCAAATGATGTGGTGACATGTATTAGATGATAGTGTAAAATTATTCTATACTGACAATATATCAAAATTAAACTTTTTAGACAAATGCAATTATTATAAAAAAAAATATTTTTGCTGACAGGTACCCCTAATATAACTTATTTAGGAAGCCAAAATAGAAAGTTTTAAATAAAAAAAAAACTTTTTTTAGTTTCCAATGTATTAAATGTCTTATTTTCCTTTAAAAATTCTTATTTTGACTTCTTTAAATGAGACTTTTTTTTATGGATGTTCCTCCTTTCAAATTATAGTTGTTTGATCCAGATCGGTTTGGTCAGTCGGACATAGGAGACTCGTGACCCATTTTATGGGCCAGTTAAACCCAGTGAATTTGGGATGACTCGAAGTTTTAGATATATAAAATTTTAAAATGATTATTTATAAAATTTGAATTTGGTACATAAAAAACCTTTGTGATAAAATGTAATATACCACTAAACCATGTGTTTTTATTTAATTATGTTCTTAGTTTTTTTAATTTATATTATTATTCAATCAATCTAATTTTCAAATATGATACTAGATTATGATTATTGTTAATTTGGTTATATCATATAAAGTGTTTTCCATATAATTTATTTTAATATATTATTTTTTTCATATTTATATGAAGTATTTTATTTATAGTATTTTTAATTTTTTTAAAATTTTCTAATTCAATTGCTTAACTCGCACTTAAATCACTAATCCAATAACGTGACATTCTAATCGGACCAACCTACTGTCCAAGTTATTCAAACAAGTTTCAAATGGTTTTTATAGTCAATGAGGAAAAGCATTAATTACTACGGGCATAATTTATGTAAATGTATGAAACAAAGAAGGTGGCTTCACAAGTTTGCTGCAAGTGGAACGAATAAATGTCAACGAAGATACAGTCATGTCCTATAACCAGTAATAACTTTGGGTCAGCTTCCGAAGAACCCGAACAGGTCCCGGCCCAAACAACACTTAAACCACAATAATAAGGGGAAGTTGCGGTACTCTCACTATTTTGCTGGGTTTTTTCTCATCTTTAGTAATTGGGCCAAGTCCCAATTGATTGCAATGATGGACTAGACTTGATTCTATGGTAGAGGGTCAAGAAGGTCCGATGTTGCAGATTTTCAGTTTGGGCCTAGATTAATACACGTGATTCTATTATGGGCTATGTTTTTCTAAGACAAAGATAAAACCTCTGAGTCTGTGTCTATGTCTGTGTCTGTCTCTAATCTCTCTTACCTCTATCTCTGGGAAAGTGAAGTGTGCATAAAAGGGTAGAGAGGTTTTTCCACCATAATGGCGCTCCAACCAATTCCATTGAATTCTTGCACACCCTCTCGCTCCTCTTCTCTGCATTTCCTTCTTTTCCAACCCCAAAGCCACGCCATTCTCAAATTCCAAGTTTCTTGTTTGAATCAGACAACTCAAGTTGACACTCAACCAGTGAAGATAACTTTAGAAGCAGCAACAAAGGTAAAGAAGAAGAAGAAGAAGAACAGCCCCAGACCAAGCTTCTATGACCAAATTCGAGATAAATGGTCCCTCAAATTGGGTTCTCAAAGAGAAAAATTCCCCTGGCAAGAACCAGAACAGGAGGAGGAACAAGCACAAGAACAAGAAGAAGAAAAAAAAGAAGAGTGTGAGCAGAAGTTTTCAGCGAGTTACCCTTTGAATTTTCGGTTTCCAAAGCGTTTATCTCCTTGGCCCCAAGCACCCAACCCCACCAATCAACAGTTTGTTTCTGAATCTGATGCTGCTGAGGACAATGGCAAACCATTACAACACAGTTTTGGTGGTTGTGTTATTGAAAGAGAGGGAATTGTCGAAGATGCTAGTGAGATTTCAGTTGGGATCAAAGTATCAGCAAGTTCAAGTTCTAGGGAAGAAAAGAAGGTTCTTTTGAATGGTTTGGCATTGGAAAGTGTGAAAGGAGAGAGGAAAAGGAGAAGCAACACGGAACTGGCGGAGAAGTTGATTCCTGAACATGAATTGCGGAGGCTCAGAAACGTTGCGCTGAGGATGGTGGAGAGGTTCGAAGTTGGAGTGGCCGGCATCACGCAGGAATTGGTGGCTGACATTCATGACAAGTGGAGGGATAATGAAGTTGTCAAGTTGAAGTTTCAAAGTCCTCTCGCTACTAACATGAAAAGGGCTCATGACATTCTAGAGGTTAGTTACTCTTCACTCATTCTCTCCCTTCAATTTTCATCACTGTTTACTTCCTTTACTTATCCATGATTTAATTAATAGATGATCAAACTGATTGTCTGAAGATGGAGATGAAGCCTTGATTTCCATTATAGTGATTTCTTATGGCTTGTGTTTTGTCATGCATAACCTGCCTCTATGACTCTATGTGGTATATATATATATATATATATATATATATATATATATATATATATATATATATATATATATATATATCATAGGTTTTCAGAACTGTTTAGAGTTTTATTCACAATATTGTCTTCATGCTTAATCAGAGTAAAACTGGAGGTTTAGTGGTATGGCGATCAGGCAGTTCGATAGTGTTATATAGAGGAATGACCTATAAGCTTCCTTGTGTAGAATTGTATACGAAAATGAGTCATGCTAAGGGGAATACTGTGCACCACTCAGTGCATGTTGGAAATGATGGTGAAATAAGTGTGAAAGAACCAGTTAGAACTACAGAGTCATTTATCCAAGACTCTACAAAGTATTTGAAGGATATGACTGAAGAAGAATTGATGGAATTGAGTGACCTCAACCATTTGTTAGATGGATTGGGTCCACGCTTCAAAGATTGGACAGGCCGCGAGCCATTACCTGTTGATGCAGACTTATTACCTGCTGTGGTTCCAGGATATAGAACCCCATTTAGACTTCTTCCTTATGGGGTAAGAAATTGTTTAAGCAACAAGGAAATGACTATCTTCCGTAGGCTTGCAAGAACAACGGCTCCACACTTTGCCCTTGGTATGTAAAAAGCTATCTAGTTACATTCATAGATCCTGCAAATATCTCTTTCCAAAAGATACTATTTGTTTACTACTGCAGGTAGAAACAGAGAACTGCAAGGTCTGGCTAGTGCTATGGTGAAGCTGTGGGAAACAAGTGCTATTGCAAAAATAGCTATCAAACGAGGTGTTGCCCATACATGTAATGAGAGGATGGCTGAAGAACTCAGGGTATTTCTCATAAACAGAGCTGCAGTTTCGGCAACTGTACTGTTTAATTTATTTTATTGTATTGAAATTTTACCATGCTATAAATCTACCCATCTGCTTGGCCTTTGAGTCTAATGAACTGTGAGCAAGTGTAACTCTAATGGCATTTGTTTTGAATCACAAGATACATTGAAATTATTGTGTTTTTTCATACCATTATTAGTCTTCATTTTTTTTAATGATTTTGGGTTCTAGAATAAAATTTCATTTACTTAATACCCTAAAGACTGCCTGCATTTAGACCTTTGTAATGCTTATGGCTTACACTTTCCGGAGGAAGACTACCATATTTGTTTCAGTCTTGTAAGATTATTAGCATTGTTGGCACTGAGCACTTGTATGCTTTGACAGCTGTTCTGGTACCTAATTTTCCCTGTGACATATAGAAGTGAATAAATTATTCCTTTCTTTAGACTTATGATGGTTGCATTTCATGCATGCAGAAATTGACTGGGGGTACTCTACTTTCTAGAAATAAGGAATATATTGTATTTTACAGGGGCAATGACTTCTTGCCTCCTGTTGTCACTGATGCACTGACTGAGAGACAGAAACTAACCCTCCTCCAACAAGATGAGGAAGAGAAAGCACGACAAGTTGCGTCATCTATTACTGGATCAAATAGAAATGCATCTCAAGTGCCATTTTTTGCTGGCACCCTAGCTGAGACAAGGGCAGCAACCACCAACTGGGGACACCAACCAAATAGAGAAGAAGTTGAGAAAATGATGAGAGATTCTGCCTTGAATAGACTTACTTCTTTTATCAGAAACCTTGAGAAGAAACTAGCTCTAGTAAGTTACAAAGGGACCAAGTCAAATAACTTCCCTAAAATTATCAATTTTTCCCACATCTATCTAACTTTTGATGGTCATAGGCAAAAGCAAAGTTCAGGAAGGCTGAGAAGGCTTTAGCAAAAGTGCAGGGTGATCTGGAACCAGCAGATCTTCCAACTGATTTGGAAACGCTAACTAATGAAGAGAGATTTTTGTTTCGGAAGATGGGTCTGAGTATGAAGCCATACTTACTTCTAGGTAAGAATAGCAAATTTATTATAGCTTTATGAATAGCTGCTTTTGTATAGGGCTTAATGGCTTATATGAGAAATGTTAGAAGCTTGAGATTTTTGTTTCAGGGAGGCGAGATGTTTATGCTGGCACCATAGAAAACATGCATCTACACTGGAAGTATCGTGAGTTGGTAAAGATAATAGTAAAAGGGAGAAATTTTGCCCAAGTTAAGCATATTGCAATATCTTTGGAAGCTGAGAGTGGTGGGGTGCTAGTGTCTCTAGATAAGGATACCAAAGGCTATATAATCATTGTTTATCGTGGGAAGAACTATTTCCGTCCGCATGCTCTGAGACCCAAGAATTTATTGACACGACGGCAGGCATTGGCTCGATCTATTGAGCTTCAAAGACGAGAGGTAATAAAGCAATGGCTTGGGGGTAAACTGAGATCTTTACTTGTTTTTTTATCTCATGAAGTTTTTAATATTTTCCAGGCACTAAAACATCATATCTCAGACTTGGAGGAGAGAATTGATTTGCTGAAATCTGAGCTAGTATGATGTTTTATCCCTTTTATGTGATTCTGCTGTTAATTATTTGGATAGTTTACAAGTTATTTCAAAAGTTTTTGTTATTGATTTCAGGAGGATATGAGAAATGGAAAGGAGATTGATGGTGACAAAACTCTGTACTCAACACTGTGTAGCCCTGTTTTTTCTGATGATGACTTGGAAGAGGTAAATATTTTCTTTCCGTAAACAAATACCAATAATAATATACAATTGCAATTTTAAAAGTGCTTTCAGGAAGTGATTGTTAACAGAACTCTCCTTTTTCCTTTTATTTTTTGCCCCATTATTTTCTTTGGTGAACTAGAATGAAGGGACCGAGATTTATTTTGACAAAGACGACGGTGGCGGTGAGGATGAGAAAAACCAGAACAAGCTGCTTGACTTGGTATAGTAACGCATTGCAATTGATTTAGCTGCGTAGGTTGAGCATCGTGGGTGACTTGAGCCACGAAGATGATGCATCCCAGAGGAAGCTTTTTCAAGATTGTAGGTCAACAGAGATTATTATTGTTATTTCCCTTGTGAGCATCATTCATGGTTGGTATTACTATTATCAGTTTTGTTGTCCGAACTGCTGTCCTTACATTACATGTGCATATTGCTGTAAATAAATTTTTGTCAGAGAATATTTACAGTATTGACTTTCGGCCGCCTTACCTATTATTAATTAATCAATATTGGTAGGACACATGATTTGTATTCTTTGTTGCATTATTCTCTTCTGGCGTCAACTAGTGCTATTAAAAGAAAGGAGGAAAAATATACCGCCAGACATCATTCTTTGCATTTCTCCTTTGTTAAGGAGGATTTCTTACCCTTACTCATCCATACCATTATACTATTTTTTTCTTGGATTTTACTCATCTAAAATGCGTGGTACAAAGATTAAAGTGCAGAATCTTAATCATTGATGAAAAAATCAAGGGTTTATAATTTTATAAGATACATGTATTTGCATAAATTATAATATGATATAATTTACTCTTGATTTTTTTATCAATAGTTAAAATTCCACACTTTATTCTCTAAAGTGCACTCTGTACTTACAGGAGCTAAATCCTTTCTTCTTACCTTTACTAATATTTATTCTTTTATCCAAAAAAAAAATATAAATTAATAAATCTAGAAAGCTATTGAAAACAGGCATGGGGATTTTCACAATTAGCTTATTGTCACAAATGATCATTATTACTATAATACTTCCTATAATACATTATTAAAGGCAAATAAACTGAGCAGATATAAATATTGCTGTCACGGTTCACCATAGTACTTTCTCATTCAATACAATAAAGGAGTATTCTCCAGCACATGAGCAGAGTTCTCTAATATACCACACTGCAATATTGCATCATGGGTAGGTTTCATCAGGGACCTGCAAAAACCATGTTTGTCACCAGTAGCAATTTGATCACCGCTATAATTTTAGAAAGGCTAATAATTTTAAAAATTATAAGAAGTTCATATGCAGGCCAAGATAGATACCTAACTAGCAGTACACTAATCCAGTTGTAAGGTTTCCTTTATAAAATTCACTACAACTGACGTTAACCCAGCTTGATGATCAGTGTATACATGATCAGCTCCTTCTATGATATGTAACTTGTGATTAGGTAGGATCTTGGCAAACTCAAATGCATCTCCAACAAGGATTGTGGTGTCTGCAGAACCATGAACTGTAAAGACCCTGTCATGCATTATGTGGCCTGACATCATACACCCGTGCATTATGGAAATTTCATAACTTTATTAAAAACAATCGATTTTCATAAACAAATTACGAGAACTCTTTAGTTGTAGCTCTTTAAATCTCCCTCCTGAATACCTTCTCTATTCCAAAAAAAACTAGTCCATACATACATACACAGCATCTTGCATCTTTCAAAGCACGAGCCAAGCACAAATTTACATATAAAGATGATCTCCTACGCTAGCTAAGAGAATAAATCAAATAAGAAACCCTACCATAAATTATCAACACTACTAGTTCTTTAGTCTCCTAATATCCCCTCCCTGTTTCATAGTAATTGAAAAGTTTTAAATACAAATTTTCAAACTGAAATTGGTCGAAGGTTTTGCCTTTCAATTTTTAGGTGCCAATTTACCACGATTATGGAAGTAATAAAAACTGCTACTTTTGAAAGCCAAACAAGAATAATTTTTTAAGAAAAGGAAAATTACAAAATTAAGCATGAAAATAATACAAGTTATAAATGCCATTTCATATTTTCTTTAATTTCTTGCTTGTAGAAAACTTTGAAGTTTGAATTAACAGAAAGAAATTGGAGGTGTCATAGAAAGTTTAGTCACTTTCATTCTCACAAAAAAGTATTTCATATTTATTTTTAAGCTTAAACGTACAAAAAATCTATGGCTGTTTCTATCAAAATCAAAATTTTTCATATGATCAATTAATAAGGATTTTCTTTTATTTTTTTGGTATTGGATTTTCTTTTATTTTAAAACTTGGCAGAAGCAGGTTCTTGAGAGGAAAACAAAAGTCACATTTATTAAATATTAAAGAAAAAATTGGATTTAAAAGGGAAAAACAAAATGTCATCTGCTGTATACCGTACCCAAAACACCCTCACCCTTTTACTGATTCTGCAGTATATATTATCATAATGTAACTCTGTAACTACTGAGCTTAAATGCAGACGTACACAGTCAATGGGGAAATGAAACGAGATAAAAGGGTGAAAAAGAGAGGGGGCAGGGAACTATCAGACAATTTTTCCCTCACCTGCATTCTTTGTCAATCTGCAGGCATGCTTCATGCATATTTATGTTTAACCGATCCTTCAAACTTTCCTCAGTTACACGATAATCAACACTTCCTACAAAAGTAGATGTGATGTTCATCCAGTGGTCATATGATCATAATTTAATAAGTGTGTGCGAGTGCAATAGAAAGAGGCTACTGTGTTATACATATTATATACTGATTAACTGTGTTCCCATCATTTGCTACGCTGTTTATCGAAACTCAAGGAAATCCTCAAGAACTGAAGACAACTGGTGATATTAATTACATTTTGTTGTGTATATGTTATTTAACATCCAAAAGAAAAGTTATGGCAAAGTAAGATAGCCAGACTGATGCTGCTGGAGCATTGCATCAATGATTAACCAAAAAAAAAAATTCCAAATTGTCTAAAAAAGAGTTTAGGACCTTTAGAAAAAGACTGTAGAGGAAAACAAATCAAGGTAAGGTTCTGGCCTTGCTGATTTCAGCAAATGCAATAAATAACAAGTTCAAAGTAGAGAAACAAGTAATCATGGACCATGAATATTTCTTAAAGCATCTCTTAGAACATGCTTGCACACCAATTTAGGCATTCAAACACATGGCTGATTAAATGGCAGGTTACCTGACTTTTTCTTCAACTCAATGAAACCTTCCTTCCTGATTCTTTCCATAAAATCTTTTCCAAGACGTTCTTCGAGGCCTTCCTTCAGATCATAGCGACCAGAGAGGTTGACAACTGTTTTAATATCATGATACTTTGAAGCATATAGAAGTACTACATTAGCTCCTGCATCAAGATACAGAAACTATTCAAAACAATTTCAACATACCTACAAACTTTCTAATTAACATAGTGACACAGAATTCTTTGACTTGTCACTTACATGCTTGAATCCCTGCTTCTCATTTTATAGTGAAGCCCGAAAAGCATACATTGTTAGAATATCTTATAAGTTTTACAAAGGGGAGAAATAATGTTTTAAGTCCTAACACAAATATGCAGCAATTTAACAAGTATATCTTCTTTTCCAGTGGATATATCTTCATACAGACATCTATACAGTAGACTTTACAACAAGTGATAAAATTTCAAATAAATCCTCTTTATATTTACTGTTTTATATCAAAACTGTTCACAGTATGACAGACAAAGTAAAAAGACTACAGTTTCATTTTAGTATTTTTGCTGAGTAGCTCAGTAGATTAAGCAAAAGTTTTTTTATTTAGAGTATGGACTAAGCAGTAAGCACATGCATGACGTTTCAGTTAATAATTATCTATAACTAGGCAAAAAGCCAATCTCAGTTTTACGTAAGAAATTGCACCCTTCTCATCATATTGCTTCATTCACGATTTATGCCTTACATCCAAATCATTATTGACCAGAAATTACTTATCATCAGTTATGTATTGGAAAAAAATTGATGATACAAATCAATAATCTAAATGTATCTATATTTCTTCACCTTTTCTCATCTGTAGAAATTACATATGCATATACGGATATCAATGTAACACAACACACCTTTGCTGTGCCCAATAATTGCACTAACTACATGGTTTGCTTCATGGAAATGTTGAGCTACGGCATGTAGATCATCAACCTCCCTCCAAAAGTTACCAAACTCAAATGAACCTTCACTTTCCCTAGAAGGAAAACTCAACAGCTAAATCAAAATGAAACAGTGAAACAATACTTGTGGTCAAGATTTGATAGCAGAAGTTTCATATGCAGAACATGGCATAAATGGAGGAGCTATCCTGTACTTGTATCATTAGGACAAGAGATCCCATCTTAGATGGTTTTAACTTTTCTATTGTCAAAGGAAATAATCACTTTGTTAAAAGTACAAAGTACCAAAGTATCTACTTGTCTACATTCCCTTGTCAATTAGAACTCAAGTTTTGCATAAAATATATATCGCCATTGACTTCTAATGTGTTATTTTCAGGGAAAAAAAATATAATCTTGAATCTTGTATCTTGATAAACTATATGTTTCAACAATAAGCAAAATAGCTCAGAGTAATAATTAACATAATATTCAGTGGCATTGCAAAATACTGTATTAATCAATGTTTGAATATAAAAATATTTACAATCTGCTTCTTTGAATAGAAAATCATATGCTTGACAGTTTTACCAACTTATGCTAGCAACTCCATAAAAGCTTCAAAAGTCTTGAATTGTAGAAGAATTCCCCGAGGGTTTTTAGCTTAGTTCTGAATCTAATAACAGCCATATTCATAAAAGTGAAGTCGGTTGCATATTTTGAAGGTCAAGATGTAAAAACATAAATATGTGCAGAATTCATGGTTTTGTTCTGTAATACAAGAAATTTACCCATTTCCAGTAAAGTCAAAGCGGAAAGAACTGATTCCAGCGTTCTCTAGTGCAGCAGCAAGGTTCATAATGATATTGTCTTCCTGGAGATAGGAAAACTTCATTAAATAATGAGACTAATTGAATCAAGGTATTTAGATGTGTATGGGATCAGACGTCATATTAATTTCTAATAACATTTGCACAATAATAAAAAATAGCGGGTTCATAATTTATATGTCAGGAAAAGTAACCTTGGAGGCTCGAAGACCATGGCATAGGATAACAATCTCTCTGGTTCCAGATTCATGTAATATGCCCACTAGTTTATTGCCATGCTTGTTGGGTATTATGACTTTCTGCTGCTGAAGAGCTGACAAAATAATTCAGCTGTCTTCAGTCAATTTCTTTGAAATTGGTTGAACATTCAATATGCTACTTAGGTTAACCATTGTGATTCTTTATTTCAAATATCACAATAAATAAATTTGGTTTATATGATATACAGTGTTAGAAAAATTGAGAGATATTCTTCATTAAGTACAGAACTGAGGAAGATTCTAGATGCAAATGCTAACATGTAAAAAAAATAAAAATGTGGAATTCGAAACTTGACTTTAAGCAAGATTTGGTAACAATCTAATTGATAGTGATAGCTAGGATGGAAAACAGGAATCAGACGAGGTTCAGCTGCATATCAATTTGTGTATGTCAGATGGTGTGTTGTTCCAACATCTCACAGCTAAGCTGCTTAGATGTACTATGTTTTCTTTTTTTTTTTTTTTTACAATACTGTGTTTTCTTTTTAAATATGCAAAAAAGAGGGTTTGAAGAGTTGAAGACCACCCAAAGCCTTTGAACATAACTGTGGAAAACTCCTCAATTAACATACTATTCTAACTAGAAACTGCTATCTCAACAAGTAAATTTACATTTTCGCCATATGTTCTAATTCCAGGTAACTTGCAAACAAAAGCATGATTTCAATCCCCTCTCTGTCAATCCAACATATAGAACCTAGTAACAACTTAAAAGCACTTTGAAAACATCTATTTCTGGATCGTCACTATCAGTTCTAATTGGGTTGAGTTTTTGCTACTCAACAAACTATTTCTGGATTTTTCCAATGAATTAAATCATTAGCTTCAAAATAACGCACATGCAAGCCTTTTGGAGCACTTAAAAGGTCAAACCTTTGCGACCCAATGATCATGGGTAGACATCAATCTCATAGCTTGAAAATCACATATATCAAACACAAAACAAATAACTCACATGGGTTTTGTGCAGATTGGGCCATCTTCAAGTTTCAGGGTTCTTCCGGGTTTCCTTTCCTGGGATGGAAATGCGAACCGGGTTACAAGAAAAGCCAGAAAAAGATTGGTTATGAAAGACCAGTGACTGTGAGCGTAACTTACAGCCTTAGCAGTGGCAAAAGAGTCCAAAAATTTTGCCGCCTTTCAATTTCCGACCAGACCACTAATGACGAGTAATCAACTAATAATAGTAATACTAATAATGTTACCAAAAATAAAATAGTAAGAGTATATGATACAAATCTTTAAATTTATTTTTTCATATTTTCGCTCATTTGTATCCATTTAGGCCCCTGCGGCTGCGGTTACTCATATATACAAATTTTCGAAGTTTATATCTCGTTCGTATCATTACTCATTTACTATAACCAATACAACAAAACAGATTTTCATATAAGTTTAATCAATAGCACACCTCCCATTTGCATTCAAGAAAAGGTTTCCTAAAGTGAATTTGAAATTATTAGTTTGAATTCAAATTCATTGACATTACTAAAGTTTGCAGTCAAATATATAAATTATTTCAAGAAGCAAATCTAATAGGGGATATTCTGCCAAATTCCAAAGACTAAATAAATAGGTAAAGTTTGTTTTAAAATTCGTTGTATGTAGTTACTTAATTTTAAAAATCAGTTCTTAAAAAAATAATTACACACAAGATTAATTTTAAACCAATTCAGCAAAATGAATTAAAAGAGTAAAATTATATAACTAAACAGATTTTATATTAGCTAGAGTTGTGGTTTAGATTCATGTCTTTGTAACAGAGAGTAGGACAATGAACAATCATACCACATACTTTGTGAGCAATGGATGGAATCCTGTATAAATTCTCTCAAGTTCATATAACAAATTATAGTCTCACGCTGTCGAAAATCTAATAAAGTAAGAATTAATTTTGCAAAAAAAATATTTATGCATGTTAATTTGAATAAAACAGACTCGAGTCTCTTAAATATGTAATTTTACATTTAATTTCGAAAGAGTATATGAAAATAATATTATTAAAAGAAACTTTCGCTTAAGTGTCTAACCGTATCTTAAGAGATTAATCTCTCATCAATCGAGTAAAAATACTTTGAGAAAAAAAAAATATTTTGCGGAGGGAATTGCTATCGAACTCTCAACCGCACGCTGTAGGGATTTTGTGTCTTGTACATTTTTATATTTTAGTTTTAACGTTTGAAGATCATGTGAAAGCTTTTTAACTCAAATTAACCAATCAAATGGTGGTGCATACAGCAGTAGCACCACCCTCTTGCAAATGCTTTCATCATTTTTAAAAAGCTCAAACAGGTGGCAGAAACTAGGAAGCCCAAACCCTTGCGCTGTAAGACTAATCCCCACTTAGGCTTTAGCCCTAGCCACAAACTGCTATCATGAGGTAATTGTCTGCATTCTCATAATCAATATTGTCAAATATAACTTTGTACATAGATCAGAGGCAAATAACACTGGCAGATATCGTTCTCGCCATTATTTTCTCCCTATGAAGCAATATTCACTAATTTAATAAGCAAAAAATAGAAGAGCTCAACCATGTTGTAGAACATCATTGGCAGGTTCATCCGGGAGAGAAAATTTGTCATCAGTAGTAGCAAATTCAATTATCTCGAAACTGCAAGATCTACCACAATTATATCATTAGAAAAATGGATGTCAAACAAAACAGATAAGTTCATATACTGCTAGCAAAGACAGATACCTAGCTAGCAGTACCCCTATCCTGGTGCAAGGTTTCCTTTATGAAGTTCAAAACAACCGAGGCTAACTCATCTTGATGGTTAGTGTATGAATGATCAGCTCCTTCTATGATATGTAACTTGTGGTTTGGCATAATCTTGGCAAACTCAAATGCATCTTCAACAGGGATAACTGTGTCCGAAGAACCATGAACTGTAAGGACCCTATCATACATTATGTGATTTGAGATTAGCACATCTGTGCATCATGGTAATTTCATAGCTTTATTAAGAATTGTTATTAGCAGTACCACCTTCCTACCCTCATCATCTCCTCTCACTTGTACAAACTTCCTCTACTCCAAATAACTATTCTATGCACTTAGCACATTAAATCATGTGTTTGTTCCTAAATTTAATACCATACATAAATTTGCATATTACAATGGTACAATTATTTCTCCCACTTGATTAGGGAGTAAATCAAAATCGAAATTAAAAAAATTAATTTAAAATATCAAGAGAATATATTTAATCTTGCAAATTTCCTCCTCTCATTTCATCATAGTTTTCAAAAAGTTATAAAATAAATAGGCAGGAGGAGTTTCTTTTATAAAGTACCAATTCCATGATTTATACAACATATAAATTATTGCTGCTAAGGGTATGTTTGATTTGGATGGAGGAGAAGGGAGAAGTTTGGAGGGTAAGGGAAGGTTTTAGATAAACCATCTTCCTATTTGGGAGTTCTATAAAATGAGGGGAAGAAAATGAGGGATTTTCATATGATTCTCCCAAGCCTTTCCTAATTCAATTTTATGAACATTACAAAGTTCCCCTAATTTTGCAAGAATATCCAAACAAATGGAAGGAAAATCATTATTTAACCTGTCATACCCTTAACAGAAGTCAAACAGGAATGCAAAGAAGAAAAAACTACTTATAAAATTTTATCTCATTCCTTTTAATTCTCCCTAGAACAAAATTGAAACTCTTAAAATGAGTACATATGTTTGAACAATTTGAATTTATTGGTTCTTTATACGGAGAGAGAGAGACACGCACACACACAAAAAAATCATCCCAACTTTTATAGCTTCTGCATTATAAAACTTTTTACAGAAACTCAGTAAATTCAACACACATACTTTATCAACAAACAAACAAAAAGCAACAAGAAACAAAAGGGTGAAGCAAAAGAGACCAGACAAATTGTTTCCCTCACCTGCATTCTTTATCAATCTGAAGGCATGCTTCATGCATATTTGTATCTAAGCGATCCATCAAACTTTCCAGAGTCACACGGTAATCAAAACTTCCTGCAACAGTAAATGTGCTCAAATTGGTCATATAAGAATAAAATAAGTGTGTGCCTATGTTAGACAGACAGAAACAGAGAATGGCCATGCCATGTTCCAGATTATCTATGATGGCCATCATGCCTATCAATTTTCAAGTATTAAACACATTTGTCAATAATTATTGCTAGATTTTTTTCAATTTTTTCCCTCTTCTTTTGTCTGTCCTTTTTTCCCCTTCTTTTTGGGTTTGTTTTGCTATCAGACATTCAAGAGAATGAACTGTGGCAAAATCAAAGTGTTGCAGCAAGAACTTTGTGCATAGGATACAATAATCCCCAATTCCAAATTTAAGTATTAAGCGTCTGGGGAAAGCAAAACAAACCATGGTTCTGGAGTTGCTGATTTCAGCAAGTATGCTTGAACAATAAGTTCGAAGTAGGGAAACAAGTAATCAATAGACACTGAATTTGTCTTACAAACATGCTCCCACAGCAGGAGGCATTGAAACATATGCCTGATTAAATGACAGGTTACCTGATCTCTTCTTCACATCAATGAAACCGTCCTTCTTAATTCTTTCAATATAATCTTTTCCAAGGCGTTCTTCAATTCCTGCCTTCAGATCATATCGTCCAGAGAGGTTGACAACTGTTTTAACGTCATGATATTTTGAAGCATAAAGAAGCACCACGCCACCTCCTGCATCAAGATACAACAACAACTAGTAATAGTTCAATTATGCATACAAACTTGAAAAACAAATTAAGAGAAGAAATTTGAGAAGATGTATTGATCAAAGCTACACTAATAAGTTGGGCTTCACCAAGTACAAATGAAAAGCAAATGACCATCCACATAGAGTAGGAGTTTAGGACTATTCATCAACCTTACCTATTCCTATAAACTACTATGTCTAAGAAATATAACTAAGATTTATAGAATAACTATGTTTGTCGAATACTTGTTCTCAAAACCACGTTAAAATGAAAGAAATTCACCAAGTTCCTCTGTAGCAGGTTTATGCCAAGCAGCTCAGAAATATAAGTTCAAGTTTCTTTCTATTTCAACATATTGACTAAGCTCATGCTAGAAGATTCAGCCAGTTATTATGTACCATTTAAATAAAAGCTGATCCTGGCTCTATGCCAGAAATAACACAACTCTCTTCATATTGCGTCATTCAGGGTTTCTATCTTTACAGCCAAAGCAAGGTTGACAGGAAATTACTTTGACAAGAACAATTCTCATCATATCATCAGTTATATAATGGAACATAATTGATGAATGATTATATAAATCAGCACCTATATCCTAAAAGCTATCTATATATATCTCTCTCAACCTTTTCTTGTTGGTAGAAATACTTACTGATATGGAGAACAAGTCAACATACCTTTACTGTGCCCAACAATTGCACTAACTACACGGTTTGATTCATGGAAATGTTGAGTTATGGCATGTAAATCATCAGCCTCCCTCCAATAGTAACCATACTGAAACGAACCATCACTTTCCCTAGAAGGAAAATCCAACAGCTAAATTAAGACAAAATAGAGTGAAGCAAGACAAATGATCAAGAACAGATGGTAGAGATTTTAGTACATATTGTTAAGAGAGAAAAACAGAAGCATAGGAATTGAGAAACCGTGTGTCTCAACTACACAACGGAGAGCAGTTTATATAGATCTATCACAATAAATACAACTAAATACAAAGATTACTGGTATGATTTGATTAGCCTATATAAAGAAACTACATAAATACAAAAGATATTTACACGTTTTTAACACCCCCCTCAAGCTGGAGCATATAAGTCATATGCACCAAGCTTGTTACAAATATAGTTTACTCGAAGACTTCTCAAAGACTTAGTGAAAACATCTGTCAGTTGATCATTTGAATTGACAAAGTTAGTAGTGATATCTCCAGACAAGATCTTCTCTCTAATAAAGTGACAGTCTATCTCAATGTGTTTGGTCCTCTCATGAAATACTGGATTGGAAGCGATATGCAATGCAACTTGGTTATCACAAATAAGAGTCATTTGCATGACGTTTCCAAACTGAAGCTCTTTAAGAAGCTGTTTTAACCAAATGAGCTCGCAAGTAGCTGAAGTCATGACTCGATATTCTGCTTCGGCACTTGATCTTGCAATCACATTTTGTTTCTTACTCTTCCAGGATATCAGATTACCCCCAATGGATACACAATAGCCAGAAGTGGATCTCCTATCAGTAGGAGAACCTGCCCAATCAGCATCCGAGTACCCTACAATCTGAGTGTGTCCTTTGTCTTCATAGACAAGGCCTTTTCCTAGAGCTCCCTTAATATATCTGAGAATACGAATCACTGCATCCCAATGTCCTTCACAAGGTGAGTTTAGAAATTGGCTTACTACACTCACCGCAAAGGAGATATCTGGACGGGTAACAGTAAGATAGTTAAGTTTTCCAACCAATCGTCTATATCTTCCTTGGTCTGAAAGTGGCTCCCCCTGATCCGGTAAAAGTCTAACATTGGGATCCATAGGGGTGTCAACCGGCTTTGCATTCAATAGTCTTGTTTCCTCAAGAATGTCCATAGCATACTTCCTTTGTGAGATTACTATGCCATCCTTGGATTATGCCACTTCAATTCTCAAGAAATAACGAAGTTTGCCAAGATTTTTAGTCTGAAAGTGATGACAGAGGTGCTGTTTTATCTGAGTTATACCTTGGTGACCGCTGCCTGTGATAACAATGTCGTCCACATACATAATCAAATAGATACAGCCTCGAACTGTATGGCGATAGAAGACAGAATGGTCAGCCTCACTGCGAGTCATACCAAACTGCTGAACAACAGTACTAAATCGACCAAACCAAGCCCGGGGAGATTGTTTAAGACCATACAAGGACTTGTGTAGACGACAAACGAAGCCAGAAGACTCCCCCTGAGCAGCAAACCCTGAAGGTTGCTCCATGTAAACTTCTTCTTCCAAATCACCATGAAGAAAAACATTCTTGATATCTAGCTGATGAAGGGACCAATGACGAATAGCGGCCATAGACAGAAAAAACCAAACAGAAGCCATCTTCGCAACTGGTGAGAAAGTGTCGCCATAATCCAAACCAAATATCTGGGTATACCCTTTTGTCACTAAACGAGCCTTTAGGTGATCAAGAGTGCCATCAGGGTCAACCTGTATAAATCCACCGGCAACCTACAACAGACTTCCCAGAAGGAAGAGGAATAAGGTCCCAAGTACCACTGCTCTGAAGTGCACACATTTCATCAATCATTGCTTGTCGCCACCTAGGATGGGATAAAGCTTCACCTAGAGATTTAGGAATAGACACAGAAGACAAGGTGAAAAGACAAGCATAATGCAATAAAGAAAGGTGATGGTAACTTAGAGTAACATAGTGAGAAGAAGGGTAACGAGTGGATCTAATACCTTTTTGAAGAGCAAAGGAAAGGTCTAATGTAGGAAGCAGTTCCGGAGCTGGTAAAGGAGGTGGTGCCGGATGAGAGTCCACAGGGGTCTCAGTAACTTCTATAACCTCGGATGGTGGTGGCGGAAGTGGTGGTGGCTGTGGCCGACGATGATAGACCTGAATAGGAGCCAGTAGTAGGGACCGGGGCACTAACAGGGGAAGGTGGTGATGGAGCAAGGTTAACGGGGACAAGAGGAGGAAAAATAGGAAGGACCTCAGTAATGGGTGTAAGTGACAGGTCAGGAGACTCAAACAAAAGAACAGACTCGAAGAATGTGACATCAGCAGAGATTAGATAGCGCTTAAGAGTGAGTGAAAAACACCTATAACCCTTTTGAGACCTATGGTAACCGAGAAAAACACATTTGATGGAACGAGTAGACAGTTTGTCAAGACCTGGAGTGACATTATGGACAAAACATGTCGATCCGAAGACACGAGGCGGCAGAGAATGGAGGGTTTAGTGAGGGAACAAAACAGAATGGGGTACCCGATTATCAAGAACAGAAGAGGGCATACGATTAATCAAATAGCAAGCAGTAAGAACCGCATCGCCCCAAAAACGGAAGGGAACACGATCATGATACAAAAGGGTCCGAGTTGTTTCAATAAGATGTCTATTTTTGCGCTCAACAACCCCATTTTGTTGAGGGGTATAGGCACATGATGTTTGGTGAAGAATGCCATGACATGTCATAAAAACTTGAAAATTCTGAGATAAAAATTCACGGGCATTGTCACTACACAAAATACGAATCGGAACACCAAACTGAGTTTTTATTTCATGATAAAAGGTCTGAAAAATTGAAAACAACTCTAGTCTATTTTTCATTAAAAATAACCAAGTACACCGAGAATAATCATCAATAAAAGTAACGAAGTATTTGGACCCAAAAGTAGACTCAACACGACTAGGACCCCAAATATCATAATGCACTAAAGCAAAAGAAGACGTAGCTCGACGACACACTCTATTGGGAAACGGACTACGGGTGTGTTTCCTAAGTTGACACGACTCACAAGGTAAACTAAATAACTTAGAAAAGTTCGGCACCATTTGTTGTAGTTTGGCAAGGCTAGGATGACCCAATTGAGCATGGATGGTGAGAGGAGAATCCGTATCAGAGCACACACGAGAAGTGGCAGAGAGTTGGTAAAGGCCATTAAACTCACATCCAGCGCCAATCATCCGTCCCGAACTCTGGTCTTGCAAAATGATAGAGTCTTTAGTGAAACTAATGCGACAATCTAAAGAACAAGTCAAACGACTAATAGATAGTAAATTAAAAGGACATCCAAGGACATAAAGAATTGAATCAACAGATAGAGAAGGGAGGGGATGGACAGTGCCAATCCCTTCGGGCTGTGTTTGAGAACCATTTGCTATAGTAATTATAGGTAAATAGCCAGAGTTAGAAAATTTGGAAAAAAGACGCTTATTACCATAGATATGGTTAGATGCACTAGAGTTAAGGACCCAAAGACCTAAGGGTGGTGATTGAGAGAGACAAGCAAATGCATTACCAGTGTGCTCAACAGATGCAGTAAAGTTAGAAGCCTGTTGTTGCTCAAACCATTTCAGAAAATCTGCATAAGCAGCTGGAGATGGGGACGATGGTGCAGAATGCTCAGGTAAATCAAGTACAGCAGCCTGGGTAACATTGGCAGCCCGTGGAGGACGACCATGTTTGATCCAACATCGATCCTCAGTATGACTCAACCTATTATAGAATGTACACTTCGGACGGGGCCTACCCGAGGTGCCAGTGCTAGAACGACCACGATTGGCACTTTGGGAGATGAGGGCAGAAGTATCAACCGAAGCCAGGGCTAGGACAGAACCAGAGGGCTGCTTAGCCAAGACTCAGCAAAGTAGACCAAGCGGAGGACAAAGTGAGGATAGTAGGTGAACCCAAAATCTGATCACGGTTGGCAAAATATTCTGGAGGCAAACCATATAAAGCCATGGGCATGAAGAAGGTGCTGCGTTGCTCGAGTTCTTGCGTTGGGGTAGCAGCAGGGGGTAGTAACTCATTGAAATCATAGAGCACCGTGAACCTTTCCCAAGCAAGCAGACATAGGTCCATCAAACTGACGAGGAGCAATAATACTCATGAGGTTGTGACAAACCCCATATAGCCGTTGAGTATCATTAATGTAAAGAACCTTGGCTTGCTCCCAAACAGAAGCACAAGTAGTCTGAGCACGGAAGATCTGCTTGAGAGACGAGTGAATGGTGGACTTGATGACAACGCACAACTGTTTGTCAATCTTCTTCCACCTGGGTTGTTCTTCCACAGGCACAGAGGTAAGGTCTGTGATGAGGTGGTCTTCATAGCCTTGACTTTCAAGCCACAACTTGATGTCTAAAGCCCAAGTATCATAGTTGCTGTCATCTAACTTATCAGCGGATAGAGGGGTATTGAGATAACTTGTGAAAACTGGAGGCTCAGCCTTTGGGTTGTCTTTAGAGTCATCTAGGAAGGTAGAACTCGTCATAGGTCAAAATACAAAGGGCAAAAAATGGAAAACACAAGATACCTGAAGGTCCCAACACAAGGGAACAAGGGGACAGAGATGTTTGATGGAGGATCTGAGGGCAGATCGGCGTAGAGGAGAGCAAAACGATTTAGGCAAGAGGAGGGGCGGCCTGAAGCGCCGTCAAGCGCTGGAAAACAGGCCACGCGATGGCTGTTTGGCTGCAGCGAAGGGCGGTGCGTGGGGGCGCGTCCCGGCGGCATTGGGGCAGGGCTTCTGGGGTTTGGCCGGTCAGCGGGAGACGGTTCCGATGGTGAGGTCGGCTGCCGGAAAGGAGGCGGCGGACGGTGGTGACAACGACGGAGAAAGGAAGAAAAAGGCTGGAAAGACATCACGGCAAGGGAGAAAGGCCGGCAAACCGGAATGAAAACACGGTTGGCCGGAAAAAAAATTCACCAGAGGGCAGTGGACCCACTGGGTATGCGCAGTTCTAGGATTGCCTCTATTTAGGCTCTAGATACCATGTTAAGAGAGAAAAACAGAAGTATAGGGATTGAAAAACCGCGTGTCTCAACTACACGACGGAGAGCAGTTTATATAGATCTATGACAATAACTACAAATAAATACAAAGATTACTGTTATGATTTGATTAGGCTATACAAGGAAACTACAAAAATACAAAAGATATTTACACGTTTTCAACACATATTGTTGGACGGTGGTGTTGGACGGTGGTCTATGTGGACGGTGGTCTATGTGGACGGTGTTCTCACGATTTTTTATGTAGATATTGTTTTTAGTGTTTTATTAATTTGCTGCTTATTTTCTAGGAGCTAGTTATTAATGTACAGCAGCTGCCTCTATATATAATCTTCATTGTACATTCTGTTTGAAGTAGAGAAATAATATACAATATTAATATTCTTCATATTCTAAGACATATAACACAGTGTAAATGGAGAAAGTACCACTCAATTTACAACCTACTGCTCTATGTAACAAAAGGACCAGGAACATATATGCTTAAAAAGTATTAAAGATTGCTTAATCATGCAGGCAGTGATAATAGCTTTCATATTTGTAATCAGTTTGTGATATCTAAATCTCAAGGTTGGTAACATGTTCTTCTATATATTTAGTGTTTTTACTTTTTAATCTCCCATAGTACATTGGCAATCTTCAAGTTTGCTGGACATGAGCTGTTGCAATAAGCAGCTTGAGCCAATACTGTTTTTGGACCTTTGTTTGCTGCTGAGAGCGTCGTTATGTCATTGAATAGCCCCAATATGGTTCTAATGGTTTTATTATCCTTGAATTGTAACATTAACCCTGTGTTTGGATATTTTTTCATTAATGGAACGGAACAAAATAGGTTGGGATGCATCGGAAAGGAATGGGAAGGAATGGAACATAATTCCTCCCCTCTTTGTTTGGAAGATTCATTAATGGGACGGAACGGAACATGTGTTCCTCCTATTCCACCTCAATTTTGGGGGAAACAAAAATTGGGCATTTGAGGGGAAGAGAAGGGGAATGATTTCCCATGTGTTCCGTTCCTATACATTTTAAAACTCCCAAACACATAAAATTATTTTCGTTTCCTCTATTTCCTTTCCTTTCCCCCCATTATCTGCCATCCAAACATAGTGTAAGAGATACCAACTTAAGTTGTTCCAAGTTCCAACTCTTATAATGTCATAAATTATTATTATGTATTATTCATCTAACTTTATTCATTCCCTTTTCAATTGAAACCTATGAAGCACGGACACGTCAATTATGAGGCGTGTCCGAGTGTCATTCCGTGTCGGGCAATGGAGAACACCGTCGACACACACGTGTCATGTGTGTCCAAATGTGTCCGATTAAAAAGATTATTTTTTCGGTTTGGACACATCTCGGACACGCCTCGAACACTTCTCGGATCTGTTTCGGACAACTCACGCTTGGACACGATCCATTAATATTTTTTAAAAAAAAAACTTAATTTCTATGACTAACGTTCAATTAGTAAATATAACTCACTCAAGTTCGAGACGACTGACGTCCCAATTTTTTCACATATTTTAAGTTTTATCTTTTCTTTTCCTTTATTTTCATCCGCCTCGTATTAAGTCATTCACTTCATTACCAAAGTTGCCTCATATTTCTAGTTATTTTTTATGCATACCAATTTTATTAAGAGAAGTTGGTTTAGGAGATTTTTAGATTATGTCCAAGTTCTAAGTAGCAAATATTGACTATATGATATATATTAAAATATTATAAATCTTATAATGTCAAGCTTATAAATGATATTAATGAATTATGAATTTTTTCTTAAATTTTGAAATTTTATATATATATATATATCTAACTTTATTTTTAAAGTTCCCTTTTCAATTGGAACCCAACCTTAATGTTTTTAAATATTGGTATTTTTATCTAATATGTTCTTTCAAACAAAGCCAACCGTAATAAATTAAATGATTCCTCCAATTATCAATCATGAGGAAATGGCGTCTAACATGATTAGAGTTGCAGTTGCTTGGAAGAGAACCAACAACCAAGCACCATAACTAGTACTACAAGAGTAATCTCAACATTAATTACAATAAACGAACATAACATCTGTAACCTAAGGAGTCACATTAGAGGGCAGAAACATAACTTGTATGATGTTTCAGTGATTATAGTATCATATTCATCCATCCAGTGACCCATTTGGCATGCAATCACAAAGTATTAGTATTTAGAATCCATGGTTTTGTTTGTTCTGTATTACTCTTAAACTTACCCATTTCCAGCAAAGTCAAAGCGGAAAGAACTGATTCCGGCGTTTCCCAATGCAACAACAAGGTTCACTATGGCATTGGCTTCCTGAAGATAAGGAAAAGTAAAGTAAGCGATGAAAATAATTGGATAAAGGAATTTATGTATTAAGCTTAATATGTCAAAGAAACTAACTTTTGAGGAGCGAAAACCATGGCACAAGATTACAATCTCCCTGGTTCCAGATTCATGTAATATGCCCACTAGTTTTTCACCGTGCTTGTTGGGTATTATGAGTCTCTGTTGCTGAATAGCTGAAAAGGTGATTAACACATCAATTATATCAATTTCTTTTCTTTGGGATTTATTGAAAATTAAATAGGATACATGAATTACCATTTTTGTAATTTAAAAATAAAATACCTGGGTTTTGTGCAGCCAGAGCCATCTTGAAGTTCAAGACTGTTCTGGTTCTGGGTTTGTGATTGGATGGGATAGAAAAGCGAACCTGGTAATGGGAAAAATTAGGCATTATAGAAAGTGATGAACTGGAGAGAAGTGAGTGAGCATTTGGAAAAAGGGTCACCATTGGGATTTGCGAATGATTTGCATATGCATTTGAACAAATAAGAGTTAACGTACTTACAAGTTAAAACACACCCTTTGCAGGTGCTGTGGTTGCTGCCTCTCCCTTGTCTGCTTCTTACTTCTCATTTTATGAGAGGGGGTGATGTTTAAATATTTAGGAATTGATTAAATAAAATAAAATAAAATAAAATAAATTATAATAAGATAGTATAAAATAAGATAAAATTATTATTTTATTATTTAAATATTTTAGGATTAAATGAAATAAAATTATTTTTTATTATTTGAGAAGTAAATGAAATGATAATAATTATAATTTTATTTTTTAAAATTATTTTTATTGTAAATACATTAATTTTATTTATTTTTAACTAATAAAAAATTTTTTAATTATCTTTACATATTATCTAATGATAATATTTACTATATACTTTTTTTTTAATTTTTTTTTGTTATTTTTTAATCTCACTTTTAATTATTTCATTCTTGATTAAGTAAATAACAATTTAAAAAATGCATGTTGAAGTGAATGATTTGAAATTATTTATAAACAACTAGTTGCATTTTATGAAAATTTTATGAAATGATTATAAAAATGGTATTTGTAAAATTATATTTAAAATGACTTAGACTTATCATATACGAATATCTTTCAAAGTGAACAACTACTTATTTATTTTATGACTCTTACATAGTAAATAGCATCTCTTGATTTCTTCCATTAATTTGACAAATTAGTTCATGGATTAATGACTTTTTTTATGTTGTTATGTGATACTATACCAATGAGACAACAAAATTATAAATTATTTTAGCAATTTAATTATGATAGAAATTGAAAAATTATTTTTGAACATAAGGATCGAGTCTTATATACATCTTTACACATAATTTTTTTTGCAAAAGTTAAACTAATCATTATACAAATATCAGGTTCCTTTATAAATAAATTGTACTACTTAATAGCCACAACTAAACTTGCATTTGCAATTATAACAATTAAATTATCAACACCAATTCAACTTTAAAGCATACAATAATATCAATAGTTTAAATTTAAATTTATGTATCAAATAAAAAAAATTGGATGCCTAGTTCTTTATGCATCATTAGTTTACATTTAAATTTATGTATCAAATTAAAAAAATTGTAAAATTCCACATAGATTCTATATACTGAATAGAACTTATTTTTCTAGAGCTTACATCTATAGTATTTGCCTTTCATTCAAAAAGAGATAAAACTCTGTATTCACTTGTCAAAAAGCCCCACCAAAACCAATATAAGGCATAAGAAGAGTGACATATAAATAAAGACAATCCCGCAATACCATCGTGGTGTAAACATCAGTCCAACCACCGAAACGCAACAGCTAAATTGAGTAATCCAAATTTGATATTTTATCAAATAGTTTATATGCAATCAAATAATCTATATTAGATCACATTAAAAAAAAATAATAATAAAAGTTTCAACATCAAATTATCAAAGTAACTAATAATGAGTTAAATTCAATGACAAATAGAATTTAAAATCAAACAATCCCTATTCTTACCTTGTCAAAGAAAAAGAGAAATTATGCTATAGAAAAGTAAGATGCAGTGAAATAGTAAGCCAAAAACAGTAGAGCAAGACAAAGGAGAGAGACAGCAGTGTATTAGGGTATGAAGTTAATGTAGTAAAATTCTAATCATAATAATAACAAAAAAAGATGATTTCATCTCGTATCCCTTAAATTTAGAGGAGAAAATTAATGGTTTTTTATGAGATGAGATAGAATTCATCTTACCAACTTCTATCTCATTTCATCCTTTTTTAACATAACCAAATAATGAAACTTATTTCTATTCTATTTCATTCCCCTCTATTTCACTCAATCCTACCAATCTAAACATAACCTAAGGATAACGCGCGTATTGGTGTCGATTGTGTTGATAAGTTAAGGTTTGTTCAATAATTAGGGGGGAACGTCTAATATGAACCAACTCTCGGGTGCTCGATGATTAGATTAAGTGTAAATTAGTTATTAATTTATTATTAAAATAAATTATTAATTGCTATTAAAAGGTTAAATCTTTATAAATTTTAATTAATAACACTTAGATTTGTACACAAATTTAGTCATATCACTTTTTTTTATAAATAATTATACATACAATAAATTTACAGATTTTAACTGATAATTTTTATATGCGTAAGGTATCAGGGCAAGGCTGGGAGAGAAAGAATGTTAAAGCAAAGCAAAGAGAGAGCCGAGAAAGAGAGAGAGAGAAAAGAAAAAGATGAAAATGTTAATTGCATTTTTTGTTATGAGATGAATTACACAGTGTACATATATAGTGGATGACTTTTGTCTTAGCTCAACTAACTGTAATTCAGTTTAACTAACTTTCAGTTATTAGTTATATTCCTAACTAACCATAACTAACCATTCTCTCTTATATCCCCCATCAAACTCAGTATTGGAGGAGTTCCAATTCTGAGTTTGACTCGAAAATCAGTGAAAAGATAACTAGAAATGGCCTTAGTTAAGATATCAGCAACTTGAGCATAAGCAAGAATCTGGCTAATTTGAACTTTGCCTATGATGACATGATCTCTGACAAAATATAAATCAATCTCAAATTGTTTGCTTCTAGAATGAAGAATCAGATTAGCAGCAAGAAGAACTGCACTTAAGTTGTCACAATAAACCATTGTGAAGTTGACAATAGAACATACAGTTCAGTGAGTAAGGACCTGATCCAAGCCAATTCAGCAACTAATAGAGCAATGCTTCGAAACTCAGCTTCAGTGCTGGATCTAGAAACAACATGCTGCTTTTTAGAGCACCAACTAACTAGATTTGAGCCAAAGTAAACACAATATCCTGATGTGGATTTTCGGTCATCATGATCAGACTCCTAATCTGAATCACTGTAACCAACCATGTCCAAGGAAGTAGGTTTCTGGAGATGTAAACTAGCAAATGAAGTGGTAGTCAGGTATCTAAGGATCCGTTTGACAGCTTTCCAATGAGAATCAAGTGGAGTTTGCATGAATTGGCAAACTTTATTAACACAAAAGGCTAATTTAGGTCTAGTGATGGTAATATACTGCAAACTACCTACTACAAACCTATAAAGACGTGGATCATGAAATGGTTAATTGCCAGATGCTGAGAGTTTCAAATGAGCGGTCATAGGAGTGTGATAAGGCTTACAACCAGTCATTTTGGCCTTGGCAAGCAAATCCTGGATATATTTGGTCTAGGACAAGAGTAATCCACCAATGATAGTTTTCTGAACCTCAATGCCAAGAAAATAGTGTAGTTGACCCATATTGATAACAATGTATTTTATTCATTTTATAATCCTCTCACTAGGCTTCTTAAGGTTCAATTTGGCTTAATTAAGTTGATTTTGTCATATTTTATGAAATTAAGCTTAATTGGATCATTGAAGAAATTATTGCTTGAATTATCATTAATTTGGGTGATTACATTCTTAAGTAAAGTGACCACAATTTGAGTTGCAATTATCTGATTAATGCGATTCTGGTCTTGTTGGAAAGTTAAGATAATTCTCTAATAACTATTCACTTGATAGCAAGAGCCACATTGATAGCAATATATTTCATTCATTGTATAACCTTTTTACTTGGCTTTTTTAGTAAACTGGCTATAATTTGAGTTACAAATATCCGATGGATATGATTTTGGTCTTGTTTTTAAGCTAAGATAAATTTCTACAACTTTCATGAAGGCCTCAAGACCAGGGACACATGTTTGGATAACTCAAATTGGAGTTGAAGCAAAATCTAGCGTTTTGAACCTGACAGCTTGACCTCTATGCACTCATTAGGGTATATCTCGGGTTATAGGAGTTCAACAATTCTGAAATTTTGACAGTGGAAGGTTAAGACCCATATCTACAACTTTCATGAGAACACAAAATTCAATTCGAATTCCGTGAAGGTGATATTAGGCTTGGAAGTCAGAACAGAGGTGTTGGAGTTGGGCTTGACCCATGAGCAGTAATTGGGCCATATCTCGAGCCGTGGTTGCTGGATTTGGCTAAACTTGGTGTCTATCGAAAGCTGAGACAATTTCCTAGAACTTTCATGAAGATCACTTGGTGAAATTTTGACACATGTCATGAGCTAAGAGCAGAGACATTTCGGAGCCAAGAAAGTCCATAATTTCAGCTCATTCATCATCTATTTTGATTTTACTTCTCATCATCAAACAACTCCATTGTCTTCTTGCACTTCTTGAACTCTATAAAAGGAGGTAAAGGCTGATCATTTAAGGGTGTTAGCTTAGTTCAGAGTTTACTTTCATGTTTGTATGTTAATTATTTCCTTTGTGTAGCTTTTTATTATTCTTAATTGAAGTTATGTTCATCATCTTCTTCTTCTGTCTTTCTTTCTTCTTGTCTATGAGTAACTAAATCTTCATCTTGCTTGGGTGAAAGAGTGAAGCTCTTGGTAATGAAATAATGTTAGATTATTCTACTTCTTGTGCTTGAATGATATATTTTTATGTGATCTTTATATGTGTTGTATGTTATTTTCGATTAATTTAGAAACTCTTCTTGTATAATGAATATCTTGATTCATTGTAGACAAGACGTTGGCACAGTGGATGCTTGAGACCATTTACAAGTATTAGTAGATAATTATTGGAACCATAATATGATTACATGTTTAATCTAAATTGAACTTTGAATGTTAAATCTTTCGATTGGAACCTTCATTATGTATGATTTCAATTGAGTTATAAAAAGAAATAATCTTGTCTTTAATTTATTACCAAGAGTGAATCTCCTAACTCAAGCAAATCTTTTTCATTTGTGAACAACTTATATCATCTTTAGTATTGTGACAAATCTTCTCCATACCTCAAATAATTTTCTCTTCATCAATTCCCTGTGGATCGACGTCGGGCTCCCGAGAATTTACTACTTGAAACAACTTGCACTTGGGTTTGAAACTTTTAATTATCCCATCAAGTTTTTGGTGTCGTTGCCGGGGACTTAATTTGAAGTTCTAATTTATTGAGGTTCTTCTTCTGTAAGTAAACTTCACCAACAGGTATATTTTTCTTCTACTCTTTTCACTTTTTAATTTACTAACTTACTAATTAACTTACTAACTTATTAACTAACTTTTATATTTATGTCATTTATTTTTACTTTTTAACTTTCTAACTTTTATATTTGTGTCATTTATTTTTGCTTTTTATTTTTTTATATTTGTTTTTGTTTTTTTATTTATGTTTTTTTATTTTTTTTATTTTCATTTTTTTAATTTATTTACGCTTTTTGCTTTTATTTTTTATTTATACTTACTAACTTTCTAAATTTATATTTATGTCATTTATTTTTCTACTTTCTCTAACTTTTAATTTATGTCATTTATTTTCTACCCTCTTACTTTTTTAATTTCTGTCATTTATTATTACTTTCTAACGTAATGAAATAATCTTTCTTCTTCTCTTCTCTTTCGCCGGCTCTGTGGGGCTCTGCCACTCTCCGATTTTTATATTTAAAATTTATTTTCTGCAATTTACTTTCTGCACTTTATTTTTTGTATTTTATTTTTGTATATTATTAACTCTCTAACTTTCTAACTTTTTAATTTGTCAGTTATCTAACTTTTTACTTATTAATATTTATTTGGTGGCTGGTTTATACCACATCCTTGTTAATATTTAATGTGTGTTTGGATTGCAGTTGGTAAACTTAAGTTTAGTTGAAAGTATGTTTGCAAACTTAAGTTTGGTTGAAAGTGAGTTTGCAGTAACTAATTTATGTTTGGGAACTTTTGTTTCAAAAGTGAGTTTGAAATATTGTTTTTAGGCTCAACTGAACACAAAAGCAAAAAAATGTTGCTTTGGTCCCAACTTACTTTTGGAAGGAAAAGTATGTTGAGCCAACTGAAAAAAAAATAACCCAAACAACATTGCACTACGTTCGAGGCATCCTAACTCACTTTTGAAAATCCTAACTACAATCCAAAAACACACTTAATAGCTGGTGTAAACAACCGACTTGTATATTATTTTTATTTTACGTCACTTATTTATGTTTAACTGGTATCGTGATTCAAATTCTGGTCGTTTGGTTAAAATTAATCCTGGTACTTTATATATTGATTTATTTGAATCACAATCACACACAATTGACACAATGAATGAAATTGAAGGTGCACATGTTGAACATAAAAATCAAACACAACGAGCTGAAAATGAAAGTGTACATGATGAATAGGAAAATCAACCGTTGCGAACTATGGTACATATTTGCAACCACTTTGAAATTCTAGTCCATCATGTTTTATCTTTTCACTCACTGCTAATAATTTTAGATTTAAGCCGGATATGATTTCTTTACTTCTTAATTTCCATGGTTTAGAATTTGAAAGCTCATATTTACATCTAAAAGAATTTGAGGAAGTTTGTATTGCTTTCAATGATCAAAATTGCACTGAAGAGATTGTTAAGCTTAAATTGTTTCCTTTTTTTTTAAAAGATAAAGCAAAAACTTGGCTTAACGCTTTGAAACTAAGATCAATTGGCACATGGCAAAAAATGCAAAGTGAGTTTTAAAGAAAATTTTTCCAATACATAAAACCAATGTTTTGAAAAGACAAATCCAATTTTTTTCTCAAAATTCAAATGAAACGTATTTTCAAAGTTGGGAACGTTTTAAAGATTTGTTAAATTCTTGCCCACATCATGGTTTTGAAAAATGGTGGACTATAAGCTTCTTTTATAAAGGTTTAACACCTGAAATCAAACAATTTGTGAAAATTATGTGTAATGGCGAGTTTCTTGATAAAGAACCCGAAGAAGCTTTAGATTATTTAAACCATTTGGTTGAAAATTCTCAATCTTGGCATGGTACTAATCCTTCTGAAAATTCAATTAGATATGACCTTACAAATGCTAGTAAAGAAAAATATCATCTTAGTCAAGAAGAAGATCTAAATACAAGGTACGTTAGTTTGGCAAGAAAGGTTGAATCCATGGAATTAGGCAAAGTCAAAAGAAATCAAATCTGTGAAAAATGAAGAAATTTATGGCATTTGTGATGAATTAGGACACTCGACAAATGAATGTCCTAATATTCCTATTTTTAAAGAAGTTGTGCATGAGCAAGTAAATGCAATGAACAATTTTAAAAAGCTATTCACCTCTTCTTTTTCAAATTGTTATAATTCGGGATGGAGAAATCACCTGAACTTCAATTGGAGGAATAATAATCATGCACAATTTATGTAACCACCGCCTCCTCAGGAGCAACAGGATTCTCAAAATTCTCAAGGATATGCACCTTATGTCCCACCATATAGGAAAAACTTTGAAGGAACATTGAATGTATTCATAGAAAAGCAAGAGGCTATCAATAAACAAAACACTCAAACCATGATCGACATAAAAGACACTCTTTCCAAACTTACTTCTACACTCACCATTCGCGAGGAAGGAAAATTTCCTTCTCAACCTCAACCGAATCCCAAAGGTCAATATAGTCTAAATGAGGGTAGTTCAGAAAACTAACAAATAAATCAAGTCAATTCTGTGATAACTCTTAGGAGTGAAAAAGTTATTGAAAAAGAAATTTCTGAACCTTGTGAGAAAGATGGTGAATCAATTCCCCAAGATAAGGAAAATGTTGATAAGCCATCTGCCCAAAATGAGACCAAACTCTCGTCTCCTCCACCCTCATTTCCTCAAGCATTAAGCAAACTAAGGAAATTGGACTACCAAACTGAAATTTTTGAAATTTTTAAATAAGTGAAGATCAATATTCTGTTGTTAGATGCTATCAAACAATTTCCTTCTTATGCCAAATTTTTGAAGGACTTATGCACTGTTAAAAGGAAATTAAATGTGAAAAAAATGTCTTTTTGACCGAACAGGTAAGTTCCATTATTCAAAGCAATAATGTTTTGAAACATAAAAACTTCGGTTGTCCTACGGTTTCATGCATTATTAGAGAACATAAAATTAATCAAGCTTTACTTGATCTTGGTGCTAGTTTTAATTTGCTTCCATATTCAGTTTATCAATAACTCAACCTTGGTGAGTTAAAACTAACTTCTGTAACTCTTCTACTTGCTGATAGATCAATTAAAATTCCAAAAGGAATAATGGAAGATGTGTTAGTACAAGTTGATAAATTCATTTATCCTGTGAATTTTATTATCTTGAAAACTGAACCTATGGTTAATAGTTCCAAGTCAATTCCTATTATTTTAGGTCGCCCATTTTTAACAACATCTAATGCTTTAATAAATTGTAAAAATGGAGTGATGAAGCTAACATTTGAAAACATGACACTTGAGCTTAATATTTTTAACATATGCAAGCAACCACATGAAGTCAATGATGAAAATGAGGAAGCTGACAGGATTGAGGCCATTGTAGATGATCATCTTCTAAAAGAGAGTTCTTCTGACCCATTAGAAATTTGTTTAATTAATTCATTTGATTCAGATACCCAAGTAGATGATGATATTTCTGAAATATGTTCTTTGCTTGATTGTACACAGGCAATGGAATACAAGGGATAGAAGCCGAGATTCGAAGAGCTATAGCCCATGAATGATAATATTCATGAAGAAATACTCACACTGGAACTAAAATCATTACCTGCTAGGTTGAAGTACACATTTTTGGGAGAAGACCAAAGCTTGCCAGTAGTAATTTCATCAATCCTTACTGAAGAACAAGAAGGTATGTTGATAAAAGTACTTAAAAGGCATAAAAGTGCAATTGGATGGACATTAACAGATATAAAAGGCATTAATCCATTAATTTGTACACATAAAATACATTTAGAGGATAATGCTAAAACATCACAACAATCTCAAAGAAGATTAAATCCGCACATGAAAGAGGTAGTTAGGGCTGAAGTTCTTAAATTACTTGATGTTGGAATTATTTACCCTATTTTCAATAGCTAGTGGGTAAGTGATATGATCCAAGTTAGATGCATATTATTTTTACGGATCGTCCTTGAGTTAATTTCGTGTTTTAAAGAATTAAACGATGAAGGGTGAATAGTAATATGAACAGTGTCGTGAATAGTAAAAAATTGAAAAAAAGATAGAAAAAGACAAGAAAAGGAAGGAAGAAGATGCCACACTCTTGGAGAGTGATAAGTCAAGCGAAGATTTGTCACAAAGGTAAGAAAACCTTTGATAAGAACTAAGATGGGTCTTCCAAGAACCCCAAGAGAACTAAGCTCTCAAAACTCACAAAAGAGTGCAATAATATTCTCAAATTCAAAAGTGTCAAATGCAATTATTACAAGCCTATTTATAGGCATTAGGTATGCGGCTAGGTCTAGCTAAAGGGGGCAGCAAGCTAGCGCTTTTTTTTAATCCTAATCCTAGAGCAAATGTGGCCCAGGCCCAATTAGAAGGCAACACTTATCCCTAACTCTGCTATGTGCAAGTTAAGCCTAAACAATAGGCCTTTATTATAAAATTATCCCAAAAAGAAAATAAGAACAAAAAATGAGAAAATTAAAAGGTTCAAATACATAATTAAATAAAATTGACTAAGAAGAAATCATGCCCCCACATTGGGCCCTTCATCAACTTGGATCATTTGGACCATCTTAAGTGCTCCTTCTCTTGGAATGGGCTTGAGTGAGAGAAAGTGGTTGACTTCTTTGTCCAAATCCTCCTTAGCCTTCTTAACTCTTGACCTTGTTATTGGGCCTCTAAGTCCTCGCAATGCATCTTTGGGCATTGGGCCCGTTGGGCTGCCACTTGAGCTTTCTTGGTCTCCATCATGCCCTCCCCCTTCGAAAGAATTCATCCTCAAATTTGATCCTTCATCATCTACATCAAAAAGACTTAAGTTAACCACATTAAATGTTATACTAACCTCATACTCACCTGGTAGGTTAACTTTGTAGGCATTGTCATTGATTCTTTATAAGATTTGGAATGGTTCATCTCCTCTAGGTAAGAGCTTAGATTTCCTTTGCAAAGGAAACCTTTCTTTTCGCATGTGCACCTACACCCAATCTCGTGGTTCAAAAATAACTTACCTCATTCCCTTATTTGCTTGCCTAGCATATTGCTCCATCTTTCTTTCAATTTGAATCTTGACTTGTTCATGGAGCGTTGATGCGTGCGGATGTAGTGATTAAAATTAAGATAAAAATCAGTTGTCAGGCCCACCAGAAAATAAAAACCTTACAACTAGTTGTAGTTAGTAAGGGTCGATCCACAGAGAACCAATTCAATTAACACTATTAAATAATTCCCAATTTAGACTCTGATTAACAAAAAACAGTAAAAGGGGGGTTTTGGAGTTTTGATGAACAATGAACAGCTTCAAAGATAACAATAAACAAACTGAAATCAACAATATAAGAAAATTGGTTAAGAGATTGAATCCACCACTAGATTTATATGATAATGTAAATCCACATATCCTTTTTATTCCAACATGCTCAATTATGTTTTTATGCAATTGTGAGAGTAAATCTCTATTTTCCTTACGTGTTGGCTAATTTAGCAACCGCTCAAATCAACTCCTAATCACTGATTAGTCATAAAGCAACCGCTCTTACAACTATCCAACAATTGCATTAAGATTTAGAAAACCAATTACACTAAGGTCTAATCACACACCGGGGGATTAAATTACTTAGAACATATATTTCTCTAGATCTAATACCGCAACCACGCATAATAAACCTAGATCTACCACTTTTATAACTGGCAAATAGCACAAAGATAATTATACCCACATGAACATCATACATCCCACTAGATCTACTACCATGGCAAAGCATAATAAACCTAGATCTACTACTTTGAAAGTAGGAACAAGTACAAAAACCTTCATACCAACAATAGATTCAGAAATATATGAATAAAAACATAACTGTTTGAAATAATCAAATATGCAAAGTTTACAACATTAATACTAGCGGTTTCATCACCCCCTTAACCAAGGGAGGTTTAGTTACACATAGCTAGAAAGAAATCACAAGAAAAACTATGAAGAAACAAGAAGAAACTATGAAGAAGCAAGAAACTAAGAGAGAAAATGAAGGAGAGTTACATCTTGTTCATGATAAATGGTGCCTTTTATAGAAGTCTAAGGTAACAAAATGACAAAGGGAAGTGGGTGGATGAGTGGGTGAGTGAGTGGAGTGTTTGAGTGGATGGATTAGTGGGTTGGTTTAGTGGATTGGTTTAGTGGATGAGTGAGTGGAATGGTTGAGTGGTTGAATTAGTGAAAAATGCCAAAGGACTTTTGGTGAGTGGGAAATTATGGACATGAATGGGTGAGTGGATGGATGAGTGGATGGATTAGTGGATGAGTGGGTGGAGTGGTTAAGTGGTTGGATTAGTGTATGAGTGGATGAATGGGTGAGTTAGTGGATGAGTGGATGAGTGGATGAGTGGATTAGTGGATGGATGAGTGGATGGTTGAGGACGAAAATTTCGTGTCGACTTGGAAGCCAAAAACGACCCACTATACTTCAGAATCACGAAAAGTGTTCTTCATGAAAGTTGTAGATCCTTGTCTTGGCTATAAAATGGATAGCTGGTTCGTCCATTTGGCTTCCTTAAGCCTAAGATATGTCTCAAATACCGTAGGTTGCTCAAACCCAACTTCAGCTCCTCTGTTCCGACTTGCAAGCTCAAAATGACCTACTAGACTTCTTTTTCTCAAAATGTGTTCTTCATGAAAGTTGTTTATTTGGATCTTTACTATCCAATGTCCAAATTTCAGCCCATCTACATTATTACATCTTGAGATATGATTTTTTTGAGTGCACACTTGTTCGGATTCTACTTGACAGAACCCGTATTCTGGCTTCCATGTCAACTTAGGTCCCTTAGACATCTGAATCAGACTTCGAGCTCTTCATCAAAGTTGTAGAGCTTCCTCTTAGCTTTCCTACAAGATAAAATTCATGATTTTCAGATATCAGGAACTCAAGTTATGACCAAAATACAGAAATAGTGTAAAATCTCAATAATGCTGAAAATATTCAATTAGGACCAATTTGAGCTCAAACTCACAAAATCATGTCAAACTCAATCAATTAAGAATATGGAGAGTGTAAATGACTAAATATAAGGGTTTCTTAATGAATAAAATATGTGTTTATCAAATTCCCCCACACTTAGCTTTTTGCACTCCTGGGCAAAACTCAAGACCAAAATTTTACAATCAAGAAGAACAACCAAAGGTTCAGGATCAAAACATTCATGAGTTAACAATTCTCCACATCTCAAACCATCAAGCAAGGTATCTTCAACATGAATCGAGAATGATAGATCTTCACAAGATTCCTCTCAATCTCTCAAGTGTTTAAAGGGTAGGTATTTCACTCAATTCAACCCATGAAAATTGCACTACCATAAGCTTGCTTATCTTCTACTTCTCCACTACTCAAAACACATGCACACACAAATCATGAGGACTTTATTCAAGGTTGTAGTGAGGTCAAGGTAACAGGAGAGGATAAAATGGATATGAGAAGATAAATACCAAAGAGAATAAAAGCAAATGAGAGTGAGTTCAAATAACAAGCATAAAAGTTCATCCCAACTCTAGTGTATATCCCTTTACATATTCATTTCCCAATCCTTTTCTTTTTTTAAACACTTGGTTTTTTTTTTTTTTTTTTTTCTTTCTTTTTATATATATGAACATAACTATATACATACATTTTTTTTTCTTTTTTTTGGGCACTCTTTTCTTTTTCAACAACCATTTTGTACACACACCCCACACTTGTTCAAAAACTCATCCATTAACCAAGCTAATGTTCTTTTATTCCCTAAGGTAAAGTAAGAACACGATTTCTCATTTAAGGCACATGATGAGCTAGAAACAAGGAATGGTCAAATAAGCTCAAAGGGGTTAAGCAAAGGAAAATATACAAGGTTGGCGGGAATCGAGAATTTTCAAGAAATCAAAAGAGTGCTTGATATCATATTGAAAACAAGGTTGGCTATTTGGTTAAACTAGCTAATTAAGAAAGAGGGCCTCAATCATGTTCATGCATGCAAGTGAAATGTAGCCTCAAAAAGAATCAAAGCAAGTTCTAGAGTGGTCATTAACATGAGTGAAAATCACACAAGAAAGAAGAGAATGGCATAAATGTTGAATCCATCCATTAGGCTCAAAATCTCACAAGGTATGCATCCATCAAACTCAATTCATCAATTTAATCATCCATCACCAAGCATATCAGTTCAAGAAGGGAGAAAAGTTATTCAATCATGCAATGAACCCCTTTTTTTTTCTTTTCTTTTTTTTTTTTTGAATTTTTTTTTTTACAAAAAGAACATGCTGAAATCTCTCCCCCACGCTTAATATAACATTGCCTTCAATGTGAAAGAGAGATATAGAAAAGAGCAACACAACCTGATAAGAAGTGAATCAACGCCAAGCAGAAAAGAAACACACTGTCAGTACCGCATCAGACCCTGAAAAGAAATCAAACAATAAAACTTTAGTACTAATTAGTTACTACCTAAAAAACTCCTTACTCTGCCACCAATTAAGATGCGTCTCAAGAGTAAAATTACTCCTTACTCTGCCATCACTAATTGATTTAATAAGTACATGACAATCATATCATACTTTCCAAACAGCACAACAAATTTTTTTATTTTTTTTATTTTTTTATTTTTTTATTATTTTTTTTTTGGGGTCAACTATCCTTCCCCCCCAACTAAATCACAACATTGTCCTCAATGTTAAAATATAGATGAGTAAAGGACAGAAGATATTACCTGTTGGAGAAAGCTGACACAAATTTAAACAGAAACAAGGTACAATAAAATCAAACCCATTAAAGATGAAGTCGCAGATCTGGCTTTTGTTTCTTGTTACTTCCTTCGCTGCTTCCTGTTGACCAATCTATCTGAGCTAATACCGGATCAGGTACATACTCAAAAGCTTCTAATTTATCAATGAGCTCATCAATAGTGGAGGCAGAGATAAGAAGTTGTCTTCTTTGAAGGAGTGATAAATTTACTTCCACAACTTTGTCAAGAAAAGATAACAAAAGATCAAAGAAATTATTAACATTCAACAAACCAATGGGTCTATGGTGGATGTTTAGTTCGACCAAGAGACAATTTGAAAAATTTCTTCTAAAGTACCAAATCCACTGGTAAGACAATAAATGCATCGAATTGTCAACCATTGTTTTCATTCGTCCATGCATAGATGTTACCCGAATTTCTTCTCCAACTGTCTTTCCAAAGGTGATGTTATTTTCACCAAAGGTTTAGGAATAACACCTAAAACCTGTTGCCTCCTATAGAAGCGAAGTGATACAGCCCCCATTAACCCACGACAACCTCCCCCATATACAAGATGAATATTCCTCGCAGCAAGTGATCGACCAAGAGTGCTAGCTGCGTTTACAAAACTCTAATCCTTTCCCATAACTCGACCCACAAAAAACACAGACATTTTTTAGGTTACGAATAGAAGGCCCCATTCTATACTCTTCCTCCTTTGAGTGTTTCTGAGTTGAAGGAAAATGGAGAAAATGGAGTGTTTAAGTAGGAAAAAGAATGGAAAAGGGGAATAATTGCACCTATGAGGGTAGGTTGGTTATTGTCGAAAAAGGTTGAAATTAAGAAACACAGAATCTTTTCTCCTCTTTTTTTTTTACTTTTTTTTTATTTTTTTTTATTTTTGTTTGACTTCAAGAAAACCATCAAGGTAAAGAAGTCTAGAAACTCCTGAAGGACCCTGCTCAAAGTCGTCTGTACAAAAATTAAAATACAACAAAATGATACAAAGATAAAAGAAATAGAAAATGATGACATACTGTATGTACAAAGGTCCATGGCGTATCTTTATATCAAGGTCATGAGTGCATGAGACATCACGTTCTCTTTTTTTTTTTTTTTTTGAATTTGTTAGAAAAACTTGATGAAAGATGAATGTATACTTACTTAAGATTGGGATGGAGGTAGTACTCTCTTTCGGCTTTGTGCCAAAGCATTGTTGACCAATATTCGACCCATTCAAGACCAATGAACATAGGGCTCCCAAAAGGAACAAGTGGCCATAATACGCCTGGCTGCCTCACATGTGGGATACAATCTACCTTCTTTGTTTTTCAATTAAGAAGGCTGGATCAGGATGCATGCATTTCCCCATTCACGGTGTGTGTTACCAAAGCCAACCCTAAGACGTATACATAAATTTTTTTTTTTTGTTTGTTTTTGTTTTTTGTTTTTGAGAGATGACATGAAGAAGAAGAAGAAGAAGAAGATGATGATATGTACAGATTGTTGTGATTGTGGCTCACATCTTCCTCTGGTTTTACGTCCAGAAACGGCTTAAACGCCTTCTATGAGTCGGGGATAGGCTTCCCATCCAATTTTCTTATAAACTGGCAAACAGGGGTCTTTTAGAGTCAGATTCCCAAGACTCAGTAGCGTTTTTCTTCATCCTTGAAGAGATTCCACAATTTAAGAATTTCACGATGCACCAATCCACAAGAATGCGTCTCAAGAGTCGATAAGATATCATCTAATAACTCCTTACTCAGTCCATTCTTAATGAAGAAAATTTTATCTTCTCTATTTGCGGAAACCATCCCCAAAGTATGACATCGCTTGTTACGCTTCCATCGTCCACATTTGTAACAGACTTGTAACCTTTTTGCTCTTCTCCTTTTAGAATATGAACTTCTTCCAAGACCGGGCATATATGAGTCAAATGAAATTGAGGACTCACTGCTAATCGAACCTTTGCTTCAATTATCCAACAGTACATCTTCTCGGCATACCTTTGTGCATTAACAGGTCTCAATCTTTCACATCGAACTTTGTAGATTTTTCTCGAGCATTTTGAGGAAAAGAAGGAAAATGTTTTCTCGTGTTTGAAAGAATGACATCCATTTTGAAGGAGAAGAAGGATTCAGTTATTTTGGGAAACCGAAAAATAAACCGACTTGAGAGTCACGAGTCCGTATCCGCCACTTAACCGGCAACACAAAGAACTCAAGAACTTGATTTTCCAGGAATGGTTGAGTCTTTGTCCATTAACTTTACGCGCATTACCATTCCTAGGATCCTCAATATTTACGGCCCCAGAGGATACACGTGTTTGACAAAGAAAAGAACCGCGCCACCCAGGATCTCAATTTTTCAAGGAGTAGGTGCGATGATAATCTCAAAGCAGAACCTTTTTGACCAATTTCCGCAACTTTTGCAAAAGGTGTAACAGACCTTGAATAAAGTAGGCCAATAAAATCCATACTGCAAGATTTTCGCAGTTGTTGTCGCTGAAGAAAAGTGACCTTCACATGCTTCCGAGTGACAAAATTTAATGGCACTACCTACCTTATTGTCGGGCACACAGCTGCTTTTTTTTTTTTTTTAGAGATTCAAATGCTTACAACCAACAAACAGATAAAAACATAATCTAAGGAACTAATGAAAACACAAAATAAAAAGGGATAAAGAGAGCAAATCTGGTTGGGTTGCCTCCCAATGAGCGCTTAGTTTATTGTCCTCGGCCGACATGATGATACTTTCACTTTGCTCCTCATATTGTAGAAGGATGAGGGTCATCACTTCCATCTCTGCCTTGTCGGGAAGTTCATGATATGGTTTGAGACGATGACCATTGACCTTAAATGCTTTGCCGAAATTTTCACTCCCGATCTCAACGCACCAAAAGGAAAAACATTAGTTACCACAAACGGCCCAATCCACTTAGAACGCAGTTTACCCGGAAATAATTTGAGTCTTGATTGGAATAGCGGGACTTTTTGTCCTCTCAGTGAAATTTCTTTACTGGAAATCAATTGGTCGTGGAATGCCTTAGCTTTAGTCTTATAAATCGGGGCATTCTCAAAGGCCTCATTTCTTAGTTCTTCTAATTCCTGTGCTTGGAACTTCCTTTGCTTTCCAAAGATCTTCCAATTCCATATTAACTTGTTTAATGGCCCGGTAAGATCGATGTTGCAACTCAACGGGCAAATGACGGGGCTTTCCATACACCAACCGAAATGGTGACATGCGATGGGAGTCTTATAGGCAGTCCTATAAGCCCATAAAGCATCTTCAAGTCGAGTGCTCCAATCCTTTCTTGAGGGATTCACTTTGTCTTTTCAAGGATTGACTTAATCTCCCGGTTGGACACTTCGGTTGCCCATTTGTCTGTGGATGGTAAGGAGTGGAAATTTTGTGCATTACTCCATATCTCTTCAATAGAGCATCAAAGGTTTTGTTGCGAAATGGGTCCCTTGTCACCGATGATAGCCCTTGGGGTCCCGAACCTGGAGAAAATATGTGACTTAACAAAATCTGCAATGCATTTAGAATCATCGGATCGAGTGGCTTTTGCTTCCACCCATTTAGACACATAATCAACGGATAAAAGAATGTATGTGAAACCAAATGAAGGAGGGAATGGTCCCATGAAATCAATACCCCACACATCAAAGAGTTCCACAAAAATGATCGGAGTCCGAGGCATTTGATTACGAGGACCAATATTACTGTTCTCGACAATGGCGGTCACAAGACTTACGAAGTTGTAAGCGTCTTTGAAAATTGAAGGCCAATAGAAACCACTTTGTCAAGCACTTTATTGGTTGTCCTTTTCTTTGCCAAAGTGTCCTCCACATGCATAGGTGTGGCAAAAGGAGAGGATGGAGTGTGTCTCGAGAATCGGGAATGCACCTCCTAATGACTTGATCTGCACAATGCTTCCATAAGTACGGGTCATCCCGGATATAGTATTCTGATCAAATCCTTAATTTATCTCTTTGGGCCTTGTTCAAATCCTCCGGAAAGTCCTTAGTAACCAGGTAGTTAACAATGTCAGCATACCAAGGGATTATGGTGTTGACAACCATCAAATATTCATCCGGAAAAGTCTCCATGATAGGTATTTCTTCCTCTTCAGTTACTAATCTACTCAAGTGATCGGCCACCAAGTTTTCGCTCCCTTTCTTGTCTTTAATCTCCAAGTCAAATTCCTGGAGCAATAAAATCCATCGGAGCAATCTAGGCTTTGCTTCTTTCTTTGTTAGAAGATACTTCAAGGCTGCATGATCTGAAAACACAATCACTTTAGAACCAATTAGATATGATCTAAATTTTTCTAAAGCAAATACAACGACTAGAAGTTCCTTTTCTCGTGGTTGAGTAATTAAGTTGAGCATCATTTAGAGTCCTTGATGCATAGTAAATGGCATAAGGAACTCTATCAACTCGTTGTCCCAAGACAGCTCCTCTGCAAAGTCACCGGCATCACACATTAGTTCAAAAGGTAACTCCCGGTTGGGTGGCACGATGATAGGTGCAACGCTTAACAACTTCTTGAGTTTATTGAAAGCTTCCATACATTTCTCATCAAAGTTAAAATTAACATCCTTTTGAAGAAGTCTCAAGAAGGGGCAATGAGACTTTAGAAAAGTCTTTAATGAATCTCCCAGTAGAAACCTGCATGACCAATAAAAGAACGAATCTCCCGCACACTAATGGGTGGTGGCAAAGAATGCATGAGTTCTACCTCGGCTTTATCTACTTCAATTCCCCTAGCGAAATTACATGACCTAACACAATACCTTCATTCACCATGAAATGACATTTTTCCCAATTCAAGTACCAGGTTAGTGTCAATGCATCTTTTAAGCACCAAAGTTAAATGTTCCAAACAATTTTCAAAATCATTTCCAAAGACACTAAAGTCATCCATAAAAACCTCAATGATATTTTCAATGTAATCGAGAAAATATACTCATCATGCATCTTTGGAAAGTTCCTGGTGCATTGCGAGTCCAAAAGGCATTCGCCTATATGCAAAGGTACCAAATGGACAAGTGAATGTAGTCTTGTCTTGGTCTTATGGAGCTATGGCAATCTGATTGTAACATGAAAAACCATCCGAGAAAACAATAATAAGAATGACCAACTAATCTTTCTAACATTTGATCAATGAAAGGTAAAGGAAAGTGGTCTTTTCTCGTGGCGGCATTCAACTTCCCGTAATCAATACAAACACGCCACCACATGCAGTAACCTAGTGGGAATAAGCTCATTTTCAGCATTTCTTACCACAAGAATTCCAGATTTCTTTGGTACTACCTGGGACCGGGCTTACCCACTTGTCGTCGAGAAATGGGGTAGATCACCCCCACACTTAGGAGCTTCGGTATCTCCTTTTTCACAACCTCCATCATGGGAGGATTCAATCTCCGTTGAGGGTCTCTCACGGTTTAGTATCCTCCTCCATTAATATCCTGTGCATACAAACGGAGGGACTAATACCCTTGATATCGGTATTGACCAACCAATGGTCTGTCTTATGTTCTGCAAAAAAATGACTACCGCTTTCTCTTCTTGCTCTTGGGTGAGTGACTTTGCAATTATTCTTGGAAGGGTGTCCTTCTCCCCCAAGAAGATGTATTTAAGATGATCGGTAGTGCTTTCGGTTCCAATTCAGGTGCCTCGCACAATAGAGAAGGTTGAGGTATATCGGTAGTAACGGGTAAATCAACAAAAGTTACCTCATGCTCTTACAGTGGAAGAGAGCTCTTGTAAGGCAAAGAACAATTTCATCAATGTCTTCACTCCATGGCTCTTCTTCACTCTTCTTCTTTTCTTCCCGTACATCTAAGCTATGAGTTAGAATTGTATCAAGAACATCAAAATGGTCGATATCAAAAGCTGCAGAAAATTAAAGAATCAAAAGGATCAAAAGAATCAATTAAACAAGCGAGTGCACATCACTTGGGTATCTCATAACTTCAAAAATATTGAATCTAATTAATTCCCCATCAAATTCCATTGTTAGAATTCCCGAGTGCACATCAATTTTTGTCCGTGCGTCTTCAAAAATGGTCTTCCTAGCAAGATAGGAGCAGATTTGGGAGACTCATCCTCTTCCATGTCCAAAACATAGAAGTCTGTAGGAAACACTAATTCATTCACCAGTACCAAAACATCTTCAACCACCACACCCTTAGGGTATGCATTAGATCTATCAACCAATTGAATAACAACACCAATAGGTTCCAAAGGACCCAAGTATAAAGATGCATAAATAGAATATGGCATGACATTTATAGATGCACCTAAATCAAGCATTGCCCTTTCAAACCTTGTGTTACCTATAGTGCATGGAATGGTGAATGTGCCAGGGGTCCTTACATTTGGTTGGGAGTTTCTTTTTAATTACAAATGAAACATTTTCTCCCACTTGGACCTTTTCATTTCCTTTTAACTTCCTCTTGTTAGTGCATAATTCTTTCGAAATTTTGCATATCTAGGTACCAGCTAATGGCATCTAACAAAGGGATATTAACCTCTACCTTCCTAAAAGTCTCAAGTATTTCTTTTTCTGCTTCTTCTTTCTTGGTTCTAACCAACCTACTAGGAAAAGGAGCTTTAGTGACATATTTAGGAAGGGGTTCGAAATACTTACCTTAGGGGTTTTGGAAGTTTGCCCTTATCATTTGCTTCTTTGGGTGGTTCATCCTTCTCTTGAATGATTGGTGGAAGAGAGGTAGGCTCATCCATCGTCTTTCCGCTTCTCAATGTGACAAAGACTAGCATTTTCCCTCGATTCACTTTGTGAGGGTAGTTTCCTGAAGCTTGGCTTTGAAACTTGTTGAATTCTCGTGGACAACGCCTATCTCGATTCTGCAAGTTATTGATTGCGGTCCTTGTTTCTTGTTTGAAACTTTGTATAGTTGCATTTGTTTCTTGTTGGAACCGCAAATTATTAGTGGCCATTTGTTTTACTAGCTCCTCTAATGAAGGCTCGATTGCTTAGGAGCTTGAACTTGCTCTTGTCTCGAGGAAAGGTACTTGCCTTTGTTGGAATCTTGGAGGTCCATAAGTGGAGGTTGATTTTGAGGTTGCTTTGCATAGCTGAAATTTGGATGATCCCTCCAACCCGGATTATATGTGTTTGAGTAGGGGTTGTAATTTTTTGAAAGTCCAAAGATATCCCCCTTGCTCTTACCTCCTCATTTGTGTCTTCTTGGAGAGTGGGACACATATCGTTGGATGTCCAGGATGAACAACAGATCCCACAAGCATGAACTGGTGCTTTACCTGAATCCATTAACCGCTGAACCATAGCAGTCAATTGAGTCATTTGCTGTTGTATACTGGTTGTCTCTACTTCTTTCACTACTCTTACTCCAGTGTCATTTCTAGAGTAGAATTGTTGAGTATTGGCAGCCATTCTTGAGATCAAGTTTCTAGCTTCTTGAGGAGTTTTATCAATCAATGCTCCTCCGCTAGCAAAGATCAATCATGTTGCGATCCATCACTTGTAAGCCTTCATAGAAATACTTGAATTAAAAGTCGCTCACTTATTTGATGATGAGGGCAGGTGAAACATAGCTTCTTAAATCTCTCCCAAGTAGTCATGGAGTGATTCCCCATGCCTTTGTTGAATACCACATTTCTTTTCGATTGTTGCGACTTTTGAGGCGGGGGAAGTATCTGTCTAGGAAAGTTCGGGCCATGTCCTGCCATGATTGGATGGATCCGGGTGGCAAGTAGTAAAGCCACTCCTTAGCTGAGTCTTTTAATGAGAATGGAAAAGCTCTCAACTTGACTTGCTCTACATGAATTCCTGCAGGTTTCATGCTAGAACATACCACATGGATTTCCTTCAAGTGCTTGTTAGGGTCCTCTCCGGGTAATCCATTGAAAGATGGCAAGAGATGGATTAAACCGGATTTCAATTCAAATGCCTCTTCATTTTCAAGAATGTCTATGCAAAGAGGCTGTTGATCTAGATATGGAGCACTCAATGCCCTTAAAGTGTTTTCTCGCCATTGTCACTTCTTCAGATATTTCGGATGGCTCAAATGTCTCTCGAACTTGATAGATCAATGTAACTGGCGACTTCAATGTCAAGCGTGTGAGTTGGAAGTTAGCCTGGATGGAAGGGAAATTGAGGATGTGAAGTGAGTTGATCAATATAGTTCCTCAAATTTAGCAATCATTCGTCTACTCCTTCAAAGGACATCAACACCTACAAAACACTCGAAAGAAAGATTAAAAATAAAATAAAATAAAATAAAAACAGAATAAAAATAGGAAATAAATTAATAGTGTAATTGAAAAATTGGTTCCCAAGAACGCGCGCCAAAATTCGATGCGTGCGGATGTAGTGATTAAAATTAAGATAAAAATCAGTTGTCAGGCCCACCAGAAAATAAAAACCTTACAACTAGTTGTAGTTAGTAAGGGTCGATCCACAGAGAACCAATTCAATTAACACTATTAAATAATTCCCAATTTAGACTCTGATTAACAAAAAACAGTAAAAGGGGGGTTTTGGAGTTTTGATGAACAATGAACAGCTTCAAAGATAACAATAAACAAACTGAAATCAACAATATAAGAAAATTGGTTAAGAGATTGAATCTACCACTAGATTTATATGATAATGTAAATCCACATATCCTTTTTATTCCAACATGCTCAATTATGTTTTTATGCAATTGTGAGAGTAAATCTCTATTTTCCTTACGTGTTGGCCAATTTAGCTACCGCTCAAATCAACTCCTAATCACTGATTAGTCATAAAGCAACCGCTCTTACAACTATCCAACAATTGCATTAAGATTTAGAAAACCAATTACACTAAGGTCTAATCACACACCGGGATTAAATTACTTAGAACATATATTTCTCTAGATCTAATACCGCAAATCACAAGCATAATAAACCTAGATCTACCACTTTTATAACGGCAAATAGCACAAAGATAATTATACCCACATGAACATCATACATCCCACTAGATCTACTACCGCAACCGCGCATAATAAACCTAGATCTACTACTTTGAAAGTAGGAACAAGTACAAAAACCTTCATACCAACAATAGATTCAAATATATGAATAAAAACATAACTCGTGTTGAAATAATCAAATATGCAAAGTTTACAACATTAATACTAGCGGTTTCATCACCCCCTTAACCAAGGGAGGTTTAGTTACACATAGCTAGAAAGAAATCACAAGAAAAACTATGAAGAAACAAGAAGAAACTATGAAGAAGCAAGAAACTAAGAGAGAAAATGAAGGAGAGTTACATCTTGTTCATGATAAATGGTGCCTTTTATAGAAGTCTAAGGTAACAAAATGACAAAGGGAAGTGGGTGGATGAGTGGGTGAGTGAGTGGAGTGTTTGAGTGGATGGATTAGTGGGTTGGTTTAGTGGATTGGTTTAGTGGATGAGTGAGTGGAATGGTTGAGTGGTTGAATTAGTGAAAAATGCCAAAGGACTTTTGGTGAGTGGGAAATTATGGACATGAATGGGTGAGTGGATGGATGAGTGGATGGATTAGTGGATGAGTGGGTGGAGTGGTTAAGTGGTTGGATTAGTGTATGAGTGGATGAATGGGTGAGTTAGTGGATGAGTGGATGAGTGGATGAGTGGATTAGTGGATGGATGAGTGGATGGTTGAGGACGAAAATTTCGTGTCTGACTTGGAAGCCAAAAACGACCCACTATACTTCAGAATCACGAAAAGTGTTCTTCATGAAAGTTGTAGATCCTTGTCTTGGCTATAAAATGGATAGCTGGTTCGTCCAATTTGGCTTCCTTAAGCCTAAGATATGTCTCAAATACCGTAGGTTGCTCAAACCCAACTTCAGCTCCTCTGTTCCGACTTGCAAGCTCAAAATGACCTACTAGACTTCTTTTTCTCAAAATGTGTTCTTCATGAAAGTTGTTTATTTGGATCTTTACTATCCAATGTCCAAATTTCAGCCCATCTACATTATTACATCTTGAGATATGATTTTTTTGAGTGCACACTGTTCGGATTCTACTGACAGAACCCGTATTCTGGCTTCCATGTCAACTTAGGTCCCTTAGACATCTGAATCAGACTTCGAGCTCTTCATCAAAGTTGTAGAGCTTCCTCTTAGCTTTCCTACAAGATAAAATTCATGATTTTCAGATATCAGGAACTCAAGTTATGACCAAAATACAGAAATAGTGTAAAATCTCAATAATGCTGAAAATATTCAATTAGGACCAATTTGAGCTCAAACTCACAAAATCATGTCAAACTCAATCAATTAAGAATATGGAGAGTGTAAATGACTAAATATAAGGGTTTCTTAATGAATAAAATATGTGTTTATCAAGCGTCCTCACATATTCAGCTTTTGCATGTCTATCCCTATGAATTAAAGAAGAGACATTAGGTAGAAGAAGTAAGTCAAGGGGGTGAGGGGATTAAAACCATATACAATCTCAAAAGGAGAAAAGCCAGTAGTAGCATGCACAGCCCTATTATAAGCAAATTCAACAAGAGGTAAGCATTCTTCCCAGGTTTTGATATTCCTCTTGATGATTAATCGCAGCAAGGTTGATAGGGTCCTATTCATTGCCTCAGTTTACCCATCGGTTTGTAGGTGGCAAGTGGTAAAGAAGAGTAGTTTAGTCTCAAGCTTGTTCCAAAGGGTCATTCAAAAATAGCTTAGGAACTTTGAGTCCCTATCTGAGACTATGCTTTTGGACATTCCATGAAGTCTCACCACTTCTTTGAAGAACAAGTCCTTCACATGAATGGCGTCATCTACCTGATGGCAAGGAATGAAGTGGACCATCTTGGAGAATCTGTCTACCACCACAAAATGGAGTTTCTTCCTTTTTTCGAGCGAGGCAAAGGCAAAGAGACTCCCGAGATGAAGTCCATTTGATGTTCAATCCCCCTCAAGGGTGGTAGTCCAGGAGGGACACTCTTTGGAAAGATATCTTCAAAGTCCTGCAAAATAGAATCAACTTCACTAGGTAGAGGGTTAGAGTTACAATTTAAGTACAAGTCCTTGTATACGCAAATGTACATCTCTTGTTTTGCAAAGCAAGCCCTTTTAATCTCACTCTCCCTAGCAATTAAACATTCAATTTTTTTTTCATTTATAAGTTTTTGGTCCCTATTCTTTGCTTCCCCCTTTGATTTTACTTTTACGTCTTTCTTCTCTTGCTCCCTTCTTAGCTTCAAGGCCACTTGGTCTTCACAAACCTGTTTGGGAGTAAGAGGTACAAGGGTTACCTTTAAGGAATTATGAACAAAGGAGTACTTGTTAGTGAAACCATCATGAATAGCATGCTTATCAAATTGCCAAGGCCTTCCAAGCAAAATATGGTCGGCCTCCATGGGAACAACATCACACAAAACATCATCATTATACTTACCAATTGACAAACTTACTAACACTTGTTGATTCACTATCAACTCACCATTCTCACTTAGCCATTGAAGCTTGTATGGTCGGGGGTGAGGAGTAGTTTTAAGGTCAAGTTTTCTTACCAAGCGAGTGCTTGCCACATTGGTGTAACTTCCCCCATCAATGATTAATGAGCACACTTTGCCTTGGATGGCACATCTTGTGTGGAAGATGTTTTCCCTTTGGTCTTGGTCCCTTGCCACAACTTGGTTACCCAAGAGTCTCCTTATCATTAGCAAGTCACCATCATGAGCATAGGTCTCATATTCTTCTTCTCCTTCACTTGAGGGAAGGGAATTTGGACATGAATCACTAGAGAGGTGTCCCTCTCTTATCACTATTGCCCTTTTATTTGGGCATTGAGAGGCTATGTGTCCACTCCCCAAGCATTTGAAGCACTTGATGTCCCTATTTTTAGAAGAAAAAGAGGAAGAAGCATTAGTGGAAGGAAAAGCATTAGAGTTTTTAGAAGTCATACCTCTATTAGGTTGTGTAGAGGAGTCTTCCTTTAGTTCCTTGTCCTTCCAAGTGGGAGGTTTGAGGTTAGAAGAAGACTTCTTCTATGCACCCTTTCTTTTGAGTTGTTATTCTACCTTTATGACTTGGTGGACTAACTCATCAAGCTCTTCATAGTTGTGTAACTCCACAATGTCTCCTATCTCACGGTTTAAACCATGAAGGAAACGTGACATGGTAGCCTCCTTATCTTCAATGACATTGGCTCTTATCATGGCCACCTCCACCTCCTTGTAGTACTCATCCACACTCTTACTTCCTTGAGTAAGTCTTTAGAGTTTATTGTGTAATTCCCTATGGTACCATGAAGGGACAAACCTCCTCCTCATCAAACTTTTCATCTCTTTCCAAGTATCTACTGGGTATTCCTTATTCCTTTCCATCTCTTTTTGTACTTAGTTCCACCAAATTAAGGCATAATCGAAAAATTTTAGGGTAGCCACCTTCACCTTCCTTTCTTCATTATAATGGTGATAGAAAAAGATTTGTTCTACCTTAGTTTCCCATTCTAAGTAGGCTTCGGGGTCATTCTTTCCTTAGAAAGAAGGTACTTGGGTCTTTACTTCTCCTAGGTATCCTCTTCTTTTATCACTCGTATGCCTCTTATTCCTCATTTCATAACTTCTTTCACTCCTCTCATGCCTCATTCTCCTATCATGGTTCCTCCTAGTCCTCCTTTCCCTACCCGAATCATAGGTATCTCCATCTTCATGCGAGACTTCATGTTGAGAGTCTCTCCTCCTTTCATTATCGAGCCTTGTGTTTATCTCCAACCTAAACTTCTCTAGTTCTTTAGCTAAGGCTTGCATAAGGTTTACAGTCCTAGGGGATGGGGGTATACTTCCTTCACTCATCTTTGCACAAGTAATAAGAATAATTCAAGATTGAAAGGCCCCTACCACTCTTCTCACGTATATACACTCTTAGATTGATTTCACTCGTGTTTCATAAAATTAGGCTTTTTGTTTAATGAAAACACTCTTACCTTTTACCACTCAAGTTCTCTTTGCAAGTTCTTAAATGAACCCTCTCGCGTTTCAATTATCAAAAGCTCTTAGAAGAAAGGATGAAACTCTAGACAAAACTGAAAGAAATTTAAAAGACAAGCAAGAAAAGCTAATTTAAAAAAAAAGTAAAACTCAAAAGAAATAAGAAGAAAAAAGAAATGCGCAAGGTATATAGAATAGCACCGCTTAATGAAATTCACAAGGCATTCAAACTTAATCTTACTTAAGTGCAAGGGCAGACTTTTTTTTTAATAGACTTTTTTTTCCTTTTTTTATATTATTTTTCACGCTCTTGTTCTCTTTTTGCACTTAAAAAAAATTGATTCTTGCAATTTTAGTTCCAAATGTTATTATGCCCAATTGTGTATTTAGGAGCTTCCTTTCAAATTATGGTGTTATAAAACATGTAACAATAATAGATATAGAGTTGATAAGATCAAAGCTGTAAATATTGCGCAGAAATTAAAGAACAGAAACTAAAGGCAGAAAATAAAAGGACTGGAATTTAAATGGCAAAAAGTAAAGAACGGAAAGTAAAGAATGTTGCCAATTCTTAGGAATGACAGAGATCAATGATGATCAAGGTTCTGTACAATTATGACATTCAAGCAATGGTGCTTGATGTTTGGAAAGCAATAAGAACAAGTACAAAAAATACAAGAACTCTATCAACTCTAGGATCTGGGCTCTAGATACCACATGATATGATCCAAGTTGGATGCATATTATTTTTACGGATCGTCCTTGAGTTGATTTCGTGTTTTAAAGAATTAAACGATGAAGGGTGAATAGTAATATGAACAGTGTCGTAAACAGTATTGTGAACAGTATCGTGAATAGTAAAAAATTGAAAAAAAGATGGAAAAAGACAAGGAAATGAAGGAAGAAGACGCCACACTCTTGGAGAGTGATAAGTCAAGCAAAGATTCGCCACAAAGGTAAGGAAACGTTTAATAAGAACCAAGATGGGTCTTCCAAGAACCCCAAGAGAACTAAGCTCTCAAAACTCACAAAAGAGTGCAATAATATTCTCAAATTCAAAAGTGTCAAATGCAATTATTACAAGCTTATTTATAGGCATTAGGTATGTGGCTAGGTCTAGCTAAAGGAGGCAGCAAGCTAGCGTTTTTTTTTAATCATAACCCTAGAGCAAATGTGGCTCAGGCCCAATTAGAAGGCAACACCTATCCCTAGCTCTGCTATGTGCAAGTTAAGCCCAAACAATAGGCTCTTATTACAAAATTATCCCAAAAAGAAAATAAGAACAAAAATTGAGAAAATTAAAAGGTTCAAATACATAATTAAATAAAATTGACTAAGAAGAAATCATGCCCCCGCATTGGGTCCTTCATCAACTTGGATCATTTGGACCATCTTGAGTGTTCCTTCTCTTGGAATGGGCTTAAGTGAGAGAAAGTGGTTAACTTCTTTATCCAAATCCTCCTTAGCCTTCTTAGCTCTTGACCTTGTCATTGGACCTCTAAGTCCCCGCAATGCATCTTTGGACATTGGGCCTGTTGGGCTGCCACTTGAGCTTTCTTGGTCTCCATCAGTAAGCCCTACACAAGTTGTGCCTAAGAAATATGAAATAACAGTGGTTAAAAATGAACCTACGCGAGTTTCATCTAGTTGACGTATGTGTATTGATTTTAGAAAATTGAATGCAGCCACTAAGAAAGATCATTTCCCCTTACCATTTCTTGATCAAATTCTAGAACGAGTAGCAGGATATCCCTATTATTGTTTTCTTGATAGTTATTTGGGATATAATCAAATACCAATTGTATTAGAAGATCAAGAAAAGACTACTTTTACGTGTCCATTTGACACTTTTGCATATAGAAGAATGTCTTTCGGTCTTTGTAATGCTCCGGTAACTTTTCAAAGATGCATGCTAAGTATTTTTAGTGACATGATTGAACATTGTTTAGAGGTTTTTATGGATGATCTGACAGTTTTTAGAAATTCTTTTGAAAATTATCTTGATAATTTGGATAAAGTTCTTAAAAGATGTGAAGAAAAAAGATTTATTTTAAATTGGAAAAAATGTCATTACATGGTTACCTCAGGAATCGTGTTAGGTCATGTGATATCTTCTGAAGGAATTGAAGTTGATAAGGCCAAAGTTGAATTAATTGCTCATTTGCCTTCCCCAAAAACAATCAGAGAAGTTCGTTCCTTTTTAGTACATGCAGGATTTTATCAAAGATTCATTAAGGACTTTAGTGTCATATGTAGACCATTATGTAATCTTCTGATAAAAGATGCACCATTTGATTGGACTCAAGAATGCCAAAAATCTTTTAAAAAATTAATTAGTCTCCTGACATCGACTCCTATCATACAATCCCTTGACTGATCTTTGCCTTTTGAATTAATGTGTGATGCAAGTGATTTTGCTGTTGGCGCTGTTTTAGGCCAAAGAAAGGAAGGTAAGCCTCATGTGATTTGTTACGTAAGTAGAACTTTAAATAGTGCACAAATAAATTACACCACTACTGAAAAAGACTGCTTGCTGTAATTTTTGCATTGGATAAATTCCGAGTTTATTTAATTAGTTCTTCTACTTTTATTTTCACTAATGATGCTACTGTTAGATATTTAATGTCTAAACAGGATGTCAAACCTAGGTTGATACGGTGGATCTTGTTGCTTCAAGAATTCAACATCACAATAAAAGATAAGAAAGGAGCCAAAAATGTTGTCGCAGATCATTTGTCCAGACTTACAACAGGCTCACCTTTTGATAGCACACCTATCAATGATTCTTTTCCTGGTGAGTTTTTATTTTCTATCAATTCCATGCCTTGGTTTGCTAATATAGTCAATTTTCTTGTGAAAAAAAAATGCCGCCTCAATGGTCACATCAAGACAGAAAAAAGTTTTTGACTGAGGTGAAAATTTTTTATTGAGATGACCCATATTTGTTCAAATATTGCCCTGATCAAATCTTTTGAAGATGTATACCCGATAATGAGGTAGGTAGTGTCATTAAATTTAGTCACTCAGAAGCATGTGGAGGTCATTTTTCTTCAAAGAAAATACTTGTGAAAATATTGTAGTGTGAATTTTATTGGCTCACTTTATTTAAAGACAGCTATACCTTTTGTAAAAGTTACCAAAATTGTCAGAAATTAGGTTACATTTCTAAAAGAAATATGATGCCTTTGAACATTATCCTTGTCATTGAAATTTTTGATTATTGGGGAATTGATTTAATGGGTTTATTTCCATCCTCATTTGGATTTGTGTATATTTTGGTTGCAGTTGATTATGTCTCAAAATGGATTGAGACGATTCCATGTCGACAAAATGATCATAAAACTGTTCTCAAATTTTTTTTAAAAAAATGTCTTAAGTTGATCTGGAATCCCTCGAGCTATCATCAGTAATAGGGGAACACATTTTTGCAATAAACCATTTGAATATTTAATGAAGAAATATGATATTACCTATAAAGTTACCACCCCTTATCACCCTCAGACAAGTGGATAAGTAGAATTAGCAAATAGAAAAATTAAACAAATTTTGGAAAAAACAGTTAACCTAAATCGTAAAGATTAGTCTTTAAGACTAAACGATGCACTTTGGGCTTACCGTACTACTTTTAAAATATCTTTAGGCATGTCACCCTATCGGTTAGTCTATGGAAAACCTTGTCACTTGCCTGTAGAACTGGAGCATAAAGCATTTTGGGCTATTAAAGCTTTCAATTTAAATCTTGATGATGCTTGCAGGTTACACAAATTGCAAATAAATAAACTTAAGGAATTGAGAAATGATGCATATGAAAACTCAAAAATTTATAAAGAAAGAACAAAAGCTTTTAATGACAAATCTATTTTGAGAAAATCTTTTGAAAGTGGTCAAAAAGTTCTGCTTTATAATTCTCGTCTTCACCTATTCCCTGAAAAATTGAGATCTAGGTGGACTGACCCTTTTATTGTCAAACATATATATCCTTATGGGGCTATAGACATTGAGAATCCTAGGAATGGTAATGTGTTTAAGGTCAATAGACAAAGACTTAAACTATTTCTGGAAAATCAAGCCGCTGAGGTAGAATTCATTTATCTTTCTGATCCTTGTTATGAGAAAAAATTACTCTAATTTTGTAGCTTTATTTTGTTTTGTAGTTCTTTAGCTCCCTGATTAAATGGTGGATGACGGTACTCCGTGACTTTCAAGTCGGTTAGTTTTTTATAAGTTTCCCAAAATAACTGATTCTTTCTCCTTCAAAATGGATATCATTATCTCAAACTTGAGAAAACATTTTCCTTCTCTTCCTCAAAATGCTCTAACAAAAATTTACGAAGCTAAATGTGAAAGATTGAGATTATTAATACACAAAGGTATACCAGAAGATATACATTAGATAATCGAAGCAAAGGTCCGACTAGCAGGTGAGTCTTCAATTTCATTTGACTCATACATGCCAGGTCTTGGTAGAAGTTCATATTCTAAAAGGAGAAGAGCAAAAAGAATACAAGTCTGTCACATATGCACACGATGGAATTGTAACAAGCGATGCCGTTCTTTGGGGATAGTTTCTGCAAACAGAGAAGATAAAATTTATTTCATTAAAAATAGACTGAGTAAGGAGTCATTAGATAATATCTTATTGACTTTTGATATGCATTCTTGTGATTTAGTGCATCGTGAACTTCTTAACTTATGGAATCTCTTCAAGGATGAACAAAAGCAATACAGTCTTGGGAATCTGACTCTAAAAGACTTTGTTTGTCAATTTATAAGAAAATTGGATGGGAAGCTTATCCTCGACTCATAGAAGCCATTTAAGCCGTTTTTAGACATAAAACCAGAGGCAGATGTGAGCCACATCCATAATAACATGTACAAATTTTCTTCTTCTTCTTCTTCTTCTTCTTCTTCTTCTTCTTCTTCTTCTTCTTCTTCTTCTTCTTCTTCTTCTTCTTCTTCACAAAAAAAAAGAGAAAAAAAAGAGAAAAAGAATGCATACATCTTGGGTTTGGCTTTGGTAACACAAAACGTGAATGGGAAAATGCAAGCATCCTGATTCAGCCTTCTTAATTGAAAAATAAAGTAGGTAGATTGTATCCCACATGTGAGGCAACCAGTCACATTATGGCCACTTGTCCCTTTTGGGAGCCCTATGTTACACTGGTCTTGAATGGGTCTAATATTAGTCAACAATGCTTTGACACAAAGCCGAAAGAGCAGATTACCTCCATCCTAATCTCTAGTGAGTATACACCCCACCTTTCATCAGGTTTCTAACAACTTGAAAAAAAAGAGGGCGAAACTACAGTTGTACTTGGTCTTTAATTAGATTAGGAGCCCCGGACAGATGCCCGTCCTGTCATGCTCTGAAGAGAGCCGCGTGCTACATTCCTAGTTCTTGGAACAAAGGCTCTGCAGCGCTGATGGATAGAAAGAATCTCGTCTTTATAGTGAACGGAAACTGTTAACTGAGCTGTAGGCCTCTATGGCGAGTTCTGACTGGCTGCAGCCAGGTACCATCTTCTTAAAATACAGGCCTTTAATTAGGTTTGCAGGAAGATAAAGGGTTGTTATTCCGTAAGCAGGACGGAAAGGATTCAAAGGTTCTTGTTGTTGGTTCGGCAATCCTTGTGGAGTTCTTATGTTGCACTAGTGACACGCAACTCAAAGACATGCCACTACTGCACTCATGACGCGCAATATAAATATACGCCATGAAAACTGTATATACAGGTATGTCCTCATTTGTTATTATATTTTTTTTATCTTTGTATGATTTTGTTGTATTTTTATTTTTGGACAGACGATCCTTTGAGCAGGGTCCTTCAGGGGTTTCTAGACTTTTTTACCCTCATGGTTTTCTTGAAGTTAAAAAAACAAAACAAAAAAAAAAGATTCTGTGTTTCTTAATTTCAAACTTTTCTGACAATAACTAACCTACCCATATAGGTGCTATGATTACTTTCCCCTTCTTTTCCCTATTTAAACATTTCATTCTCTCAACTTTCCTCCAACTCATAATCATACAGAGGGAAGGTGAAATTATGGGACCTCCTGTTCGTAATCTTAAAAATGTTTGTATTTTTTGTGGGTCAAGTTATGGGAAGGGTTTAGAGTTTGTAAGTGCAACAAGCGCTCTTGGTTAAACACTTGCTGCCAGAAATATTCATGTTGTATATGGGGGTGGTTGCCGTGGGTTAATGGGGGCTGTATCACTTGCTGCTTTTATAGGAGGCAGTCAAGTTTTAGGTGTCATTCTTAGACCTTTAGCTCAAAAGAACATCACTGGAAAGACAGTTGGAGAAGAAATTCAGGTATCATCTATGCATGGACGAATGAAAACAATGCTTGACAACTTTGATACATTCATTGCCTTACTAGGTGGTTTTGGTGCTTTGGAAGAAATTTTTCAAATTGTCTCTTGGGCCTAACTGAACATCCACTATAAACCTATTGGTTTGTTGAATGTTAATAATTTCTTTGATCTTTTGTTAATTTTTCTTGACAAAGCTGTGGAACAAAAATTTATTACACCTTCAGCAAGAAAACTTCTTATCTCTGCCTCCACTACTAATGAGCTGATTGATAAATTAGAAGCTTTTGTTTATGAATCTGATAAAGCAATAGCTCAGATAGATTGGTCAATAAGAAGCAGTGCGGGAAACGACATGCAAAGAAAGCTAGATCTGACACTTCATCTTTAATTTTTCTTTATCTTTGATTTTATTTATCGTACTTTGTTTCTATTTAAATTTGTATCAGATTTCTCCAACAGGCACTATCTTCTATCCTTTACTCATCTATATTTTAACATTACGGATAATGTTGTGATATGGTTGGGGGAAGGATAGTTAAAAAAAAAGTAAGGAAGTATGATATGATTTTTATGAACTTGCTAAACCAATGAATATTGACAGAGTAAGGAGTAATTTACTCTTGAGACGCATTTTAGTTGAAGAAAATATGTTTAGTGAGATGACTGTCAGAAACTTACAACAAAACCAATTAAGGATGGCAGAGTAAAAAGTAAATTTTACCCTAGAAGTAATTTTACTCTTAAGACGCATCTTAGTTGAGGAAATAACTATTTAGAAGTAGTAAAAAGCATATCTTGGGTCATAGCATAAATTTTCTTCTTTCTTATAAATCACATGTTTGGATATGAATGTTGAATTAATGGATTGAGAATAATAGAAATACGCCTTGTGAGATTTTGAGCCTATTGATGAATGGATTGAATATTTGTACCATTCTCTTCTTTCTTGTGTGATTTTCACTCATGAAATTGTTACTCTAGAACTTGCTTTGATTTTTTTTAGGCTATATTTTCACATGCATACATAAATATGATTGAGACATTTTGAAATAGCTACTTTGACCAAATAGTCATCCTTGTATATTTTTTCTTGTGTAACCTCATTGAGCTTATTTGACCATTTCTTGTTTTTAGCTCATTACGTGTCTTTAAAAAGAAACATGTTTTTACCCAACCTTAGGGAATAAGAGAGCATTGACCTCGTTCTTAAACAAGTATGGGAGTGTGTGTGCAAAATGTTGAGAAAAAGAAAAGAAAAGAAAAGAAAGAAAGAGCTGACTACCTAATGCACTATGTGACATATCCATATCTATAATATAGATGGATGCTTGGAAACAATAAGAAGAGAAGGAGAATGTTCATGTCTAACAATGAATTCAACTCACCAATTTGGGATTAATCTTCAACAAAACATTAGTCAAATATTAGTCATTGTCCTTATTGATGAATGTTCTCAAATATCTTCTCCACTCTAACTGTACCATAATGCTCTTTTATTCTCTTTGGCATTTATCTTCTTATATCCATATTATCTCTTCTCATTTACCATGACCACTACAACCTTGAATAGAGTCCTCATGATTTTTGTGTGCATGTATTCTGAGTAGTGGAGAAGTAGAAGATAAGCAAACTTATGGTAGTGCAATTTTTCATGGGTTGAATTGAGTGAAATATCTACAATTTTAAACATTTGAAAGATTAAGAGTGAATTATGTGAGGATCTTTCATTTTTGATTCGTTCTTTTTAACAGAAGTTTCCTTGCTTGATGGTTTGAGATATGAAGAAATATTACCTCAAAAATGCTTTAATCCCTTGAATGACTAGTTGCTCTTCTTGTTTCATTAAATCTTTTAGAGTTTTTAACTTTTGAGTCTGTGTCGTTTTTCTTTGTTTCTTAGTTTTTTTTCTTATACGTTTTGCCCAAGAGTGCAAAAGTTTAGTATAAGAGAATTTGATAACAATGTATTTTATTTATTTTATAATCCTCTCACTAGGCTTCTTAAGGTTCAATTTGGCTTAATTAAGTTGATTATGTCATATTTTATCAAATTAAGCTTAATTGAATCATTAAAGAAATTATTACTTGAATTATCATTAATTTGGGTGATTGCATTCTTAAGTAAAGTGGCTACAATTTGAGTTACAATTATCTGATTAATGCGATTCTGGTCTTGTTCGAAAGTTAAGATAATTCTCTAATAACTATTCACTTAATAGCAAGAGTCACATTGATAGCAATATATTTCATTCATTGTATAATCTTCTCACTTGGCTTTTTCATTAAACTGGCTATAATTTGAGTTACAAATATCCGATAGATGTGATTTGGTCTTGTTTTTAAGCTAAGATAAATTTCTACAACTTTCATGAGGTCTCAAGACCAGGGACACATGTTTGGTTAACTCAAATTGGAGTTGAATCAAAATCTAGCATTTTGAACTTGACAGCTTGACCTCTATGCACTCATTAGACTATATCTCGGGCTATAGGAGTTCAACAATTCTGAAATTTTGACAGTGGAAGGTTAAGATCCATATGTACAACTTTCATGAAGAATACAAAATTCAATTCAGATTCCTTGAAGGTGATATTGGGCTTGGAAGTCAGAACAGATGTGCTAGAGTTGGGCCTAACCCATGAGTAGTAATTGAGTTATATCTCGGGCTGTGGTTGCTGGATTTGGCTAAACTTGGTGTCTATGGAAAGCTAAGATAATTTCCTAGAACTTTCATGAAGACCACTTGATGAAATTCTGACGCATGCCATAAGCTAAGAGCAGAGACATTTCGGAGCCAAGAAAGTCCATAATTTCAGCTCATTCATCATCTATTTTGATTTTACTTCTCATCATCAAACAACTCCATTGTCTTCTTGCACTCCTTGAACTCTATAAAATGAGGCAAAGGCTGATCATTTAAGGGTGTTAGCTTAGCTTAGAGTTTACTTTTATGTTTGTATGTTAATTGTTTCTTTTGTGTAGTTTTCTATTGTTCTTAATTGAAGTTATGTTCATCATCTTCTTCTTCTCTCTTTCTTTCTTCTTATCTATGAGTAACTAAATATTCATCTTGCTTTGGTGAAAGAGTGAAGCTCTTGGTAATGAAATAAGGTCAAATTATTCTACTTCTTGTGCTTGAATGATATATTTTTATGTGATCTTTATATGTGTTGTATGTTGTTTTCGATTAATTTAAAAACTCTTCTTGTATAATGAATATCTTGATTCATTGTAGACAAGACGTTGGTACAGTGGATGCTTGAGACCATTTACAAGTATTAGTAGATAATTATTGGAACCATAATATGATTATATGTTTAATCTAAATTGAACTTTGAATGTTAAATTTTCTGATTGAAACCTTCGTTATGTATGATTTCAATTGAGTTATAAAAAGAAATAATCTTATCTTTAATTTATTACCAAGAGTGGATCTCCTAACCCAAGCAAATCCTTTTCATTTGTGAATAACTTATATCATCTTTAGTATTGTGACAAATCTTCTCCGTACCTCAAATAATTTTCTCTTTATCAATTCCCTGTGGATCGACCTCGAACTCCCGAGAATTTACTACTTGAAACAACCTGCACTTGGGTTTAAAACTTTTAATTATCCCATCATATATCTTTTAGTGCAAAAGAAGAATTAAGGTTACTGATAAGAGTTGTAATATCTGAAGGAAAGCTCCCTGTAATTATAATGTCATCTACATAGATGAGGATCAGCATCGTAGATTTGGAAGTAATTTTGGTAAACAAGGAAACATTTGATTTGGTAGAGACAAAACCTAATGCATAGAGAGCAAAGTAGAGCTTCTAAAACCAAACTCTTGGGGGCCTGTTTTAGACCATATAGGACCTTTGTCAGTTTGCAAACTTGACTGCTACCACCAATTTCATATCCTTAAGGTTGAGTCATATAAACCTCCTCTTGTAAATCACCATTCAAAAAGGTATTATTGATATTTAATTGATGAATTGGCCAATTGGGAAATAGAGCCAATGTTAGACCAATTTGAATTGAAGCAGGTTTGATGACAGGACTGAAGTATAATCAAAACACGGTCTTTGGTTAAAACCTTTTTGCCACCAACCTTATTTTATGCTTCTGTATGAATCCATCAGGATTGTATTTGACTTCAAAAATCCACTTACTGCCAATAGGAACTTGACCCTTAGGTAAATCAACTAGAGTCCAAGTATTGTTTCTCATTAAAGCACTGTACTCGGCATCCATTGCTTGTTTCCAACAAGGTTGAGAAAGTGCTTGCTTAACAGAAGTAGGCTCTAAAGAAGTTGAAAACACCTTTGGTTTATGAATCCTAGCCTTGGCCCTAGTAGTCATAGGATGAAAATTGACTGGTGTAGAATCAATTGGAAGAGCAATAATAATAGTTACCTATTGATCAGAAGTTGTAACAGGAACTGTAATATGTGTAGAACTGGAAGCAACCATATCACAAGGGCCCTGTTGATTAATAACTAGATGAGGTAATGCATTAGTAGGCATAGCAGTAATTGATAATAATGTATTTTATTCATTTTATAATTCTCTCACTAGGCTTCTTAAGGTTCAATTTAGCTTAATTAAGTTGATTTTGTCACATTTTATGAAATTAAGCTTAATTGGATCATTGAAGAAATTATTGCTTGAATTATCATTAATTTGGATGATTGCATTCTTAAGTAAAGTGGCCACAATTTGAGTTGCAATTATCTGATTAATGTGATTTTGGTCTTGTTGGAAAATTTAGATAAATCTCTTATAACTATTCACTTGATAGCAAGAGCCACATTGATAACAATATATTTCATTCATTGTATAACCTTCTCACTTATCTTTTTCAATAAACTGGCTATAATTTGAGTTACAAATATCCGATGGATGTGATTTTAGTCTTGTTTTAAAGCAAAGATAAATTTGTACAACTTTCACGAAGGCCTCAAGACCAGGGACACATGTTTGGATGACTCAAATTGGAGTTCAATCAAAATCTAGCGTTTTGAACCTGACAACTTGACCTCTATGCACTCATTAGGCTATATCTCGGGCTATAGGAGTTCAACAATTCTGAAATTTTGATAATGGAAGGTTAAGATCCATATCTACAATTTTCATAAGAACACAAAATTCAATTCGGATTCCTTGAAGGTGATATTGGACTTGGAAGTCAGAACAGATGTGCTAGAGTTGGGCCTGACCCATGAGCAGTAATTGGGTCATATCTCGGGCTGTGATTGCTGGATTTGGCTAAACTTGGTGTCTATGGAAAGCTAAGATAATTTCCTAGAACTTTCATGAAGACCACTTGATGAAATTATGACACATGCCATAAGCTAAGAGCAGAGACATTTCAGAGCTAAGAAAGTCCATAATTTAAGCTCATTCATCATCTATTTTGATTTTACTTCTCATTATCAAACAACTCTATTGTCTTCTTGCACTCCTTGAACTCTATAAAATGAGGCAAAGGCTGATCATTTAAGGGTGTTAGCTTAGCTTAGAGTTTACTTTCATGTTTGTATGTTTCCTTTGTGTAGTTTTCTATTATTCTTAATTGAAGTTATGTTCATCATCTTCTTCTTCTCTCTTTCTTTCTTCTTGTCTATGAGTAACTAAATCTTCATCTTGCTTGAGTGAAAGAGTGAAGCTCTTGGTAATGAAATAAGGTTAGATTATTCTATTTCTTATGCTTAAATGATATATTATCAAATGGACATTATATGTGTTGTATTTTGTTTCCAATCAATTTATAAACCTTCTTTGTATAATGGAGATCTTGATTTATTGTAGACAATAGGATTGGCACAGTGAATGCTTGAACTCATTTACAAATGTTGGTAGATAATTAAAGGAATCATAATATGATTGCATATTAAATTGAACTTTGAATGTTAAATCTTCCGATTGGAACCTTCATTATGTATGATTTCAATTGAGTTATAAAAAGAAATAATCTTGTCTTTAATTTATTACCAAGAGTGGATCTCCTAACCCAAGCAAATCTTTTTCATCTGTGAACAACTTATATCATCTTTAGTATTGTGACAAATCTTTTCCGTACCTCAAATAATTTTCTCTTCATCAATTCCCTGTGGATCGACCTCGGACTCCCGAGAATTTACTACTTGAAACAACCTGCACTTGGGTTTGAAACTTTTAATTATCCCATCAGTAATATGAGAAAAATAAGATGTAGAATGGTCATTATGATATAGAGAATCTTGAGACAAAACAGGTATAATAGGAATAGTGGACTAATATGATGACTCAGGAGTGAGATTGAAATTATTTAGTGGGATTAAGTTTGAAAGGAAATAAGGTTTCATCAAAAATAACATTTTTGCTAAAAATAATTTTGCCTGAAGGTGTTAAACATTGATAATCCTTGTGTTGTGTCCCATATCCCAAAAATACACACTGTTGAGACTTAAAATCAAACTTGTGTTGATTATATGGTCAAAACAATGGATAACATGCACATCCAAAAATTCTAAAAGTGTCATAGGCATGCTTTTTATAAAAAAGAACTTCTGTAAGTGATAAGTTGTTAAGAATAGGTGTATGGAGAGAATTGATTAGCTGAGTAGCAGTGGTAAAAGCATGACCCCAGTAAGAAAAGGGTAAGGATGAGGCTGCTACCATTAACAAGGTGAGTCCTACTTCAGCAATGTGTTTATGCTTCCTTTCAGCACTTCCATTTTGCTGATATGTGTAAGGACAAGACAGCCTGTGAATGATACCATTTGCCTCAAGATATTTGGATAAGGCTAGGTATTCTTAAGCATTATCTGTTTGAAGCATTTTCAGTTATGCACCTAGTTGCAACTCAGCCAACTGCTTGAAATTAAGAAAGACATAAAATACTTGAGATTTACTATACAAAAGATAAATTCAAGTATACCTAGAATAAGCATCAACAAAATGCACATAATATCTTGCTTCATTTATTGAATTAAAGGGGGCTGGACCCCAAACATCACTATACACAAGTTCTAGAGGAGAATTGTAGACAAATTGTGAAACAGAAAAGGGCAACTGATGAGACTTGCCCATAGAGCAAGCAGAACAAACTAAAAATTGTTTTGAAACATAAATAGGCAAATTACAAGACTTTAAGACCATAAAAACTATTTGAGAAGCAAGATGTCCAAGTCTTGAATGTCAAAGCTGAAAATCTAAATTTGAATTAGTTGAAACAAGATTGGAAACAACTGGATAGTTGGAAACTTGGTGTAGATTGTCAAAGACATAAAGTCCATGCTTAAGGGTTCCTTGGAGAAGTGTCTCCTTGGTAACCTGAGATTTGACAAAATAAGAGCTAGGATGAAATTCAAAACATACATTATTGTCTCTAGAAAATTGAGAAACACTTAATAGATTCTTTGTAATTTGAGGAATATGTAACAAATTATTCAAGAGAAAGGATTTTGAATTAGAACTGGAAACAAATTCAGAATTCCTTACATGCATAATGGATAAACTTGATTCATTCCCAACTAGAACTTTGTCATTATCATTATACTTCATCTTTTGCATCAGATTGGAAGGCTCGGGTGTCATGTGATGTGTGGCACCAGAATCTGGATACCAATTTGGATCATGTAATGCAGCAAGTGTGGCAAGTATGTTACTCATTGCAAGATTGGCATTTGGAGCATTATGTTGAGTAATATATCTACTGTCAGTATTTCAATTAGAAGTACTCGAACGAAAACCAGTAAAATTATGATCAAACCTATGCTAGCAATTAAGAGATAGGTGACCAGATTTCCCACACAATTAACAATATGGTTTGTTGAACCTACCTCATCCTCTACCAAATCTACCCCTGCCAGAGCCTGAGAAATTTTAGTTTCGAGGATTTGGATTGAACCTTGTTTGATCATTGGAAAAAATCCTTGAGATTTGAAGTTTCCTATTCTTTGTTTATGCTGATTGGATTGAAATTGAGTTATATTTACCTGAATCAAGTTGTTATCAACTTCTTATACCTCTCAATTATGTCTTCTTGTGTCATGAGAAGAGCTTCGATCTGTCCTACTGAAAAAGGATCAGTTCTTGATGTGACAAAGGCTTCATACTTTTCAGTCAATCCATCTAAAATTATTTTTATATGATCAATTTCATCAACAGGTGCTCCGATTGATGCCAAGATATCCACGATCTTCTTAATTTCAAGAAGATATACACTTACAAATGCTTGTTTCTTTGTATTTCTCAGCTGAAGTTTAAGTTGTCTCACTTTTGCATGAAAATGAGAAGAAAAGAACTCTTTTAATCTTTTCCAAACCTGATGTGAAAATTCATATCCTACCATACGAGTTGTAAAAGACTTACTCATTGATGATAACAGTCAAGACAATAGGAGTTGATCTTACTATTCCCAGTTGAGAAAATCTTCACTAACTATTCCATTTTCTTCATCTTCTATAGAGGCAAATTTCTTGGGAAATGACGTCCCTGAGATATATTTGTGAAGTTTATATCCTTTGATAGTTGTTAATGCTTGTTGTTTCCAGGGTAGACAATTTTCTTCATCAAGCTTAATAGAAACTAGATTTGAGAAAGTATGAAGATCAAAGGCACCTGAAGTTGACATTGCTGTTTGAGAAGAATCTTGAGAAGCCATGGAAGCACAAGCTCTGATACCATGTAAGGTATCAGGGCAAGGTTGGGAGAGAAAGAATGTTTAAGCAGAGCAGAGAGAAAAGAAAGAGATGAAAATGTTAACTGCATTTTCTGTTATGAGATGAATTACAATGTACATATATAGTGGATGACTTTTGTCTTAGCTCAACTAACTGTAATTCAGTTTAACTAACTTTCAATTATTAGTTATATGCCTAACTAACCATAACTAACCATTCTCCCTTACAACATGCATTCAGATCTTTATATAGATCATGTAAATCACAAGTCCATAGATGAACATCTTCTCAACCAATCCATATTAGTCTTCTTCTAATTAGGGATGTTTAAGAGACAGGTTGAAATGAGTTTAGTATGATCTAAACTTGACATAATATATTAATTAGAGCATTTTTTTTTAATCTAGACTAGATCCAATCATGCTCTGATTAATGACCGAATCAAAATTGATTTAACCTGATTTTTTATATAAAATACATAATATTAAACGTTATGCATAATTAATTAAGTCATAAAATTTAAAAAATAAGAAATTAAAAAAAGAATACTTTATAATAAATGTCATAAAACAAATTATAGTAATACAAAAATATTATCATGTTATATAAAAAATATTAATTTATATTTAAAAGTACAACAATTTATCACTAATTTTTAAAATAACATAAAGTTTTAAAGTATTATGTTATAATGATTTGAGAACTTAAAATGTAACTCAAACTAAATTCAAAAATACATCAAGTCAAATTTTAAAAATTCAAATCTGACTTAATTAATTTTGAGTTTGGACAAATCATAATCGAGTCATGAACACCCTTATCTATGATGCTCAATTAGGATCAAGATCCTCTTACAATGTCATGTTCAAGAAATCTCGACATTTAATTATTATAAAAAGTCCATCTATGGCCTAGATTATGATACCTCACTTCTCACCAAAAACTCGTTGTTTCACTTACGAGGCAAGCTCCACTCATCATTCTGTCAAAACAAAAACAAAAAACAAAAAACCTAACTCTCACACAAGCACAGGAGGAGACTCAGCCGTGAGTTCCCTTCATCCAAACCAGAATCAAACCTATCTTACAACAACCACCCACTTGGCACTTGCATCACCCGAAAAATGCATCAACCACAAACTAACGTAGCAAAGGCATCATAGGCTCAAATAAGAGAAAACACAAACCACTAGCCTCCATCTCTGCCATTAAAGTCATATTCATAAAGACCCACCGACACACCTGCTTCAACGCTCTATATTCAGAAACAGAGACACCACCGAGCTCCTCCATTCTCAGCTAGTAGTATTTCAGCCACAGATCCAAACCACTCATGTCCTCCACCACCCCCCATCAGCGTACAATAGCGTAGGAGCTGCACACCACCCTTTGTTCCAGAATCACCACCGTGAGTGTCACCTAAGTCCAATCGAACCACCGCACCGCCGGAAATCACTTTCCAATGTGAATCTGAAGCCTGCAAAATTCTACAATTTCCATATCTTATCATCCCAGGATAACAAACCAATGGCATTTTCTATGGCTGAAAATGCATTTTCTTTTATGGCTCATGACTGTGCAAATTTTTTGCAAAACCTCTGACGCAAATGCGAAAAGAAAAGGGAAGAGGGTTAAAGGGAAATGGGAACGAAAAATGATAAGTGAAATGGTGAGTTTTTAGTTGAGAGGTGAGTTGTCATAATTTTGGCCATAAATTGGTTTTTTTTTTTATAATAATAAAAGGTAGTCATATAATAATAAAATGACAGTGTCATATATTATATGAGACTGTCATTTTCTCCTCAAAAAAAAAATATGCTCAATTAAACTCATTTCTTTAGTTAAATAAAAAAATAAAATTTAAATTTAATTTCAATTATATAAATAAATGAGTTAAAGTGTAAACTTTATAAGTTTAATATGAAAAATTAGTGAATAACTCGTGTATATTCATTATGTATAGATAATAAAAATTCAACCATAAAATTATTGTAAAATTAGATAAGAAAAATATAGATAATAATAATTTATTTGTGTTTATTACTAACTAAAAACTTTTATAAGAATGTTATGAATTTTTTATGTATATAATGGATTACGAATAAAAAAGATTTTTATTTATATTTTTAGTTTTTTATTTAATTTTTTATCATAAAGATATTTACTAAATACTAAATTAATAAACATAAATATTTCAAGAATATATTTGATAAAAGGAAAACAATAATAAAGTTATAAACAAACTAAGCTCAAGCTTCATATTTTTTAAACAAGACAAATCCAAGTTTTAAATTTAGTTTTTTTAAATAAATGAGTCAAATTTGAGTAGTCTATTTCTTTCACAAGTCAAATCTAAGTTTTAAGGGCTCGACTTGACTCCATTCATTTACACCCTTACTAGTTTATAAAGGATTAAATTTTATAGTATATGGTTACTTAATTGAGAAACAATCTTACATAGATTTAGATTCTTTATAATTAAGAATTTAGGTAATTATAAGGAGCAATTTTATCTTTTTTTACTTATTTAATATAAGGTAATTATTTTTTTGGTGTAAACTTCAATATCTAAAAGTCACATTGAATCCTAACTAATTTAGAATTGAGTCAGGTCAGATTATAAATATATAAAATTCTTTTAATTCTGATTTTTTGTTCATTCACAAAATTTAAACTCAACTTTTCTTAAGAAAAATAAGTGACAAATCACTTAAACTAACGAAGCGTTGGTAGTATATATAAGATAATTATGAGAGGAGATTTTATCCCTTTTTACCTATTTAATATAAGATTATGTTACAACTCTTTAACTCTTTTTAGAAGATGAGCTTGTTTAATTTATTTTTTTGGGGCTGAGATGAGCTTATTTAATCGTTGCACCTCATAGTGGGTTTCGGACCTATATGCCTGGGCGCTATAATTTGGCCAGTGTATTGACCTTTCGGATCTGATATCTAGTCCAGAATAATGACTGCCTGTCACGTTAACAACGTTGTCTTCTAATTTCAGAGATAAATTGGGATACTAACCCAACCTATGCATATGAGTGACGCACCCGCACATGTGTTATTTTAATTTTATTTATATAGTTTGAAAAAAATAAAAGTAGTATGCATTTTCAGTGTGAAGAGTTTTATACTAATATAACATTTATTAATATTTTGATACAATGAATGTAAATTGTCAATAAATATTAAATTGTCAAAATATCAATGAATATAAGTGTAAAACTCTATTACAATAATATTACATATCAGTTAAATTCTTATGATCCGTTTGGATAGTGGAATTTGAATTAAAATATTAAATTTTAATTTTAATCTTAATTTTTTCAAATTAGAATTGGTCGAATCTTAAATTTTATGGTTGAGGTTGTCGAAAAAATTAGGATAAGAAATTATAATTCTAAATTCAATTATAATTTATTGTTTAAAAGTATGATCTAAAACATTTAAAAATTATTTACAAAATTAAAATTAATAAATCTATTCATACAATAATATTTTTATAATATAATAGTTATATTTTTTATAAAAAAAATCCATGATTTTTTTTAGAAAAAATAGTTATTATAATAATTTTTATATAAATATAATATATATATAAAAATATAAAATCTCAATAAATATGATTTTTAATAAATAAATGTTGAGAGAGAGAGAGAGAGAATTTAATTTTTAAGTTATAAAATAAATAATTCTTAAAGTATATGTTAATTGATAAATGCTTAATTTAATTATTTTTCAATTCTATAAAATTAGTTTATATAATTAAAATTCTAATTCAAAATAACATTCTAAACATAAAAATTAAAATTTAAAAATCTAATCTCAATTTTAAACTCTAATTTTATACTAAATTCTAAAAGTCAAACGAATACTTAAAAAATTGATGCAGTAATATGATAATATCTGAAGCTGTCTATTGGGCTATGACTGCCTCTTTCTTTATGGCCTTGTAATATTGTCAAATGGGCCTGTAACCCATTACCGTTGCATCAGCCACTATTCAGTTGCTGAAGTCAAGGAATTCAATTCCCCATAGTGGAGCCCAAGTCTCAACTCTTAACTCATGGCCTTGAGAAAAACTTTAACAAAAACCCAACAAATTCAAGCCTAGCTCAACACTTAATACATTTATTTTTTTTGTGGTATTTTTTTTGTAAATGTTGGATTTTATCAATTCAATCATTTGATTGAAATCACTAAGATTAGGTTAGTGATAAGAGATTTAGATAATTTATTTGATTTGAAGTCTTAAGTTCAAGCCTCGGTATCTCCATTGTACTTAAAAAAAAACCAATCATTTGATTGGAAGTTCTCATGAAATATAGTACAAAATTTTAAAATTAATCAATACTCTATTGAATTACTATATATAACCTATAATAATACTTTCAAAATAAAATTAAATGTGACTTATTAAATAAATTAAATACTCATTAATATCTAATTGATCTTAGATTTAATATGCATAATCATCCTATTAATAACACATGGTTCAAGAGTTTTTTTTTTTTTTTTGGATCTTACTATGTTTTTTAACATCTTTTTGTTAAATTAATCCTAACTCGAATCTTTAGTATTTAAACACTCTTTGACTTTGAACTCAAGTTTACTTATTACTTGAGTCACTCAATGTGAGTTATGGTTTAATAGTTTAAACTTAAATGAATAAAATTAGTGTTTTATAAAGTTATTTAATGATATAAGTTTTTCACTTGAAGTAAGTTACTCACCATATCATCTTTCGTTAATTTACTTCTATGATGATCTTCTAAATTGGGGCTCTGCTTCTCTTGTGGAACACCATATACGCGGCGATGAAAGAATGGTCATACTCACAAAATTGGGTCAACTCTTCGGCTAAGACAAGACTATGGTCCCGGGAAGAAGACTCTTACTATGAGTTGTGAGTAGGGCCCTAATAAATTACCTTTAGTGTTAGTGGACATAGGACCGTTATAGGAGGACTTGTATATGAGGCTGACAGGGTTAGGATTGTGACAAAGCCAATTGGTGTGCATTCACATAAGAACGTTCAGACATTACGGCTCCAACCCACGAAACCAAGATGCAAGCTACGGAGACTCAGAGACCATGCCAATGCTTTTCAGATGGCATGCTTACGTCATTCCTCATATTTACACTTCTCGCACGAAAAAAAAAATATACTTTAAATGGATTCCCACTTCTTTATCATCTTCAAATATTTTATTTGAATGATATTTGGATGTTTCTTTTTTTCTTTCTTTCTCTTCCTGACACTTGGAAGTTTCTAATTCATTCTTTTTTGTTCTCTTTATTATATTCATTCGTATAGTGTTGTAATTTCCATCTTTCATGTATCATGTTATTTATAATTCTTCATTCATTCAATTACTTTATAACTAAAAAATTTAGAGTCATGCAACATTTTTTCAGTATCAATATGATATTAGTTACCTATTTAAAATCAAGATTTATTTAAGTTTTTCCAATTAAAAGAAGTCTTAATATATTAGAAGGAAATAATTTCACTGATATTTTTTTGTTTCATAAAGTATCTTTTACTAGATAAATGAGAGACTAATATCTTAGGTATGATTAGATGACTAAGGCTATGTTTGGGAGTGAGGGTTAGAAAAGAAAGGGAAGGAAATGAGGGATTTGGAATTGAAAAACCATTGTTTGGGAGTTTTGGAAATAGGAAGGAAGGGAAAGTGAGATTTTTGGATTCTCTCCAAAGCCCTCCATTTCAGTTCTCCCAAATTGAGGGGTTTTGGTACGAAATTACTCATTTACTCTTCATCTCATATCCCCAACCCACCCCACCTCGCCGTCCTCCTCGACAACGAAGCCCAAAGATGAAAAATCCCTTGTCTCCCATCTGTAACCAACATCCCAAACCCACGCAAACAGAAGACGCAAATCAAAGTTGCCACCGGTTGTTATTTCGTGGTTTTGTCCATGGGTTTTGGATCTGTGAGCGAGGCAAATTTGGAGGATTTTTTGGCGCATCACCGCTGCCGCTGCCGCTGGTTCGAAAATCTGTTGCGCCGTTGCTGGTTCACGCGAGTTGGTCGTCCTCGTGGTCAGTTCGAAGAGTTGCTGGTTCGTGCAGGTCATCATCGTCGCGGGTCAAAGAGCTACTACTTCGACATAGTTGTCGCTGGCCGCGCACAGTGGTCATCGCCATCGAAGACTCGCTGGACCGCGCGCAGTGGTTCTCCCACCTCTGTGCTCGCCGGTGTTGAGGAAAGAGCTTCTCTTTCGGCCTTACCCGGCCGTTGTCGCCTCGTCAAAGCCATGTCAAGATGGGTGTAGGTAGTGGATGCAAAACCCCAACAATCCATGACCATAAATTGGATGTGTTTGGGAGAATACATGTCAAGGGAGAATACATTCCCTTCCAATTCCAGTACTCTATGCAAAAATTAAATTTATGGCTCTTTTCCCTTCTCAATGTATAATATGCGCCTTTGTTTTTTAAAATAATTAAATTTATGGCTTTTCCCACGCGGTGCATATGCACCAAAACATTATGTTAATTTTTTTTTAGTTTTTCACATTAATAGTTTTTATAAAACATTAATTATGTTAATTTTTTTAATAAAGGGTAAAATGGTAAAAAAGTATATCTTAAACCCTCCATTTCTTTTCCCTCGTATATTTTACACTCCCAAACAAGGGAATGATAATCCTTTCATTTTCCTTCCCTTCATTCCCCTTTAAACCCTTCCCTTTCCTTTCCCTCCAAACTCCCAAACACTCTCTAAGTGAAAACTCCTCTCAAATATATTATTTTCATACACATGAATCCTATGATCAAACCCAAGATCATATGCTTAAGTGATTTAAACCCTTTTTTACTCGAACATATATATGTTGATAAATAGTCTTACTGAATCTCAACCAATATACAAAGAATAATGCACGAATAAATTTTCTCTGAAATATACACAAAAATTTGTGGGCCAATTCAATCATGCACCCTTTTATATTTGGATGCATGATGCACCAATTGACTTTACTTGTAATAACTTTTTTTTTGTTTTATATTTTTTTTTACACACTTCAGAAAATTCTTCACCACCCACCTCAGCCACCTCTAATTTTGGTTTGCTGAATCATCACAATTTTCATCTCCACTGTAAACTAAACTCCAAGTCCCTAACTCCCACCATGTCAAATCAAACCTCCTCAACACCTCAACCAATTAATCCCTGCCATTACCTTCAAATCGTTTGCAACCCCGATGGCACGTTCACTCGCTTGGTCGAATTACCTTACACCTCACCCACATCAGATCCCACCCTTCCTATCTTTGTCCTCACCAGGGATGTCACCATTAACAAATCAAACAACACATGGGTTCAATTATTCCTACCCCGAAGTGCAATATCGAATGATGGTTCCACTTCCAACCATAACTCTATGCTACCTTTGTCGAGCCACTACAATTTTTTTTCCTTTTTCTTTTACCCTGTTCAAGTCTAGTAATGGCACGATTTTCATGTATAGATTTTCCATGAAATGTTCAAAAAAAAAAGAAGAGAGATACCATTTTTTAAAAAATTGAAATATGCAAGATTTTGGATGGAGTCGATGCAAAAGTTCAAAACTCTGGGCACCAATTAGTGTTTTGATGATGGTCAGTTTGATATTTGATGTGAATTTTTGGTAAGCGCGTGGATTGTTTATCTAGTAAAATAAGATTGTTCCCACAAGAATCAATTCAATTACTAACTCATACAGTAATAACAATTATTTAAGCGATCAAAAGTGATAAAGACAATGAGATTTAAAAACAAGAAAATTAAATTAGTTAATTAAACAAGCAAATAAATTAAAAAGGGATAAAATTCAATCATGTTATAAAAGACTAGGACTAGGATTTCACTACAAAACTCACTATGATGAATATTAATTCTATCTTTGCTAATGATCAATTATGATTTTGAAGGCGATTTATCCTAAATTATTTCAAGTTTAATCTCTCGGCACTAAAAACATGTTAAAAACCTATTAATCGCATTCTCATAGTAATTAATTGAGTTATATAACCCATTAAGTTTTCTGATAACTGTTTTGCTCATTGAAGGATTTAAGTCTATCTCTAAGTCTTAATTCCAAAGTTCAATTCTTAGATTTTCAAGCAATTAGATTTTATCCTTCAATCATTCACCTAATGTCTAAGATCATATAAATATGACGTGCAACATACCACAAACATTAAGAACACTAAGAATGAATCAAGAATAATAATTTCTCATTAACAAAGAATCAAATCAATAATTCAACATAGAAGAGTAAATAGTTACATCTCAATCACAGAAATTAGAAAATTAGTCACACATAGTAATTTTAACACAAACAAAAATAATAGTCAAAGAGGCAATCATGATTTTATCTAAAAATAAGAAAACAAAAGGAAGAAGGAGAAGAAGAAGAAAAGATGTCTTCGATGAATGTCTCCTTGAACTCGTGTCAAACCTTCTGTCTCCAAGCCTTTCAATAATATCAATATTTACGCAACAAGGCTTTATACAAGACATTCTATACCAGATCCTGATTAGGGTGAGTGTCTCAGTCCGGATAGTCGGTGTATTTGTATTGGTCTGATCCACGGCCTAGGGGAGCTACCAGCTGGTCATTGTGGACACTGCACACCCCGACGTCCCCAATGTCAATAAAGACCTACACTAGGCTCATCGCACCAGCACGAAGGTATAATTCAACTCCTAGGCTCATACAGCCATACAACAGACCACATGACTTTACAAGGTATGATGAATGCCTCAATGCACACATACATACATGATATCATCAATGTCATGTAATCCATGCCTCAATGCATTATCATTTAATCTCAACCGCATAGCGTCCACAATCATTCCAAATTCTTGTTTCTCTATTCCAATTAACACTTCTCTTTATCATTAATAAAGTTCACTTACTTAAAGTCTTATGAGTCTCAAAGCCTCACTTACACTCCTTTTTCCTTCAAAAGTCATAAGTCATGATGGTTTTATGTTAAAGTTCTCATTTCTTTTATTTTTCCATCTTATGAATTCCTAATTAATCTTCTAGTCATTCAATCCTTAAAATTCCACTTCTTGTTTACTTATTTCAATTCTTTAATTAACTCATTTTTAATCTAAATTTTCTAAATTCTAAGTTACCTTAAAATTCATTCAACATTTCCATTTTTTTCCTTTTTGGTCGTGACCTCCCCTATGGTCTCAAGGCTCCAAAATTTCCATTATTTCATTAATTAGTTCATCAAGTTCCATGTTTATACAAAGATTTCATTTTGGTTCCCCATTTAAGGCCACAAGGTCGTGAGCTTCACCTCCAAAGGACAAAGTGTTCTTTGTCATCCACACATAAATCCAACCATACAACAATCACAATCCATCAATAACACATAATATCACAACATTAACAATAACACCATACAAATCACATAATTATAAATCATTGAAAACAACCAATCAAGAGGAGAAATCCACATATTCTATCTTTATTTTTCTCATCTTCAAGATGACAAAATTAGCCTTCAAGGTCAACAAAAGAGTTAATGCATATTCTGTTAGTTTTCTAACACCGCAAGAATCACGTCAATATGATATCTGTAACCCAAGATATGGTTCAAATACAGCAACAAGATCAGGAAATACGAGTTGAATCCAAAATTGCAACAAATTTTCTTCTCTTCAAGGATCATTATCCAATCTTCAATTATCATTATCATAAAGCTTCCACACCCAATTGAATTTTTGGATGAGACGTAAAATTTGAATAAGATCTCTTCAAAACTTTATCTTCAGAATCTTCTTATTTTATCCAAAATCCTTTATATTTATCCTGAAAATTAGAATATTAATAAAAGTTTAGGAGAATATACAATTATCTAAAACTCAAATAAAATAATTAAAATCAAATAAAAACTAAATACAATTAAATAAAAATTTTAATAAATAAGCCCAAATATGTGTGTGTTTTTACATGCATCAATATTTGATGGGGCTCAAATCCAAAACCTAGAAAGAGGTCTTTTTGAATCTCCTTTTTCTCTCTGCTTGATATGGCTAGTTCCATGTCTTTTCTCTTCCATGGTTTTTTGTTTGGGTCTGATTTGGGTGAGAGCTCCATGGAAGGTTAGAGAATTGGGGGTAGGGATGACTTGGCTAGTGGCGACATGGGGCAGTTCTAGTGACAGTGAAGATGGTGGAGTGAGGTGGAGGGGGAGGAGGTGGTGGAGAAGATGGGTCACTGCACCGTTGCCAGAGAAGGTGCAACGATGGTGGATGAATATGTATGCTAGAGGATGATGTTGAAGTTTAGGTAATTGCACTACAAGAAATCAGTAAATTAGCGAGGGAAAAGTCCGTCGATTTTTTTTGTCACTAATTAGCGAGGGAACGTATTCCCTCGCTAATCCCTCGCTAACCACAAAAATTTCCCTCACTAATCCCTCATTAATCCATCGCAAAATTTAAAACTGCTGGCGACTGTACTTCCTCGTAAATTTGTGAGGAAAAATTCGTCGCTATTCTGTCGCTATATAAAGAATATACGCACCAATTTTAAATCTATTACAATCAAAATCCCTCGCTATTCCCTCGCTAATCCCTCACTAAGTTCCCTATCCCTCACTGAGTTCCCTCGCTGATTTCCCTCGCTATTCTTTCGCTAATCCCTGGCTAATTTCCCTCGCTATTTCCTCGCTAATCTCTCATTGATTTCCCTCACTAATCCCTCGCAAGTTACGTTATATAATTTCCTCGTTATTCCATCTCTAATCCTTCGCAAATTAGTTTTTTTTTGGGCAAATTTAAATGTAAAAGACTTAGTTTTTAATATCTAATATACCTGTAAATCTTTTCAATCAAGATTATCCAGCAAATAATAAAAAGCAACAAAATACAAATCCAAAATAAATCTCTACTAATGTTTCAAAGTTATTATATAAGTTATGTAAGTTCAAAATTTCATACAATGTTGTACAAAACAAGAATAAACAGAACATGCAATCAATCTAAGTTTGCTTCATCTTTATCTTCATAATCATCATCCTCTTGACCCTCCCCAGTTGCTTCACCTTGCAATGGTGCTTGTGGAGGAACATTTGCTTATCGTAGATAGGAAGGGTGCAAATATAGGGACTAGTTGAGTCTAGACAAAGGAAGTCATTATTGTTGCCACTGCTACACTTACGGTTGTATTTATAGCTGTATTTACGGCTTCAGTTATGTCTTGTATCAAAGGTGTAGAGAGAGAAGGACCTGCAACCTCCGAAGATGAAGCATGCATGGTGTTATTGTTAATACCAATGTGTAAGTTGTTACCTATGCCATGCACTCGTCCTTTCTTGTTGGGACCCACCGCATCCAACCATACCTGCGGGTCAACCATAGGATGAATGGAAGAGTTTTCTTCATATTTTTCTGACATCGCGGCGTTGTATGACTCCTAAAATAACAAAACAAGAAAAATATTAGTAAAAAAATCAATAACTTAACAAATATAAATGACTTAAATTATAAAGACACCTACAATGAAGTTCCTTGAGCGCTTAGAGACATAACTTCCATCTTTCTTCTTATGAACTTTCGCATAGAGATCTCTGTAAGAAACTGGATGCTTTAACTCTGCCTCCTGTAATCACATATAGAAGAATATATGATAAACACATATCAAAAGTAATTAGACAAATCCTCTAAAATACCAATGTCTTTATGTCATACTCAATATAGGCAAATAACTCAAGTAATTACAAAAAATAAAGGTGAGAGAGTCTTGTGCATTTGAGTTAAGGAAAAATGAGATTTTCATCAACTAGAGAGTGCTCAGTAATATCAACACAGAATTTCTAAACCACTATTTACTTCAGCCGAGAAACATGTAACTATTTCAATTACACAATCCATTCAATAGATATATATATAAGTATACACATAATCAATACATTAGTAAAGAGCTTCCATGATAAAACATGAAATTTTCACTAATCGAGGATTGTATTCATTTTACCCATGCTATTCTATTTCATGTTAGGATGATCTCCTTTATTCTGCCATGGCATGATCCTTTCATATGGTGCATGCTTTGTCATGAGACACACTCAAACTAAGGGGCAGCACTATGAATCGGTCTCAATTTCAGAATTTACCTATCACAAGCATCCTCCAATAGGGGGTTTTATACGTAAAATGTGGTCTCTGACTTAGAGTTTGGCTATATGGAGTTTAAGAAGAAATATAAGTGTCGCGACTGGGATCGCGGCGGAATAACGACTTAAAATTACAAAAAATTAAGGGAGTCGCCACCAATTTTATTTTTAATGGGGAAAACTGGAAAACCCAAAAATGATGGTCCACGTTCAAAAATTCGAGTTCGGGAGTCTAATTATGCACAGGGAATGGTAGGGACTTAACCCCACAGCAAGACTTGATACATCCATCCTAAGACGGTTACCTTAAATCACCAGTAATTTGTATAACTTTTAAGATATTTATTTTACCCATTTATTAAAAGATAAACTAAATAAAATTATAAAAATTTAATTTTTGGCTTGACAGAATAGTGATTCTGCTCCTACGTACCCTTAAGTGCAATGAGGAACTCAAAGTCACGTAGTTCTTAGAAAACGATTGTGGGTTAGTTATTTTTAATTTTGAAAAGATTTATGTTTTGTAAACTCATTTGATTTTTTTTATATTTAAAAAAAGTTCGAATTATCTAGCTGTCACAACTTAAATGATTCTAAAATATGCAAAATTAACAAGCTGTCACAGCTCAGTTAATCCCATTTTTTTTTTAACAAGACTCAAACATTTTATTTTTTTTTACAAAACGAATCAACAAGCTATCACAACTCAGATGATTTTAAAAGTTACAAGATTAACAAGCTGTCGCAACTTAGCTAATCCAATTTTATTATTTTTTAATAAGGCTCAAACCTTTGATTCTTTTTTCAGAAAATGAACCATCAAGCTGTCACAACTCAGATATTTCTAGAAATTACAAGATTAACAAGCTGTCGCAACTCAGCTAATCCTGTTTTAGAAAAAGAAGACTTTCATTAAAAAAAAAATACAATGTCACTATTTAAAATAAATATCAATAAGATGATACACATGTCAATAGTAAAAAAAAATAAAAAAAGTAAGATATTATATTATATATTTTTTTAAAAAAAGTAACCCCTTATTTATAAAGGTTCATTTCACTGAATAACAGAATTTTGTAAATCAAACCCACCTAGTGTTGTTTTTTTTTACTAGATTAACGCATCAAAAAAAGTAAAAGAAGAATAACAGAATGATCAACCCACCACAAAGATATAGGCCCAAGTACAAATATTAAAGCTATGTCAACAACTAATGACTCTAATAAACACAACAAAGCCCACATGCAAATTAAGACTAAAAAACAAAAGATGGCCAGCCCAAAACAAAATAAAACCCAAAGAAAGGAAAAAGAGAGAAGAAAAAAATGCTAAATAGAATAGGCCCAAAAATATGAAACAAACCCAAAGCTAACCTCAAAAACAACATAAAAAAAACAATAAACCAAATAAATAAAAGAAAGAGACATGAAGTCTCTGGGACTAAATCAACCGAGAACGAAAGAAAGAGCAGGGGGGGTTTCCTGACTTGCGTTTGGGGTGTGGACGAGGGGTGTTGGAGGTTTTCAAGTATGGCTCGTGGTAGACGGTGGATCGGAGGGGCAGTTCGCGGTTGGTGGAGGCTAGGTTCGTGGTGGAAGAAGAGGGCTTCGCGGTGGTGGGTATGGTGGCTTCGTGGGAAGTCCACGGCTGTGGAGGCTGGATCCATAGTGGTGGACGGTTGGGTTGGGATTATATGGAAGGTCACGGTGGATCTGTTTTGGTGGCCACGGTTGGAGCGATTTTCTGGTTCCAGAACAGGGTGGTTTCACGGTGGAGGGGTTACGGCTGGGCTGAACTTGGTGGTTTCTGATTTTTCTGGTGAAAAGAAAGGGGTTCCATGGAAGGTCACGGTGGCTTGGGGGCTGGGCTCGTGGTCTCTATTTGAAGCAGGGGTACACGGCTGGGTAAAGGGGTTGAAGGGGAGGCTAGTTTCCGCAGTGATGGGCGGATCTGGTCAACGAAGGGGCGTTTGAGGTGGCTATCGTGGTGGTGGACAGCGCGAGAATGGGGGTGGTGGTTTGAGGTTCCGGGCTCGTGATGGCTCGGTTTGAAGGAGACACGGCTGGTTATGGTGGTTTGGTGGGCTGGCTCGTGATGGACGGTGGTGGTGGTGGCGCCACGCAGAGACGGTGGATTGCTGGTTTTCACGTTTTGGGTGACTTGGTGGAGGCTAAGCTCCATGGTGGCTGCCATGGTGGAGGAATGGGTAGTGGACATGGCTAGGTGAGGGATGATTTCAGAGGTTTGGTCTCATTCGCGGTGGGGGGACTCTGATGGTACGGTGGGTCTGGTTGTGGTAGAGGAAGAGGTAGCTCACGGTGGCTGGTTGGAGGGTCACGGCTGGTGGTTTGGTGGCTTGGGGCTTAGCTCTGTTTCTGGTTTGGTGGGTTGTGGTGACGAGGAAGGTGGGGGGCTTGGGTACAGGGTGTTTGCAAGAATAATTTCTTTGGTCATTGGACTGGAATGAAGAATGGGAAATGCATAGAAAATCCAAGATAAGTTCAGATCAAGGAGGAATACCTTTTTACCTTTAACTTGAGAAAACTTTCCTTCTTTTTCACTCTTGCCTCACCTTCTCTGTATTCTAACTCTTTATGTTCTCAAAAAATTTTCCCCCAATCTCCTCTATATTCATCCGAAGCCAAAGCCCTCTGGTTCTCACATTCTTTCTTATATAGCCAAACTCCTTAAGAATCCAAACAAAACAAAACGGGGGACAAGGACTGTGTGGTTTCTGCGATGGAGCAACTGAATTGCAGCTGCAGTGGTGATGGTGGGGAACACACAGCATTGTCTCTGCTGTGGCCATGAGTGTACGTGAGTGAGTGGCTGCAAGAGTGATTGGGCTGTGCGGTTGCTTGGTGAGAAAAGGAAAAAGGAGGAAAAGAACAAGCAAAGGCAAAATGAATTCACTCTCAAAATGGAAGAAAACAAAAGGGAGAAGGCAGAGCTGCAACGGGCAGCAACCTTCTCTCATTATTTTTTATTTTGTTGCAATACTAATTGTGCCAAACGAAAAGGGCCAGAATGAAAAAAAATGGGCCAAAATAAAATAAAATAAAACAAAATAAAAATAAAAATAAAATAAAATAAAATCTGGTTTAGACAAGAAAAGAAATTGGTTAAGCAAACTATTTTGAGTCGAGCAAAAAGGACTAAACAGACAAGAACACTTATTGACATAATTAATTTTTTTTCCTTTTTTTTACCTTGAAATGTTTTAATAATCCGGACAAAATTGAGTGTTTACAGTTGTCCCTCTTTACTTGTTTCTTACTAGATATTAGGAATAACTATAGTTTTTCCTATTATCGTCGTAAGAAACGAGTAAAGACGTGAACTTAAATTTTGTCCGGCAACGCATAAGATTATGTGAATGGGCAAAGCAAAGATGCTGATTGAAAACTAGTGAGCTCAAATGCGGATTTAGGAGCTATCGCAGCGTCGCTAATCCTACCAGGGTGAAGCTCAGCGTAAAGCCAGAGACGTCATCGTATTGTCAATAAGCTGTCGCAGCTCAATTGACGTTTATTGATCAAAAGAAATTTTTTTTTAAAAAAATAATGCTGGGTGACCTCGTCACCTGAACTTGTAAAAGGCAATGAGCTGAGCCCGGAATTTAAAAGACAGTGGGCTTGGCCCAGAATTTAAAATGCAGTGGGCCTCTATGTCCCAAAATGAAATGCAATGGGCATCTGTGTCCCAAAATTTAAAATGCAGTGGGCTTCTGTGTCTCTAAAATTAAAATGCAATGGGCTTCTGTGTCCCGAAATTTAAAATGTAATGGGCCTCTATGTCCCGAAAATGAGATGCAATGGGCTTCTGTGTCCCGAAATTTAAATGACAGTGGGCTTCTGTGTCTCGAAATTTAAATGACAGTGGGCTTCTGTGTCCCGAAATTTAAAATGTAGTGGGCTTATGTGTCCCGAAAATTAAAATGTAATGGGCCTCTGTGTCCCGAAATTTAAAATGCAATGGGCCTCTGTGTCCCGAAATGAAATGCAATGGGCTTCTATGTCCCGAAATTTAAAATGCAGTGGGCCTCTGTGTCCCGAAAATGAAATGCAATGGGTCTCTGTGTCCCGAAATTTAAAATACAATGGGTCTCTGTGTCCCGAAATGAAATGCAATGGGCTTCTGTGTCCCGAAAATGAAATGCAGTGGGCTTTTGTGTCCCGAAATTTAAAATGCAATGGGCCTCTGTGTCCCAAAAACGAAATGCAATGGGCTTCTGTGTCCCGAAAATTAAAATGCAATGGGCTTCTATGTCCCAAAATTAAAATGCAGTGGGCTTCTGTGTCCCAAAATTTAAATGACAATGGGCTTCTGTGTCCCGAAAAAGAAATGCAATGGGCTTCTGTGTCCCGAGATGAAATGCAATGGACTTCTGTGTCCCGAAAAGCAATGGGCCTCTGTGTCCCGAAAATGAAATGCAATAGGCTTCTGTGTCCCGAAAATTAAAATGCAATGGGCTTCTGTGTCCCAAAAATTAAAATACAGTGGGCTTCTGTGTCCCGAAATTTAAATGACAATGGGCTTCTGTGTCCCGAAAATGAAATGCAGTGGGTTTCTGTGTCCCGAAATTTAAAAAGACAATGGGCTTGACCCAAAAGATTTTTTTTTTCTTCTTTTTTTTCTTCTCCTTCTCCTTTTTTCTTCTTCTTTTTCTTCTTTTTTTTTTAGGAAAGATCATCAGGTCATTGGACCTAATTGTCATCAAGTCAAGGACTTAAGATTTTTATTTATTTATTTATTTTTTATTTTATTATTTTTTTTTAAAAGAGAGATTATTAGGCCATGGACCTAAAAAAGTTTTTGTGAAAACTGCCAAGCCAACGACTTGGAAATTTTTTTTTTGACACTTCATCAAGTCATGGACCTAGATTTTTTATTTTATTTATTTAAAAAAAACCTTTGTCTGTTCTTTTATAGTGAAGCTTAGCGTGAAAGCCAAAGACGTCACTTTCAAAGCTGTTGTAACTTATTATCTCATGAAAAGATGTTGTACTGTTCATTTCTGCAACTCAAAATCTAAAGGTCCTGTCAATAGATTGAAAACATCATATCAAAAACCTTTTATTTGTATAGTCGATGCCAATTGATTCCTCGAAAAACCTTGATCCTCCGAACCCGGGAGCAGGCTTTTGCAAACTAGGGCTTATCAGCTTGTCTCAAATTCCTTAGAATCTTCAAACATTGAGTACCTTCCCTTTCAAGTTTTCCTATTAGGAACACAGTCCCTCTCTTCTTCCTAGCTCTCTTCAAAATCTTCACTTCTATTTCTTCCTTTCTTTCTTTTTCGGATACCTCTTGATTTTGGGTTATCCCCTGGGATAACATCTCCCCTTCAATTAACACTTACGAGTTCTTTTTAGTCTGAATTGCTCATCAGGGAGCTACCATTAGATGGTCAAATCATGGTGTTGTACTCATGTTCACCTTACTTGAAGCATTACGTAACAGACAGACATGAATTCAAAAGGTACAACAAAAAAAGAAGAATTTCTAGATTGACCTTGGGAGTTTGACTACAGAAAGGGTATTTACAAAGGAAGAGTATATGGAAAAAGACACAAAAATGGTATGGGATTTAAAAAAAGGTGTTGCCCCAGTATAGATTGATTCGACCTTTATGAAAGTCAACCTATTGGGCATTATGGTCGATGATTTATATCAAGCCAAATTGAATCAAAGAGAAATTTGCCCCAGTGTAAGTCAAATCAAACCGAATTGAAAAATTGCCCCAGTCTAGGTCAAATTGAACCGAAGAGAAATTTGCCCCAGTTTAGGACTGAATTGAATACGACAGACACCCCAATGACCATAAGATTTACTTTAGTGTAGGTCAAATTGAACCAAGGAAAAATTTTGCCCCAGTTTGGAATCTAATTGAACAGAGCGAAAACTTGTCCTATTGTAAGACCAAGATGAACCAAAAAAAAGTCCCAGAGTAGTCTACACCGAGTTAGAGAAAAATGCTCTAGTGTAGAGCCAACTCGAATAGGGTAGAAGCTTGCCCCTGAATAAGTCCCATTTTTTCTTTTTATTCTTTTTTTTTATAAAAAAGAAGCAATGAATTAGATACTTGAATGAATATAACATTTTGTCTTAAAATTAAAACTTATGAAAACAAAAAGCAATCATTCATTGATCAGAATGGACTTTTTAAGGGTTGTAACGTGGCCAAGGTTAGTAGTTGTGAAATGAAAGATATAAGGCTCAAATAAGTGTTTAAGGGTTAAATGGGACCAAGGATCCTTGTTCAAAATTGAACCTTGTCAACACATTTTCTCTTATTGTTCTCAATTCCTTCCCTTTCTTTTCACTTTAATCATTCACATTTGTCATGAATCATTTCATTTCACTTTCTTTCTTCTTTCTTTCCTTTCTCGCTTTTCATTTTTTTTTGTTTTTCATCATTTTTCACTTCCTGCCCCTTTCACCTTTTCTTCCCTTTTTTATTATGCTTAAAAGAAATACCGTGATAATCAACATTTGTTTTGTGTTATCCCCTAGTATAGGGGTGGTCCTTGTCTAGGGTTTATCGAAAAAAAAACTTTTAGGCTCAAAAAAAGATAACGAGAGATAATGAAAAGATGAATTCTTGTGAAGGAAAGAGAAAGATGGTCAATCTTCATTTCAAATCTTGATTACTCATTTTCAAAAGTTTTAATCTATAGACAAAAATATTGTGCACAACAAGTAAATACTCATTTGCTCCATTTTATTTTCCCAATTGATTGATTCTTTTTTTTCTCTTTTTTTTTTTGCCTTAGAGAAGGGCACCTGTAGACATGGGCTTCATGACCACCAAAAGTTTTTTTTTCTGGAATAAGAATCCAATGGGATCTGAACCAAAAGAAATCAAGTAAAGGAAATGAAAGAGTGACAAGAAAGAAATGATAGGAACATGAGTGCCAAGAATGTTAAGATTCATGCAAATCTATTATATTAATACTTCAAGAGAGTTTACATAAGTTCAAGCATCACAAAAGTCTAAGACGGCAATCAAATCAAATTAAACGCCTCAAATCTCAAATTGTTCAAGGGTTCCGAGTTGCTGGAGGGCGCTTGGTATAGACAGGATGAGTTAGGACATGTGAACGCGGCGAGGGAACTTGGTATGAGGTCTGGTAAGCACTGACTTCTGGCTCTTCCTCCATTGTCGATTCCATCATCTTAGGAAAGCTACTTTCTATATCTTCAACAGGTAACTTACCTGATATTTCAAGGTTCTCAATCCTTTCTCCTGCCAAAATTAAGTCAGAAAAATCTTCATAGGCAACCCCTACCACCAACCCAATAAAAGGGGCTCCTAAGGTTCCCATGAAGTACGAGCTCATCTCTGACGAAGTCAATGGTGGTTGAACTTGGGCTGCCAACATTCTCCATCTTTGAGCATATTGCTTGAAAGTCTCATTACTCTTCTTTTGCATTGCTCTTAGCTGCTCTCGGGTAGGTACAGTGTCGATGTTGAATCGATATTGCCCTAAGAATAGATTTGTCAAATCATCCTAGCAAGAAATCCTCGAATGGTCAAGTTGCATATACCATTCCAAAGCTGGCCCAGTCAGGCTTTCATGAAAGAAATTGATTAGAAATTTCTGATCACGTGACCAAATGGCCATTTTGGTGATGTAAGTCTTCAGATGAAACTTTGGATTAGTGCTTCCATCGTACTTTGAGAAATCTGGAATTTCAAAGTCCTTAGGGATATTGACTTCGGCCTCCGGGCACAGTTCATTGATTCCCACTGAATCATACAAGTTAGGGCCTTGAATGGCTTTAATTTGTGCTTGCATCTTTCCAATCAATTCATCTCTTGATTTTTCTCTTTCTGAGTTACTATTCAAGAATATCTTCACTGACTATTCCTGAGCAGCTTTTGCATTATTATTCTCCCCTTCAGGACTTTTGTTCATGGAACCATCTCCTTCATTTGCATTCTTTCCAGCACCGGCAGGGGTTACATTTGTTGTTCTAAGGGTCTTGATTAACTGTCTCAGTAAATTCTCGACCCTTAATTGTCCTTCTGCCATTGCATCAATTCTTTTCCTCATTTCATCCATCTCTTGACCCAAATTTCTCTCTGAATTTGACATCTGTTGCAGTCTAGTTTGCGACGTTGTCTTGTAGGACCGGGTTTGTGCGATCTGCGTTTTCCGAGGACGAGCAACGGTTCAAGTTTTATTTTATTTTATTTTAAAAAAACAGAAAACATTAAATGAGATTTTATTTTTATTTTTATTTTTATTTTTTTAAAAAAACATGGATATATACAAGAATGCATAATGAAAAAAAAATAAAAAAAATACAAAAATGAAATATGTGAGGAGAAGATAAAGAATAACTATGCTCCTTTTGTGTCCTAATGAGATTGCCCTAAATTTGGGGAGTTCTACCATAAGGATCTATAAGCCTTTCTAATTCGTGAGAACTCTCATTGGGTGGTTCTTCCATTCTAAAGGCCTCTAGAGCTAAGTCCCATTTCATAATGTTGACCACAAACAGTGGGTAAACCACCAAGTGCGGGACACTTATGAAGAAGGCACACTCTAGATGAGGTTTTCGCGATAACCAAACAGGATGTACATCCAAAATGGCTACCACTACGCAACCTCTACCTAACTTAGGTTTCACTCAAACCCGGGTATAGGGCCCCACTCGAATATGTGTGAGAAACGTGCAACTGCAGTGTGTGTAAGGAGCATACAAATCTTTATAATCCCAAAACTACTCACATCTTGCAAAGCAAATGCAAAACGAATTCTAAAAGAGCCTCTATCCTAAGGTTTGCATAATAACATAAAATCACGGTTAAAATAATCAATAAACAAATTAAATAAAGAAAGAAAAACAAAATAAAAACAAAAAGGGTAAAACAAACATATAAATGTCACAAAAAAATGCACAATCAATTTACTAAGGCTTGACTCTCAAATGTCCCCAGTGGAGTCGCCAACTGTCGCGACCGGGATCGCGGCAGAATAACGACTTAAAATTACAAAAAATTAAGGGAGTCACCATCAATTTAATTTTTATTGGGGAAAACTGGAAAACCCAAAAATGATGGTCCACGTTCAAAAATTCGAGTTCGGGAGTCTAATTATGCACAGGGAAGGGTGAGGACTTAACCCCACAGCACCCCTGATACATCCATCCTAAGACGATTACCTTAAATCAGTTGTGCAATTTGTATAACTTTTAAGATATTTATTTTACCCATTTATGAAAAGAAAAAATAAATAAAATTATAAAAATTTAATTTTTGGCTTGACAGAATTGTGATTATGCTCCTACGTACCCTCAGGTGCAATGAGGAACTCAAAGTCACGTAGTTCTTAGAAAACGATTGCGGGTTGGTTATTTTTAATTTTGAAAAGATTTATGTTTTGTATACTCATTTGATTTTTTTTTATATTTAAAAAAAGTTCGAATTATCTAGCTGTCACAACTTAAATGATTCTAAAATATGCAAGATTAACAAGCTGTCACAGCTCAGTTAATCCCATTTTATTTTTATTTTTTTTTAACAAGACTCAAACATTTTATTTTTTTTTAGAAAACGAATCATCAAGCTGTCACAACTCAGATGATTTTAAAAGTTACAGATTAACAAGTTTGTCATCAACTAATCCAATTTTATTATTTTTTAATAAGGCTCAAACATTTGATTTTTTTTCAGAAAACGAACCATCAAGCTGTCACAACTCAGATGATTTTAAAAGTTACAGGATTAACAAGCTGTCGCAACTCAGCTAATCCAATTTTATTATTTTTTAATAAGGCTCAAACATTTGATTCTTTTTTCAGAAAACGAACCATCAAGCTGTCACAACTCAGATGATTCTAGAAATTACAAGATTAACAAGTTGTCGCAACTCAGCTAATCCTGTTTTAGAAAAAGAAGACTTTCATTAAAAAAATAATACAATGTCACTATTTAAAATAAATATCAATAAGATGATACACATGTCAATAGTAAATAAAATAAAAAAAGCAAGATATTATATTATATATTTTTTTTAAAAAAAGTAACCCCTTATTTATAAAGGTTCATTTCACTGAATTAACAGAATTTTGTAAATCAAACCCACCTAGTGTTGTTTTTTTTTACTAGATTAACGCATCAAAAAAAGTAAAAGAAGAATAACAGAATGATCAGCCCACCACAAAGATATAGGCCCAAGTACAAATATTAAAGCTATGTCAACAACTAATGACTCTAATAAACACAACAAAGCCCACATGCAAATTAAGACTAAAAAACAAAACATGGCCAGCCCAAAACAAAATAAAACCCAAAGAAAGGAAAAAGAGAGAAGAAAAAAAAATGCTAAATAGAATAGGCCCAAAAATATGAAACAAACCCAAAGCTAACCTCAAAAACAACATAAAAAAAACAATAAACCAAATAAATAAAAGAAAGAGACATGAAGTCTCTGGGACCAAATCAACCGAGAACGAAAAAAAGAGCAGGGGGGTTTCTGACTTGCGTTTGGGGTGTGGACAAGGGGTGTTGGAGGTTTTCGAGTATGGCTCGTGGTAGACGGCGGATCCGAGGGGCGGTTCGCGGTTGGTGGAGGCTGGGTTCGTGGTGGAAGAAGAGGGCTTCGCGGTGGTGGGTATGGTGGCTTCGCGGGAAGTCCACGGCTGTGGAGGCTGGATCCATGGTGGTGGACGGTTGGGTTGGGATTATATGGAGGGTCATGGTGGATCTGTTTTGGTGGCCATGGCTGGAGCGATTTTCTGGTTCCAGAACAGGGTGGTTTCACGGTGGAGGGGTTACGGCTGGGCTGAACTTGGTGGTTTCTGATTTTTCTGGTGAAGGGAAAGGGGTTCCATGGAAGGTCACGGTGGCTTGGGGGCTGGGCTCGTGGTCTCTGTTTGAAGCAGGGGTACACAGCTGGGTAAAGGGATTGAAGGGGAGGCTAGTTTCCGTGGTGATGGGCGGATCTGGTCAACGAAGGGGCGTTTGAGGTGGCTGTCGTGGTGGTGGACGGCGCAGAGGAATGGGGGTGGTGGTTTGAGGTTCTGGGCTCGTGATGGCTCGGTTTGAAGCAGACACGGCTGGTTATGGTGGTTTGGTGGGCTGGCTCGTGATGGACGGTGGTGGCTGCCACAGTAGACGGTGGATTGCTGGTTTTCACGTTTTGGGTGACTTGGTGGAGGCTGAGCTCCATGGTGGCTGCCATGGTGGAGGAATGGGTAGTGGACATAGCTAGGTGAGGGATGATTTCAGAGGTTTGGTCTCATTCGCGGTGGGGGGACTCTGATGGTACGGTGGGTCTGGTTGTGGTAGAGGAAGAGGTAGCTCACGGTGGCTGGTTAGAGGGTCACGGCTGGTGGTTTGGTGGCTTAGGGCTTAGCTCTGTTTTTGGTTTGGTGGGTTATGGTGACGAGGAAGGTGGGAGGCTTGGGTACAGGGTGTTTGCAAGAATAATTTCTTTGGTCATTGGACTGGAATGAAGAATGGGAAATGCATAGAAAATCCAAGATGAGTTCAGATCAAGGAGGAAGACCTTTTTACCTTTAACTTGAGAAAACTCTCCTTCTTTTTCACTCTTGCCTCACCCTCTCTGTATTCTAACTCTTTACGTTCTCAGAAAATTTTCCCCCAATCTCCTCTATATTCATCCGAAGCCAAAGCCCTCTGATTCTCACATTCTTTCTTATATAGCCAAACTCCTTGAGAATCTAAACAAAACAAAACGGGGGATAAGGACTGTGTGGTTTCTGCGATGGAGCAACTGAATTGCAGCTGCAGTGGTGACGGTGGGGAGCACACAGCATTGTCTCTGCTGTGGCCATGAGTGTACGTGAATGAGTGGCTGCAAGAGTGATTGGGTTGTGCGGTTGCTTGGTGAGAAAAGGAAAAAGGAGGAAAAGAACAAGCAAAGGCAAAATGGATTCACTCTCAAAATGGAAGAAAACAAAAGGGAGAAGGCAGAGCTGCAACGGGCAGCAGCCTTCTCTCATTATTTTTTATTTTGTTGCAATACTAATTAGGCCAAACGAAAAGGGCCAGAATGAAAAAAAAATGGGCCAAAATCAAATAAAATAAAACAAAATAAAAATAAAAATAAAATAAAATAAAAACTGGTTTAGACAAGAAAAGAAATTGGTTAAGCAAACTATTTTGAGTCGAGCAAAAAGGACTAAACAGACAAGAACACTTATTGACATAATTAATTTTTTTTCTTTTTTTTTACCTTGAAATGTTTTAATAATCTGGACAAAATTGGGTGTTCACAATGAGACATCTAAAACCCATAAATACCGACAAAACACACACATGCAATTCCTTATTTCTTAGATAATAGATAAATGAAAATTATTTTTGATATTCTAATAAGTTTATATTCATAACTCAAAACTTTAAATGATTTTTATATTACACTCTTGTGCTTATGTTGACCGAAGGAAATCGACCCTCCTGTATGCTTCAAGGCATCAGGCATAGCTGCCCTGTTCCTTCTGGGCAAATTTCTTGATTTCATTGTTGGTGTATGCCCTAGTGGCCAATACATTTTGTTTGTATTTACATACATTATATTATGTTATTTTATATGAGGCATTTCATTTATTGTGTTCTTTTTGGTAGACATAATAAAGTCCTTAGAATAGTGAGTTTGATCATAGGACATCAAGTGGATGACTTGATCGTGAGATCCTATTGGATAAAATACTATTCTTAAATGTCCTAGTCAAGTATTATTGTTAATTAGGACAACAATAATACATTGAGGCTAGTATGTGCGTAGACGATGACCACATCTCACGGGTCATGGATATGAGATATCAAGTCTACACATGGATACATATTAGAGTAATGATGTATTGGACGGATCCGCCATGAAACGCTATGTGGATCGTTACGTGAGTGTCATAAGCGATTCTCATAGTGATAATGGTGTATATGGTACTTTGACCGAAAATCACTACTATTCCTACATGAGGAGTTGTGTGTTTTAATGCCATCAAACGTCATCTCGTAACAAGATGATTATAACGTTGGTTATTAGACATGCCGCAATACATGTGGAGGAATGTGAGTGACCTAGATGGGATTTGTCCCTCCTATATAACAGAGCGATATCTTCGGGCCCCGATTGAGTGAGACTACGAAATGCATGGCCATGCTCAAATGAGTCAATATGAGATATTGATCTTATTTGTTATTACTATGTCTACTCGGGAATCGTAAACCGAAGATTGAACTAAACAAGGGTGACACATTCCATGCCTTGTGTTCAATCTGGATATCTAACAAAGGGACTAAACTACACGGAAACATTGGCCACACGATAGGTTATGTCAAATCACCGACATTCTCATTACTTGGGTAGCGGTGATGTGTTGCTAGATACCGTTCATTTGTTTGTAATATTAAAATGAGATTTTAATATTACTACTAACGTCATGAGACCCTGCAGGTCGCACACTTAGAACGACTAAATTGAGTAATCGAATCCAAGTTGGACTCGGATTCAACTCGTGGGCCTAACTCATGACGGATGGGTTTAGGGTTGCACCACTTTACACTCACTTAAGGCAGCCTTTGTTATAAATATCTCTAAGGGGGCTGCTACTAGGTTACATCACAACCCTAGCCGCACCTACAGAAAGTGAGTGAGAGATAGTGAGGTCTTCTTCTCCTCTCTTCGCAGCTAGCACTACGAAAACAGAGGCGTGACTCCTTTTGCAAGTATGTTCGTGTGGATACCGCAGAAACATCGTCGCTATTACGGTGTTGGTGATTCACCTCGCTTGTGTCTATCACGCTTCAAGAGGTAAAAATTTAAAAAAAAAAACTCGGATTATGGATTTTTCGCATGGATCCTGAGAGGGAATTCTGTTATTCCGCTGCGATACTTTTGATCCGCAAATTCCCAACATCCGCATCCATTTTTCTGTCAGCCAAATGTCCACTAGCCCATCCCATACTTCTGTCCTAAGTCCTCTGGGTCCATGGCCCTTAACATCATCCAAGTTATTTGAATTTGCCTTCTCAAAGGCCTTCTCCCTCGCTCTGTTCAAATAGCCTGAATAACGATCCATGCAAGTCCGTTCCCCAGACGGCACTGCTTAGCCATGTCGCGATCGAAATCGATGCGAACCGATGCTTATCCTACACAAATGTTATGTAAGTATATTTATTTTTTAATGAACATATAATATATAATTCTAAAAACACAATTACTTACCATAAAATTCTTAAATAGTATTTCCTTCATTTCAGGAGGATAATCTCTCCACGTACTAGTCGAAATTCCTTGTCATGACATTGTACATAATGTTTCGAGTCACTCTTGATAGGAAAAACCTTCTCCTGTAAGTACAAAAAGTTAATGTTAGTAATATAAAAGTAAATAAATGTAATAAAAGATGATAATTAATTACTTACGATTCAGGGACAGGTGCCAAATATATAAGTTCCCTGCTATCAATTTTTATATGAGATTCTCCACTTGAAGGCACCACATTCGGGGTGCTAGGTAGTGGGTCAACATGGGGTGGCATAGAAAGGGGTGGGTCAGTAAGGGGTGGGACAGAAGCTGATGTGTCTCTAGTGGTCAATGGGATAGACGCTGGTAGGCCTGCACTGGTCAATGGGCCAGTAGCTGAAGTTGCACCTAACATAATTATAGATAAACAAAAATTAATATTATATATATTACATTTATATAAACCAAGAGTTAACAACAATTAAAAAGATTATCTTACAGGTATACCTGAGGAGTGCTGAGAAGGTTGTAGTGGTGGAGAAATATGATAAGATGGAGAAAGCTGAGGTGGAACATTACGGCCTCTCCCACAACCGCATCCATTGCCTCTACCTCGAGTTTCCATGATGAATATCTGTATAAGGAAACATAATGATACATAACGAGTTAAGAAACTATATGTCAATAAAAATCTCAATATAATAATGATATTTTAGTGTAAATATCATTAACCAAATTTATTGAAAAAGATTCAATTGTAACTACTTGAGTCTGAAGCAAAAGATTCCTCATCTTCATCTAAGAATTCAATAATTTCGTTATCTTCGTTGTCATCAATGAACTCATCATCAACCAGAACGTCCATTGGATTATATATATCATGTATGTTCACTTCTTCTATCTGGGCATTTGCATCAAACAAGGAAATTGCTTCATCATCTTTGACAATATTGTGTGTTCCAAAGGATCCATCATGTTGGTAATAATCAGTAGCAGCTAGCTCATTCACTTCATCACCTTCATCGTTCAATGTCTCAGCCACGAAGAGTTTTGCTCTGACCTTGCAAGCTGCCCACTATTCACCATTAGCTCTATTCCCGCTTTGTGGGTATCTTGTATAGTACACTTGTTGTGCTTGTTCAGCCAAGACGAATGACTCATTTGAGTGAAGTCTTGATTTATGCTTGATGTCAACCAACCCATATCTCTCATCCACATTGACTCCATTAATTGGGTCAGACCAATGACATTGTAAAAGAAATACTCTATTCTGATTTCCTACATATGACAATTCCAATATCTCTTCATCAATGCCATAATAGCCGAAGTCATTCTCACCATATATACTACCTCTAACACACACGCCACTATTCATGGTAGCTTTATTTTGTTCGTACTCCTGAGTATGAAATCTATACCCATTAACTATTAAGCTACAGTAAGAAGTCACAGACTTGATTGGACCATAACTTATCTCTCGTATCATTTGATCCTCAACTTGACCTATATTAACTTGTATCATTACATAAACGGTAGATAGTTGTAACATTTAGCATAATGAACATTGAATTTAACATGATAGATGTGATTATGGATAAAAGGACTCACTAGATGTTTTAGCCACCTACTGAAGTCCTTATCTCGAGCTTCCAATATTTGATCATCAGTGATATTGGGATATGTTTCCCTTAACGAATCCTCGAATTGTCTAATCAATACAATAATTAATATTTAGCATAACATAGTTAAAAATTAACAACTTCATTAGTTAGGGAGTAGACTTACTGGATATAAGGTTCTACTTCTCCACAATTTACAAGCACATATATCTCAGCAATATGAAGTTCCACATCTGTCAAGAATCTATTTCGACCTCTCCCGATAGGACGACATGGATGTTTAAAAATGGAAAACCGTTCATCAATTGTATTTTCCCCATTGTTGTCATTCCGAGGAACTTGAGTGCGCCTGATCTGTAGGTGGGGATCAAAATACATGGAAGAAAAATTGGAAATTTCTTCTAAAATATATACTTCACAGATAGATCCTTCAACTCTTGCCTTATTTCGGACCTTCCTTTTTAAGTACAACATACACCTCTCAAAGGGGTACATCCACCGATAATGAACTGGTCCTCCAACCTTAGCTTCATAGAGGAGATGCACAACTAGATGTTCCATCACGTCAAAGAATGTTGGAGGAAAAATCTTCTCTAACTTGCAAACTGTTTTAATAATTCTAAGCTTTGCATTCTTCATGACTGAAGCATGAATTTCAGTTGCACAAACTTCTCTTAAGAACAAGCTGAGTTCTGTTAATGGTCCCCATATAGGTTTAGGCAAGATATCACGAAATGCCAGAGGAATTAACCTTTGCATAAAAACATGACAATCGTGACTTTTCATTCCATATATCTTCTCGCCATCTACATTGATACAACGTGCAATATTCGATGCATACCCATCAGAAAATTTCAACTATTTTATCTACTCATACACCATCTTCCTTTGATTGGCATCCAAGATATATGTCGCCTTTGGTTTTTTACACTTGTCATTCTCAACTATAAGCTCCAAGGTGGGACATTTACAAATTATCTTCAAATCTTCTCTTGCATTTGCGTTGTCTTTTGTCTTGCCCTTTATGTCTATGACAGTGTTGAAGATATTGTCAAACACGTTCTTCTCGACATGCATAACATCTATATTATGTCTATTAGATTAGTGGACCAATAAGATAATTCCTAGAATATGCTCTTCTTCACCCAGTTATGGTATATACCAAAGCCATCTTGTTTTTGTTTACCTGATTTCAAGACAAAAATGACTTCCTTAAGTTAATTCACTCTATTCAAGATATCTGTCCCACTCAAACGTTGCGGTGGATTAGATTTTTCTATTATTGACCTCTTAAAAGAGTTTCGATCACAGCGAAATGGATGATCAAAAGGTAGACATTGGTGATGGCAATCAAACTAGCAGCATTTCCTACCGCGCTTCAATACAAATGACTTACTGTGATTCATACAAAGTGGACAAGAAAGTCTTCTATGAGTGCTCCAACCAGACAGTATTGCATAGGCTGTAAAGTCACTTATTGTCCACAACAAAGTCGCTTTCATATTGAAATTTTGCTTCTTCCAATCATCATAAGTGTGCACCCCGTCGTCCCACAATTTCTTTAGATCGTCAATTAGGGGTCTAAGATAGACATCTAAACTTTTACCTGGTGACTTTGGTCCAAGAATCACAAGAGTGAGGAATATGTATTCCCTTCTCATGCACATACTTGGGGGTAGATTGTACGGTGTGACAAAAATAGGCTAACATAAATATGGTGTGGCTGAACCGCTGAATGGATTAAAATCGTTTGTACAAAGGCCAAGCCTAACATTTCAAGCCTCTAGCGCAAATGTTGAATGGGTAGTGTCAAATCGTTTCTAAGCCTCAGCATCAGCTGGATGAGTGATCACTGATTCATCTTGACGCACTCCATCCACATGCCAACTCATATATTGTGCAGTGTTTTTGGACATAAACAGACGTTGGAGTCTAGGAATAATGGAAAAATATCGCAACACTAAGTGCGACACATCCTTCTCATTCGATGAACGTCCTGCCTTCAGTTTGAATCGTGGGTGTCCACATACTAAGCAAACCGAGTACAAACTCTTATCACTGTATTCTTTGTAATATAATATGCACTAGTTAGGACACGTATTTATCTTCTCATATCCTAATCCCAACTCACGAATCATTCTCTTAAATTTGTAAAAGTTTTCGAGTAACCTTTCAGGCTCTGGAAGCATGCTCTTAATTATGACAACCATTCTATCATAAAAACTCTCACTCATGTTAAACTCTAACTTCAAGTTCAAAAGTTGAGTTATAGCTGACAATTTTGTGTGCTTATGGCAACCATCCCATAAAGGTTCGTCAGCCTCTCTTAACAAGTTATAAAACTTCGAAGCTGACAGATTTGGATCATCTTCTAAATCTTGAGCTTCTGGATTTAATCTATCTCCCGCGGCATCCATAACCATATCCACGTATGGATTCTTAGGCTCCACTTCATCATCATAGACAATGGATGTTGAGTCATTACCCCCCTATCTGTCTTCACCATGAATGGTCCAATTTACATAACCATCCACAAATCCGTACTTATACAGATGTTCTTCTACCCTAAAAAACTCCCTCCAAACACGATTCTTACATCTAGCACATGGACAAAGGATGCGATTTAATACATCAGTAATTGTCGGGTCTCCTTGAGCAACCTTAATGAAATCATCAACTTCATCCTTGAATTCTTCATTTACATAGCCAGTATGATCATTTCTTCATAACATCCAACTTCGATCGGGTCTTATGATTGCTGAAATTTATCTTAGCACATTAATACAATCCTTTTCAAAATCTTCACCTCTCTTTTAAAATGGTATAACCCTATCTCATTCAAAAAGACACTTTTTCAACACTTAGTTCATAGAATTCACAAAAATCACACATCCTATACTTGAGGAAATTTCGACAGCATTTCTCTTTGGTCTCCAAGTGCACGACTCGAACATGGTGACATCTACCACGATCAAGTATGCACCCAGAGACCAAAAAGAAATGTAACAAAACAAAATTTTATCAAGTATAAAATATGAGATTTGAGGAATAACCATTAACCAAGTAAAGAAAAAGTCTCTTCCCAAACTGTCCCACTTGGACAATTCAAGATTCAATACAATGAGCAGTACCTTTAAAAAGTACACATGCTCATTAATATTGAATCTCAAACAGGAAACTAAGGCTTCACTCAAATGGTGAAAAAAAAAACAAAGCATTAATTTTAACCATGCAACATGTAGATATGTAAGTGACATTTAATCCTAAAGACACAAACACCTTTGCCAGTGCATCTCTTGATCGCACCATAACAGTATACGTGTGTTTTTATAATTAACTTATGAAACAGTGCAATGAATGACGATGAAACTAACCTTGGCTCAAGAAGAAGAATATATAATAAACACATGTCAAAAGTAATTAGACAAACCCTCTAAAATACCAATGTCTTTATGTCATACTCAAGATAGGCAAATAACTCAAGCAATTACAAAAAATAAGAGATTATCCTCCATGAATATATAGCTAAAAACTCACAAAAGATTAATTACTTTTATACCCTGCTAGCACTCTTTCTCTAGTTTCTGATTTTTTTCTGGTGAAGGGGAGAAAAAGTGCAATCTGGCCAACTCTGATTGAGTTGAAACTTGGTCTCCAAGGGTAAAACATCATTTGGAGCAAAGTGATTCCTTTAAGGATCAGGTACTCAGATTTTAGCTAATTTTCATCATCTAGTAAGATTTTTGGGCAGTTTTGTAATTTCTGAAAAAAGGGCCTAATCTTAGATTGAGTTGAAACTTGTTCCCTTGAAGGAAAATGGCATTTTAAGTAAGGCTTCAGAATTGAAGGGCACTCATTTTTAAGCCAAATTCTATCGTTTAAACCACTTTTTTAATTTTTGAAATATTTTCTTTCCATGGTAATTTTCTAAAAATCATAGTTTTCATTCTGTAGTAGTCCCATATTTTTTAAAAATCATTTGATAGGTCAATTAGATTTCTTTTGTTGCATTTTTAGTGTTGGTTAGTCAATTTTGATTTGTTTTGTGTTTTTGAGTTTTCAATGTTGCATGACGAGGTCCAACCCTAGTATATTGCATCATTTTGATCCTAAGATAGATAGGACTTTTCATTCTCTGCATAGGTTTAATAGGACTGATTCTACACTTGATGAGCATATAGGAAGTAGTGTACATTTTATTGTTTCTAGTGATTCTACACATAGTTATCATACAAGTGATTCTGCATCCGAATTTTCTGATTCTGTGCATTCTGTCATTGATCAATCTTTCTCTTCTGATTATACTGAGAACACTGATATTATGGCTGAAAGAACCTTGAAAGAGCTTGCTACCCCTGATGCTACTTTTAGGCCTTTGAATTTCTATCTAGGAATGTAGTTAGAAATTACGTAACTCCCTTGTATTTTGTAGTTGTTGGCAGCTGGCTATTATAAACATTTGCTTCGTATTTTTGTTTTGGTTTTATTATTATTATTTTGAAGGTGCGGGTCATAGGGGGGAAAACAGTTAAGAATAGCCAAGAACAAAAACAAAAAGGACCAAGGCAGCCCATAATGAATTCCATCAATATACCATATGGTATAAACAACTCTGAAACACACAACATTAACATCCGTGATTTCTAGTGTACAATAATATTGTAACAATGATAGAAATCAGAACTATAGAGTAAAACACAGTGATAGAATTACAGGTACACGTGAAACATAAATCGCATAGAGAAAAATCTTAGAATGTAGAAAAATTTGGTTTTTCAGTTTTATTCAAAGCTAGATTCAACTTCTTAGACAAAAATTATTAGATCAAGGACACAAGAATAAATTTTCACTAAAATTTCTGAACAAATGTCATTGTACATTCTTCTTAAGAGTACAATATATTCTTAAAACTTAAGCAGCCAACATACCAGAAGAAGCAGCTTTTTTAGAGTTGATGGAACATTTGCTTCAAGAAAGTCTTTTCCTCAAAGGAGGCAGTGTTCAGAGGAAGAAGGACACAATCAGCTCTCATGCAATTCCTATATACATGGCTGCAACAAAATCAACACAAGTAAACGTAAGATCAACAAGCTCTCCATAAGTAAGTACAGGAGGGATTTTGGACATGAACTCTAGTAGCTATTCACCATGCAAGAAAAAGACTTTTAATATATTTAGTATTAAAAAAAATATCTTGGAATTTAATGCAACCTTTTAGACTGCGGAAGAAGTGAATATGGCCCTGACTAAAAGAAAATAGTACTTAGATGATTCTAACAAAAATGTTAAGAAGGGACAAGTGGGGATTAATGTGACTAAAACAAAGGAAACATTTTTGAACCAGAAAATTTGAGAATTTTTTGAACTCAGAATAAACAAGTTGTTAACTAGGCTTACGTGTTATAGTTCGTATGTTGATGCTTCTCCTTTAGACTATATATATTTGTTAATTTATTCCAATGGTATAGCTAACTAAATTTACATGTTGATCTTATTGATAATGAGAATGCTTTTTCTGAATAGAGAACACGCTTTTTGTCAATGTTTTCAAAATGCTGGTGGTCATTGAACCGATAAATAAAGAAGTTTTAGGGATTGCAGAATGTGATACCACTGAAGGACATCTCAGAGAAACAAAATAAAAAATTTACAAAGTACCAACATTAATATCTAGCAATTAATAGACATACCATTTAAAACAAAGCGTCAAAGCTCCACCTGATCAGGTTGAGAGACATGTTAATGACATTCATGCAATTCCCATTTATTATATATGCAGCCTACAGTAAAAGCAAAATTCAGTTAAGGACAGTGGAAACAAGAGCACAAACAACTATAACAACTACCACCAGTAACAACTAACTTCTTTACATGAGTTAATAAAGGTCCACTTTATCCTGTCTTCACCTTCAGAAGGAAGCAGTGTTTCTTTGATATCCTCTAAAGTGTACCTGCATATCGCCACTAAACCAATAAATTCCAAGGAAAAAAAGAAGAGCTTAATTCTTGTCAAAACTAAATGAGCATAGTTATGCTGTCAAATAACACAAAGCAGTATAAACATAAAAGATTCACATGAGCAATGAAACTAAATGTAAAGGATCAAGATTGCATCAGACAAGCATTGGGAACAAAGAAGGTCATTGGGAGCAAAGAAATTAAAAGCAAGCATTGGGAGCAGAAGTCATTAATAAGATAGATGAGCAAGAAAGAGAAATTCCAAACCAAAGCCATACAGATTAGAGTTTCCATGTGGCAGATTTTATTGGAGCAAAATGTCAAAACAGAATTCTACATGGCAGAGTCAACTTCCACATGTCAAATTCAACCCGGGTCTAGCTTACTCTTGGTACAAATGGATGCTCTAAGAATGGATTTCAATCATATTAGGAGAATTTTTTGGATGCTTTGGTGATCCTAACACTACTCTTAAAGAATACAAGTAGCATAACTCAACTGCAGAATATCAAGAAAATCTTTCTACAAAGGTAACAAGGTTGAGTGAATCTTGGTTAATTAGTTTTTTCACTGCAGGGTTACAAGAACCATTGATATACAAACTCTTGTTGACAAAACCTAACAACTATTTTCAAGTTGTTTCTTTAAATAAATTTCCATGACAAAATAGCAACACATCGTTCCCAAACAATTTCAAATTTCAAGACTTCATTAATCCACAACATGCCCTTGACCACTATCTGCCTTACCAACCCTTGCCAATAACTGCAGTACACTGTTACCTAACAATTTAATCACTCCCCATAACAAAACATGTTTTCTCAGAAACTAAAGCTAGGCAGACAACCAATTTCGAGTAATGTTTGGCAACGGGTACCATTTGTTATGTGATACTAAATGTGCAGCAGCTGACTTCATGAATATACAAGGGTATCCATTTATCATTGACTTCATGAAAACTAAAATTCTTCATTCATGAAAGATCGTTATCATTAAATATTTGTAGATCCCATTGATTTTACAAGTCTAATAATCAAATGAAAGATAAAGGATATTATGGAAAGTAGAATTTTCCCCCAACCACCCCCTATCTCCCCTATAAATACATATCCTTTTTCACCCTCATGAAGCCCCACAATGCTCTCAAACACAGTTGCCAAGCCAAAAGCTTCTTTCCAATATCTGAGGGCTCACCTATTCCCTTTCAAAATATTGAATAAAAAAAGCGAGTGTATAAACTGTTTGAGGATAAACAAGTTAAATAGGACACCAAGAAGTTAAGAAACACTCTGGGACCCATGCAAACTATCAGAGCTTTGCAAATTCCTCTAAGCAGAACCCCAAGGGAAGATAAGCTGATCTGGCTATACAGTAAAATAGGTGAGTTCACTGTCAAATCGAGGTATCAAGTAGCAGTTGAGAAGGGAATGAAAATGGAAGCTAATAGAAGCTCATCATCACATGCCATGCTCACAGAATTCTAAAAAACTTTATGGAACCTGACTATACCTCAAAAAATCAAGATTTTTTTGTGGAAGAGCTGCCACAATGCCATATTGGTGAGAGCAAACCTTTTGAGAAGGCACTTAGCTCAATTGCAAGTATGCTGAATATACTGGAGGGAACCATAAACCGTAGAGCATACCATATTGAGGTGTGACTAGATAGAGCCTATTTGGTATGCCTTTCAACTACCACAAATCCCAAAACAGTAAAGCATCAACAGGTTTGATGAGTTGCTTTGGACTAATTTCCAAGCCTTAAAAGAAAAAGGTTAGTTCTTTATGCAAGGTGCCTCTATGATTGCTGATTATTGTGGGCAATTTAGAAGGGAATGAATCAAGTTTGTGTCGAAGGAAAAAAACCCAACCCTTGGCAAACACTAAATAGGGCATCAACAACCAATTTTCAGTATATCAATGCAAACATTTCTCAGAACCAGATAAATCCAAACACCAGGATCAATAATGCAGTAAAACGTATCTGTTGGACTAGAAAGGAGGCCAACAAGGTTGCACATGAGCTGGTTAGGCTATCATTGTCTTTGCGTTATCCATCACAGTAGAAAGAACTCTTGGTAAGACATATTTATCTTTCTAATCAAATCCACAGATATATGGCAAAAAATAAAAATAAAAAAATTCCCTAGCTAGGATCGATTTACATCATTAGTTTCTATTTCTCATGAAAACCTTCAGTCTTAAACCATTTTTTGGTGAAATGAAGGAGGGATAGAATGTGAGCATCTGGACCAAGAAATGGAAGGTGAAGTAACCCCATCCACCCAAATATGCGAATTGATGTACAGATTACAGAGACAACAAGAAGAAAAGAGAGAGCAGAGCATACCTGATTGCAAGCCGGGTTTCACGACGGTTGGGCAGAGGCTGCGGCTTTGGGTCATGGTTGCGCATGGTGCGTTGCAGATCTGGACCTGCGACAGAGAGAACATGGGTTTTGGTCAAGAAGGAGGGAGCGAGAGCGCAAGTGAGGGGGGGTTCTGATGCAGTGAGAGTGAGAGGGAGAGGGAGAGGGTGAGAGACTAAGAGGGAGAGCACGAGAGAGAGTGAGAGGGAATATGAAAGTGAGGGTGAGTGTGAGTGAGAGGGAATATGAAAGTGAGATGCAGATGGAATATGTTAAAATATTTTAATTAATTTATGTATCAGGTTTTGCGAGGGCTTTGCAATGGAAATATCCCTCGCTAAAATTTTATCAGTTTAACGAGGGGAACTTTTCCTCGCAATTCTCTCACAAAAATTAGCGAGGAAAATTATCCATCGCAATTCCCTCGCTAATTTTTACGAAGGAAATTATCCCTCGCAATTCCCTCGCTAATTTTTGTGAGGAACATTTCCCTCGCTAATTCCCTAGCTATTAGCTCGCTATTTTTCCCTCAAACTTATTTTTGAAATTTAGCGAGGACTCAAATTTCCCTCACTAATCCCTCGCAATTAGCGAGGGATTAGCGATGGAAATTTTTCCTCGCAAAATTCCGTCGCTAAATCGTGAATTTCTTGTAGTGTTGGTTCCATAAGTTGCTGGTCATTAAATCTGACCCTTAATGTATTTTAAAAATAAATCAATGGCTGTGATATAAGGTGGACTATGCACCCTAATTTATGGGGTGCATAATAGAATTAGCCATGAAAATAAGATAACTGATCATGGGTTTGTGTGTAAGGGTAGAAAACATATTTTATTTTCTCTCCACTCATTTTATTTTTCCCTACCTGATTGGTTAGTTATATTTTCAACAGTAATCATAATATTACTCTTTAAACGTTATTTTGTTTTATAATATTTAACTATTTTTAATATTTTTATGAGCAATTTTTTTAAGTCTAACTCAAATAGTTGAATTGAGACACATTAGAATTTCGTTTATAATCTTCTCCATAAAAATATATCTTTCTATGTTTTTTATTTTTTTTCCCTAAAAGCAAAATACCTGTTTTTTAGGTTTGTTTGATGACCAGGTGATAACTCCATGAAATGGAGTTATTATAATATTAAAACTAATATAATTGTGAGCATAAGTCTCAATCTTCCTTAGTTTTTATATAAAAAAGTGCATATGATTTTATTTATCTTTAATCATTCATGCCAAAGTTTAATATTGTATCATTTAGCGATTTTTCATGAAGATAAAGAATATAATTATTGAGATTTGATTTAAAACTTAGTAGGGCATGGTGATTTGCAGGTTAAGAAGACAAAAAGAAGCTTTGAAGGAGTTAAGAAACTTGGACAACAGGATAAGCATCAAAGGAATCAAGAAGTATTGAAGAATTGAAGGATTTTTGAATAAAAGCCTCCTACTCCAAACTTAGATTTACTAAGTCCAAGCTTAGTGAGCATGTTGTTCTAGTAAAGACCCAAGCCTAGAATTGGTGCTACCAAGTCCAGGCATGGTGGTCATAAGTTTTAAGAAACTGAGAAACTAGCAACTCCAAGTCCACGCATGGAACCCTCAAGTCCAGGCTTGACTCCTGATGTCTAACTTTGCGAAAATCTGCATGCTCTAAGTCTAAGCGTGGAACACCCAAGCCCAGGCTTGGAAATCTGAAACCAGAAACGTGCTGAAACATGTTATTCCCTTAAAACTCATTATAAATAGGATTGTGTGACATTTTTATGTACTTTTTAAGCCTATTTTTCAAAGATCCCCTTCGTACTTCATCTCTTCCTCTTCCTTTCCTCCCTTCTCTCTCATCTTTCCACCATTTTTGAAGAGCAAAGAGCTTGGATTTAAGACCAAGGAGTGAAGATTTCTCATCTCTTCTCCATGAGCATCTTGGTTCCCTCTTTCCTTTTCTCTTTATTTTTATTTTTCTCTACGGGTAAATAAATCTCTCATAGCTAGGAGGGAGATTTAGCTTGATCTAATCTTGATGTACATGATTCTTGATTTATGGATGTTTGTTTCTATTCAATTTAGTGTTAATTTTTGTGCTTAATGCTTCTATGACTTGATCAACTATAAATTGTTTTGTTGAGTGTTTTGAAAATTGGAAAATTTCTCTATATTTTTTTTATCTTGAAATTAACTCCAGAATTTGTCAATATCTATGGGTGGATATTGATGATTATGTGACTAATTTGAAAATCTCATACTTAAACCTTCCAATTGCATGAAATTGATCAAAGGATCGATAATTTGGGCAATTGGAAGAGGGCTAATTCACCAAAGAATTATGTTTTGGCTAATTTAATGTATTCTAGCCATCAATTAAAAGAAATAAGTATAATTAATTAGAATTAGTTGAAATTAAAGAAAGATTAAGAGATAATTCACCCCTAATACATTCATCCATTGATTTTATTCCATCATTTTCTTGTTGAAAACACCCAAAAATACTTTGATAGTTCTAATTAGTAGTTTTCATTGCTTTTATATTTAAGTACACACTCTCATTCAAATCATTACTTTAAATAGTATATTATTTAATGAACTTGGTACTTAATATTAAACTATGAAAACGACACTCTTTTACTGTTATATTACTTGTACAACTTAATATACTTGCCAAATTCCCATCACATGGCTATTTGTATTAAGTTGGCGTAATATATCAGCAAGACTAGATTCCGGCCAGCAACAGTGCAACCACCAGAAGTTAATGGTTGTTAGAATTTTTTATAATATAATAATCAAATGAAGCTGCTGCATTCATTTTTTTTTTTAATGTGATGATTCAAATTAATTTAATAAGAGTTTGTCAAAACTTTAATTCAATAAGAGTACTGAGAGATGGTTAACTTAATTAATAGGTTTTAATTTTCTTTCATTCTAAGTATAAAAATATATTTTATATTATCATTTAATTATGCAGTCACATTTTATAAAAATGTTTGATTTTTTAAATAATTTTAACTCTAATTAATTTTTTTAATAATATTATAATACATACATAATTGATAATAGTATAAGTTTTTTTTTATACTGACAATAAACTAAAAGTAAATTCTAATTAATAATACTATTTGATTAAAATTTCCTATTTGGGTTGGGATAAGTAAAGGACTATATATATGAGGCGGGATCAACTTACTGTACAGGTAATTAATTTTCAATACTTTCATTTGATTAAAATTTCCTCATTTGAAAGTGGTCTGGGATAAAATTAGTAAAGGATCTCCTCCTATATATATATATATATATATATATATATAATGAGTTTAAGACTTTTATATATTATATATCATCTAATATTGAGTGTTCACATCATAGTGTTTGACGATAATGAATTAAAACTAATTCCCTAAATAAGGCTATCAGTTTGTCGTAGAGAAAGGCGCTTAAAATTGGGTGGTTAAGATTCGAGGAGGAAGTGTCAAGCGGAAAGAAACACCGTGCCTTCCTCTCTTGACTAATTTTCAAATCTTTCAAGCATGTACTTTGACTCGCTACTTTTCCATTCTTTCTTTACCACCATGTCTTAAAAGATGAATTTTTAAATAAATTCAAGAGTAAACCTCTTATTTAATCATTACAAGATTTTTAAAATGTTAATTTAATTCTCTATAAATTTGTGATATTAAATTGGTTATAATTTTTTTCATCACATAACATCAAGTTGGTTTTAGTATATGGTAAATTTTAACTGCTTTAATACCTAAAAATATCATTCCCCCACTAAATTAATGTAATAATCTTTCGAACACAAAATTAATAATTTATTTTTTAAAAAAATCAAAATATTTAATTTAAATTGATTTTATTTTATAAATTCAATTGTCTAAAATTATTTTATGCGTTGTTCTAAATAAAAAAAATATTAAATTTAACTATTCAAAATGGAATATATCCATAAAATTATTTTTGGACTTGGTGTCCCATGTACATGAGATTAATCCTTCTGACATATTGTTTTAATTAAAAGACTTCACAACAACTTGCTTATTACTATATCCAATCCTCGTTGATGGAACATATCTACAAAGTTGAATCCAAAAAATAAATAAATTGATTTTAATACAAAAAAAATGTGCATGTCATCCTTTCTACTTTTCTTTCAGGTGATGCATTTTCACTATTTGAATAGAGGTTCAATGTCTGCTACAGTGCTACTACTTTTCAAGGTTTCACTTGCCAAGAAGACAATTCTCTCAATCAGCTCTCTCAAAACCCTTTTTCTCTTTGATCTGTTCTTTCCGTTCACACAGAATTAACAATTTTATGACCTACAGATCGAGAAATGTCTCCCTCTCCAGCAGACAGCCGCCACTAGCTTAATTAATTCTTCCATCATATATTTCTTTCTGCCTTCATACGGTTTCTTTCTTCTTTGTCAAAGAAGCCAAGCCACTCCTCTGATCTCCCGTACACCAACACATATATATAGGAGTAGCTTACCTTACATAAGCATATATATAAGCAATCTTTTAAAATGACAAATACCAGGAGAAGAAGAAGAATATTAGAGATCCAGAACAAACACACACTCTGATCTCATCATAATGCAAAAGCCTTAGCATCAATTTTCCATGCGCCCCATGGATAGCGTCTTCTCCCTCCCTGAAGCCACCAGAGCTGATTTTCTCCGCTCTCTAGTGCAGTCTTTTGGCTGCGCTTACATTTGTCTGTGGCCATATGATTCCCATTTTTCCAAGTATATATAATTATGCATACATCATCTACATCATTACATATATATTATGGTGTTTGTGAATGTCAAATATATGTGCCTTGCACTTACACATCGATCTGGTTTTGTTTTCCTGTACAGTCGTTTGTTCTTCTTGGATGGATTCTACAACGTAACAAACAACCAACTAGCTGAAGAGCTTTTTAACCAATATCGGCTTTTAACATTCGATGTCAATGATGAGTAAGGCTATAACTTTCCTGTTCCCTAATTTTAATGTAAATTAACATGCTTCTTTTGCATTTACGTTCAGTACTGCTACATGTAAATGTTTTCTTCTTCTTCTTTTTTAATTTCTTTCTAATACTTGTTTTGCTTTTCCTTTTATTTCAGCGGTGTTCCTGGACTTGCTTTCAGGAACCACTTTCCCTACCTAGAGCTGCAACAATTGGATCTTCTAAGACTGGCATCGACAGAAATACAAATACAATTCTTTCAGGTAATTAATTACTTTGCGAATGAAAGCGATAGAATTTACTATAAAGTAATGCTATATATTTTCATGAAGGATATGTTGGCTAAAGCAACTTATTTTATACTTTTACAGGAAGCAAGGATTAAGGTAGGTTTATTGCTGACAAACTGAAATTAAAGCCTTTATAGTTGTTTGATTTCCTGAACTTATAATGATCCATAAAACTCAATATTTTCGGTCGATTGCTTGCACCATATTCGCAGACTGCTGTTTTCATGGGGTGCAACAATGGGGAAATTGAGTTTGGGTTCTCGAATATGTCTCAAGTAAGAAAAGTATACAATCAGATTGATTATGTAATTCCATTTCATTAATCAAAAGATGAGTCAATATTCATTGCAAAAAAAAAAAAAATTGAACCATTAATATTGTTGAATTTGACATCCCATAAACTTGTGTTGTGTAGGTTGACATTCAAGCAGCACTTGGGAATTTATTTCCACAAGATTTTTCTAGACAGTCCCAACCATTTGATCAGAAGCCACCTTCATCATCTTCATCTTCTTTGAGATCATTATCCACAGGTAGCTCTGAATGTTCATCCCTATTATTCAGTATTCCGGGCACTTCCCAGTCCCACTTTCCTGAAACCCTTGGAGTGGTTCCTATAATACAACCTGTGCCAACCACAGGAACTAATAACTCACACCAACAAGCCATCCAAGCAATATTAGCTCAAGTCATTCCAAGTCATTTCCCCTCACCAGAGGGTGAACATGATGCAATAATAAGTGCAATCCTTCATGTTATATCATCTTCACCTTCTTCCTCAACTTCTCATCAGCATCATCAACCCCAGCAAAATTTGCCTTATACTTGTTCTGTGGTACATCCAGAAGCTACTGCTTTCAAGAGGTATAGAGCAGATATAGGCCCAAATATAACACCACAAATGGGATCAAATCTACGCAGGCAAAGCATGCTGAAGAGATCGTTTGCATTCTCTAGAAGCTTAAATTTAATGAGAATGAGAGAACGCATTCAAGCAGTAGCCCGTACCACTAGTACTCACCTGCATCATATGATGTCAGAGCGAAGAAGGCGTGAGAAACTCAATGAGAATTTTCAGGCACTTAGGTCACTACTTCCTCCAGGAACTAAGGTATATTATATATCAAACTTCATATTCAATATTAATGTAGAGGGAAGATCGGTTTACACCAGTGTAAGTATTTTTTGACTTACACTCATTTTTAACCATGAGATCTATTTTATCTAATGATATTTCATTAAAAATAACCATTGATGAAAGTGAATCTAACATATTAAAAATGAGTATAAGTCAAAAAAAATTCTACAAAGTATTAATGTATTCTCTTCTAATATATATATATATATATATATATATATAAGCAATGCATATATAAAGCTTTTTAATATGTTAGTTATTCCAAATCAATGACTAAGAGATTTGAACTATTGGGCGGTTTAGAAAGACAAAGCGTCGATACTTACAACTGCAAAGGAGACATTGAGCTCTTTGATGGCTGAAATTGAAAAGCTTAACATAAGAAATCAGCAGTTGAGGATACTTTTGTCAGCCAAAGAAGCTAGTACTGAAGATGAAGAAACCAGAGCTAGTAGCTCCTCAAATGAAAGATTGAATGTTCGGGTTTCACATGTACCAGAATCGAGCTCATCACAAGAGAGAATGGTGGACTTGCAAGTGACTGTGAGAGGAGAAAGTTCTCAAGTTGATATATTAATTCGCCTATTGGAATTCTTAAAACGGGTTCAGAACGTGATCACCTTGGTTTCCATGGGCTCAAACACCCATATTACACAAGGGACACCCATTAATCGATTGACCTTCAGACTAAGGATTATTGAGGTATGTACCCCAAAGAACAGTTCATGAAATAGTACGTAACAACATGCTGGAAACATTTGTCTTTTGCGTAGGGCTATACAAGCATCGATTAATTATAAGCACTACTTGCTAGAGAAATATTTACCAATTGTGCATGCTCTAAAGGCATTGTTTGATTCTGAGTACTACTTGTTAGAGAGATGATATATATGTTTACCTTTAGAATAGGATGCTATATATATGTGCATTGGTTGAACCAAAAAGCAATTCACCTTATGATTAACTTAGTTTCTAATTCCTATAATAATGGTTCAAGCTAAATACATAAGATGCGGCAGAGAATGAAAACATAGTAGGGAAAGTTGTTATAATCTCATTCGTTAGTTAAGCCAGCAGAAACCAAATAAAAAATATTGATTGGTATATATAGAGGTTTTAGGTTAGCCACACCAAGGCACTTAATCCTATAATATGTCTAGCTAGTCTGCACTATCACAATAGAATTCATACTCAGATCTCACAATTAGATTTAGAAAAAGTATCAGCTACTATATTATGGTATACTAGAATTCTCCTTTACTAGAGTGATGATAAAATCAATTATTCATATAGTATAATATTCTACACTTGAAAGGAAGGAGCTCAGAAAGTGCAGTTGTAATTGGGAAGGTGGTATGGTTTGGTGTGCTGAGATTTGTCACTTTCCGCCATATATTCAATCAACTATTTAAAAAGAAGATTCTATTTTGGCAGCCATCAAACAAGAAACAACAAAATATACGCAGATCATTTCTAACTTTTTTTACTCTAAACACATTGAATTATGATATTTTGCAAGTGAACAAGTTTACTTACACTTTGCTTATTTAGAAAAATAAAGATAGAAATAATGTATTAAAATGTGTTTTTTTTATTATTTAAAAATAAAGTAATGTGATAATAATATATTTTTTTATGTGTAAATATTATTTTTTTAACACATTCGTAAAATAATAAGTACGGATATATCATTTATTAAAAAAAGTTATATAATTTTAAATTTTATTGTTTTGATTAATGAACATCACTTTTCTTTTCAGTTTACCTATGTGTGAAAGACAAAAAGAGACACACTTAATTACTCAAAGACTAATACCAAATAGATAGAAAGAAATAAAAAAAAGGGTAAACTTTTTGTGAAAAATAATCATCCTCGTAATAAAAAGAATAAGAATATTTTACATTGACATTGTTAACATAAAAAGTTTTACATAGATATTAACTAATATTTTAATATTTGTACTTTTATTTTAATTATTAAAAATACATAATTAATAATAAATACTAATTTATTAAAATATCAATTAATGTTAATATAAACTAATTAAACTCAAAGAATAATCATTTCTTTATCTTTGCAGGGAAGTGAATGGGACGAGTCTGCCTTGCAGGAAGCAGTGAGAAGAGTGGTTGTTGACCTGGAACATTGACAAGTGGGCCAATAACTATAACCCATGTCAGTAATCATTTTTAATTTATGTTGCCCCAGTATAACTTTTTATCATATTTTTTAAAGATTGTAATTAAATGAAAAAAAAATATTAAAAAAAAGTGATGTGATTAATGATATAAAAAATAATGTAAAAAATAATGTGAAAAAAAATTAATATAAAAAAATCATGGTTGCACTTGATATCATATTGCTTTCATAATTAATCTTGATGATAATTTTTTTACTTTAATCTTAATGCCCTTTGATTAACACTTGATTATTCAATTTTTGCAATTATCAATGTGCTTAGAGTTTAATTTTAGTTTAGCTAGTGACAGACTGTATTTTGTATTACTTCCTAGCATAGCTAATTCTATACATTTCTTCTATAAATGAATTTTTTGTGTTGCCTATATTGACTGCACTTTTACAAGAGTGAACAAGGGAGCAACCCTCTTACAAAGAAAACAGGTTGATATATCCGTTTCATTTCAAAACATTGTAAAAATGATGAAGGTGTTTTTTGATATCTTTAATTTCTTTAATTTCTTTTCGTAAAAGTTTGCTGCCCTTTAGTAATTGTTAGAGACTAATATTTAACTACATATCTCACTTATTTATTGACAAGCCGCAAGTGGGTTTGATGATTTACTTCATCCATAATTCTATATTTTTAGTACTTCAATTCCATTTGGTGATTTACTTTATCTATATTTATTCTTAGTAATTCAATTCTGTGGGTGAGCAAGAGTAAGATCCATATCCTATCTTCTACGAGATATTTTTAAGCATTTTTAAAATAAGAAATTTCTTGTTTGATATCATTTAATATTTATTACATTAATTATAATATTAAAAATATTATTAAAATATGAGATAATAATAATCTATATAATTGCATATGAAACTTTTTTTACTTTAGAATTATGAAGAACAAATACGAACACATGATATAGACTTATACAAGACATATATTAAATTTAAAAAATTATAAGATATAGGGACAAATATATATATATATATATATATATATATATATATATATATATATAATATTGAAGAACTTAATTTATATATATATAATTGTAAAATTTAAAAAAATATATAATTTATTAATATTATTTTTATAAATTTAAAAATTTATGATATTTTAATAAATATTATATGTATTAATATTTATTACATAATAAATCTGAATTAATTTCGATACGTACAACTCATGAAATAATGAACACCCTTATCAATGATGCTCAATTATGATCAAGATCCTCTGACAATGTCATGTTCAACCAACATTTAATTATTATAAAAAGCCCATCTATGGTCAATGATATCTCACTTCTCACCAAAAACTCGTTGTTTCACTAACAGCCCACTCATCATTCTGTAACTCTCACACAAGCGGGAGGAGACTCGGTACCTGTGGGTTCCCTTCATCCATACCAGAATCAAACCTATCTTACAGCAACCACCCACTTGGCACTTGCATCACCCGAAAAAATGCATCTGCCACAAACTAACGTACCAAAGGCATCATAGCCTCAAATCAGAGAAAACACAAACCCCTAGCCTCCATCTATGCCATTAAAATCATACTCATAAAGACCCACCGACACACCTGCTTCAACGCTCTATATTCAGAAACAGAGTCACCACCGAGCTCCTCCATTCTCAGCTAGTAGTATTTCAGCCACAGATCCGAACCACTCATGTCCTCCACCACCCCCCCATCAGCATACAATAGCGTAGGAGCTGCACACCACCGTGAGTGTCACCTAAGTCCAATCGAACCACCGGAAATCGCTTTCCAATGCGAATCTGAAGCCTGCAAAATTCTACAATTTCCATATCTTACCATCCTAGGATAACAAACCAATGGCATTTTCTATGGCTGAAAATGCATTTTCTTTTATGGCTCATGGCTGTGTGATTTTTTTTTTCAAAACCTCTGACGCAAATGCTAAAAGAAAAGGGAAGAGGGTGAAAGGGAAATGGAAATGGAAAATGATAAGTGAAATGGGAACATCATCTTGTAAAGTGATGATTCTTTTAAAGTGGATAAGTAAATCATATCAATTATTGATGGTTAATGTAAGTTTATCTATTAATGATTAATGTGGATTTATTTGTTTATTTTACAAGAATTTTTATTTTAAAAGATCTTCGTCTCTGAAATGGTGAGTTTTGGTTGAGAAATGAGTTGTCATAATTTAGGCCATAGATGGATTTTCTTATAATAATGAAAGGTTGACATCTCTTGAACATGACGTTGTCATCTTCTCTCCTAAAAGAAGAAGATTTGTTCTATTAAATTTGTTTGTTTATTTAAATAAATAAATTAAAGTTTAAATTTAAACTTAATTATATAAATAAATGAATCAAATTTAAGTTTTATAGGTTTAATATTAAAAATTTGTGATTAATTCGTATATATTCATTATGTATAAATAATAAAAATTTAACCACAAAATTATTATAAATTTATATCTGAAAAAGTATATAAAATAATAATTTATTTGTGTTTATTACTAACTAAAAACTTTTATAGGAAGATATTTGTTTTTATTTATATTTTTAGTCTTTTACTTCATTTTCTATCATAAAGATGTTTACTAAATTAAATAATAAACATAAATATTTCAAGGAGATATTTGATAAAAAATAAATAAAGTTATAAACAAATCAAACTCAAGTTTTATATTTTTTTAAATAAGCTAAATTTAAGCTTTAAATTTAACTTTTTAAATAAATAAGTCAAATTTGAATAGTTTCTTTCTTTCACAAGCTAAGTCTAAATTTTAAGTGTTCAACTTGACTCCATTCATTTACACCCTTATAAGTATACGAAGGATTAAATTTTATAGTACGAGATTACTTAATTGAGAAACAATCTTATAGATATTTAGATTCTTTATAATTAAGAATTTAGGTAATTATGAAGAGCGATTTTATCTCTTTTTACCTACTTAATATAAGGTAATTGTTTTTTTGGTGTAAATTTCCGTATCCAGAGTCGTATTGAGCCTCAACTAATATGAAATCGAGCCGGGTCAAGCTACAAAGATGTAAAGCTCTTTTAGTATTAATTTTTTTCATTCATAAAACTCGAACTCAAGATCTTTCTTAAAAAAAATAAATGATAAATTACTTAAACCAACCAAATGTTGAAAATATATATAAGGTAATTATGAGAAGAGATTTTATCCTTTTTACCTATTTAATTTATGATTCTATTTCGACTCTTTAACTCTTTTTAGAAGATAAATTGTTTAATTTTTTTTTCTTGGCCTAAGATGAGCTTGTTTAATCGTTGGACCTCATAGTGGGTTTCAGACCTATATGCGTGGGCGCTATAATTTGGCCAGTGTTTTCACCTTTCGCATCCTACATCTAGTCCAGAATAATGATTACGTGTCACCTTAACAACGTTGTCTTTTAATTTCAGAGATAAATTAGGATACTAACCCAACCTATACATTTGAGTGACACACATGGACAAGTGTTATTTTAATTTGATTTATATAGTTTTAAAAAAATAAAAATAATATGCATTGTGTATAAGAGTTTTATATTGACATGATATTTATTAATATTTTGATACTTTTATTTTTTTAATTACTAAATAAAAGAAATAAAAATAAATATTAATTTATTAAAATATCTGTGAATGTCAGTATAAAACTCCATTACAATGATATTACATACCAGTTAAACTCTTTGGAAAATTGATGCAGTAATATGATAATATCTGAAGCCCTCTGTTGGCCTATGGCTGCCTCTATCTTTATGGCCTTGTAATATTGTAAAATGTGCCTGTAACCCATTGCCCATTACATCAACCACTACACAGTTCCTCAAGTCATGGAATTCACTTCCCCATAGTGGAGCCCAAGTCTCAACTCTTAACTATGGCCTTGAGAAAAACTTTAACAAAAGCCCAACAGATTCAAGCCTATCTCAACACTTAACACATTTATTTTTTTGAGTGATATTTTTTTTTATAAATGTTGGTTTTTCTCAATTCAATCGTTTGATTGAAACCAATAAGATTAGGTTAGTGATAAGAGACTTCGATAGTTTATTTGATTTGAAATCTTAAGTTCAAGTCTCGGTATCTCCATTGTACTTAAAAAAAAAAAAACCAATCATTTGATTGGAAGTTCTCATGAAATTACAAAATTTTAAAATTAATCAATACTCTATTGAATTACTATATATAACCTATAATAATACTTTCAAAATAAAATTAAATGTGAATTATTAAATTAATTAAATACTTATTAATATCTAATTGATCTTAGATTTAATATGCATAATCATCCTATTAATACCACATGGTTCAAGAGTTATTCTTTTTTTTTTTGGGTCTTACTATGTTTTTTTAACATCTTTTTGTTAAATTAATCTTAACTCGAATTCTTGGTATTTAAACACCCCTCAACTGTTGAACTCAAGTTTACTTATCACTTGAGTCACTCAATGTGAGTCATGGTTTAATAGTTTAAGCTTAAATGAATAAAATTAGTGTTTTACAAAGTTATTTAATGATAAAGTCTTATACTTAAAGTAAGTTACTCACCATATCATCTTTCGTTAATTTACTTTTACATGATCTTCTAAAATGGGGCTATGCTTCTCTTATGGAACACCATACACAAGGCGATGAAAGAATAATCATGTACTCACGAAATTGGGTCAACTCATTGGCCAATGCAAGACTATGGTCCCAGGAAGAAGACTTCTACTATGAGTTGTGAATAGGGCCCTAATAATTTACCTTTAGAGTTAATGGACATAGGAAGTTTTAGGAGGACTTGTATATGAGGCTGACAGGGTTGGGACTGTGACAAAGCCAATGGTGTGCATTCAAGTGCATAAGAACGTTCAGTCGTTCAGCCATTACGGCTCCAACCCACGAAACCAAGATGCAATTGCAAGCTATGGACAGAGAGTCAGAGACCAATGCTTTTCAGATCACCTGCATGCATCGTTCCTCATGTTTACACTTCTAGCACAAAAAAAAAATACACTTTAAATGGATTCCCACTTCTCTATCATCTTCAAATATTTTATTTGAATGATATTTGGATGTTTCTTTTTTTCTTTCTTTCTCTTCCTTATACTTGGAAGTTTCTAATTCATTCTTTTTTGTTCTCTTGATTATATTCATTCGTATAGTGTTGTAATTTCCATCTTTCATGTATCATGTTATTTATACTTCTTCATTCATTCAATTACTTTATAACTAAAAATTTAGAGTCATACAACATTTTTTCAGTATCGATATGATATTAGTTACCTATTTAAAATCAGGATTTATTTAAGTTTTTCCAATTAAAAGAAGTCTTAATATATTAGAAGGAAATAGTCTCCCTGAGTATTTTTTTTGTTTTCCAAAGTATCTTTTTACAAGATAAATGAGAGACTAATCTCTTAGGTATAGTTAGGCGACTAAGTGGAAACTCTTCTCAAAAGTATTATTTTCATATACATGAATCCTATGATCAAATTCAGGACCACATACTTAAGGAATCTGAACCCTCTTCTACTCGGACATACATGTGTTGATAAATAGTCTTACTGAATCTCAACCAATATACAAAGAATAATGTACGAATAAACTTTCTCTGAAACACACACGAAAAATTGTTGGCCAATTCAATCATGCACCCTCCTCTATTAGGATGCATGATGCACCAATTGACTTTACTTGTAATAATTTTTTTTTGTTTTATGTTCTTTTTTTTTACACACTTCAGAAAATTCTTCACCACTCACCCTCCCTCCACCTTGAGTAACCTCTAATTTTGGTTTGTCGAACCATCGCAATTTTCATCTTCACTGTAAACTAAACTCCAAGTCCCCAACTCCCACTATGTCAAATCAAACCTCCTCACCACCTCAACCAATTAATCCCTACCATTACCTTTGAATCGTTCGCAACCCCGATGGCACGTTCACTCGCTTGGTCGAATTACCTTACACCTCACCCACATCAGATCCCACCCTTCCCATCTTTGTCCTCACCAGGGATGTCACCATTAACAAATCAAACAACACATGGGTTCGATTATTCCTACCCTGAAGTGCAATATCGAATGATGGTTCCACTTCCAACCACAACTCTAAGCTACCTCTGCCGAACCACTGTAGTTTTTTTCCCTTTTTTCTTTTACCCTGTTCAAGTCTAGGAATGACATGACTTTCATGTATAGATTTGCCATGAAAGGTTTAAAAAAAAAAAGAAGAAGAAAGATACCCTTTTGTTAAAAAAAAATTGAAATATGCAGGATTTAAGTGGATGCAAAAGCTCAAAACTTTGGGCACCAATTCGTGTTTTGATGATGGTAGGTTTGATATTTGATGTAGATTTTTGGTAAGCTCATGGATTGTTTAAGTAGTAAAAAAAGATCGTTCCCATAAGAATCGATTCAATTACTAACTCTTACAATAATAACGATTATTTAAGCGATCAAGAGTGATAAAGACAATGAAATTTAAAAACAAAAAAATTAAATTAATTAATTAAACAAGCAAATATAAAAAGGGATAAAATTCAACCATGTTATAAAGGACTAGGACTAGGATTTCACGACAATACCTACTATGATGAATATCGATTCTATCTTTGCTAATGATCAATTACAATTTTGAAAACGGTTTGTCCTAAATTATTTCAAGTTCAATCTCTTTACACTAAAAACGTGTTAAAATCTTATTAATCTCATTCTCATAACAATTAATTGAGTTATAACCCATTAAGTTATATGATAACCATTTTGCTCATCGAAGGATTTAAGTCTATATCTAGGTTTCAATTTCAAAGTTCAATTCTTAGATTTTCAAGCAATTAGATTTCATCTTTCAATCATTCACCTAATACCTAAGATCATGTAAATATGGTCCGCAACATACCACAAGCATTAAGAACACTAAGAATGAATCAAGAATAATAATTTCTCATTAACAAAGAATCAAATTAATAATTCAATATAGAAAAGTAAAGAATTACATCTTAATCCTAGAAATTAGAAAATTAGCCACATATAGTAATTTTAGCACAAACAAAAACAATAGTCAAAGAGGCAATTATGATTCTATCTAAAAATAAGAAAACAAAAGGAAGAAGAAAATATGTCTTTGATGAATGCCTCCTTAAACTCATGTCAAACCTTGTGTCTCCAAGCCTTGGTGAAAGCTGCCCAACCTCCTTCTCATCTGTCTATTAATAAGAGATTTAGCCTAACAGGAGTGTATCTTGTACAAAATTTCCTTAATTGCACCCTAAGTAATGTTAATTGTCACCAAAATAATAAAAAAATATTGATTAGATTTAGAAAAGTAAATTTAAGAAACTCAATCTTCTTAATTGTTCCCCAAGTAAAGAAAAGATCTTGATTGGATTTAGGAAACTAATTTTTAGGAAACTTAATCTCCTTTTATTGAAGATTGTCAAATTTTTATCTTTTTCTCTCCTTATTTTTCTCATCTTCAAGATGGAAAAATTAACATTCAAGGTCAACAAAAGAGTTAATGTATTTTCTGTTAGTTTTCCAACATCGCCAGAATCACATCGATTCGATATCTGTAACTCAAAATATGGTCCAAATACAGAAACAAGATCAGGAAATACGAGTTGAATCTGAGATTGCAACAAATTCCATTCTCTTCAAGGATCCTTATCCAATCTTCAATTATCATTATTGTAAAGCTTCCACACCAAATTGAAACTTTGGATGAGACGAAATATTTGAATAAGATCTCTTCAAAACTTTATCTTTAGGATCTTCTTATTTTATCAAAAATCCTTTAGATTTATCTTGAAAATTAGAATATTAATAAAAGATTAGGAGAATATACAATTATCTAAAACTCAAATAAAATAATTAAAATCAAATAAAAACTAAATAAAATTTTTAATAAATAAACCCAAAGAAATGTGTGTGTTTTTACATGCATCAATATTTGATGGGGCTCAAATCCAAAACCCAGAAAAAGGGCTTTTTGAATCTCTCTTCTCTCTCTGCCTGATATGGCCAGTTCCATGTCTTTTCTCTTCCATGGTTTTTTGTTTGGGTCTGATTTAGGTGAGAGCTCCATGGAAGGCCAGAGAATTAGGGGTGGGGATGACTTGGTCAGTGGCAACATGGGGCAGTTCTAGTGATAGTGAAGATAGTGGAGTGAGGGGGAGGGGGAGGAGGTGATGGAGAAGAGAGGTCACTGCACCGTTGCTAGAGAAGGTGCGGCGATGGTGGATGGAGATGGATGCTGGAGGATGATGTTGAAGTTTAGGTAATCGATTCTATAAGTTGCTGGTCATTAAATCTGACCCTTAATGTATTTTAAAAATAAATCAACGGTTGTGATATAAGGTCGACTATGCACCCTAATTTATAGGGTGCATAATAGAATTAACCATGAAAATAGGATAAGTAATCAAGAGTTTGTGTGTGAGGGTAGAAAACATATTTTATTTTCTCTCCACTCCTTTTATTTTTCCCCACCTGATTGGTTAGTTATAATTTTCAACAGTAATCATAATATTACTCTTTAAATGTTATTTTATTTTATAATATTTAAATATTTTAAATATTTTGTTATGAGCAATTTTTTTAAGTCTAACTCAAACAGTTGAATTGGGACACATTTGAATTTCGTTTATAATCTTCTCCATAAAAATATACCTTTCTATGTTTTTCGTTTTTTTCCTAGAAGTAAAATACCTATTTTTTCAGCTTGTTTGATGACCAGGTGATAACTCCATGAAATGAAGTTATTATAACCTTAAAACTAATATAATTGTGAGCATAAAGTCTCAATCTCCCTTAGTTTTTATAAAAAAAAAGTGCACATGATTTCATTTATCTTTAATCAGTCATGCCAAAGTTTAATATTGTATCATTTAGTGATTTTTCATAAAGATAAAGAATATAATTATTGATATTTGATTTAAAACTTAATAGAGCATGGTGATTTGCAAGTTAAGAAGACAAAAAGAAGCTTTGGAGGAGTTAAGGAACTTGGACAAGAGGATTAAACATCAAAGGAATCAAGAGGTATTGAAGAATTGAATGATTTTTTAATAAAAGCCTCCAACTCCAGACTTGGATTTACTAAGTCTAGGCTTGGTGAGCATGTTGTTCTAGTAAAAACCCAAGCCTAGACTTGGTGCCACCAAGTCCAGGCATGATGTTCACAAGTTCTAAGAAATTGAGAAACTAGCAACTCCAAGTCCAAGCATGACCCCTAAGTCCAGGCTTGGCTCTTGGTATCTAACTCCGCGAAAATCTGCATGCTCTAAGTCCGAGCGTGGAACACCCAAGCCTAGGCTTGGAACTCTGAAACCAAAAACATGCTGAAGCATGTGACTCCCTTAAGACCACCCACTATAAATAAGATTGTGTGATGTTTTTGTGTACCTTTTTAGCCTATTTTTCAAATATCCCCTTTGTACTTCTTCTCTTCCTTTTCCTTTCTTCCCTTCTCTCTCATCTTTCCACCATTTTTGAAGAACAAGAAGCTTGGATTTAATACTAAGGAGTGAAGATTTCTCATCTCATCTCTATGGGCATCTTGGTTCCCTCTTTCTTTTTCTCTTTATTTTCATTTTTCTCTATGGGTAGCTAAATCTCTCATAGCTAGGAGGGAGATTTAGCTTGATCCAATCTTAATGTACATGAATCTTGATTTATGGATGCTTGTTTCTATTCAATTGAGTGTTAATTTATGTGTTTAATGTTTCTATGACTTGATCAACTATAAATTATTTTGTTGAGTGTTTTGAGAATTGAGAAATTCCTCTGTATCTTTGATCTTGAAATTAATTGCATAATTTGTCAATATTTAGGGGTGGGTATTAATGATTACGTGACTAATTTGGAAATATCATACTTAAACCTTCCAATTGCATGAAATTGACTAAGGGATTGATAGTTTTAGGCAATTGGAAGAGGGCTAATTCACCAAAGAATTGTGTTTTGGCTAATTTAGTATATTCTAGCCATCAATTGAAGGAAGTGAGTATAATTAATTGAAATTTATGGAAATTAAGGGAAGGTTAAGTGATAATTGACCCCTAACACATTCATCCATTAATTTTAATCCATCATTTTCTTGTTGAAAACACCCAAAAATACTTTAATAGTTCTAATTGGTAGTTTTCCTTGTTTTTATGTTTAAGTACACAACTCTCATTCCAATCATTTCTTAAAATAATATATTATTTAATGAACTTGGTACTCAATATTAAATCATTCTTATGAAAATGATACTCTTTCACCATTGTATTACTTGTACATATTAATATACTTTCCAAAATCCCATCACATTGGTATTTGTATTAAGTTGGTGTAATATATCAGCAAGATTAGATTCCGGCCAGCAACAGTGTAACCACCGGAAGTTAATGGCAGTTAGAATTTTTTTATAACATAATAATCAAATGAGGCTGCTGCATTCATTTTTTTTAATGTGATGATTCAAATTAATTTAATAAGAGTTTGTAAAAAAATTAATTTAATAAGAGTACTGAGAGATGGTTAAGTTAATTAATAGGTTTTAATTTTCATTCATTCTAAGTATAAAAAAATATTTTATATTATCATTTAATTATACTGTCACATTTTATAAAAATGTTTGATTTTTAAATAATTTTAACTCTAATTAATTTTTTAACGAGAAACTCTAATTAAGTTTTTTAATAATATTATAATACATACATAATTGATAATAATATAAGTTTTTTTATACTGACAGTAAACTAAAAGTAAATTATAATTAATAATACTATTTGATTAAAATTTCCTATTTGGGTGTGGGATATTTAGCAAAGGACAATATATATATATATATATATATATATATATATATATATATATATATATATATATATATATATATATATATATATATATATATATATATTAATAATATTATTTGATTAAAATTTCCTATTTGGGTGTGGGATATTTAGCAAAGGACAATATATAATGAGTTTAAGACTTTTGTATATTATATATCATCTAATATTTAGTGTTCACATCATAGTGTTACGACAATGAATTAAAACTAAGGTGGTTTCTATGGAACCCTCGGGTGTGGTACCCTTCCGTATCCTCCTTAATTAATTAAAAAAAATAATGGTATTAGAAGTAATTGAATTAATGAATAATGAATTATAAAAAATGTTAAAAGAAATAAATAAGAATTTATTACTATTAATTGAAAATACTAATAGAATTGTAATATACACATGTGAAAGAATTAATAATAAAAAAATGAAATAAATAATATTAGAACGACGCTTGATAAAATTAATAAAAACAAATAAATAGATGAATCAAAAAATATTTCTAAATTCGAAGAAGTCCTATATCAACTTGAGGAATTCTTAGATGAAGAAAGAAATAATAAATGCCTAATGAAAAAGGATTTAGAAGAAATATTAAAAACACAATCAAAAGAAATAATAAAACTTGAAGAAAAAGAACAAGAACCTTCAAAGTTTCTAAAACCTATTGCTTCATGAAGAGGATAAAAGAAGAATATACATATTTAATAAGAAAATCAACAGATATTGAAGAAATTCAAGTAATTATTAGAACAATTAAAAATAATTGAAGATGAAAATAAACAAATACAGAAAGTTGAACAAATAGAAACAAACAATAAAAATGAAGAAGTAATATTAAATTATAGTACTTTAGAAGAAGAATCGGAATATAATGAAATATTTATAGAAAAAGAAGAAACAAGTAACACAAAAACTAAACGAAAATGAGAAGAATATTGAGGATACTCAAAAGAAACATAAGATAAATATGAACAAGAAACTATGTATAATAAATGATATGCTCGAAAAAACGAAATATTGACTTCTATACCAGAATAATTTAATCCATATTATGAAAAAATAAGAATAGGAACTAGATTAAATATTGATTGTGCAACAAATAAAGAAAAAGTTCTTTTACAATGGATGATAATCACATATTTTATTCATTAAGAAACCCTTATGTTTAGCCATTTACACTCTCCATATTCTTAATTGATTGAGTTTGGAATGATTTTGTGAGTTTGAGCTCAACTTGGTCCTAATTGAATATTTTCAGCATTATTGAGATTTGACACTGTTTCTGTATTTTGACCATAACTTGAGTTCCTGATATCTGATAATCATGAATTTTACCTTGTAGGAAAGCTAGGAGGAAGCTCTACAACTTTGATGAAGAGCTCGAAGTCCTAAACAGATGTCTAAGGGACCTAAGTTTACATGGAAATCAGAATACGGGTTCTGTCACTAGAATCCGAACGGTGTGCACTCATAAAATCATATCTCAAGCTGTAATAATGGATATGGGCTGAAATTTGGATAATTGATAGTTAAGATCCAAATAAACAACTTTCATGAAGAACACTCTTTGAAAAAATGAAGTCTAATGGGTCAGTTTGAGCTTGCAAGTATTTGGTGCTGAAGTTGGGTTTGAGCAACCTGCGGTATTTGGGTCATATCTTGGGCTGTAGGAAGCCAAATTGGACGATCCAGATATGCATGTTATATCCAAGACAAAGATCTACAACTTTCATGAAGAGTATTTTTCATGGATCTGAAGTATAGTTGGTTGTTTTTGGCTTCCAAGTCAGACAAGAAATTTTCGTCCTCAACCACCCACTCATTCATCCACTAATCCACCTACTCATCCACTAATCCACTCATTCATCCACTAATCCATCCACTCATCCACCAATCCACCCACTCATCCACTAATCCATCCACTCAACCACTTCACTCAACCACCCCACTCATCCACCCACTTCCCTTTGTCATTTTGTTACCCTAGACTTCTATAAAAGGCACCATTGGTTATCATGAATAACAAGTTGTATTCTCCTTCAATTATCTCATAGTTTCTTCTTGTTTCTTCATAGTTTCTCATAGCTTTTGTATATTTTGATGCTCTCGTTCATGGTAATGGAGGGCTAAGCTACTTTCAGTCAATTTAGAACTCTTGAAGAGATTGTAGTTTGGATTCTTGAGACCTTGGTTATGTATTGTATTTGATTTGTAATTGAATTCCTCTTTTCTTCTTCTTTTTTTCTTTTTCTTGATCTTGAATGCATGAATGGTGATTCTATTTATGTTGATCTGATTTGATCTTAGTTTAAGATTGAGATTTGTGATGAAACTTAGAACTGATTGATCTAAATTAATCACAGAATTGAAAAGGTTAGGTTACTGATTTGTGCCTAAGTTAATTGAATTCGGTACTTGAAATTAACATAGGTCTTCATGAATGGTGTGATTGCGGATTTGTGTTTATCACTTGTTAATTAAATTCTAGACGATCGTCTAGTATGAATTCTGGATTTGATGCAGAGATCTCGGTTAGATCCAAATTAACAATTCAATTGCGCTTCAAGTGTTCTATGAAGGGTCTATGATTGAATCCACCCAATCTTGATAGGTTTCTAAATTGATTTGCTCTTTAATTGTTATTTCTTCCTTTAATTTTGTTAAGTGCGATCTTAAACTGTCAAACCCCCTTTGCTAACTTTCACTTGATTTGATTAAATTGCATCTACAATCCTCGTGGAGATGATCCGGTGTTGTCACTGCATTACAAGCTTAGGTAATAACTTCGGTTATAATTTTGACTGAGTTCGGCACTCGTCAAAATTTTGGCGCCAGATCTTAGGGGATTAGTAAGTGTAATCTTTTCATTTTAAGTGTTTTTACTAACTTTTTCTTTTTATTAACTTTTCTAACATTTTTATCCATTGTTTAGTGTATTTTGCTTATTTATTTATTTTTGTGTGATGCATGACTAGGTCCGAGCCTGATAACTTAGTTGACTTTGATCCTGAGATTGATAAAACCTTGCATAGGTTGATTAGAGCTCGTAGGCTAAGTGCAAGAATTGATTCTGAATTTGATCTTAATATTAGGAGTGAACTTGAGATCTTGAATAATTTTGAAACCATGGCTGATAACATGCAGAATAGAACTCTTAAAGAACTTGTTGCTCTTGATATAACTAACCAGTCTTTGTGTATTCAATACCCAGATCTTGATGCTGATTTTGAGTTAAAATCTGGATTGATACATTTGTTACCCAAGTTTCACGGTTTTGCAGGTGAGGACCCCCATAAGCATCTAAAGGAGTTCCATGTGGTTTGTTTAACCATGAAGCCACATGGGATCTCAGAAGAGCACATCAAGCTGAGGGCATTTCCTTTCTCACTTGCTGATACAGCCAAGGATTGGTTATTTTATCTTTCACCAGGTTCAGTAACAGGTTGGACTGACATGAAGCAGATGTTCTTAGAAAAATTTTTCCCTGCCTCTAGAGCTGCTGCCATTAGAAAAGATATATGTGGCATAAGACAAATGACAGGAGAGACCTTGCATGAATATTGGGAAAGATTCAAGAAGCTATGCTCGAGCTGTCCCCACCACCAAATCACTGATCAACTCTTAATTCAATATTTCTATGAAGGCTTGCTGCCAAATGACAGAAGCATGGTGGATGCTGCCTCTGGAGGAGCCTTAGTAGACAAGACCCCTGTAGCAACAAGAGATTTGATAGCAAACATGGCAGCCAATACCCAACAATTTGGCACACGAATTATTACCTCAACCAGAGGAGTCAATGAGATTCAATCATCTCGTGTAGACCAACAGAGAATGGAACACAGACTTGATGAATTGACTTCTTTGGTGAGGCGGTTAGCGGTGGGACAACAAGCACCAATGCGGATGGCATGCAACGTGTGTGACATTTGCTCTTATTCATCTCATCCTATCGATGCATGCCCCACACTTCGGGTTGGTGGTTTTGTTTTTCCAGCAATCATTGCGGAACTAGTATTTTTCCTGGTAGACCCCATTATCAGCAATCACAGCAGCAACCCAGATATGATCCATTTTCTAATACCTATAACCCTGGCTGGAGGGACCATCCCAACCTGAGATATGGAAATTCTGGTCAACAACAACAACAGCCCTACCAATAGCAGCAACCGCAGTTTAGATACCAAGCTACAGGCTCTAACAACAAGTACCAACCACCTGCATTTAGGCAAGCACAACCTGCGCTGCCACCCATGCAGCAGCCCCTCCAGTTACCTGTTCCAGCAGCCACTCCAGTTGAGCCACCTTTCGAAGACTTGATGAAACAGTTTCAGCAGAATGTCAATGCCACCATCCAGAATTTACAAACTCAAATTGGGCAGATGGCAACCACTCTGAGTGAGCTGAAAAGTCAAGTGTCGAACTAATTGCCTTCGCAAACAAATCAACAACCCAAGCGGCAATGTAAGTGCCATTAGCTTGAGAAGTGGCGAGAGAAATTGATGATCCTACTCCACCACAACCTGAACTACAAGTGCAGCAACCAGAAGGTGACCAGAAACAGAAGAAAGTGGATAGCTCAGTCCAAAAATCTGTGACACAGAAGAAATGTGCAGAGAATTCAAATCTGGCCATTCCACTACCTTTTCCAAACAGAGTCACACAGTCCAAGCATACTACGCAAACAGAAATAGAAAGAGAAGTCATGGACACATTCAGGAAGGTGGAAATCAATATTCCCCTCCTTGATGCAATCAAGCAGATTCCCAAGTATGCCAAATTCCTCAAAGAGTTGTGTACTCACAAGAGAAGACTTAAGGGTACTGAGAAAATAAGCATGGGCAGAAACATTTCTGCAATGATTCTACCAAGCATACCACAAAAATGCAAAGATCCTGGAACTTTCACAATTCCTTGCACGATAGGTAACTCCAAATTTGAACATGCAATGCTAGACTTAGGTGCTTCGATTAATGTCATGCCTATGTCAATATATCAGTCCTTGAACATTGTCACTTTGCAACCTACTGGTATAGTGATTCAGTTGGCAAATAGGATCACTGTTCATCCTGCAGGAGTGCTAGAAGATGTGTTAGTTCGGGTGAATGAGCTAATTTTTCCAGTGGACTTCTATATTCTGAACATGGAAGATGAGTCTTCAACAAACCATGCTCCATTGATCCTAGGCAAACCTTTCCTCAAGACAGCCAAGACCAAGATAGATGTGCATGCTGGCACCCTTTCCATGGAATTTGGCGACAATGTGGTATAATTTAACATTTTTGAGGCCATGAGACATCCCCTAGAGGAGCATTCTGTTTTCCATGTTGATGTGATTGATATGCTAGTTGACGATGCTTATCTTTGATATTTATCTTGAATTTCCGATATTACGATTTTTTGGATTCATTTACACCGTGAAACATGTCTTGTTGTGATATTGTACCATGTGTTGCATGTCTTGAGATTTATACAGTTATGAGTGGTGATGTAGCTGCTGACTTGAATGATGCAACATGTGAAAATGAGAGTCAGAAGTATGTTGAATTTAGTGTTGCTGAGTTAGTTGTTTCAAACAACTTGCTGCCCTCTATTGCACAGCCTCCATCCTTAGAATTAAAGATTTTACCGGACCATCTTAAATATGCATATTTGGAAGATGGTGAGAAGCTGCCTATGATTATTGCTAAAAATTTGCAACCTGATCAAGAAGAAAAATTACTGCAGGTTTTGAGGCAGAATAAACAAGCCATCGGATGGACACTTGCAGATCTTCCTGGTATCAGTCCCTTCACATGCATGCATAGGATTTTGTTGGAGGAAGATACTAAACCAGTATGGCAGCCCCAAAGGAGACTGAACCCCCTGACTCTGGATGTGGTAAAGAAGGAAGTTACCAAGCTACTGCAAGCTGACATTATTTATCCTATATCTGATAGTAAATGGGTGAGCCCCGTGCAGGTTGTTCCAAAGAAATCTAGGGTCACAATAGTTGAAAATCAGAACAATGAGCTACTACCCACAAGAATTCAAAATAGCTGGCGGGTTTGCATTGATTACAGACGACTTAACCAAGCCACCAGAAAAGATCATTTCCCATTACCTTTCATTGATCAGATGTTAGAGAGACTAGCTGGCAAGTCGCATTACTGTTTCTTGGATGGATATTCGGGTTATTTTCGGATACATATAGCCCCAGAAGACCAAGATAAAACTACCTTCACTTGCCCATTTAGCACATTTGCATACGAAGGATGCCTTTTGGTCATGCAGTAACGCTCCGGGCATCTTTCAAAGGTGTATGGTAAGTATATTTTCGACCTTTTAGAAAATTACATGGATGTATTCATGGATGACTTTACTTGTCTATGACTCTTCCTTTGATGCATGTTTGGATAGTTTGACTCGGGTTTTGTATAAATGCATTAAGGCTAACCTTGTTCGAATTTTGAGAAATGTCATTTCATGGTGGAGCAAGGCATAGTTTTAGGGCATATAATATCTAGCAAGGGTATTGAGGTAGATCCTGCGAAAATAGATGTTATTTCATGCCTATCTTACCCCACGTGCGTGCGGGAGGTTCGTTCTTTCCTTGGTCATGCGGGTTTCTAAAGGCGATTCATAAAGATTTCAAAGAAAATTGCTTCTTCCACTATCTAACTTGCTACAAAAAGAAGTGGAGTTCCATTTTGACCAGAAATGCAAGGATTCCTTCAATCACTTGAAGTAAGCATTGACCAGTACACCAATCATCCAGCCACCAGATTGGACACTCCCATTTGAGCTCATGTGTGATGCCTCTAATTATGCTTTGGGAGCTGTTCTTGCACAAAGGGTCGGCAAAATATCTCATGTCATCTCCTATGCTTCAAGAACTTTAGATCCTGCACAAGTCAACTACACCACCATTGAAAAGGAACTTTTAGCAATTGTTTTTGCTTTAGACAAATTTCGATCATATTTGCTTGGTTCTAGAGTGATTGTGTTTTCAGATCATACACTCGAAGTTTCTCCTGAAGAAGCTTGATGCAAAGCCTAGGTTGATTAGGTGGATTTTGCTCCTCTAAGAGTTCGATATTGAAATCCGTGATAAAAGTGGAGCGGAGAATTTAGTGGTGATCACCTAAGCCAAATTGAAAGGGAGGCGGATACTTTTCCTATCCATGTTGTCTTCCACGATGAGCGACTTTTCAAGTCGCAAGGTAACACTCCTTGGTTTGCTGATTTGATAAATTTCTTAGTTCTTGGGTGTTTTCCCCACATTTTATTAGGGCTCAGATTGATAAATTGAAGAGTGAGTCAAAATATTATGTGTGGGACAACCCTTATCTATGGAAATTTTGTAGTGACCAAGTCATTAGGAGATGCGTGCCTGATAATGAATTCCATTCTATTCTTAGCTTTTGTCATACACTTGCATGTGGCGGTCATTTTGGTCCCCAAAGGACTGCTAGGAAAGTTTTGGAATCTGGATTATATTGGCCCACTCTATTTCATGATGCATATATGTTTTGTAAATCTTGTGATTAATGCCAAAGAACAGGAAACACTTCTCGAAGGAATGAGATGTCCCATAAATCCTTATTGTTCTGTGAGATTTTTGATGTATGGGGTATTGATTTTATGGAATCCTTTCCTGTTTCTTTTGGTTTTGTTTACATTTTGCTAGCTGGTTGATTAGTTATCCAAAGGGGTGGAGGCAAAAGCTACTCGGACAAAGAATTCCAAAGTTTTTTTGGATTTTGTTGGTTAAAGATTTTCTGTAGGTTTGGAGTCCAAATCCATCATTAGTGATCAAGGTTCACATTTTTGTAATCGAAGCATGGAAGCTTTGATGAAAAGTATGGGTCTTGCACAAGGTTTCTACACCTTACCATTCCCAAACCAATGGGCAAGCCGAGGTTTCCAACAGAGAGATCAGCGGATACTCCGAAAAGGCAGTTCAACCTAACAGAAAACTGACTAGATCAACGAGGCTTGAGGATGCTTTATGGGCTTACCGGATTGCTTATAAGACACCAATCGGGATGTCTCCATATCGGATTGTTTTTGGAAAAGTCGCCACCTACCGGTGAAATTGAACATCGATGCATTCTCGGGCGGTGAAAAGGTGCAACTTGGACCTAGATCAAGCGGTATGGAGAGGAAACTACAGTACATTGCAAATTGGAGGAGATCCGCTTGGAGGCTTATGAAAGTTCCAAACTTTATAAGGAGAAGACCAAAGCCTTCCATGATAAGTTGATTCTGAGGAAAACATTTGAGATTGGTCAAAAAGTTCTCCTCTATAACTCCCGCCTCCGACTTATGCCTGGCAAATTAAGGTCTAGATGGGATGGACCATTTATTGTTACTAATGTTTTTCCTTCTGGTGCTGTTCAGATTAAAAGTGAGGTCACTGCCAAAGCTTTCATCGTAAATGGACACCGCCTCAAACAGTATCATGAACTTCCAAAGAATGCAGAAATGGAGGTGATGAACCTTCTCCATCCGCATTATGAATAAAAAAAAAGAAAAAAAAAAAAGAAAAACAGTTGTGTGCCCGACAATGAGGTAGGTAGTGCTATTAAATTTTGACACTCGGAAGCATGTGGAGATCATTTTTTTTTCTTCAGCGACAACAACTGCGAAAATCTTGCAGTATGGATTTTATTGGCCTACTTTATTCAAGGTCGGTTACACCTTTTGTAAAAGCTGCGGAAATTGGTCAAAAAAAAGTTCTGCTTTGAGATTATCATCTGCACCTACTCCTTGGAAAATTGAGATCTAGGTGGCACGGTTTTTTTGTTGTCAAACACGTGTATCCTCTGGGGCCATAGATATTGAAGATCCTAGGAATGGTAATGCGCTTAAAGTTAATGGACAAAGACTCAATCATTCCTGGAAAACCAAGTTCTTGAGTTCTTTGTGTTGCCGGTTAAGTGGCGGATACGGTACTCCGTGATTCTCAAATCAGTTTATTTTTCAGTTTCCCAAAATAACTGAACCCTTCTTCTCCTTCAAAATGGATGTCATTCTTTCAAACCTGAGAAAACATTTTCCTTCTCTTTCTCAAAATGCTCTGAGAAAAATCTACAAAGTTCGATGTGAAAGATTGAGACTGTTAATGCACAAAGATATGCCAGAAGATGTACGCTGGATAATTGAAGCAAAGGTCCGATTAGCAGGTGAGTCCTTAATTTCATTTGACTTATATATGCCCGGTCTTGGAAGAAGTTCATATTCTAAAAGGAGAAGAGCAAAAAGGTTACAAGTCTATCACAAATGTGGACGATGGAACTGTAACAAGCGATGTCATATTTTGGGGATGGTTTCGCAAATAGAGAAGATAAAATTTTCTTCATTAAGAATGGACTGAGTAAGGAGTCATTAGATGATATCTTATTAACTCTTGAGACGCATTCTTGTGGATTGGTGCATCGTGAAATTCTTAAATTGTGGAATCTCTTCAAGGATGAAGAAAAATGCTACAGTCTTGGGAATTTGACTCTAAAAGACCCTGTTTGCCAATTTATAAGAAAATTGGATGGGAAGCTTATCCTCGACTCATAGAAGACGTTTAAGCCGTTACTGGACGTTAAACCAGAGGCAGATGTGAGCCATATCCACAAATAATCTGTACATATCATCCTCTTCTTCTTCTTCATGTCATCTTTCAAAAAAAAAAAACAAAAAAAAAAAAAAAAAAACAAAACAAAACAAAACAAAACACAAAAAAAAAAAAATTATGTATACGTCTTAGGGTTGGCTTTGGTAACACAAACCGTGAATGGGAAAATGCATGCATCCTGATCTAGCCTTCTTAATTGAAAAACAAAGAAGGTAGATTGTATCCCACATGTGAGGCAGCCAGTCGTATTATGGCCACTTGTCCCTTTTGGGAGCCCTATGTTCTGGTCTTGAATGGGTCAAATATTGGTCAACAATGCTTTGGCACAAAGCCGAAAGAGCAGACTACCTCCATCTCAATCTTAAGTAAGTATACACTCATCTTTCATTAAGTTTTTCTAACAATTTCAAAAAAAAAAATAGACGTGATGTCTACTACACTCATGACGCGCAGTATAAAGATACGCCATGGAAATTGTACATACAGGTATGTCATCATTTTATATTTCTTTTATCTTTGTATCATTTTTTTTGTATTTTGATTTTTGTACAGACGATCCTTTGAGCAGGGTCTTTCAGGGGTTTCTAGACTTCTTTACCTTGATGGTTTTCTTGAAGTAAAAAAAAAAATTATGTGTCTCTTAATTTCAACCTTTTCTGACAACAGTCCAACCTACCCTTATAGGTGCAATTATTCCCCTTTCCATTCTTTTTTTATTTAAACACTCCATTTTCCTTTTCCTTCAACTCGAAACACTCAAAGGGAGGAAGAGTATAGAATGGGGCCTTCTATTCGTAACCTCAAAAATGTCTGTGTTTTTGTGGGTCGAGTTATGGGAAGGGATTAGAGTTTGTAAACACAAATAAGCACTCTTGGTCGATCACTTGCTTTGTGAGGAATATTCATCTTGTATATGGGGGAGGTTGTTGTGGGTTAATGGGGGCTGTATCACTTGCTGCTTTTATAGGAAGCAGTCAGGTTTTAGGTGTTATTCATAAACCTTTAGCTAAAAATAACATCACTGGAAAGACAGTTAGAGAAAAAATTTAGGTAACATCTATGCATGGACAAATGAAAACAATGGTTGACAATTCTGATGCATTTCTTGTCTTACCAGGAAGTTTTGGTATTTTGAAAGAAATTTTTCAAATTGTCTCTTGGGCCGAACTGAACATCCACCATAGACCCATTGGTTTGTTGAATGTTAATAATTTCTTTGATCTTTTGTTATCTTTTCTTGACAAAGCTGTGGAACAGAAATTTATCACTCCTTCGGCAAGACAACTTCTTATCTCTGCCTCCACTATTGATGAGCTCATTGATAAATTAGAAGCTTTTAAGTATGTACCTGATAAGGCATTAGCTCAGATAGATTGGTCAACAGGAAGCAGCGAAGGAAGTAACAAGAAAAAAAAGCCAGATCTGAAACTTCATCTTTAATGGGTTTGATTTTATTGAACTTTGTTTCTGTTTAAATTTGTGTCAGCTTTCTCAAACAGGTAATATCTTCTATCCTTTACTCATCTATATTTTAACATTGAGGACAATGTTGTGATCTAGTTGGGGGGGAAGGATAGTTGACCCAAAAAAAAAATTTTGTTGTTGTTTTGTTTAGAAAGTATGATATGATTGTCATGGACTTATTAAACCAATTAGTGATGGTAGAGTAAGGAGTAATTTTACTCTTGAGACGCAGCTTAATTGGTGGCAGAGTAAGGAGTTTTTTAGGTAGTAATTAATTAGTATTAAATTGTGGAAGTACTAAAGTTTTATTGTTTGATTTCTTTTCGAGTCGATGCGACGCGACGACAAGTGTGCTTCTTTTCTGCTTGGCGTTGATTCACTTCTTATCAGGTTGTGTTGCTCTTTTCTATATCTCTCTTTCACATTGAAAGCAATGCTATATTAAGTGTGGGGGAGAGATTTTAGCATGTTTATTTTTTTTTGTTAAAAAAATAAAAAAAAAGGGTTCATTGCATGATTGAATAACTTTTCTCCCTTCTTGAACTGATATGCTTAGTGATGGATGATTGAATTAATGAATTGAGTTTGATGGATGCATACCTTGTGAGATTTTGAGCCTAATGAATGGATTCAACATTTATGTCATTCTCTTCTTTCTTATGTGATTTTCACTCATGTTAATGACAACTCTAGAACTTGCTTTGATTCTTTTTGAGGCTACATTTCACTTGCATGCATGAACATGATTGAGGCCCTCTTTCTTATTTAGCTAGTTTAACCGAATAGCCAACCTTGTTTTCAATATGATATCAAGCACTCTTTTGACTTCTTAAATTCTCTGATTCCTGTCAACCTTGTATATTTTCCTTTACTTAACCCCTTTGAGCTTATTTGACCATTCCTTGTTTCTAGCTCATTATGTGCCTTAAATGAAAAATCGTGTTCTTACTTTACCTTAGGGAATAAAAGAACATTAGCTTGGTTAATGGATGAGTTTTTGAACAAGTGTGGGGGTGTGTGTACAAAATAGTTGTTGAAAAAGGAAAGAGTGCCTAAAAAAAAAGAAAAAAAGAAAAATGTATGTATATAGTTATGTTCATATATATATATATATATAATATATATAAAGAAAAGGATTGGGAAATGAATATGTAAAGGGATATACATTAGAGTTGGGATGAACTTTTATGCTTGTTATTTGAACTCAACTCTCATTTGCTTTTATTCTCTTTGGTATTTATCTTCTCATATCCATTTTATCCTCTTCTGTTATCTTGACCTCACCACAACCTTGAATAAAGTCCTCATGATTTGTGTGTGCATGTGTTTTGAGTAGTGAAGAAGTAGAAGATAAGCAAGCTTATGGTAGTGCAATTTTCATGGGTTGAATTGAGTGAAATACCTACCTTTTAAACACTTGAGAGATTGAGAGGGAATCTTGTGAAGATCTATCATTCTCGATTCATGTTGAAGATACCTTGCTTGTTGGTTTGAGATGTGGAGAATTGTTAACTCATGAATGTTTTGATCCCTTGAACCTTTAGTTGTTCTTCTTGATTGTAAAATTTTGGGCTCTTGAAAGTCGTTGGAATTTAAATTTTTGATAATCTCTTATGTCCTTGTTTTGGTCTTGAGTTTTGCCCAAGAGTACAAAAAGCTAAGTGTGGGGGAATTTAATAATCACATATTTTATTCATTAAGAAACCCTTATGTTTAGTCATTTACACTCTCCATATTCTTAATTGATTGAGTTTGGTATGATTTTGTGAGTTTGAGCTCAAATTGGTCCTAATTGAATATTTTTAGCATTATTGAGATTTGACACTATTTCTGTATTTTAGCCATAACTTGAGTTCTTGATATATGATAATCATGAATTTTACCTTGTAGCAAAGTTAGGAGGAAGCTCTACAACTTTGATGAAGAGCTCGAAGTCCTAAACAAATGTCTAAGGAACTTAAGTTTACATGAAAGTCAGAATACGGGTTCTGTCACTAGAATCCGAACGGTGTGCACTCATAAAATCATATCTCAAGCTGTAATAATGGAGATGGGCTGAAATTTGGATAGTTGATAGTTAAGATCCAAATAAACAACTTTCATGCAGAACACTTTTTGAAAAAAAGAAGTCTAATGGGTCAGTTTGAGCTTGCAAGTCGGAACAGAGGTGCTGAAGTTGGGTTTGAACAACCTGCGGTATTTAGGTCATATCTTGGGCTGTAGGAAGCCAAATTGGATGATCCAGATATGCATGTTATAGCCAAGACAAAGATCTACAACTTTCATGAAGAGTACTTTTCATGGATCTGAAGTATAGTTAGTCGTTTTTGGCTTCCAAGTCAGACAAAAAATTTTCGTCCTCAACCACCCACTCATTCATCCACTAATCCACCAACTCATCCACTAATCCACTCATTCATCCACTAATCCACCCACTCATCCACTAATCCATCCACTCATCCACTAATCCATCCACTCAACCACTTTACTCAACCACCCACTCATCCACCCACTTCCCTTTGTCATTTTGTTACCCTAGACTTCTATAAAAGGCACCATTAGTTATCATGAATAACAAGTTATATTCTCCTTCAATTCTCTCATAGTTTCTTCTTGTTTCTTCATAGTTTCTCATAGCTTTTGTATATTTTGATGTTCCCCTTCATGGTAATGGAGGGCTAAGCTACTTTCGGTCAATTTAGAACTCTTGAAGAGATTTGGTTTGGAGAACTTGGTTATGTATTTGTAATTTAGAACTCATTTAGAACTCATGAATGGTGATTCTATTTATGTTGATCTGATTTAATCTTGGTTTAAGATTGAGATTTGTGATGAAACTTAGAACTGATTGATCTAAACTAATCACATAAATGAAGATTGAGATTTGTGATGAAACTTAGAACTGATTGATCTAAATTAATCACGAATTGAAAAGGTTAGGTTACTTGATTTGTGCCTAAGTTAATTGAATTCGGTACTTGAAATTAACATAGGTCTTCATGAATGGTGTGATTGCGGATTTGTGTTTATCACTTGTTAATTAAATTCTAGACGATCGTCTAGTATGAATTCTGGATTTGATGCAGAGATCTCAGTTAGATCCAAATTAACAATTCAATTGCGCTTCAAGTGTTCTATGAAGGGTCTATGATTGAATCCACCCAATCTTGGATAGGTTTCTAAATTGACTGCTCTTTAATTGTTATTTCTTCCTTTAATTTTGTTAAGTGCGATATTAAACTGTCAAACCCCCCTTTGCTAACATTCACTTGATTTGATTAAATTGCATCTACAATCCTCGTGGAGATGATCCGGTGTTGTCACTGTACTACAAGCTTAGGTAATAACTTCGGTTATAATTTTGACTGAGTTCGGCGCTCGTCAATGGACTAATGAAATAACATTACTAATTGCAACAAATGAAAGATTTAATGGATTAAGCCTACTCGATGTTAAAAATTTAATAGTATATAAAACTGAAGGAAATGTACAAAAAATTTTAACAAGCATTACTGACAACACGTGGAATCAATATGCAAGAACTGTTAGCAACAACCAAGAATTTGTCCGTTTAATTATGGGACTAATTTATCATGAATTTATAGGGTATAATATATTTGAACACAGAGATGAAGTAAATAATTTTTTACATGAAAAAACAAAAGCACATTTAAACAAAATGCAATTATGTAATATGTGTGAAGTTAAAAAATTTATTTGTGAATATCAAAAATACTACTATCAATTAAATGCAGAGACTAAACATATATATAAACTTTCATATCCACTTAATGCAAAAATAAGAACTATTTGGTAAATTCAACCAAAAGAAACCGCTAATACACTAGGAGGAATTATTCAAATACTCTATAATGAATTAAAAGAACAATGTCTACAAAGAGAAATAATTAGACAATTAAATCGGAGAAAAACTGCAATCTGTTGTTATATACCAGAAATAGAAAATCCAGAAAATTATGGATGCAATCGAGAAACAAAGAAAAGAAAGTATTATAAAAGAAAACCAAGACTTAGGAAAATGTACCCCAAGAAAAGAGCTTATAGAAATACTAAACGAAAATATTTTAGGAGAAAAAGAAATACTCCAAGAAAATATTGTCCAAAAGGAAAAAAGAAATGTGTTTGTTAGATATGTAATATTGAAGGGCATTATGCCAATGAATGTCCGCAAAAGAAAGAAAAAGAATTTAAAGAAAAGTCAAAAATAATAAAACAAGTCTATAAAATATATAAGCTAGAACCAGTAAAAGATGAATTAAGTAATACTGAGAATAGTATATACAAATATTCAGAAAATAAATTATCTTCAAAAGAAACAAAATCCGAATAGTACTTATATTAAAATTAAAATTGAAAAAAGTAATAAAGAAATTGAAGCTTATATTGATACATGGGCAAGTATTTGTTTAGCAACAAAAGCATTATTCAATAAATGAGAAAAATTAGACAAACCATTAAAAATACAAATTGCATATGGATCTATACATCCTCTGTATTTAGTAATAAAACGAATTACTTTAATAATCCAAACCAAATTATTTATTGTCCCAACCATCTACCAACAAGAAACGGGACTAGATATGATACTAGAAAATAATTTCTTACGTTTATATGCACAATTTGGCCAAATTTAGATTATATCTCACTAAAAACATCTTACATTAGAACAAAACAATTACGGGAGATCATTAATATTCCAATTACTCACTTTTCTATTGTCTCTACTCTAAAAAGCAATCAGAGTTTAACAAGCTGAAACGTGATGTGCTAATTAAGGTTGTATGCTGAAAACTTCGTCATGTACTAATTAATCTAGAACCTAGAAGAAGAATTCTGGCCCATATTGAAGAATTACTAGAAAAAACATGTAGTGAAAATCTTTTAGATCCAAAAATTAATAATAAAAATATGGAACTAATTGAATTAAAGTTAAAAGATCCCATGAAAGAAATAAAATGCAAACCTATGATTTATACAAAATAAGACAGAGATGAATTTGCAAAAGATATTAAAGAAATGGAAGAAAAAAGATTACTAAGACAATAAAAAAGTAAACATTTTACACTAGTATTTTATGTTGAAAATCATAATGAAATAAAGAGAGGAAAAAGACGTATGATAATCAATTATAAATAGATAAATGATGCAATGGAAGGAGATGCATGTTATCTGCCTAGAAAAGACTTAATTATTAAATGAATAAGAAATATGCACTGGTTTAGTACTTTTGATTGTAAGTCTAGATTTTATCAAATAAGGCTTACAGAAGAATCTAAGGCCTTAACAATATTTAGTTGCCCTCAAGGGCAATATGAATGGAATTTACTTTTTATGGGAATGAAACAGTCACTAGGTATTTTTCAACGAAGAATGGATTTAATATTGAAAGAATTTAGAGATTTTTGCCTTATTTATATTGATGATATACTAGTCTTTACCAATAAAAATTTAGACAATCATTTCCAAAAAGTTGAATTAGTGCTTAATAAATGTTTTGAGCATGGTGTAGTACTAAGCAGGAAAAAAACCATTTTTGCTCAAAATAAAATTAATTATCTTGGATTAGAAATTGAAAAAGGAGAAATAATAATGCAAAAACATGTATTAGAAAAACTTTAGAATTTTTCAACAAAATTAAAAGATAAAAAAAAATTACAAAGATTTTTGGGATTACTGACATATATTTCTAATGAAGGTTTCATAAAGAATCTTACAGCTGAAAGAAAAATACTTCAACAAAAGCTAAAGAAGGATGCTCTTTGGTCTTGGACTGAAGATGATGAAACAATTATTACTAAGCTAAAGTACTTATGTCAGGATTTTTCTGAACTATATCATCCATCGGATGATGACTTAATTACTATCAAAACTGACGCATCAAATGAACATTAGGGTAGTGTTATGAAGGCAAACACCCCTGGACAAAAGAAAGAATTACTATGTAGATACATGTCTAAAACCTTTTCAGACAATGAAATTAATTATCCAACTTATGAAAAGGAAACATTGGCACTTATTCGTATATTAGAAAAACATCGGATTTATGTGCTAGACAAAGAATTTATTGTTCGAACTGATTCTACTTATAGTGTAGGATTTAAAAATATTAATCATAAAGGCACTTATAAACAGGGACAATTAATAAGATGACAAATGAAGTTAGCCAAATACAATTGTTCAATCTCTCACATTAAAGGAGAAAAGAATGTTCTTGTAGATATACTATTAAGAGAATGGAGCAGCAAAACAACGTAGACTTGATCAAAAGACAACTGGAGCTTAAGGAAGCACTAAAGGAGCAAAAATTGAAAGAGTTAGAACTGACTGAAGCAGACATCAAAATTCTAAAATTACAACTCAAAGCAGAAGGATTTCTTGAAGAAGCATTTCAGAAACTACAACAAGAAGAAAAGAAAATTAACAAATGGTACGTAATTTTCAATGGACCATTCCCAGGCATATATGATGATTGGTTCAAAACAGCACTCATTGTCAAAAGATTTTTGGAGTTCTACACAAATCTTACTCAACAAAGGAAGAAGCCGAAAAAGCACTCAAGGAGTATCAAGCAAAAGGGAAAGAAATTTATCTTGGACCAAGAACTTTTTATGAAGCAACAAAAAATCCACCAGCAACACAATATTCATTCAAAATACTTGGAAAAATTTCATCCTCACTAGACAATTTTCAAATAACTTCCAAAAAGGATCATGAATTACAAGTTCAATACTTAGATGAAAATTTCTGGGAACACTTCAAAAGACTGGTTAATTGGACTGAAAAAGAAAAGGTTAACTGTTTTTACATGGTTGACTGAAAGCTTTTTGGCATCAAAGCAATTATCCTTCTGGGAGCACCATTTATACTCACTCTCAATATGTTCCAATTCGGACTTATTAATTTTCTTTATTTACGTATGAATTTAGAAGAAATTAACCTTTTTCCTTATAATTTTAAGGAAGCGGTTCAATTATTCAAGAAAAATGTAGCTAAGGAACGAAATATCTTCTTAAAGTTCTACTCAGCCTATCCAGATTTCATCACTAAGCAGCCTGCCAAGCATCTAGTGTTTGTTGGAATAAGCAATAATAATTTTCCACTCAAGGACGAATTGACTGGTGTTGTCTATGACGAAGATCAAATCACTCAAGTATTGAATAACAAGTTGGCAAACATTTTTTTGCAATGTCAAAACATCGGCAAGGAATCATTCATTAAAACACTATACAAGGGACTCAACACATTGCTTTTAAGTAAAACAAGTGAAAAAGTAATTAAAGAAAAAGACATGAACCTACTGACGAATTTTGAGTTGCTTTTCTATGCACTCCAAGGACAACAGATGGAATATCGTCCAACTGTTCTTGATAGACTTTGCACAATGATTAAAATTAGTGGAAACCATGCATGCAAAAGATGCCAAACAGAAAAAGTAATGGTCGACACCGACAAACCAAAGGATGATGAGTTGGATGAAGCAATAATCGAAGAGTGATGTAAGCCCTTACGTCACTATGTGAATTATTAAGTTTCTTATGTAAGCACTTACGTTTGTAAGGATAACTTTGTAAATAAACATTAGAGACTTTCGTGTACAAATAAGTCCTCTTATGCTGAGGCAGAGGAGGGAGAATTTTCAAATTCTGAAATCTCATTTGAGAGGTTGTGCTAGTCTCTGATGAGGTTAGTCGGGCACTTGAGAGTGTGTTCAAATATCCTGTACTTATAAACACTTATCAATAAATACTTTTCTTACTCAAGATTTCACTCATTTTATCCAACTTAACGAAACCAAATTATTCAACTGACGCGAAAGCAGCAGTGGACCGTTAAAAACTGGAAGAAATAGACTCAATATATTTTGATACACCCAGTTCAGGTATGATCATTAATCTTTTACCTAATAATTACTGTCAATATCATGTATTAGGAATTGTTAATGGAATTATTATGCCTATACTTATTGATATTGGTGCATGCCTTAGTTATGTAAGTAGTGATGTTAAAAGTAAATCAGAAGAAGCTATACCAAGAAAAGTATTAACATATAAACAAAAAGAGAAAACTTTTGAAGAAAAAACAAGTATAGAATTTTGTTTTGATTCTAATATACTACTTCAAACAAAATTATATGTTGAAGATGAAACAAATATAAAATTACTATTAAGAATAGATTTTCTCGAAACAGTAAGACCATATGAAATAAGATCTGAAGAATTAATTATATCCATTAATAATAAACAGTTACGAATTCCAAGAATAAATCTTAGTATACATGACATAAAAAATTACTTAAAGATTACACCATAAATGGAAATAGAAAGAACTGAAGAAGATGGAAATTATGAAAGAAGTATTTTAATAAATAAATCTTTGTTCAAGAAAATACAAAAAGAAGAATTAGATCGACCAAAAATGTAAATATGCAAAGAAAAGAGAGACTAAGTGAAATATTAAAGAGATTTAATCAAAGAAATAACATTATTTATTATGAAAAATTAAGTAATGAAATGTCAATCGATATATCGGATACCCAAGGAAACACTAGTATATAGCTACTTAATAAAAATAAATTAATAGATTTAAAGAATAATATAAAAAGAGATGAAGATAGAAGAAAAATAGGATATATACATATTGGAGTAGTACAAGTATTAATAAAATTAACTTTTCAGGAAGAAATAAACTCACCTATAGAATTAATCTTAAAAGATGATAGAATTATTGACCCAAAAGATAAAATATTAAGAATAAAAAAAAATTAGCTTATGAAAAACTAAAATTTGAAGTTCGACCAAATATTAGAATACCATTAAATACTCAAAGAATAAATCAAACACTAACCTTAGAATATAATTTTTTAAGAAGAAATTTAATAAGATCGGAGATAAAATATTTTCGATTCTTATTATATTAGTTATGCATTAACAAATTCACATTATAGTCTTACCTTCAAAAATAATGATAAAATAGATATATCTTATTTATTCACTTATATAGGAAAAAATTATTATCCCAAGAAAAATGAAATAACATAGATTGAAACATTTATAAATAACCCAAAATATTTAGCGTATAAGGAAAAACAAATACATAAACTAATAAAATTTACGGAACAAAAAAAAATAAAAGAAGATAATAAAATAAGAAAACTAGCAATACAAATAAATATATTATCAAAATATATAAAAAAAAATATATAACAAATATTAATAAAATGCAAAAGAAATTAGAAGGAATTCTGGTATACTAGTATCAAAGATAAGTATTTATGGATATTATAAAAATGAAGAAAGAAAATGACTTAGAGACAGAACATATGATTTTTGTACTTAAAGAATTAATGAAATTACAATATTATATTAAAATAAAATGAGTAAATAATGAAATAAAAAAATAAAAAAAATAAATTACCATATAATAAGAATTGAAAAATTATTAAAAAAATAAATAAAAATAACAAAAATTGATGAATTATTGCAACAAGAAGACAAATATAGAGCAGGGAATTCGGTACCCCCTAAAATAGAGAGGGCACTGTAGCAAGCACTTAAAACTAATTCCCAAAATAAGACTATCAGTTTGTTGTAGAGAAAGGCGCTTAAAATAGGGTGGTTGAGATTCGAGAAGAGGGAAGTGTCAAGCGGAAAGAAACACCGTGCCTTCCTCTCTTGACTAATTTTCAAATCTTTCAAGCATGTACTTTGACTCGCTACTTTTCCATCCTTTCTTTACCACCATGTCTTAACAGATGAATTTTTAAATAAATTCAAGAGTAAACCTCCTATTTAATCATTAAAAGATTTTTTAAATGTTAATTTAATTCTCTATAAATTTGTGATATTAAATTGGTTATAATTTTTTGTCATCACATAACATCAAGTTGGTTTTAGTAAATGGTAAATTTTAACTACTTTAATGCCTAAAAATATCATCCCACCACTAAATTGATGTAATAATCTTTCGAACACAAAATTAATAATTTAAATTTTTTTTAAAATCAAAAAATTTAATTTAAATTTATTTTATTTTATAAATTCAATTGTCTAAAATTATTTTATGCGCTGTTCTACATAAAAAATATTAAATTTAACAATTCGAAACGGAATATATCCATAAAATTATTTTTGGTCTTAGACTTTAGTGTCCCAGATATATGAGATTAATCCTTCTGACATATTGTTATAATTAAAAGACTTCACAACAACTGCTTATTACCATATCCAATCCTCGTTGATGGAACATATCTACAAAGTTGAATCCAAAAAATAAATAAATTGATTTTAACACAAAAAAAATGTGCATGTCATCCTTTCTACTTTTCTTTCAGGTGATGCATTTTCACTATTTTAATATAGGTTCAATGTCTGCTACAGTGCTACTACTTTTCAAGGTCCCACTTGCCAAGAAGACAATTCTCTCAATCAGCTCTCTCAACTCCCCTAAGCAGGTGACCAGGTGGGGCTAATTTTCTTGTACCACTTCTTTTGTTCACCTTCTTTCATTGGGTTTCACTCTTTCATTTCATGTAGTCAGGTATCACTTTTCCTCGAAGTATATACGACCATCACCCACTTCAATACTTTTCAAAACCCTTTTTCTCTTTGATCTGTTCTTTCCGTTCACACAGAATTAACAATTTTATGACCTACAGATCGAGAAATGTCTCCCTCTCCAGCAGACAGCCGCCACTAGCTTAATTAATTCTTCCATCATATATTTCTTTCTGCCTTCATACGGTTTCTTTCTTCTTTGTCAAAGAAGCCAAGCCACTCCTCTGATCTCCCGTACACCAACACATATATATAGGAGTAGCTTACCTTACATAAGCATATATATAAGCAATCTTTTAAAATGACATATACCAGGAGAAGAAGAAGAATATTAGAGATCCAGAACAAACACACACTCTGATCTCATCATAATGCAAAAGCCTTAGCATCAATTTTCCATGCGCCCCATGGATAGCGTCTTCTCCCTCCCTGAAGCCACCAGAGCTGATTTTCTCCGCTCTATAGTGCAGTCTTTTGGCTGCGCTTACATTTGTCTGTGGCCATATGATTCCCATTTTTCCAAGTATATATAATTATGCATACATCATCTACATCATTACATATATATTATGGTGTTTGTGAATGTCAAATATATATGTCTTGCACTTACACTTCGATCTGGTTTTGTATTCCTGTACAGTCGTTTGTTCTTCTCGGATGGATTCTACAACGTAACAAACAACCAACTAGCTGAAGAGCTTTTTAACCAATATCGGCTTTTAACATTCGATGTCAATGATGAGTAAGGCTATAACTTTCCTGTTACCTAATTTTAATGTAAATTAACATGCTTCTTTTGCATTTACGTTCAGTAATGCTACATGTAAATGTTTTCTTCTTCTTCTTTTTTAATTTCTTTCTAAAACTTGTTTTGCTTTTCCTTTTATTTCAGCGGTGTTCCTGGACTTGCTTTCAAGAACCACTTTCCCTACCTAGAGCTGCAACAATTGGATCTTCTAAGACTGGCATCGACAGAAATACAAATACAATTCTTTCAGGTAATTAATTACTTTGCGAATGAAAGAGATAGAATTTACTATAAAGTAATGCTATATATTTTCATGAAGGATATGTTGGCTAAAGCAACTTTTTTTATGCTTTTACAGGAAGCAAGGATTAAGGTAGGTTTATTGATGACAAACTGAAATTAAAGCCTTTATAGTTGTTTGATTTCCTGAACTGATAATGATCCATAAAACTCAATATTTTCCGTCGATTGCTTGCACCATATTCGCAGACTGCTGTTTTCATGGGGTGCAACAATGGGGAAATTGAGCTTGGGTTCTCGAATATGTCTCAAGTAAGAAAAGTATACTATCAGATTGATTATGTAATTCCATTTCATTAACCAAAAGATGAGTCAATATTCATTGCAAAAAAAAAAAAAATTGAACCATTAATATTGTTGAATTTGACATCCCATAAACTTGTGTTGTGTAGGTTGACATTCAAGCAGCACTTGGGAATTTATTTCCACAAGATTTTTCTAGACAGTCCCAACCATTTGATCAGAAGCCACCTTCATCATCTTCATCTTCTTTGAGATCATTATCCACAGGTAGCTCTGAATGTTCATCCCTACTATTCAGTATTCCGGGCACTTCCCAGTCCCACTTTCCTGAAACCCTTGGAGTGGTTCCTATAATACAACCTGTGCCAACCACAGGAACTAATAACTCACACCAACAAGCCATCCAAGCAATATTAGCTCAAGTCATTCCATGTCATTTCCCCTCACCAGAGGGTGAACATGATGCAATAATAAGTGCAATCCTTCATGTTATATCATCTTCACCTTCTTCCTCAACTTTTCATCAGCATCATCAACCCCAGCAAAATTTGCCTTATACTTCTTCTGTGGTACATCCAGAAGCTACTGCTTTCAAGAGGTATAGAGCAGATATAGGCCCAAATATAACACCACAAATGGGATCAAATCTACGCAGGCAAAGCATGCTGAAGAGATCGTTTGCATTCTCTAGAAGCTTAAATTTAATGAGAATGAGAGAACGCATTCAAGCAGTAGCCCGTACCACTAGTACTCAGCTGCATCATATGATGTCAGAGCGAAGAAGGCGTGAGAAACTCAATGAGAATTTTCAGGCACTTAGATCACTACTTCCTCCAGGAACTAAGGTATATTATATATCAAACTTCATATTCAATATTAATGTATTCTCTTCTAATATATATATATATATATATATATATATATATAAGCAATGCATATATAAAGCTTTTTAATATGTTAGTTATTCCAAATCAATGACTAAGAGATTTGAACTATTGGGCGGTTTAGAAAGACAAAGCGTCGATACTTACAACTGCAAAGGAGACATTGAGCTCTTTGATGGCTGAAATTGAAAAGCTTAACATAAGAAATCAGCAGTTGAGGATACTTTTGTCAGCCAAAGAAGCTAGTACTGAAGATGAAGAAACCAGAGCTAGTAGCTCCTCAAATGAAAGATTGAATGTTCGGGTTTCACATGTACCAGAATCGAGCTCATCACAAGAGAGAATGGTGGACTTGCAAGTGACTGTGAGAGGAGAAAGTTCTCAAGTTGATATATTAATTCGCCTATTGGAATTCTTAAAACGGGTTCAGAACGTGATCACCTTGGTTTCCATGGGCTCAAACACCCATATTACACAAGGGACACCCATTAATCGATTAACCTTCAGACTAAGGATTATTGAGGTATGTACCCCAAAGAACAGTTCATGAAATAGTACGTAACAACATGCTGGAAACATTTGTCTTTTGCGTAGGGCTATACAAGCATCGATTAATTATAAGCACTACTTGCTAGAGAAATATTTACCATTTGTGCAGGCTCTAAAGGCATTGTTTGATTCTGAGTACTACTTGTTAGAGAGATGATATATATGTTTACCTTTAGAATAGGATGCTATATATATGTGCATTGGTTGAACCAAAAAGCAATTCACCTTATGATTAACTTAGTTTCTAATTCCTATAATAATGGTTCAAGCTAAATACATAAGATGCGGCAGAGAATGAAAACATAGTAGGGAAATTTGTTATAATCTCATTCGTTAGTTAAGCCAGCAGAAACCAAATAAAAAATATTGATTGGTATAGAGGTTTTAGGTTAGCCACACCAAGGCACTTAATCCTATAATATGTCTAGCTAGTCTGCGCTATCACAATAGAATTCATACTCAGATCTCACAATTAGATTTAGAAAAAGTATCAGCTACTATATTATGGTATCCTAGAATTCTCCTTTACTAGAGTGATGATAAAATCAATTATTTATATAGTATAATATTCTACACTTGAAAGGAAGGAGCTCAGAAAGTGCAGTTGTAATTGGGAAGGTGGTTTGGTTTGGTGTGCTGAGATTTGTCACTTTCCGCGGATGTGATCCAAGCCATATATTCAATCAACTATTTAAAAAGAAGATTTTATTTTGGCAGCCATCAAACAAGAAACAACAAAATATACGCAGATCATTTCTAACTTTTTTTACTCTAAACACATTGAATTATGATATTTTGCAAGTGAACAAGTTTACTTACACTTTGCTTATTTAGAAAAATAAAGATAAAAATAATGTATTAAAATGTGTTTTTTTTATTTTATAATTTAAAAATAAAGTTCTGTGATAATAATATAAGTTTTTTTATGTGTAAATGTTATTTTTTTAACACATCCGTAAAATAATAAGTACGGATATATCATTTATTAAAAAAGTTATATACTTTTAAATTTTATTGTTTTGATTAATGAACATCACTTTCTCTTCAGTTTATCTATGTGTGAAAGACAAAAAGAGACACACTTAATTACTCAAAGACTAATACCAAATAGATAGAGAAGAAATAAAAAAAGGGTAAACTTTTTGTGAAAAATAATCATCCTCGTAATAAAAAGAATAAGAATATTTTACATTGACATTGTTAACATAAAAAGTTTTACATAGATATTAACTAGTATTTTAATATTCGTACTTTTATTTTAATTATGAATAATACATAATTAATAATAAATACTAATTTATTAAAATATCAATTAATGTTAATATAAACTAATTAAACTCAAAGAATAATCATTTTTTTATCTTTGCAGGGAAGTGAATGGGACGAGTCTGCCTTCCAGGAAGCAGTGAGAAGAGTGGTTGCTGACCTGGAACATTGACAAGTGGGCCAATAACTATGTCAGTAGTCATTTTTAATTTATGTTGCGGCGGTATGCATATCACTTTTCATCATACTTTTTAATAATTATGATTAAAAATAATAATTAAAAAAATATGATGTGTTCAATGATATAAAGAATAGTATAAAAAATAATGTGAGAAAAATTAATGTAAGAAAATCATGGTTGCGCTTGATATCATGTTGCTTTCATAATTAATCTTGATGACACTTTTTTTTTACTTTAATCTTAATGCCCTTTGATTAACACTTGATTTTTCAATTTTTGCAGTTATCAATGTGCTTTGAGTTTATTTTTACTTTAGCTAGTGACAGACTGTATTTTGTATTACTTCCTAGCATAGCTAATTCTATTCATTTCTTCTATAAATGAATTTTGTGTTGCCTATATTGACTGCACTTTTACAAGAGTGACCAAGGGAGCAACCCTCTTACAAAGAAAAGAGGTTGATATATCCGTTTCATTTCAAAACATTGTAAAAATGATGACGGTGTTTTTTGATATCTTTAATTTCTTTTCGTAAAAGTATTGCTGCCCTTTAGTAATTATTAGTGACTAATATTTAACTACATATCTCACTTATTTATTGACAAGCCGCAAGTGGGTTTGATGATTTGCTTCATCCATAATTCTATATTTTTAGTACTTCAATTCCATTAGGTGATTTACTTTATCTATATTTATTCTTAGTAATTAAATTCTGAGGGTAAGCAAGAGTAAGATCCATATCCTATCTTCTACGATATATTTTAAGCATTTTTAAAATAAGAAATTTCTTGTTTGATATCATTTAATATTTATTACATTAATTATAATATTAAAAATATTATTAAAATATGAGTTAATAATAATTTATATAATTGCATATGAAAATTTTCTTACTTTAGAACCTTAAAGCACAAACACGAATACGGACATAGACACAAAACACGATACTGGATCAGAGACAAACCAAATTCAATAAATAATAAGACATAAACACAATATATAATATATATATATTATATAAATAATAATATATAAATATATATATATATATATATATAAGTAAATTGAAGAATTTAGTTTATGTATATATATAATTGTAAAATTAAAAAAATTATAATTCATTAATATTATTTTTATAAATTTAAAAAATTATAATATTTTAATATGTGTGATATATGTTAATATTTATTACATAATAAATCCTAATTAGTTTTGAGTATGTACAACTCATGATCGAGTAATGAACACCCTTATCAATGGTGCTCAGTTAGGATCAAGATCCTCTGACAATGTCATGTTCAAGAAATCTCTAACATTTAATTATTCAACCCGATAATCTACACAAGCATGCCGATAATCACACTCGTTTCAACACGGTTCTTGTTACGCAGATGCCCACTGCGTGAACGATCTCAAATCATGTTTTCCGTCTTTTTTTTTTTAGTATATGTCCATTAACCAACTTCTTACGTGGTTAACCACTTTTTTGTTCTTCGTTAACCAACTTATTTCACGAGCATAAAAATCATGTGGTAAAATCTTGTGTCATTAACTAACTTTTGTACGTAATTAACCACTTTTTTGTTCTTCATTAACTAACTTTTTTCACGAGCATAGAAACAAAGTTGGTTAATGAAGAACAAAAAAGTGGTTAATTACGATATAGAAGTTAATGACACAAGATTTTACCACGTGGTTTCTATGTTCGTGAAAAAGTTAGTTAACGAAGAATAAAAAGTGGTTAACCACGTAGAGAAGTTGGTTAATGGACATATACTAAAAAAAAAAATAGAAAGCTGATTTGGTACTGTTCATGGGTGGGCTCCATGAACAGTAACGGGTGTTAAAAATAGTGTTGGTACTGTACACGGTAAGATGAACATTTTCCTTAATTATTATAAAAAGCCCATCTATGGTCTAGATTATGATATCTCACTTCTCACCAAAAACTCGCTATTTCACTTACGACGCAAGCACCACTCATCATTCTGCCAAAAAAACAAAAAACCTAACTCTCACACAAGCGCAAGAGGAGACTCAGCCGTGGGTTCCCTTCATCCATACCAGAATCAAACCTATCTTATAGCAACCACCCACTTGGCACTTACATCACCCGAAAAATGCATCAGCCACAAACTAACGTAGCAAAGGCTGTTAGAAATAACAATTTAATGTGGCTCATATATTAAATATTAGTATTGCTTGATATTCTTAGAGTTGTTACAAATTTAAATGGGAGTAGCAGTTACAAAAGGTGATTATTGACTCTTAATGGAAGAGCTAATGAAGGAGCAGTTACAATTCTGCAATTATGATAGGGTCCCTAACCTTGCCTATAAAAGCCTGTGATGCTCCATTGGTTCACATACTACAAAAAAGACAAAGGCCAACAGATTTCTCTCCTTTCTTTGAAACTAGTTATTGGTTCGTGAAGGTGTTTGTTAGATTGCTTGAGAGGAAGGGTGCTTGATAACAATAGCTACTAGTGGAGGTAGTCTTCCGCATTCTTCTTTAATCATATGTCTATGATAATGCTTTATATCATGAACCAATGACAATCATATGAATATATTGAATGTTCAACATTGAGGTCCATCAATTGGTATTAGAGCAATCACTATAGTCTTGTTATTCAACTATTTTGCTATGTTCTTTAGTATTGATTTTCGTTTTGGATTGGATCAATGGTTATTTTTATTGTATGAATTGCTTTAAAATTCAAGTTTTAAAATTCAGTATTGCATTCATATACTATTTCGTATTGTGCGTATTGTGTCTATCAATAAAAGGTTGATTATTTCATTTGAATATGCTATTTGAATACTTCACGTCAAATTGATTTAGTCCAGAATATGGTTTCTGCTATTTGAATACTTCACGTCAAATTAAAAAAAATAAAGATGCTTTCTGTTATCCATAAGGCAATGTTTTTAAAATTGGAGAGCCTTTAAAGGTGCATTCACGCTACCATAATCTGGGCATTAAAAGTGCATTTATTATTTTAAATTGTTATTAATTGTAATTAATGATTTCAATAATAACGGAAGGTGTTTTTTATTGATATGATTCTTGTATCATTATTTGTGCTTATTTAATTCTTTTAAGCATGTGTCAACAAGAATTTTTGTGTATCATATGAGTTAAATATTCTGGATTATTGTTTGGATTACATTGTATGATTACATGTTTGGGAATAGCCATAGCATCCTAGACATTGTAATAAAAGAATTATGACTTGGCCCCATAAGGAGGTAATAGTTAATCAAGATTATAAAATGGACTAAAGATCATGATAAAATATTTCTAAGCCCACAGGTATGATTTATTTTATTATGATGTTTAATTATGTCCATAAATAAAGTTTGTAAATTATATTCATGATTTGTACCTCTGCCCATATGAAGGTTTAAATTTACTTGTTAATTTTTTATTCGTAGCATTAATATTGGTAATCCTTATATTGCAGTTGTTTCTACTAATACCTTTCTTGAGTCTCGAATTCCTATATTGATTGGTGATAATTATGCTGATTGAAAAAAACAAACTCTCTTAACATTGGGGTATATGGAATTGGACTTGGTACTACGTGTGGATGAACCACCCATTCCCATGGAAGGAAGTGCTCAAGAAGAAAAAGCTAACTATGAGCGGTGGGAGCGATCTAATCACTTAAGTTTGATGCTTGTTAAGTCTCATATAAGCAAGAGCATTAGGAGATCTGTTCCCGAATGTGATAAGGTAAAAGCTTATATGAAGGCTATTGAGGAGCAGTTTGTTAGCTCTATCGCTGGCCAGCACCTTAATGAAGAAGCTTTCAAGCATGAAGCATGACAAAATTCGGGGTGTGTGTGAGCACATCATGGAAATGAGGGATACTACTGCTAAACTTAAGTCCTTTGAAGTGGAAATTTTTGAATCATTTCTTGTGCATTTCAGGAACACATCAAGTTAGCTACCTTCTCACTTGTCGATGAGGGTTTGTCATACTCAATTCTCTTCCTGCAGAATATGGTCCTTTCAAAATATCCTACAACACACATAAGGATAAATGGTCAATCAATGAACTTCTGACCATGTGTGTTCAAGAGGAGGAGAGATTGAAGCATGAGACACCTGAAAGTGCTCACATGGTGATTCATGATAAAGGAAATGGGAGAAGAGGCAATGGTGTTCCTGGAATCTGCAAAACTGCTCACATGAAGCGGAATGGGAAGAAGGAAAATTGCTTTTTCTGCAAAAAGACTAGACACATGAAGAGAGATTGTCCTAAATACAAGAAATGGCTTGAAAAGAAAAGTAATTTTGCCTTAACTTGTTTTGAATCAAATTTCATTGAAGTTCCTAGCAATACTTGGTGGATTGATTCAGGTTCTACAATTCACATTACTAATAATATGCACGACTTTCTAAACCTGCAGAAACTAGTGGGAAGTGAACAAAGCATTTATACGGGAAATTGAATGAGTTCATATGTGGAGGCAATATCTTTGATTCCTACAATTTGTTTGGAGCCACCGTCATCGTGTGTGTGGCCGAACCCCATTCTTAAGACTCAAGAAACCAAGATAGACGTGGGTGACATGTACGGCACCCTTTCTATGGAGTTTGTTGCGACGATTTGGTACACCTTATTTTTGACTTATAAACTTGTTTTGAATTCTGGATTTTGTTTGCTCTTGGAAAACACTTTTTATGTTCCGTCATTTTCTAGAAACTTGGTTTCTGTTTCTAAACTTCCTCGTACTAGTTATCAATTTTATTTTCATGATGTTTCTTTTGAACTATTGCATGATAATAAAGTTATTGGTTCTGGAATTTTGGTTGAAAATTTATTTAAGTTTGAATTAAATCTTGTTTTTGAAACAAGTCTCATAGCCTTACATACCACCAATGTTGGTGCTAAGCGAAGTATTGTAAATGAGAATTCCTCTATGCTTTGGCATAAGAGGTTGGGGCACATTTCTCTTGAAAGACTTAAGAGATTAGTAAAAGAAGGAATTCTTAAGAATTTTGACTTTACTGATTTTGGTACTTGTGTGGAATGCATAAAGAGAAAGCAAACCAACAAGACAACTAAAGGTACCAAAAGAAGTAGTGAGCTTCTTGAAACTATTCATACAGATATCTGTGGTCTGTTTCCCACGCCTTGTTTAAATGGTCAGAGATATTTTATCTCTTTCATTGATGACCATTCAAGATTCATGTATCTTTATCTTCTGTTTGAAAAATCAGAAGTATTTGATGCTTTTAAAGTTTTCAAAGCGGAAGTAGAGAAACAAAAGGATAAGAAAATAAAAATCGTAAGATCAGATAGAGGTGGGGAATATTATGGAAGATACACAGAGAAGGGACAACAACCTGGTCCATTTGCTAAGTTCCTTATAGAAGAGGGTATTGTTGCCCAATATACTATGACTGATACACCACAACAAAATGGTGTTGCTGAAAGAAGGAACTGCACATTTATGGACATGGTTATAAGCATGATTAGCAATTCAAAGGTATTACCTATGTCCTTATAGAGTGAAGCCTTGAAAACCGTTGTATATGTATTAAATAGGGTGCCATCTAAGGCTGTTCCAAAGACACCTTTTGAAATTTGGAACGGATGGAAACCTAGTATAGGACCATGTATGGGATTGTCCAGTTGAAGTAAGGATTTACAATCCAAACATTGGGAAGTTGGACTCAAGAACCACCAGTGGCTATTTTATTGGTTGCCCAACTAACTCCAAAGGGTATAAGTTTTATTGTCCTTCACACACTCCTAAAATAGTTAAAGCTAGAAATGCGAAATTTCTTGAAGACCATGAAGTTAGTGGGAGCGAAAATTCTCAACAAATGGAATTTAAGGAAATAAGGGAATCACATGTGATGCCTTAAAGAGCAATAGAGTTAGTTAGTGTTTAACTTAATCAACATGATACGGTTGAACATCAGCTAACTCATCAAGAACCACTTGTTGAGAATATACCACATAAGGAACCTACTAATATAGAACCTACTGATCATGAGCCAATAGCATTAAGGAGATCTACAAGAGAGATACAAAGGATACAGGTATGTGGCACCACGTATCGCCTTTGTATCAGGTGATTTTTGTACAGACTTCTTGTAATTTCCAACCTTTCTCCACAACAAACAACCTACCCTTATAGGTGCAATTATTTCCTTTCCATTCTTTTTCTTATTTAAACACTCCATTTTCTCCATTTTTCTCTTCAAACTCGTAAACACTCAAAGGGAGGAAGAATATGGAACGGGCTCTTTCTATTCGTCCTCAAAAAATGTCTCGTGTTTTTCAGTTCGAATGGGAAGGGATTAGAGTTGTAAAAATCGGTAATTTCTAGTGACTATATAGTGTACCTTCAAGAGTCTGACTATGATGTTGGACCTAAGGATGATCTTACTACATTTTCACAAGTCATGAGTAGAGAAGACTCTAAATTGTGGTATGATGCCATGAAAGATGAAATGGAGTCTATGGCTAAAAATCAAGTTTGGCATCTAGTATAATTACCAAAAGGAGTTTCTCCTGTTGGTTGTAAATGGGTTTTTAAAACCAAAAGAGATTCAACCGGTAATGTTGAAAGATATAAAACAAGACTTGTAGCCAAGGGCTTTACTCAAAAAGAAGGTATTGATTATCATGAAACCTTCTCTCCAGTTTCTAAGAAGGATTCATTTAGAATAATCATGGCCTTACTAGCTCATTTTGATCTAGAGTTACATCAAATGGATGTGAAAATAACTTTTTTCAATGGGAATCTTGAGGAAGAAGTGTACATGTCACAACCTATGGGCTTTGAAAGTGACAAAGGTAATCACTTAGTTTGTAGGCTTAGAAGATCTATATATGGGCTAAAACAAGCATCCCGCCAACGGAATATAAAGTTTCATAATGTCATTTCCAAATATGGATTTGAGAAAAATGTGGTAGACCAATGCATATACCTCAAGGTCAGTGGAAGTAAATTTATCCTTTTAGTCCTATATGTAGATGACATTTTACTTGCAAGCAGTGATTTAGGTCTCTTGCATGATACAAAACTTTTCCTATCACAAAACTTTGATATGAAGGATATGGGTGAAGTCTCCTATGTCATTGGCATAGAGATTCATAGGAATAGACCTCTAAGGACATTGGGATTATCTCAAAAGACCTACATTGAAAAAGTTTTGAAAAGGTTTAATATGCAGAATTGTTCATCAATTGCTGCACCTATAATTAAAGGGGGAAAATTCAATCTTAATCAATGTCCCCAAACAACATTGGAACAAGAGGAGATGAAAGGCATTCCTTATGCTTCAGCAGTAGGAAGTCTCATGTATGCTCAGTCCCGTTCCAGAATTGGAAATGCTAGACAATTTCAGATTTCATGAAGCATTCACTGGCTCAAAAATGACGAAATCAATGAGTTCAGTAATGTACTTTGATTCTAGACAAGTATGGCACTAGCTTTGATATTGCATTCGTGGTAGGAATGTTGGGAAGATATCAAAGTAACCCAGGCAAGGAACATTGGAAGGCAGCAAAAAGGGTTATGAGATATCTTCAAGGAACTAAGGATTATAAGTTGACATACAAGTATTATGATGCTTTGGAAATAATAGGATATTCAGATTCTGATTTCGCTGGATGCACAGACTCTAAGAAGTCCACTTCGAGCTATATTTTCTTTTAAGCAGAAGGTGTTATCTCTTGGAGAAGCAAAAATCAAACAATTGTTGTGTCATCCACTATAGAAGCAGAATTCATTGGTTGCTACGAAGCCACATCACAAGCTAAATGGTTCAAGAATTTTGTTTATGGTCTTCAAGTTGTCAATTCAATTGAAAGACCAATAAAGATCTTATGTGATAATTCGGATGCAGTATTCTTTTCAAAGAATAATAAAAGTGGAAGCCGAAGTAAGCATATTGATATTAAGTTTTTGGTTGTAAGAGAAGACATCAAAAGGGAGTTAGTCTCCATAGAATATGTAGACACGAAATCCATGATTGTTGATCCATTAACTAAAGGATTGTCGGCTAAAGTGTTTCAGGATCATGTGATTCGTATGGGTCTCATTAGTTAATCCTGATATTTATGTCTTTTCATTTATTATATGACTTTGTGCACATTAAGTTTGTCATGTAAAGTTATGGTTCGTTTAGATCAATAAAGTTTTGACGCTATTTTACTCACTTGGAAAGAATTATGCATTGTAATACATGGAAGGAAATGTTTGTCTTAAAACATAACCGCCATGATTCATGTATGGTAATTTCTAGGTGATTATCAGGTACATTAAGCTCAAGTTGACAATTATTTTTATGGCCATATTTAATTGTCAAAAATAAGGATTATCGCTGATAATATATGGGTCAAGTGGAAGAATGTTAGAAATAACAATTTAATGTGACCCATATATTAAATATTAGTATTGTTTGATATTCTTAGAGCTGTTACAAATTCAAATGGGAGCAGCAGTTACAAAAGGTGATTATTGGCTCTTAATGGAGGAGCTAATGAAGGAGCAGTTACAATTCTGCAATCATGAGAGGGTCCCTAGCCTTGCCTATAAAAGCCTGTGATGCTCCATTGGTTCACATACTACAAAAAAGGCAAAGGTCAAAAGATTTCTCTCCTTTCTCTGAAACTGGTTGCTGGTTCGTGAAGGTGTTTGTTAGATTACTTGAGAGGAAGAGTGCTTGATAACAATGGCTACTAGTGGAGGTAGGCTTCCGCATTCTTCTTTAATCATATGTCTATGATAATGCTTTATATCATGGACCAATGACAATCATATGAATATATTGAATATTCAACATTGAGGTCCATCAAAGGCATCATAGCCTCAAATCAGAGAAAACACAAACCCCTAGCCTCCATATCTGCCATTAAAATCATACTTATAAAGACCCACCGACACGCCTACTTCAACGCTCTATATTCAAAAACAGAGTCACCACCGAGCTCCTCCATTCTCAGCTAGTAGTATTTCAGCCACAGATCCGAACCACTCATGTCCTCCACCACCCCCATCAGCATACAATAGCGTAGGAGCTGCACACCACCCTTTGTTCCAGAATCACCACTGTGAGTGTCACCTAAGTCCAATCGAACCACCGCACCGCTGAAAATCGTTTTCCAATGCGAATCTGAAGCCTGCAAAATTCTACAATTTCCATATCTTACCATCCTAGGATAACAAACCAATGGCATTTTCTATGGTTGAAAATGCATTTTCTTTTATGGCTCATGGGTGTGCAATTTTTTTTTTGCAAAACCTCTGGCGCAAATGCGAAAAGAAAAGGGAAGAGGGTGAACGGGAAATGGAAATTGTCGCGACTGTGATCGCGGCGGGAGCGGCGAAACAAAATAAATAAATTAGGAGTTGCCACCAATTTTATTTAATTTAGGAAAAATTAGAAAACCCTTTTAGAAAATGGCCTTTGGAACCAGATTGGATTCAGGAGTCGGTTATGCATAGGGAAGGGTGGAGACTTAACCCCACAGCACCCCTAAAACATCCGTCCTAAAACGGTTACCCTAAATTAGTTATGCAAAACTTAATAATCTCATAATATGTTTGTTTTACCCTTTTTATTTAAAAAAAACTAAAAAAATAAATAATTTATGAAAGTTTAAAATTTGGCTTGACGAAATAAAAATTTCGCTCCTACGTACCCTCAGGTGCAATGAGGAACTCAAAGTTACGTATTTCTATAGAAAATAAGTGTGGGTTATTTGATTTTATTTAAAAAAATTTAATTTTTTTATTTTATAAAAATTTGAATTAACAGGTCGTCACGACTCTGTTAACCAAATTAAGGTTTGAATAGGTGAAGTTCGTGTCACGCTAGAGACGTCACCCATTGATTATTGAATTTATTGTTATTAAATGAGATTTTTTTAATCTAAAATTATCTTCAAAATAAGAATAATAATAAAAAAAATTGAATCTTTATTAAATAGTAATTTATTTTTTATAATTTGAACCATTAGGTTGTCACAACTCAGATGATCCAAAAATAGTTACAAGATTAACAAGCTGTCACAACTCGGTTAATCCTATTTCGCTCTTTTTTTAAAAAAAAATAATTATTTTTATAGTTTGTAGTCTTACCATTGTTTTTTTTATATATACTTTTTTAAGCTTAGCCCATTTAATTATAAGTCTATTTCACTTAAAACAAAAAAAAAACTATCAGAAATCAAAAGAACAAACTTACGAAAAACAAGACAAAGGAGTTTTGCTTCTTTCTTTTTGGGTATTTGCAGGAAAAAAAACAGAGGAGCAAGGAAGATGAAGGCTAGCGGCAACGGTGGCTAGGCTGGTACGGGTTGGTGAAGCGCTGGTAATCAGGTCTGGTTGCAGATTGTGCGGTGCGGTGATGTGACGTTGTTTCTGCTACGACTTCTGCGCGGTGGGTAGCGCGGTGTGACGGATGGCTTGTGACACGGTGTGGAGCAGTTTGTGGGTGTCAGTTTCGTATAAGAGAGGTGATGAAGAGGTATTTTGGTAGAGGTTGAAATCTGTAGGTCAAGGTTAAAGGTGTGTGCTGAAGGTCAAAGTGAAAAGTCTCAAGTAAGGTGTAAGTTATGAGTTTTTATAAGAGATGATTAGGTTAAGGTGTTTGAGTTAAAGTGTGATTAGGATTTGTTTAGGATGAGTGTTGGGTTGGTGATGGGGTTTAGTTAGGATGAGTTTGTTTAGACTAGGCGATAGGGTTTGTTTAAGATAAGTGTTTGAGTTAGTTTAGGATAAGTTTGAGTTATAGTTTAAGATATGGGTTATGGGTTGGATAATGGATAATGGGTCATGGGTTGGATATTGGGTCAATGGGTATGTTAATGAATTGGGCTGGATATTGGGTCAATGGGTAGGTTAATGGATTGGGCTGGATATTTTTATTATTTTTATTTTTTATTTTTATTTTTTATTTTTTTTTTATTTTTAATTTACAAAATATCCCGGACAAAATTCGGTGTTTACAGAAATGGAAAATGATAAGTGAAATGGGAACATCATCTTGTAAAGTGATGATTCTTTTAAAGCGAGCAAGTAAATCATATCAATTATTGATGGTTAATGTAAGCATATTTATTAATGATTAATGTGAGTTTACTTGTTTATTTTACGATAATCTTTACTTTAGAAGATCATTGTCTCTGAAATGGTGAATTTTGGTTGAGAGGTGAGTCGTCATAGTTTAGGCCATGGATGGGTTTTCTTATAGTAATGAAAGGTTGAGATCTCTTGAACATGACATTGTCATCTTCTCCCCTAAAAGAAGAGGATTTGCTCCATTAAACTTGTTTGTTTATTTAAATAAATAAGTTGAAGTTTAAATTTAAACTCAATTATATAAACGAATGAATCAAATTTAAGTTTTATAGGTTTAACGTTAAAAATTTGTGAATAATTCGTGTATATTCATTATGTATAAATAGTAAAAATTTAACAACAAATTATTGTGTAATTTATATCTAGAAAAGTATATATAATAATAATTTATTTGTGTTTATTACTAACTAAAAACTTTTATAGGAAGATATTTGTTTTTATTTATATTTTTAGTTTTTTACTTCATTTTCTAGCATAAAGATGTTAACTAAATACTAAATTAATAAATATAAATATTTCAAAGAGATATTTGATAAAAAAAAAAAGTTATAAACAAATCAAACTCAAGTTTTATATTTTTTTAAATAAGATAAATTTAAGTTTTAAATTTAGCTCTTTTAAATATATAAGTCAAATTTGAATAATTTCTTTCTTTCACAAGTCAAGTCTAAGCTTTAAGTGTTCAACTTGACTTCATTCATTTACACCTTTATTAGTATAAGAGGGATTAAATTTTAGAGTACGGGGTTACTTAATTGAGAAACAATCTTATAGATATTTAGATTCTTTATAATTAAGAATTTAGGTAATTATGAGGAGCGATTTTATATCTTTTTACCTACTTAATATAAGGTAATTATTTTTTTGGTGTAAATTCCCGTATCCAGAGTTGTATTGAGCCTCAACTAACATGAAATAGAGCCGGGTTGAACCACAAAGATGTAAAGCTTTTTTAACATTAATTTTTTCATTTATAAAACTCAGACTCAAGATCTTTCTTAAAAAAAATGATAAATTACTTAAACCAACCAAATGTTGAAAATATATATAAGGTAATTATGAGAAGAGATTTTATCCATTTTACCTATTTAATATAAGATTTTGTTTCGACTCTTTAACTCTTTTTAGAAGATGAGTTGTTTAATTTTTTTTTCTTGGCCTGAGATAAGCTTGTTTAATCGTTGGACCTCATAGTGGGTTTCAGACCTATATGCGTGGGCGCTATAATTTGGCCAGTGTTTTCACCTTTCGGATCCGACATCTAGTCCAGAATAATGACTACGTGTAGCCTTAACCAATAAGATTAGGTTAGTGATAAGAGACTTCGATAGTTTATTTGATTTGAAGTCTTAAGTTCAAGTCTCGGTATCTCCATTGTACTTTAAAAAAAAAAACCAATCATTTGATTGGAAGTTCTCATGAAATATAGTACAAAATTTTAAAATTAATCAATACTCTATTGAATTACTATATATAACCTATAATAATACTTTCAAAATAAAATTAAATGTGAATTATTAAATTAATTAAATACTTATTAATATCTAATAGATCTTAGATTTAATATGCATAATCATCCTATTAATACCATATGGTTCAAGAGTTATTCTTTTTTTTGGGTCTTACTATGTTTTTTAACATCTTTTTGTTAAATTAATCCTAGCTCGAATCCTTGGTATTTAAACACCCTTCGACTATTGAATTCAAGTTTACTTATCACTTAAGTCACTCAATGTGAGTCATGGTTTACTAGTTTAAACTTAAATGAATAAAATTAGTGTTTTACAAAGTTATTTAATGATAAAGTCTTACACTTGAAGTAAGTTACTCACTATATCATCTTTCGTTAATTTACTTTTACGATGATCTTCTAAATTGGGGCTATGTTTCTCTTATGGAACACCATACACAAGGCGATGAAAGAATAGTCATATACTCACAAAATTGGGTCAACTCATTGGCCAATACAAGACTATGGTCCCAAGAAGAAGACTCCTACTATAAGTTGCGAGTAGGGCCCTAATAATTTACCTCTAGAGTTAATGAACATAGGAAGTTTTAGGAGGACTTGTATATAAGGCTGACAGGGTTGGGACTGTGACAAAGCCAATGGTGTGCATTCAAGTGCATAAGAACATTCAGTCGTTCAGCCATTACGGCTCCAACCCACGAAACCAAGATGCAATTGCAAGCTATGGACAGAGAGTCAGAGACCAATGCTTTTCAGATCACCTGCATGCATCATTCCTCATGTTTACACTTCTTGCACACAAAAAAAACACTTTAAATGGATTCCCACTTCTCTATCATCTTCAAATATTTTATTTGAATGATATTTGGATGTTTCTTTTTTTCTTTCTTTCTTTCTCTTCCTTATACTTGGAAGTTTCTAATTCATTCTTTTTTGTTCTCTTTCTCTTTATTATATTCATTCGTATAGTGTTGTAATTTCCATCTTTCCTGTATCATGTTATTTATACTTCTTCTTTCATTCAATTACTTTATAACTAAATTTAGAGTCATGCAACATTTTTTCAGTATCGATATGATATTAGTTACCTATTTAAAATTAGTATTTATTTAAGTTTTTCCAATTAAAAGAAGTCTTAATATATTAGAAGGAAATGGTCTCCCTGAATATTTTTTTGTTTTCCAAAGTATTTTTTTACAAGATAAATGAGAGACTAATCTCTTAGGTATAGTTAGGCGACTAGGTGGAAACTCCTCTCAAAGGTATTATTTGCATATACATAAATCATATGATCAAACTCAGGACCACATACTTAATGAATTTGAACCCTTTTCTACTCGAACATACATGTGTTGATAAATAGTCTTACTGAATCTCAACCAATATACAAAGAATAATGTACGAATAAACTTTCTTTGAAACACACATGAAAAATTGTGGGCCAATTCGATCATGTACCCTCCTATATTATGATGCATGATGCACCAATTGACTTTACTTGTAATATTTTTTTTTGTTTTATGTTCTTTTTTTTTACACACTTTAGAAAATTCTTCACCACCCACCCTCCCTCCACCCTCAGCCACCTCTAATTTTGGTTTGTCGAACCATCACAATTTTCATCTTCTCTGTAAACTAAAGTCCAAGTCCCCAACTCCCACCATGTCAAATCAAACCTCCTCACCACCTCAACCAATTAATCCCTACCATTACCTTTGAATCGTCCGTAACCCCGACGGAATGTTCACTCACTTGGTCGAATTACCTTACACCTCACCCACATTAGATCCCACCCTTCCCATCTTTGTCCTCACCAAGGATGTCACCATTAACAAATCAAACAACACATGGGTTCGATTATTCATACCCCGAAGTGCAATATCGAATGATGGTTCCACTTCCAACCACAACTCTAAGCTACCTTTGCCGAACCACTATAGTTTTTTTCCCCTTTTTCTTTTACCCTGTTCAGGTCTAGGAATGGCATGACTTTCATGTATAGATTTGCCATAAAAGTTTTTTTTTTAAAAAAAAAGAACAAGAAAGATACCCTTTTGTTAAAAAAATTGAAATATGCAGGATTTTGGATGAAGTGGATGCAAAAGCTCAAAACTTTGGGCACCAATTCGTGTTTTGATGATGATAGGTTTGATATTTGATGTGGATTTTTGGTAAGCGCATTGATCGTTTAAGTAGTAAAATAAGATCGTTCCCATAAGAATCGATTCAATTACTAACTCTTACAATAATAACGATTATTTAAGCAATCAAGAGTGATAGAGACAATGAAATTTAAAAACAAGAAATTTAAATTAATTAATTAAACAAGCAAATATAAAAAAGGATAAAATTCAACCACGTTATAAAGGACTAGGACTAGGATTTCACTACAATATCCACTATGATGAATATCAATTTTATCTTTGCTAATGATCAATTACAATCTTGAAGACAATTTATCCTAAATTATTTCAAGTTCAATCTCTTTGCACTAAAAATGAGTTAAAACCCTATCAATCTCATTCTCATAATAATTAATTGAGTTATAACCCAGTAAGTTATATGATAACCATTTTGCTCATAGAAGGATTTAAGTCTATATCTAGGTTTCAATTTCAAAGTTCAATTCTTAGATTTTCAAGTAATTAGATTTCATCTTTCAATCATTCACCTAATACCTAAGATCATGTAAATATAGTGCGCAACATACCACAAGCATTAAGAACACTAAGAATGAATCAAGAATAATAATTTCTCATTAATAAAGAATCAAATTAATAATTCAACATAGAAGAGTAAAGAGTTACATCTTAATCCTAGAAATTAAAAAATTAGCCATATATAGTAATTTTAGCACAAACAAAAACAATAGTCAAAGAGGCAATTATGATACTATTAAAAAATTAGAAAACAAAAGGAAGAAGAAAATATGTCTTTGATGAATGCCTCCTTGAACTTGTGTCAAACCTTGTGTCCCCAAGCCTTGGTGAAAGCTGCCCAACCTCCTTCTCCTTTGTCTATTAATAAGAGATTTAGCCTAATAAGAGTATATCTTGTACAAAATCTCCTTAATTGCTCCCTAAGTAATGTTAATTGTCACCAAAATAATAAAAAGATATTGATTAGAATTAGAAAAGTAAATTTAAGAAACTTAATCTTCTTAATTATTCCCCAAGTAAAGAAAAGATATTGATTGAATTTAAGAAATTAATTTTTAGGAAACTTAATCTCTTTTTATTGAAGATTGTCAAATTTTCATCTTTTTCTCTCTTTATTTTTCTCATCCTCAAGATGACAAAATTAGCATTCAAGGTCAATAGAAGAGTTAATGTACTTTTTATTAGTTTTCCAACATCGCAAGAATAACGTCGATCTGATATCTATAACCCAAAATATGGTCCAAATATAGCAACAAGATTAGGAAATACGAGTTGAATCCGAGATTGAAACAAATTCCCTTCTCTTCGAGGATTCTTATCCAACCTTCAATTATCATTATTAATTGTTAAGCTTCCACACCAAATTGAAACTTTGGATGAGATAAAATATTTGAATAAGATCTCTCCAAAACTCTATCTTTAGGATCTTCTTATTTTATCAAAAACCCTTTACATTTATCTTGAAAATTAGAATATTAATAAAAGATTAGAAGAATATACAATTATCTAAAACTCAAATAAAATAATTAAAATCAAATAAAAACTAAATAAAATTAAATAAAAATTTTAATAAATAAACTCAAAGAAGTGTGTGTGTTTTTACTTGAATCAATATTTGATGGAGCTCAAATCCAAAACCCAGAAAAAGGGCTTTTTGAATCTCTCTTTTCTCTCTGCCTGATATGGCCAATTCCGTGTCTTTTCTCTTCCATGGTTTTTTGTTTGGGTCTGATTTAGGTGAGAGCTCTTTGGAAGGCCAGAGAATTGGGGGTGGGGATGACTTGGTCAATGGCAACATGGGGCAATTCTAGTGATAGTGAAGATAGTGGAATGAGGGGGGAGGAGGTGGTGGAGAAGAGAGGTCACTGCACCGTTGCCAG